>BSBM01001410.1:2880000-4080000 GCA_027924585.1 Larix kaempferi | reverse complement strand
ACCAAGCCAACAGTTTTTGGCGACTCCGTTGGCTTCAAATTCTTAGATCTTGGTTTTTTGCTTTAGATCTTAGTTTTTGTTAGTTTTAATCATTTTAATTCATAGATCTGCCATCCTAGATAGCAGATCCATTGTTGTTCTAGATCTTGGCCCTTTCTATTGCCATTAACAGCCTAAAATTTCCATTTTCAAGTTCATTTTTCGGCATCCGTTTTTGACTTTCGCCTCGCGGCTTTTCGCCCGACAGTCGCGCGGCTCATCGCAACCTCGCGGCTTTTTTCCACGCGGCGCGCCGCGGCTTTGCGGTCTTTTTACTTGTTGCACATCATGGCTTCGCGGCCATTTTCCGTGCTGTACGTCGCGACTGTGTGACCAAAACCCGCACTACAACCTCGCGGCTTCGCGGCCGAAATCCGCGTTGCACATCGCGACTGTTTCCCCAAAATCCTCGATGCAGTTATTTTGAATTCGGCCAATTTTAAAAAAAAAAATTGCTGTATTTTTTTTCCATTTAGCATATTTTACAGCATTAGTTTTTCTGCATTTTTACAGCCATACTAAATCTTTTTCTATTTATATATTCTCCATTAAAAAGTCTTTTTAAACATTTTCAGTAATTGAAAGAAATATTTTTCTACATTTTATTTAGATCAAAGGTTTTACTGTTTATTTGCTCAATACTTTGCCCAAGCAATTTTTTAAGAGATCCATTTATTTCTTGAAATATTTATGTTATTTGCTTCCCTTTAAATTATTTTAAAGATCCATTATTTTTGAATAGTTTTTTCAAGCATTTACATTTCAAAAAATGCCTTTATTTTTTGCAAAAATGGAAGCGTCTTTTCTTTCATTTGTAATCAATCGCCCAAGCGAGTCAAATCAATTTCAGTTTAAATATCACACTTGCACCCACTCTGCCACATAATTTAAACTGGGCTTTAAAATTTACCTTAACTCAACAAACTTTTAACCCCACTTGGGGAGCACTTAAACGAATCTTGTAGTTAGGTAGAATTGAGGGGATATGTGTACCAATAACACCCCTCAATTATTTACATTTGAGACATAGTGGTTGTCTTTAGGGTGCCAAAATCCATTATAATTTTGACAAGGTTATCAACCAATTTATCAGGAAGGCCTCTCCCTTAGGAGGGTTGAAGTAGCCAGACTGGTTCCAGAAGTCTGAGTGGAATACTGCAATCCATTCAGTAACCGAAGGATACCTTTCGAAGTTCTCGATGTACGCCCGAATGGCGGTACAACAACAATAGAACCAAACTGTAGATTCACCCAACCGAACGTGTCATGAACGGGGTATCCTAGTTGCCACTCTTTAGGATTGTCTACTCGGTGTCCCTACCGGTAGGGGGGATATCTAGCCGTTGATTCAACACCCTATATTGTCTGACTTGGATTTCATCACCTTGCAAAGAATATCATTTGTTGACTCACAATACTTCTAGATAGGTGTTTGCATGATACAATACCCACCTTTGGTCTAATAGCACCACTTTTTTCTAGGAATTGTTTGACTTTTGGTATTCTGACCAATTTTGTTGCATCCCTCCACTTATTATAGCACAACTGCTATAATAAGTTCTTTTTGAGGTTGGTTGTTGCCTAAGAGCCTTTATTTTTTCACTACCCCCTTGCACTCATTGTTGCACTAGGGTTTCAAGTTTTTTACATCACCACCTTACACTGAAATTTTTAAATATTTCTCACCATTGAGAATTTAAGACGATCTCATTGTCTTCAGGGTCAATCCCCTCAGTTCGATACAATTGGCTCTACACGTCATAGATGTAGAGCCCTATCCCTTGACTCGACATGTCATCGGCCAAGCACACAGTCATCCGATTCTGACACGCCTCACTTCACATTTGATTCTGAGGCTGAATCCAAAAACCCTATAGAAATATCACCAACCAACCCCATGGCTGGATCACAATACAATCCACTTTTCACCAGTTCTACTATTGTGCCACCCATGGTAACAACAACCCCTTTATGCATGCCTAATATAGGGGCCACTCCACCTTTAGGTACGCCCAACACAGGACTACCTCCTATTATGGGTATGCCCAACATGGGAATCACACCCCCTCTCATTACCACAACCCATTTCCTAGGAATTCCTGCCACTATTCCTAACCCCTCTGCAACCCATGTTGCACTTGGGAGCGCTGTCCCATCCCACACCACAACAATTGGAGGACACATACCTTCAATACCTAGCATACCCTTAGGGGCTACTAGACCACTACATAATTCCACCATTAACAATTATGTCCCAGTCACTACGCCACACCCATTTGCTACTTTACCATACATGGCTAGAATGAACCTACCAGACCTAGCTAGGTTAACCAACGATCCTATCAGGCACAACCCTACATGGCCACCCATACCTACAAAGCTCCCCTCGGACATCCCCAAGTTTGAAGGAAAACCTGGGGAGGATCCCCAAAAGCACATAATGTCATTTCACCTATGGTGTTCATCTAACTCCATAGTGGATGACTCCATTAGACTAAGACTATTACAATGAACATTCATTGGCTCTGCAGCCAAGTGGTACATCGAACAACCACATGGGACCCACCATACATTTACATCCCTCTCCTCCACTTTCCTTCAGTTTTTTCAGCTACCTGTACGCTATGATGCAGGAGTTGAAATAATGTTGTCTTGCAGACAAAACACAGCTACCCACATCACCGACCATATCCATGAGTGGCGCAAGCATCGTAGCCTGTGCAAGATAAAATTGGATGACCATATATTTTTGGACTGGTTTCTTAAATCATTCCTACCCCTCATAGCCAAAGACGTAGCTTCCGAACGACCCCAGTCAGAAGAAGAAGCTATCTTAAAATCTCAACAATTCGAACTGATTTATGCCCAGTCAGGCTATCTCTACACCATCATACCAGATGCCCCATGAGGCGATTCTTCACTCGGTGATGCTCTGAGGGCATCACATGCCGCTGATGGTATTATCGGCCAAGTCACGACACAAAATAAACCTTTTAGCATGGTGAGCACCATAAATACCCCAGACCTTTCGAGAGCTACATCTAATTCTGGAGCGACAAATTCGTACGCTCCAATGAATCAAACTCATCACACTCATGGACCCTCTTGTCCACAACATTGCTATGGTAAAGCACCATCGACATATGTTGCACCCACATACTATAACCAACCGGCCACCCAAAACCCAATTCATTTACCAGCCCAACCAATGTATTACCCACAGCAAGCTCCACCAGCTAACCCAACACTTCCAATAGCTCAGGGTTACCAACAATCCCAATAGGAAACTGGACCACCTCGATCCCCACCATCTTATTATCCATCGTAACATGCTCCCGCATTTGTAGCACCCCAAAATCCTCCTACTACTCAAGGGAAAGTGTACACACAACACAATCATCCCCAACACCAAAACAACCAACGCAACCAGGGTGGACAACAAAACCGTGGAAGAGGACATAACCGCGGCAACAACATAATCAAGGTCCACCACCACCCAATCCTCCAAATAATAACAACGCTGCTCCCCCAAACCAAAATCCTGATCGTCATCCTAAGCAGTAAAAAAACAATAACTTGAGAACAAACCATCCATGTTCTATATGTGGAGTCTATGGACACTACACTCACAAATGCCCCCATTTAGAGAAAGCACGTAAGCTTTGGGATGACGATGCCCAATGCGAGGGCCACGCTGGATAGCCAGCTCCACTTAATCAATCGTAACCAATGATATTTCAAAAACCATTGCCAAACTAGGGAGTAGCAAATGCTCGCCCAATGGATCCCCCACAAGGATCTGCTGCACCTCAGTAGCAAATCACCTATGTCGCAACTGATTATCAGCATACGGATTCAGGAACACACCATTTATTAATGATGTCATCCAATGACATTAACCTCTAGAATCGCAGGAATCAGTATGGCCCACTCCCAAAAACTCCTCCCATTGATGCATCCAACTCCCTTCCACCAGATCAACCACTATGCATACCAAATATGCCGTTGGACGGAGGACCTAAAATCCCTCGCATCCCTTTGCGAAGGATTAACAGCAATCCTAATGCTCGCGCAACATCCAATTATAACGTCGTGGAAGATTTAGCACAATCCCCCGCTGCTATGTCTTCTTTACAGGTATTGAAAACATGCCCTGCACAACGAAAACTACTACTATCCGCCATCAGAGGAGTAGACCCTGACGATATACACATGATGGATTTCAACTTAGACCAAGACGAACCTCAATTTCCATCAAATTTGGCCTTCCAAGTATCAGTAAACATTCGAAACCTTGTTGTGCATCGATGCAACATCGATGAAGGAGCTTCAACCTGCGTTATGTCCACTCTTGTGTGGCAGAAACTTGGCTCCCCCACTTTACAACCATCCACCATAGCATTACGATCTTATGACGGGCACTTAGCTCAACCACAAGGCCTCTTAGTGAACGTACTCGTAGAACTAGGCGAAAAATTAGTTCTCATCGACATCGAAGTGATCAATGCCCAGCTCGACTACAACCTCCTTCTTGGACGTAGCTATATGTACAAAATGAAAGTAGTGGCTTCATCTGTTTTCTGCCTCATGATGTTCCCACATGAAGGACGCGTTATCAAGATTGATCAACTCACATATTATGATCCTAACGCCCCCGCAGCCCCTCAAAATGTGCTACCAATGAATGAACAAACTGTTCAAACTGCACCGACATTATTTGTCTCGTCAATTGGTCCTGGAATCTACACTGAGTCACCTATGACTTCCACATTTCCATCGATCCCACCACCTTTACCGATTACAAAAAAATCCGATTTGTGCACCCTATCACACACCACATAGCAGCCCTCGTCACTACCACAAACACCCATAGTGCCTACTCATATTGGAACAACGCCAATTCATAGTATCCCGTTCTTGTTCCCATTTTCCGAAGTTGTCAGTTCGCCAGTAATGGATACACTCAACCTTCCTGGTTTAACATTAGGGATACCTGTATGGTACTTACCTGCTCCGAGCCCCCCACCGACTCTGACTGTTATTTTACAATTGGTATAACCTATCCCTACTACCAACCACCCACCCCCTCCTGTCACTCGTCTGCAAAACAGACCACCCCCAATAGTGACTACAGCATCAACCTCTAGAAATGCCCCACCTCCGTTACGAAACACAAGGGGAAGAGGCCCACAAACTTATAACACTGCACCATTAACTCGCACCCCCCCAACAACCCCCAAGGTATCCAAGAACCCCCCAACTATTCGCATTCCCCCTAAGTGCACAATATGTGACGACGTAGGCCATGCCACTCATCAATTTCCACAATTACCCTCACACCAAGAACACATGGATATGTTGGATGACGACACTGGAATTCCAGTGGTAAGACTTGACCCACCTCCTCAACCTCGCAACAAAATGCTTCGCACTAACTAGCCTTGTGCGATATGCGGCATTTATGGCCATTATTCACACCACTGCCCTGATCTACCAGATTATAGAGCAGCTTTATACGAGATGAACAATGCCAACTTAGAGATATCTCCTCCCCTCATCGAGGAGATCTACCCTCTGAAATCATCTTCTTCGGAAGAAATCAATACCATCTATATGATTTCAACCACATACAAACCAAAACCCGTTGGTTTATGGTCCGATTAATTTCATATTGATGAGAAAATTCTAGAAACACTCACTGCACCGGACAACCCTTGGGATGATATGCACCATCGATCATACTTCCTCCCTGAGGCGTCTACATCTACTGCGGAAAACCAACTATCAGTCCAATCAAAATATTTTCTACCAACTAAAGTTGATTGGTTCAAAGACCCCATCCCAGCACCAGATGCCTTCGAAGAGGGGAATATGTCCAACATTTCCCCTATTATACAAATCGACATTTCCACCACACCTAGAAAACCTGAGCTCATCTCGCTAGGCGCATCATGCACTCAAGCGGAGACTCGGACATATAAGAAACTCTTCCAATAGTTTCATGATGTCTTCACTTGGTCTTACACCGAGATGCCTAGCCTTGATCCTAAGATAGTAGAATATCACATCGACACTTGGCCCCATGTACCTCCTGTTAACACCCAAAAAGTGTTCACTACCTCATCTACCACATTATATGGCTCATTTGTCCATTTTCCTACCATATTTTCCTTAAAAACCCAAAAAATCCCACTAAAAAGCCTCCAAAAGGCCTAAAATGCCTCTAAAAGGCCACAAAACCCTCAAAATAGCCTCAAAAAAGGCTAAAAAACCCCTTTTTCCTCCAAAAATATCCAAAATTCCTCTAAAATGGCAAAAATCCCCTAAAAAGGAATAAAAAATATAAAATAATGAGGAAAAGGAGGAAAAAACCCTATACAGTTGCCCTAAACCATATGGTTCCCAAAACCATGGGTCAACACTCCATTACCAAAAAACTATAAATAGGTGATGGAGATCCCTTATTTCATATCCACAATCATAAGCACCCTTACTCTGCCAAAATCTCTCTCGAAACCCTAGTTCACCATTGAACTATTTTCACCTTGAGAGCCCCTTTTGGCCCATTCCCACCATTGGAGAAAGAGAAGGAGAACATTGGAGCTTGGAGCAACCCTCTTGGACATTGCAAGGAGCTTCATCAACCTTCACATTGAAGGTGATATTAATACAAAACCCTTGTTTACAAATTGCTGTTTATTTTTCATGCACATGTTTAGAGTAGTTTCTATTTCTGTTTTAGCTTAATTATCTCCATTTACTGAACTGCTACTAAGGAGTCCCTTCTCCTTAGTAGGTGCTCATTTGCACAAGCTAGGGGTAAAACCCTAGCTATAGTTTTGGCGACTCCCTTAGATTTTGAATTTCTGGTTTTAGTTTTAATTTTTTTTTTTTTCCTTTCGGCTGTCCCTTTCGGCCGCCGTATACCGCGTCTTTTCCCTCTACAGTCGCGTCCCGACCGCGTCTTTCAGGCCCTTACCTGCAACCCGACCGTGGCTCTCAGACTATTTTCGACGCCCTGCCGACGGATTCAAGTCTGTTACCTGCGATCCGACCGCGGCTAATAAGCCTGATTGTTGCAATCTGACTGCGCCTGTCGGCCATTTTTCCGCGTCCCGACTGCGGCTTTCAGCCCCTTTCCGGCGTCCCGACTGCGTCTGTTAGACTTTTTGCCACAACCTGACTGCGTCTTTTTTCCTGTTTCCTGTGTCCCGACTGCCTCTGTTGGCCCGAAAGCCGCGACCTGACTGCGTCTGTTTCCCTCAAACCCGCGGTCTGCCTGTTCTGATTCACCACAGACCCGCGGTCTGATTTCTGCATTCTTCCTGTTTTGAGCGCAGCCCCTTTTGCTGCAATATTTTCTGCATTTGAACAGCCCTCTGTCCTACCTGCAGCCCCACTTCCTTACAGCCTTTCTGCAACATAATTTCTGTTCCCTTTACAGAATCTTTTTAAAATTTCAGTATTTTTAATTCAGAAAATTTTGCAAGTTAAAGTTTCAATTTCAGTATTATTGATAGTTGGAAGTTGCCCCCCTTGTGGCACTTCTATTTTGGGTTCATTGCCTCACGAGCACACACTCTGTCACATAATTCAAGTGAGCCTTAAAAAGTACCTAACTGAACCAATATTCTAACCCCACTTGGGGAACACAAAAGAATCTTTGTAGTTAGGTAGGATCGGGGGGATAGGCTTCCAATAACACCCCTCGGTTACTTACACTTGAGACATAGTTGTTATCCAAATAGGGAACCAAAATCCCCTAGTACTTTTTGGCACGGTCACGACTAGTTTATCAGAGGGCCTCTCCCTTAGGAGGGTTGAAGTTGGGAGACTGGTTCCGGAGGCCTGAGTGGAATACCGCACTCCATTCAGTAACCGAAGGGCTACCTTTCGCGGTTCGTGGGATATCCTTGTATAGGGGTATTGCGGTAAACGGACTAAACGACAGATTCACCTTTATGGACGTGTCATGAATGGGGTATCTTAGTTTCCATTCTTCTAGGATTGACTACCCGGTGTCCCTCCCGATAGGGGGATATCATAGCCACTTGGCTTTCCTATTCATATTGTCTGACTTGGATTTCATCACCTTGCAAAGGATATGTCTAGTTGAGTCAGAATACTTTAGTTAGGTGTTTGCATGCTCCCTTACCTCCCTTTGGTCTAGTGAGTCCACCATTTTTTATTTTTAGGAAACCTGCTGCTTGTTGGTATTCTGACCATCTTTGTTGTTACTCCACTTATTGTAGCACAGCTGTTGCAGTAGGTGTTTTGAGTTGGTTGTTGGCCTGAGTGCCTTGTTTTTTTTTAGCTCTCCTTCTGCACACTCGGTTGCATTAGGATTTTTGAGTTGTTTTTTCTACTCACCTCAACCCACAGAGATTTGACACCATCTGTCACCATTGAGTCCCCGAGACATTCTTGGCGCCTTAGGGGCGATCCCCCACAGCACGGTTCTCTTGACACCACCCGTCATAGATTCAGATCATCATCACTTGATACCACTCACCACAGATCTAGAGCCTTGTCACTTGATTCCACTCATCAGCGACGTAGGACTCTGTCACCAGATATTGACGCCCCTTACTTTACCTCCGATTCTGACGAAGAGTCTGAGAACCCTATCTACACTGCCCCTACTAGCCCCATGGCTGGTGTGACTTCCACTCCTTTGTTGGTAGGGACCATTGGTGGTACATCCACCACTACCCCAGTTACTACACCTGTTTTGGGTATGCCCTCCATGGGGCCCCCATCTACCGTTTCCCTCACGGCACCTATTCCCGCAGTGGGAATACCTATCCCCACTCCATCAGTGGCTCACACTACCCATGGTGGTGCAGGGCCCTCCTATACTACCTCCGTTCCCCCACTTGGGGGCACCATCCCAAATCCTGTCCCTCCACTTGGGGGCATGGGCCCCAACTTGGTCCAACCCACTACTGTGTCACATCCTTCTTCCAGTTTGCCATTCATGGCTAGCCTCAACCTACCTGACCTGGCTAGATTGACCAATGATCCTATTCAACACGAACCTATGTGGCCTCATATGCCTACCAAGCTCCCCTCTGACATCCCTAAGTTCGAGGGAAAGGCCAGTGAGGACCCACAAAACCATATCATGTCTTTCCACTTATGGTGTTCCTCTAATTCCATAGTGGACGACTCTGTTCGCCTCCGTCTCTTACATCGCACCTTCACTGGCTCTGCAGCCAAGTGGTATATCGAGCAACCTCATGGGACCCATGCCACCTTTGCTTCCCTTGCCTCGACCTTCCTGCAGTTCTTCCAGTTGCCTGTCTGCTATGACGCGGGCATTGAGATCCTCCTATCCTGCAGACAAAACATGGCTACCCACATCACGGACCACATCCATGAGTGGCGTCGACGCCGTAGCTTATGCAAGATCAAACTAGACGACCGTATCTTCCTAGATTGGTTCCTCAAATCCCTTCTTCCTGTTATTGCTAAGGATGTGGCATCAGAAAGACCCCACTCTGAAGAAGAGGCCATCCTTAAGGCCCAACAGTTCGACCTCATTTACGCCCAGTCGGGTTACCTTTATACCATTATACCGGATGCCCCTCGCGGCGAGTCCTCCCAGCACGATGCACCGGGGGCATCCTACGCTGCAGACGGTATTATTGGCTGTGTTTCTTCACATCCCCAACCATTTTCTATAGCACGTCCTACCCTTGGCCCCGACCTTTCACGGGCTACCTCACAGTCTGGAGCAACCAACTCGTATGCTCCCATGACACATCACCACCACCATGGACCCTCATGTCCTCCTCAGTGCTTCGGTCATGCGACTCCCGCTTATGCCCCCCCGGTCGCACCTCAGCCTTACTAACACCAGCAGGCTACACCAGCTCTTGCGCCTTCACAAGCACAACCCGCTTATTACCCGCCATAGGTAGCCCCTGTGGCAAACCCACAACCCGCTCCACAGCCATATCAGCAACCCCCTCAAGTTGTTGCACCTGCTCAGCCTCAACCTACATACCATCCACCGCAGCCTGCTCCCACACCTGCGCAACCTCAGAATCCACCTGCTGCCCAAGGGAAAGTTTACGCCCAACAAAACCCGCAGCAAAACCAGAACAACCAACGCAACCAAGGCCAACAAAACCGCGGCAAGGGCCGTAATCGTGGGAATAACCAACCTGCGGACCAAGCTAGTCAACCGACGAATCCCTCCGACAATAATAATGCGGCCCCTGCTAACCAAAACCCTGATCGCCCGCCCAAGCAGGCTAAAAACCCCAATTTGCAAACAAACCACCCTTGTTCTATTTGCGGGGTCTATGGCCACTACACACATGCTTTCCCACACTTGGAGCGAGCTCGGCAACTTTGGGTTGATGATGCCCATCGCCAAGGGCATGCAGCTCATCAGGCTCCACCTAACGCCCCTCAGCCTCAGCAACCTCCTTTGGTTCTACAAAACCCCTTACCAACCCAAGACATCGTGAACACTCAGCCGTTGGCTCCCCCTAAGGCCAATGCGCAACCCCAACAACAGATCACGTACGTTGCTCCTGATCAACCCATGTTTGACTCGGGTACCCACCACTTGTTAATGATGTCATCCGCTGATGTCAACCTCCAGACTCGTCGGAACCAGTATGGCTCCACCACTGAAGCCCCTCCTGCTGAGAAAACCCCTAACGCTCACCCCATTGATCAAGCGTTACGCATACCCCCGCCTCCACTAGAGGGCGCCCCCAAAGCACCTCGTTTCCCGCTTCGTGGTATCAACAACAACCCCAATGCGCGGGCTGCGTCAAACTACAACATCGTCGATGACTTAGCCCAATCTCCCGCAGCCATGTCTGCATTAGAAGTCTTGAAAAACTTCCCTTCTCAGCGCAAGACTCTACTATTAGCCATTGGGGCGATTGACCCACATGATTTGAATTTGATGGCATTTGATTTGGACCAATCCAAACCATGCCTGCCTTCCTCCTTAGCATTCCAAGTTTCTGTTTCCGTTCAGAATCTTGTCATCCATCGATGCATCATCGATGAAGGTGCCTCCACATGCATTATCTCTACATTCGTATGGCAGAAGTTGGGATCCCCTACTCTCCAACAGTCCACCACTGCATTACACGCCTACGACGGTCGGTCAGCCCAGCCCCAAGGCCTCCTACCCAATGTCCCCGTCCAGTTAGGTGGTAAAACCGTCCTTATCGACATCGAGGTAATCAATGCCCAATTGGATTATAACCTTTTACTTGGCTGCAGCTATATGTATGCCATGCGGGCGGTTGCCTCTTCCATTTTTCACACCATGATGTTCCCCCATGAGGGACGCGTGGTTAAGGTTGACCAGCTCACCTACTATGATCCCAGTGCTCCCACAGCACCCGAAAACATTCTCCCCATGGTTGAACAAACTGTTTCTCGTGCCCCCACCTCGTTTGTTTCCTCTACGGGACCTGGGGTTTACTCGGACGCGCCGATGACCTCCACCTTTCAATCTATTCCTCCCTCGTCATCTACGCCCGAAGTGTCTGACTTATGTACCTTGTCCCACGATAACCAACCACCTAACAATCAACCACCCTTGTTTCCTAAACCACCATTGGTACCTAGCCACATTGGTGTTACACCTATCCATACGATCCCCTTCCTAGTCCCTCCATCGGGAGTAGTAAGCACCCCGGTCATGGCTACCCTTAGCCTCCCTGGGTTAACTTTGGGATTACCCGTATGGTACCTTTCGCCTCCCGTTTTCCCGCCAACACCAGATGTCATCCTCCAACCAGTGCAACCCATGGCTACTACCACTCAGCCACCTCCCGGTGTCTCTACCCCTTCGTCCTCCACGACTCCCCCGCCTACTCCCAAACCCACTATGGGGAGAGGGCCACAACCTTACACTGCTATACCACCTCCCAAGACAGTAAAAAACCCTCCAGTGTTTCGCGCTTCGCCCAAATGCTCATTGTGCGACGAGTTAGGCCATGTGACCCATCAGTGTCCACAGTTACCAGCCTTACAGAAACACATGCAGATGCTCGACGACGACCCCAACATCCCGGTTGTCGAACTAAACCCCACTCCCAAGCCCAAAGACAAATCCCTGCGTACCAACCACCCCTGTTCCATATGCGGTGTTTACGGGCATTATTCCCATCATTGTCTCGATCTCCCGGATTACAAAGCAGCTCTCTATGAGATGAACAATCTGGATCTTGAGACGGCCCCACCCATCATTGAGGAGATCTACCCCCCGGTCTCTTCCCCGTCTGGAGAGGTTAATACCATTTACATGATCTCTTCAACTACCACCCCCTCGTCAACCGATTTGACGACTCAAACTTTCCGTACTGATGAGGAGATTCTCGAGGCCCTCACTGCCCCGGATTATCCCTGGGATGACATGCACCACCGTTCCTACTTCATTCCAGACGAATCCTCCTCTAGCACAGCCACCCAATTCACAGTTGAATCCAAAGACTTCCTTCCCACTAAGGTCGACTGGTTCAAGGACCCTATTCCTGTTCCTGATGCCTTCGAGGAAGGTAACATGGATAACATCTCACCTATCATCCAAATTGATATTGCTGCCCCAGGACGTGCCCCTGAACTCATCACTTTAGGAGCCTTCTGTAGTAAGCAAGAGATTGAAGACTACCAAACCCTTTTCATAGAATTCCGTGATGTCTTTGCTTGGTCCTATACCGAAATGCCCGGTCTTGACCCCGCCATTATAGAGCACCACATTGACACATGGCCTGATGTACCCCCCGTTCGTCAGAAACAGTGCCCCATTCATCCCTCAAAGCTCACAGCTGTCAAAGCTGAGATTGAGAAGCTACGCAAGGTAGGGTTCATTTATCTTATTGCCTATACCACTTGGGTTTCAAACCCCGTTCCCATTAACAAAAAGCAAGGCACCATCCGAGTATGCACTGACTTCCATGATTTAAACCGTGCTTGTCCCAAAGACAACTTCCCCACGCCATTTATCGACTGGCTCATAGATGCATGTGCGGGGCATGAAGTCCTCTCCTTCATGGATGGTTTTTCCGGATATAACCAGATTCAGATCCGTAAGGAATACCAGTACAAAACTGCCTTTACTACCCCATGGGGCACCTTTGCCTATCGCGTTATGCCTTTCGGCCTCAAAAATGCTGGTGCCACCTTCCAGCGGGCCATGACCTATTGCTTTCACGACTTGGTCCATATCCTGCTCGTCTACCTTGATGACCTGACAGCTCGTTCCCGGAAACGATCAGACCACCTTAACGACCTTCGGCAAGTTTTCCTGCGTTGTTGCAAATATCAAATCCGCTTGAACCCACACAAGTGTGTCTTTTGCGTTCCAACAGGCCGATTGTTGGGTTTCATTGTTTCCCAGAAAGGAATTACTATTGACCCTCTGAAAGTCCAAGCCATCTTAGACCTTCCCTCTCCTCGCACGCTCTGACAGCTCCAAATTCTGCAGGGGAGATCCAATTTCCTTCGACGCTTCGTTCCTGACTATGCCACTACCGTTCATGGTTTCTTGCGCCTGCTCCGTACCCACATACCCTTCGTCTGGGATGAGCAAGCAGAAGCTGCATTCGAAGCCCTCAAGAAATCTCTCACACAAGCCCCTCTCATTTCCCCTCCGGATTTCTCCCAGGACTTCATCCTATACGTCTTGGCATCCGAGCATGCCGTGTCTGGAGTTTTGGTTCAAGAAGACGCCTCCCACCAAGAGCATGTCATTTACTACGCCAGCCAAACCTTGTCTGGCCCACCCCTACATTACCCATATGAGGAGAGACTAGCCCTAGCAGTGGTCTTTTCCATCCAAAAACTGCGACACTACATCTTAATGAGTCATACCACAGTCGTCGCCGACTCTAACCCCATGGTCTATCTCCTAAACCGGCGGCTACTGCAAGGTCGTGTTGCTAAATGGGTCATTATCCTCCAGGAATATGACCTTACCTTCCGAACACCTAAGAGCACCAAAGCCCTCGCGCTTGCCCAGCTCATTACTGATCTCCCTTCCCTTCTCCCGGCCAAACCAATCTCCGATGAGTTACCCGACAATCACCTGTTCACTATCTCGTCTGATGACCCATGGTACGGTGATATTTTGTTATACTTGCGCACACAAAAGTTCAGACCCAAAGTCACCCGTAATGGTCGTCATCGTATCCGTCACAAGGCCTCTCGATATCTCCTCTTAAGCGACGTCCTTTATCGGCGAGGGGTTGACACCATTCTTAGTCATTGCCTTACACACGCGGAAGCTAAACACGTCCTTAACGACTGTCATAGCGGCGCCTACGGAGGCCATTTCTCAGGGATGGCCACTGCCCAAAAGGTTGTCCACGCCGGATACTTCTGTCCCACACTTTTCACCGATTGCATTACTGCGGTCAAGCATTGCCACAATTGCCAACTTTTTGCCCCCAAAGCCCGGACACCACCTACTCCGTTACACCCAGTCGTCACCGTTGGTCCCTTTTGTAAGTGGGCCATCGAATTCATGGAGTGCAGACCCCCGTCTGCCAACGGTCACAAGTATATCATTGTCGCCGTTGATTACTTCACCAAATGGGCGGAAGCCATGCCTACCTTCAATTGTACCGCTGATACAGCTGCCCGTTTCTTTTTCAACCATGTTATCACTCGATTCGGGGTCCCTAAACAGTTGGTCTCAGACCATGGTTCACACTTCGAAGATGCCGTCTGGCGTGAGTTATCCACCCTCCTTAAATTTGAACACCAATTTTCCTCTGCTTACTACCCCCAAGGGAACGGCCAAGTAGAGGCCATTAACAAAATCCTAAAAAACATCCTCCAACGAACGGTTGACAAGCATAAGTCCAATTGGCACCACATGCTGTTCCCTGCCTTATGGGATTACCGTACTTCCACCAAGACCGCCACTGGTTTTACCCCATTTCATTTAGTTCACGGTGTAGAGTCTGTCCTCCCCATCGAGTGTCAGATTCCTGCCTTACATATCGCCGTTGAGCTTCTCCCTGACACCTCCCCCCTCGAGCAGCATTTGCTGACACTCGAACAAGCTGATGAAGACCGTCGTGCCACTCTCCAGAACATCGAAGCTGCCAAGAACTGCTCCAAAGCCGGTTATGACAAACATGTTCACCCTCGAAATTTCCATGAAGGGGACCTCGTCCTCGGCTATGACCAAGCCCATGACAAAACTGGCAAAGGGAAGTTTGAATCCATGTGGCAAGGCCCTTACATTGTGCAGACCTGCCTCGGCAAGGGGGCATACATCTTAGCTGACTCCGAAGGCCATCCATTGTGCAACCCTCGTAATGGGTTGTATCTTAAGCGTTTTTATCCATAAATGAAAGCGCGACCTCATTGGTCCGCATTGTACAGTTTGCTCTCTTTTTGTTTTTCACCTTGCTTACCATCATCTCACATTCCTCATTTCTGCATGATCACAGATGGACCATCTTCCACCTTATTACACTGGCTTCGCTGATGGCGCAAGCCGCTGGTCTCCCAACCTGGCTTCTGCAGCATGGGTCTTGTACTCCCCTTCCAACGAGATGATTCACATTGACGGAATATGTATAGGCGCGGCTACCAATAACCAGGCAGAGTATAATGCTGTGACCGGTCTCCTGACTGCTTCCCTCCAGATGGGCATATGTCACCTTCATGTGTTCCTCGACTCCCAGCTACTTTTCTCCCAGCTCAACAACTGCTACCAGGTGCGTGATCCCTGCCTTTTTAGAAAATTCCTGCGCGCAAAACAACTCAGCCGACAGTTTGAATCCATAACATTCACACATGTCCCAAGAGCCCAAAATAGTGTCGCAGATCAAATGGTCAAAAACATCCTAGATTGGCATATCAATCACGCCATGTAACATCATGCATCATCATCCCATAACATCTCATAAAAATATATATATAAAAAAAAAAACCCAAAAAGATTGCATCGCATCAAGATTTGCATCCATGTACATAAACCATAAAGTCATATTCATATCCATAGGGGCATCCAAGTGCCCAATCATACATACATCATGTTGCATCACATAAAATACACAAGGGGCATCCACGTTCCTAACATCCTAGCCTACTTGCATCCACATGCAATGTAAACATATCACAAATAATAAAGCGCATCCACGTGCGTACAAATGAAACAACATTATACAAAAAGGTGCATCCACGTGCATATATATATATATCAAAAAATACATGTTCAGTGCTATACATGTCCTGAGTACCCCTGTACTCAGCTATACAAAAAATGGCTATACATCCCTAAAGGCCTCATCAAAATACATGTCGTAGCTACAAAACTCAGGGGCAGTCCCCTGCACTCCCTAATGAGAGTCATATCCTGCATCACTGCCTGCATCGGTTGCCTCTGAGTCCTCCCCTCGCTCCTCCTCCGGCAAGTCCTCATCGCCTACGGGCTCCTGTTCCCGTGCTGTTAGAAAAACAGGATCGCAGAGAAATAACAATAAACAGAAATGCAAATATAATCACACATACACATTACAAGAGAGACACAGATATATCGTGGTTCACCCAACTTGGGCTACGTCCACACTGAATTTGCCAGTCCTTATTATTATTACCGTCCAGCAAGTCGAAGGGATACAACCTGCAGCACAACCGCTGCACTTCCTCTTCTCTGTTTTACAGTCTCTCTCCAGATCTCAAAGATCTTTACAATGCATAAAACCTAATACATCAACCCTAGCCGTATTACAATGTCCTTCTTTTATAAGGGAAATACAATGGGAAAATACCACGGGATACCCAAAAACCATGGGCCCGCAAAACAGCTGGCGAAAACAGCCCCACGGGATACCATCCCCCCTGGAACCCCATGGGGGGGCGATGCCCCCCCACACCCCCCCCGCTGGGGTGAGTGTAAAGTCCACCTACATATCATATAGAACTGGGGTACAAACACGGCTAATACAATATCATCTATGAGACTAGAAGATCTGGCTCCACAACCAACAATCTCCCACTTGGAGACTGATCACAACAACTCCACCGCTGCTGCACTTGCTGGACTTGGACTTGGCAAATTTCTCCTCTTCACCTTGATGCTAGAAGGCCAACTGAAACCGAGCACGAACTCAGTTTCTCTCTGGTCACTACCTTTGTGAACATGTCTGCAGGATTCTGGCTAGTATGTATCTTTTCCAACTTTAACAGTTCATCTTCCAGAACAGAGCGTATGAAATGGTAATTGAGCTGTATATGTTTAGTCCTGGAATGGAATGCTGAGTTCTTTGCAAGATGAATGGCACTCTGGCTGTCACTATATAGTCTGCTATCCTTCTGCTTCTTACCCACTTCCTCCATAAACCTCTGCAACCAAATCATCTCTTTACTAGCCTCTGTAATGGCAACATACTCTGCTTCTGTTGTTGAAAGTGCAACAACCTTCTGTAGTTTCGAAATCCAACTTACTGCTGTTCCACCTACAGTAAACACATACCCAGTGGTACTCCTCCCGCTATCCTTGTCACCTGCCATATCTGCATCAACATATCCCTGTAGAACAGTGTCTAAACCTCCAAAACATAATGCCTCAGTGGTAGTACCTCTCAAATACCTGAGAATCCACTGTACTGCCTTCCAATGTTCTTTACCTGGATTGTTCATATATCTGCTCACAACTCCCACTGCATGTGCAATATCTGGTCTTGTGCACACCATGGCATACATCAAGCTGCCAACTGCTGATTGATAGGGAACCTTGGACATGTAATCTATCTCTTTTTGTGTCTTGGGACACATTTCCTTACTTAGACTGAAATGGCTAGCCAAAGGTGTACTTACAGGTTTTGCATTCTGCATTCTGAACCTCTCCAACACCTTTTGTATGTACTCACTTTGAGACAATGTCAATTTGCGATTTTTCCTGTCTCTCATTATTCTCATACCAAGGATTTGCTTTGCAGCACCCAAATCCTTCATCGCAAATGAATTAGCTAGCTTCCTTTTGAGTACATTTATATCCTGCATGTCAGACCCTGCAACAAGCATGTCATTCACATACAATAACAAGATAATATATCTTCCATTGTTTAGCTTCTTGAAATAAACACAGTGATCAGAATGACATCTACTATAACCTTGTTCTGTCATAAACCTGTCAAACTTTAGATACCACTGCCTTGGAGCTTGCTTCAAGCCATACAAGCTCTTTTTCAACCTGCATACAAGATCCTCCTTACCTTTGACCTCATACCCTTGTGGCTGCTGCATATATATTTCTTCCTCCAAATCCCCATGGAGGAAAGCTGTTTTTACATCTAATTGTTCAAGATGCAAATCTTCTACCGCCACTAGACTTAAGATAGTCCTAATTGAAGTCATCTTTACAACAGGAGAAAATATTTCATCAAAATCTATACCTTTCTTCTGTGCAAACCCCTTTACAACAAGTCTGGCCTTGTACCGCTTCTTACCTCCTTCTTCTTCCTTCAACCTGTAAATCCATTTGTTTTGCAATGCTCTTTTACCAGCAGGCAACTTAACCAAATCCCAAGTCTGGTTTCCTACCAATGAGTCCATCTCCTCATTCATGCCTTGCTCCCACTTCTTTCTAGTTTCCACCTGCATTGCTTCTTCATAACATTCTGGTTCACCAGAATCAGTCATCAATAAATAATACATTGAAGGAGAGTATCGTTCAGGGAGTCTACTTAACCTGGTAGATCTTCTTACAGTTGCAGGAGTTTCAGGTACTTGCTGCTGCTCTTGATTTTCTGGCACCTTAGGAACTTCATTTTCTTTAACTTCATCAAGCACTATGTACTCTGTGCTTTCCTTTTCCTGTTTCTTTCCCTGCAACTGATCTTTATACATGACCTTTTCATTGAATATCACATCTCTGCTCCTGATGATTTTGTTATTTTCATAATCCCATAAACGATAACCAAATTCATCAACCCCATATCCAATAAAGGTACATTTCTTGGATTTAGCTTCAAGCTTTGTTCTATTTTCCTTATCAATATGGACAAATGCTTCACAACCAAACGTTCTTAGAAATGACTAGTTTACCTTTTTATCTGTCCATGCTTCCTCTGGAATACCACCATCCAAAGCACTTGAAGGACCTCTGTTTATTAAATAAACAGCAGTATTTACAGCATCCGCCCAAAACTGTAAGGGCAACCCTACATGTAGTCGCATACACCTTGCACGCTCCATGATCGTTCTGTTCATCCTTTCTGACACACCATTTTCCTGTTGTGTTCCTGGGACTGTCTTCTCTCTACGAATCCCATGGTATGAACAATAACTATCAAACTCCTTGCCGCAGTACTCACCTCCATTATCAGATCTGAGACACTTCAACCTTTTTCCTGTCTCATTCTCAACCAAAGCTTTCCACTTCTTAAAAGTAGCAAACACATCAGATTTCTGTCTAATGCAATAAACCCAAGTTTTTCTAGTTGCATCATCAATAAATGTAACATAATAATGAGAGCCACCAAGAGATTGTACCTGAGCCGGTCCCCATACATCTGTATGCACAAGCTCTAATTTTTCATTCTTCTTCTGTTTCCCAACCCTGAGAAATCTGACTCTCTTCTGTTTTCCATAAATACAGTTTTCACAGAATTCCAAACTTACCTGCTTCAAATCCGGCAGCAACTTCCTTGAGTGGAGAATCTGCATCCCCTTCTCACTCATGTGGCCAAGCCTATGATGCCACAATGCTGTATCTGTTCCTGTCGAAGCTAAAGAGATAGAATGGTCAGTATTATGAGGACATAAATACAACGTACCTACTCGGTCTCCTTTTGCTATCACCATTGATCCTTTAGTGATCTTCCACCACTTTTCTCCGAACGTAGATAGACAACTGCCATCTCCCAACTGCCCTGTTGAGATCAGATTTCTTTTCATAGCAGGAATATGCCTAACATCTTTCAACAACCAATCAGTTCCATTCTTAACTTTTATCCATACCTTGCCCATTCCAACAATTTTACATGGCTCATCATCACCCAATAAAACATGTCCAAAATTGCCAGGAACATACTCATGAAAGTATTTCCTATGGGGTGTAGCATGACATGAAGCTCCTGAATCTACTACCCAATAATCACTAGTATTATCTAATGCAAGAATCAAAGCATCTTGTAACACATCACCTGCTACATTTGCTTCCTGGGTAGTCTCCTTCTGTGCATCTCCTTTCTTCTTTAGAGATTTGCAGTCTTTCTTCAGATGTCCTTTCTTTCCACAGTTCCAGCACTCTATCTTTCCCAGTCTGGACTTAGATCTGCCCGTTTTAGACTTTCCACGATTACCTTGGCTCTTTCCTCTCTCCTTTTGTCTTCCTCTGCTCTCCATGGTCAACGCATTACCTGATGTCTCACCTGTGCTTTTTCTTCGCATTTCCTTGCTAAGAATAACACCAATAACATCATCAAATTTCAAGGTGTTTGAACCAGAGACAGAGTTACTTACAGCCATGACCAAGCTATTCCAGCTTTCTGGCAATGAACACAAGATTAGAAGAGCCCTAACCTCATCATCAAAGTTCACACTTACAGAACTTAGTTGATTTGTAACCGTATTAAACTCATTTAAATGATCAGTAACAGATCCACCTTCAGACATCTTCATATTAAATAAACGCTTCATTAGAAATACCTTGTTGGAAGCCGAGGGTTTTTCATACAGCTTACCCAATGCTTTCATCAAACCCTCTGTTGTCGTTTCTTTTGAGATATTGAAAGCCACCGACGAAGCCAAGCTCAACCGTATTGTTCCCAGAGCCTTTCTGTCAAGAACCACCCATTCTTCGTCCTTCATAGTCGTCGGCTGCTTTGCTTTTCCTCCCAACGGTAGGTATAGATCCTTCTGGTACAGATAGTCCTCCATTTGCATCTTCCATAACCCAAAGTTTTGGCCGTTAAACTTCTCGACCTTAAACTTTCCTTGTTCTGCCATTGCTCCCACTCGAACCAGAAACCCTAGCTTCCTGCGGGTTTAACTGCCAAATAGACCTTTGGATCTGATACCAATTGTTAGAAAAACAGGATCGCAGAGCAATAACAATAAACAGAAATGCAAATATAATCACACATACACATTACAAGAGAGACACAGATATATCGTGGTTCACCCAACTTGGGCTACGTCCACACTGAATTTGCCAGTCCTTATTATTATTACCGTCCAGCAAGTCGAAGGGATACAACCTGCAGCACAACCGCTGCACTTCCTCTTCTCTGTTTTACAGTCTCTCTCCAGATCTCAAAGATCTTTACAATGCATAAAACCTAATACATCAACCCTAGCCGTATTACAATGTCCTTCTTTTATAAGGGAAATACAATGGGAAAATACCACGGGATACCCAAAAACCATGGGCCCGCAAAATAGCTGGCGAAAACAGCCCCACGGGATACCATCCCCCCTGGAACCCCGTGGGGGGGTGATGCCCCCCCACACCCCCCCGCTGGGGTGAGTGTACAGTCCACCTACATATCATATAGAATTGGGGTACAAACACGGCTAATACAATATCATCTATGAGACTAGAAGATCTGGCTCCACAACCAACACGTGCCCGGTCCACCAAGATCGCCACCCGGATCGCTATGGATCTGAACTCTCGGGGTGCCCTCATGCAATCCTGAACCACGTCCGAATCGACATCCCGCCATCCCTCGTCGGTCACCCCTATCAGCAAATGGTCTAGTAGTTCCCGAACCGACTCAGTGTCCCCTCCGCATCGTGGCGACGGACCTCCCCTCGCCCAGGCAGAGCTGGAACGGCCACAATTCCCCTCCGTGCCACATGTCCTGGAGGCGGCCTCGGGCCCACATCTGCAGATAAACCATATGTCAGTCACAGTATATCAAACTACTATCATATATATAAAACTTGACATACATAACATGGAAGCAAAAACATATACGTACCGTCGGGACCCCATTCCTGTCCTGGCGCTCGTGGTGCCTCTGGATCTCCTGTGTAGTCCATGTCCCTATATGGGAAGTCGTCGAGTGTCAATGGTATTTGAAGCCACTGTAGGTACAAATCCTGTGTAAAATACCTGCCAACATCGCCGCCACCACGGCGACGCATCATCTCACCCCACCGCACCATCCGCGGCTCCCTCATACCTCCTTCCCTGATCGGCACCCGGGGCCGCAGTGTGGGTACCCTCTCCATAAAGAAGGCACACAAGAAGGAACCATAACAAAAGCCCTTGCCAGCTTCCTTCGCTGCCGTCAGCTATCGCTGAACGCAAGTCAGGAACATTTGGCCCCACGCGTAGTACACCCCATCCAGCACGTGCTCTACCATCTGCATCTGTCTCCTCGACACCTTCTCAGGTGACTGGGACCCTAATACCCGAACCACACATGCCGCCATGGCCTGCACTGCTGGCTCCTGTAGGTCCCTCACCAGGAGTGCATTCCTATGCACCCTCACCTCAGGACCACAGTATCTCTCCAACATGTCCTCCATGTCGACATCCGCGGTGACCCGTGGCTATGTGTCTGCCACCCTGCCTAGACAGGGCAACCCCGTCAGAAAGTATACATCAGTTAGGGTGAGGTCCACCATCTCACCCTGTACTCGAAAAGCCTGTATATCCGACTCCCAGAAGCTGATCAGTCGGTTCAGCAGCAACGCTGCTGACCGTATCATGGGTATCTGTGCGAACTTCAGTAGTTCGCACATTCCCAGCACAGATCGCACATGGCGCTCCCCTTGGACCACGGCCATGATCTCATCAGGGATCTCCCGCTCTCTCCAGAGCACCTGCGGCATCCTGTCAATCACACAAAGTCGACTCATTAGACTCATGTCAAATAAATACGCCCTTCCCCTTCCCCCGGAAGACCCCCTTAGCTCGGCCCAAAACCGCGGCTTTAGGGCTTCCTGCCGCGGTTTCTGACCGCGGCTGTCAGGCCTACACTCGCGGTCCTAAACCACATCTATTTGGCCTAACCCCGCGGTTTGGAACCGCGTGTTCCTCCCTGGGACACGCGGTACTAGACCATGTATCCAGTCGAGAAACCCGCGGTCCCCAACCACGTGGTTCACCCTGAAACTCGCGGTATCCAACCGCGGTTTCGTCCCCCTAACCCGTGATCCACCCCACGTGGACCGTACAAATATCCCTGGGACCCACTACCCAACCCCTGACCCTAAAAAACATGCAGGTATGAGTTTGATGGAATACCTGTATCTCCCGGATCTGAAATCGGTCGGTCGGATCGTCCAAAAATGCCACCTAAGCTCTTGTCCACTCCGAGCACAAGTCAAAGTCAAACAGTACAAATGACACATGTCATGTTGGACCCACTCACTATTTATAGTCAGTTGACTTTTTCTTGTTTTGGCCATTCTGACCCCATACGGAGTCCATTTTTCGAACCGTTTCCACCACTGGAATCAGCACGACGAGAACTTCATGATGGTCACCTCGTTCCGTTATTTTTTCCCTATCCTTTTTTTTCCATTTTTCAAATGCCATTGGTCACCTCGGTTTGCGTGCCACATCGGCCGTTCTCCGTTTTTCACATATTTTATATCATCAGATTCATTTTTCCGAGCTGGTGATGATGCTTGAGATCATTTCTCTCTCTCACCTCCTGATTTTTCGTGTATTTTTCCAGAACGCCCCCGTCGCCTTAGTGTACGTGCCACATCGGTCGTTACCCATTTTTTGACACTCTTTATATCGCCGGATTCATTTTTTCGAGCCCGTGATGATGCTTGAGATCATTTCTCGCTCTCACCTGGTACAATTTCAACATTGTGTCCCAACACCTTGCTGCCTCGGTTTGCATGCCACATCGGTCGCCAACGGATTGTTCCACCTTTTTACATGAGCCCTCCACTCCTGTCATACTGTAAATCTTTCGTTATTTTGCCACCATTCCATTTACCCCGCAAGGAGGCCCACCAGTGTTCCCCCCTACCCTCGTTCTTGGTCATCATTACTGATCCTTGATTGAACACTTCCTCCTTGCTTGGCCATTCCTTTTGTTCGATATAATTTTACCCCTTTTTCGGGCCGGACAAGACCTTTACGAAAAAGGCACTTAGGGAGTTTCCGTTAAGCTCTTTTTTGACTCCTAAAAGAATGAAAAGATCGCTGAGCAATCTTGCTTCCTTTCATGCTCGTTAAAGTACCTGAAAGGGCGTCTATCTGGTATAAGTTTAACCCTTTTCCGGACCTGGTAGACTAATTACAAAAAAGGAATACTCTAGTCACACCGGCTAGAAGAGTTCTTCATTGCATCCTTTTATGCTTCTTTGGGCCTTGGAGATTAAATCTACGAAAAAGAAACCCCCTAGAGTCTTCTTATTTGCTTTCAGACTCTCTAAAATTGAAAGCAACCACGAGCATGAACTGTCTTGGGCTCTTTAAATCCACATGACAGTACCATTCCATCATTTCAGAGTCTTCTTATCGATTTCAGACTCCTTAAAATTGAAAGCAACCATGAGCATGAACTGTCCTGGGCTCGTATAAATCCACAAGACAGTATCATTTTATACACACTTCTTCTAGTTCCTTAACCCATGAAGAAGTCTCCTCCCATGCCTCCTGGCACTATGATCGATCATATCGGCAGCACCCCCAATTAGGTCGCCTTTGTTCAGAGTATTCTGCAGTCTCCTGCCATTTTATACCAACTTGAGTCTCCCTCAGACCAGTCACCCTCCCAGATCCAATACAGCTATGATCCCTTTCCCCTTAGTCAGTTTCATATGCTTCCAGATCATCCCCATTATCATATTCTGAACAAAGGAAGTTTGAGTCCACCCACTCTACTTGCCCAGTTGTCCCCCCCACAGTTTGGTCAGTCCTACCATCAGTACTATCACATTTTGGTTCTACACCTCGCGCTCCTGTCAAGGAAACATCATTGCCTTGATAGTTGCAGGTCTCCCTCTGTCGACGACAGCCCCTCTATTCCAGAGGATATGCCCAGAGGTCCCTACACCTTGGACTTATCACCATCTGTGGTAAGTGCCTACGGATCATTCTGAGAGGAGTCATCATTGCCTCTTCGAGTGGTTGTTTCTCACATGCTCGACTTCAGCACCTTGATCGCATTGTCGAGAATCGCGTCGGGTTACATCCTTTACATTATGTGTCGAAGACCTTGGATTTCCCCCGACTCTAGCACATTGGTGAGTCACTTCAGAACGACCAGTTATATGTTCGCGTGGATGTCTGGGCTGCGTTGGCGATTGTATTCGGAAGCCATCTAGTTATATGCTTCCTTGAGTACCCATTTCAGTTCCAGCTCAGTGTACCATCGAGGTTATTGCTCCCAGTCATTCTGATCTAGCAGCTCATCAGTTCCTCTGGTACCCCAGTCAGCAGCACTGTTGATATTCCAGTGCACTAGTTCTTTAGTTCACACATGGTCCGCCCTGCAGTACGTCCCAGATTTGTGTCTCCTCTGGACACCTATGATGTACACAGTGGTTATGTATCTTACAGGTCCCTCTTTTCGGGCCTCACTGTTATTTTTATGTATCTTGATACGAGCATGGGTATGCCCGCCTCGTCCATATATTGAGATTATTCCTCAGTCAGTATTTGAGGTCATGTACATTTCAGGTCCCCATTTTTTGGACCCCATTGTTATTTGTTATGTTATATTCTGATACGAGCATGGGTATGGCCGCCTCGTCCATATGATCAGATGATTCCTCATCCATTATTGAGGTTATGTACTTTTAGTTCTTGCAGTTGTTTGGGATTGTTGTTCCGGGCTTCAGTTTGTTTCTTCTCTTCTCTCCACACCCCAGGAAAACCATTTATGACTTATGATATCCATCGACCATACGATGAGCTCCTGCCCTCGCACATTAGGGGGCAATCTGTTAACACCCAAAAAGTGTTCACTACCTCATCTACCACATTATATGGCTCATTTGTCCATTTTCCTACCATATTTCCCTTAAAAACCCAAAAAATCCCACTAAAAAGCCTCCAAAAGGCCTAAAATGCCTTCAAAAGGCCACAAAACCCTCAAAATAGCCTCAAAAAAGGCTAAAAAACCCCTTTTTCCTCCAAAAATATCCAAAATTCCTCTAAAATGGCAAAAATCCCCTAAAAAGGAATAAAAAATATAAAATAATGAGGAAAAGGAGGAAAAAACCCTATACAGCTGCCCTAAACCATATGGTTCCCAAAACCATGGGTCAGCACTCCATTACCAAAAAACTATAAATAGGTGATGGAGATCCCTTATTTCATATCCACAATCATAAGCACCCTTACTCTGCCAAAATCTCTCTCGAAACCCTAGTTCACCATTGAACTATTTTCACCTTGAGAGCTCCTTTTGGCCCATTCCCACCATTGGAGAAAGAGAAGGAGCACATTGGAGCTTGGAGCAACCCTCTTGGACACTGCAAGGAGCTTCATCAACCTTCACATTGAAGGTGATATTAATACAAAACCCTTGTTTACAAATTGTTGTTTATTTTTCATGCACATGTTTAGAGTAGTTTCTATTTCTGTTTTAGCTTAATTATCTCCATTTACTGAACTGCTACTAAGGAGTCCCTTCTCCTTAGTAGTTGCTCATTTGCACAAGCTAGGGGTAAAACCCTAGCTACACCTCCTGTCCTACAGAGACAACGCCCAATTCACCCGTCTAAGCTCTCAGCTGTTAAGGATGAGATTGAGAAACTCCAAAAAGTAGGATTCATATATCCTATTGCCTACACCACCTAGGTTTCAAACCCAGTGCCAATAAATAAGAAAGTGGGCACCATACGCATTTGTACTGATTTCTGAGACCTCAATCTCGCTTGTCCCAAAAACAACTTCCCCACACCATTCATTGACCAACTAATTGATGAATGTGCGGGACATGAGGTTCTTTCTTTTATGGATGGTTTCTCTGGATATAACCAAATCAAAATCCGTAAAGAAGATCAATACAAGACAACTTTCACTACCCCATGGGGCACCTTCGCCTATTCCGTCATGCCTTTCGGTCTCAAGAATGCTAGAGCCACTTTCCAACGTGCCATGACTTATTGCATCCACGATCTACATAGAATCATAAAAGTTTATCTAGACGACCTCACCACTCGATCTAAGAAACGATCTGACCATTTAGATGACCTTCGACAAGTTTTATTTCGTTGTCAAAAATAGAACATCCGCTTGAACCCACTCAAGTGTGTCTTTTGTGTTACAGTAGGTCGCCTGCTGGGGTTTGTCATTTCTGAAAAAGGAATCACTGTAGACCCCTTGAAAGTCCAAGCCATTGTAGACTTACCGTCACCCCGTACATTAAGACAACTTCAAATGCTTCAAGGGAGGTCCAACTTCCTCTGCCGCTTTGTCCCTGACTATGCCACGACGGTCCACGGTTTCCTTCGATTACTACGTTTGCATACCAATTTCATATGGGACCAACAAGCATAATCAACTTTCACTGACTTAAAGAAAACACTCACGAATGCCCCATTGATCTCTCCTCCAGATTTCACAAAAGATTTCACCCTCTATGTTTCAGCATCTGAATATGCCATATGTGGAGTTCTTTTCCAAGAAGATACTGCTCGCCAAGAGCATGTCATCTACTATGTGAGCCAAACCTTGTCAGGCCCACCCCTCCGCTACCTACATGAAGAGAAGATGGCCATCACCGTCGTCTTTTCAGTACAAAAGCTGCGACACTATAATCTCCTCAGCCACACCACGATTGTAGCCAATTCCAATCCAATGGTTTACCTCTTGACACGTCGCCTCCTTCAAGGCCACATAGCTAAATGGGTGATTATCCTGCAAGAATACGACCTAACTTTCAAAACCCCAAAGAGCACCAAGGCCCTAGCACTCACTCAACTCATCACAGATCTCCCATCCTCTTCGTCATCACCCACTATCCAAACAGACCTCATTGACGACCACATTTTTGTCATTTCCTCTGACGACCCATGGTATGGCGACATCTTAATCTACCTCCGCACACAAAAATTTTGACCCAACATCAATCGTGACAGACACCGTCATATACGACACCACGCCCCCCGATATCTCCTATTGGGCGATGTACTTTATCGATGCGGTGTCGACACCATCTTACGATGCTGCCTATCTCATGATGAAGTAGAACAAGTCCTTAATGACTGCCATAGCGGTGCCTGCGGAGGCCATTTCTCCAGCATGGCCACCACCCAAAAGATCATCCGCGCAGGTTACTTTTGGCCTTCATTATTTAATGATTGCATCACCACAGTAAAACATTGTCAAAATTGCCAACTTTTTTCCCCCAAGGCAAGAACCCCACCCGCCCCCCTTCATCCAGTCGTCACTGTCGGACCATTTTGCAAATGGGCCATCGACTTCCTAGATTGCAATCCCATGTCAGCCAACGGTCATAAACATATCATTGTGGCTGTAGATTATTTCACCAAGTGGGCGGAAACCATGCCAACTTACGATTGCAAAGCCGACACCGTAGCACGTTTTTTCCTCAACCATGTTATCGCTCGTTTTGGAGTGCCAAAGCAACTTGTCTTAGACCACGGCTCTCACTTTGAAGACATTGTTTGGAGAGAATTATCAACCCTACTGAAATTTGAACACCATTTCTCCTATGCCTACTACCCCCAAGGGAATGCCCAAGTCGAAGCGATTAACAAAATTTTGAAGACCATCCTCCAGTGCACTGTTGACAAACACAAAGCAAATTGGCATCACATGCTCTTCCCGGCATTATGGGCATACCGAACGTCAACCAATATTGCCACCGGTTTTATCCCTTTCCATCTAGTTCATGGTTTCGAATCCATCCTACCCATTGAGTGACAGATTCCATCCCTATATATGGTCGTTGAACTCCTACTGGACACTTCCCCAATTGAGCAACGCTTACTACTTCTGGAGCAAGCCGATGAAGATCGACGCACAACCCTCCAAACCATGGAAGCAACCAAGAACCGATCCAAACTGAATTACAACAAACATGTCCACCTGAGAACCTTTACTGAAGGGGACCTTGTCCTCGCCTATGATCAAGCTAATGATAAAACCGGAAAGGGAAAGTTTGTGTCCATGTGGCAAGGCCCATACATTATACATACCTACCTTGGACAGGGGGCATACATTCTGACCGATTCAGAAGGAAACCCCCTATGCAACCCACGCAACGGGTTGTACCTCTAGCGATTTTACCCATAGAAAATATGATGGACACCACCATCCATAATTGTACAGTCTTATTTTGTTTTTTACAAAAAATACAAAAACCTAAAAATTTGTTTTTCCTGCATGACCACAAATGGATCCTGTTCCATTTTTCTACGTCGGTTTTGCTGATGGTGCAAGCCGTTGGTCCCCCAGTATTTCCTCTATAGCTTGGGTAATATATTCCCCTTCACATGAGTTGATCCACATCGACGGAGCGTGCATAGGCTCCGCCACCAACAACCAAGCTGAATACGATGCCGCGACCTGTCTCCTAGTCGCTCCTCTCCAAATGTGCATAAGTCACCTTAACGTTTTCTTGGACTCACAAGTCCTTGTTTCCCAGCTCAACAATGATTACTAGGTACGCGATCCCTGTCTTTTCACAAAATTCCTGCACACTAAACAAATGGTTCGACAGTTTGAATCCATTTAATTCACACATGTCCCAAGGAATATCAATAGTGTAGTAGACCATATGGCCAACAACATTATGGATTGGCACACCAATCACACCATGTACTAAATACAAAATATGCATCCACGTGCATAACATGTGCCTCCACGGGCATATACAATATTAAAAAACTACATCCATGTGCATAATATGTGCCTCCACGGGCATATACAAAATTAAAAAACTGCATCCACGTGCATACACGACTATATACCAAAACATATATATATATATATATATAATCATATAGTTAACATGTCATAGGTGCTCTCAGCACCCAATATACAAAAATACATAAGCCGTACAAAAATGTACTTCCCCATATGCTCATCAACATTTGGGGGTAGATACAAGATCATCTAATCATCATGGTCTTCAGGCTCCTCTGCCGCCACCCTCCGCTAGCCCCGCCGGATCATGCCGAGCCCGAACCCTCCTCTCCATCGGCCCCGCCGGATCAACCCGCAACCGAATCCTCCCCTCCACCACCCCTGCCGGATCATGCCGAGCCCCATCCGTATACACAGCTACCACCAATGCTGCTCTGAGCAAGATAGAGCACCACTCACAAGGCACATCAAAACAACGCTCGACGATGTCCCGATCCAAGTCCCTCCACCCATACTCTGGCAATCCTGCCAGGATCATGTGTAGTGTCTCTCATACGCCCTCCACATCATCATCTCGAGGACCAGCTCCTCGACCGCGAGGCCCAACTCCTTGAGCATGAGGAGGTGGTACCGCTACAGGAGGCGAAACGACCACCATCTCCCGTCCCATATGAACCACATGATCGGCCTGTGGTATAGGACCAACATCGGCATAAACACACAAGTGAACCATCACATATATATCTCTAACTATAGTCATAACAAAAACATCTAAAAAACACATGATATAGTAGAGAACCAGACACAAAAACATACCATCTAAACCCCAGGCCTGTCCCTGGGCTCGAGGCATCTTCGGATCTCCTCGATAATCCATACCAGCATATGGATAGTCATCAATCAGCAGGGGGATCTGCTCCCATTGCTCATACATATCCTGTGAAAAGAACCCGTGGATACCACCACCACTGCAGGGCATCATCTTCCCCCACCGCACCATGCGCGGATCGCTCACCAACCTATCTCTAACCGTCACCCGTGGCCGCAAGGTCGGTACCCGCTCAAAAAAGAAACAACACAGGAAGGAGGCATAGCAGAACTCTCCCCCCTCCCGGCTGGCCTTGTCTATATCTCTCCGGACACCAGACAAAAACATCTAACCCCATGCGTAGTAGGTCCCCCTCAGCACAGAATCCACCATCATCGTTTGTCCCCCAGACAAACGATGTGGCGTTGTGGCACCCAACACCCGCAGAACACAAGCCCCAACAACCCGCATATCCCACTCCCGCAGAGATCTCAGGCTCAAAGCGTTGTTCTGCACGATAGCCCCAAGAACACAGAAGGTCTCCAGTAGATCATCGATATCCAAACCTGCTGGGATCCTCGACAGAAGATCCCCTACCTCCCCTAAGTGAGGAAACCCAATAAGAAACTAAACATCAGTGAGGGTGATCTCTAACCTCTCACCCCCAACAATGAACGCACCCTCTGTAGGGACCTAGAGACCCGCCAATTTTTTCAGCAACAGTCCTATTGAACGCATCGGTGGAATCTGAGCGAACTTTAGGAGCTCACTCACAACCAGAGTCTGTCAGACCCCCTGATCGGTCCAAATCCGAATCATCAGGTCCTCCTCCATCTCCCACTCTCACCATGACACCAGTGGTCTCCTCAACATCCTGCCAGAAATAGACAAAGAAATTTTTTTAGAAACAGAAATTGTTTTCAAAAATTTCATCGCGACTTTTCCATCAAAAGCCGCAATGATCATCGCGGCTTTCATCCATGAACCCGCGATAAACATCATGGGTATTGACCCCACAGTCGCGATGGGAATCGCGGCTGTCAGCCCCCTAGTCGTGATATTCCGTGTTGGAATGCCAACATGGAATTTCGCAGCCTTCGAGGGCCCGCCGCTAACCAAAAAAGACATAATTCAAAAGGCTAAGGCGAATAGGGTTATTTGAAACTCGCGGAATCGAAAAACAACGGTCAAATCTCCCAGAAATCAAGAAAGAGCTCTAATTTCTCTACCAAACTCGCACGTAACAATGACACGTCATATTGGTCCCACACCCTATTTATAGAGATTTGACCATTTTTCAAACAACCATTGCGGTATCATATAACATCCGTTCCTCAAATTGTTGGTACTGTTGGAATCAGCACATCGAGAACTTCATGATAGTCCTTTCCTTTTCATGTTTTCACCAGGTCCATTTTTTGACCATTTTTTCACACCCTCGTTGCCTCGGTTTACGTGCCACATCGATCGTTCTCCATTTCTAACGAGTCTTATATTGCCACATTCAGTTTTCTGCGCTCGTGATGACGCTTGAGATCATTTCTCGCTCTCACCTCCAGATTTTTCAGGCATTTTTTCCCATGCCCCCTTGTTGCCTCGGTTTGCGTGCCACATCGACCGTCGTCCATTTTATGATGAGTCTTATATTTCCGGATTCAGTTTTCCGCGCTCGTGATGATGCTTGAGATCATTTCTTGCTCTCAACCCCATACTTTTCGAGCATTTTTTCAAAATGCCACTCATCACCTCGGTTTGCGTGCCACATTGGTCGTTGCCTGTTTTGGACAATCTTTATGTCACCGGATTTATTTTTCCGCACTCATGACGATGCGTGAGACCATTTATCGCTATCATAAAAACCTTTTTGTTCAATAAAATTTTATCCCTTTTTTAGGCCGAGCAATTCTTTTACGAAAAAGGCACTTAGGGAGTTTTTGTAAGCTCTTTTCTGACTTCTAAAACAATGAAAAGATCGTCGAGCAACCTTGGTTCCTTTCATGCTCGTTAAACGTATCTGAAAGGGCGTTACTTGGTATAAGTTTACCCCTTTTCTGGACCTTGTAGACTAATTACGAAAAAGGAATACTCTAGTCACATTGGCTAGAAGAGTTCTCCATGTGCATCATTTTATGCTTTTTCGGACTGTGGAGACTAACTTACAAAAAAGAACACCAATGGATTCCACTTACCACTTTCAGACTCTCTAAACATGAAAGCGACCACGAGCAATCACCATCCTGGGCTCGTAAAAACCCACAGGACTGTACTCACAACCACTGCAGAGTCTTCTTATCATTTTCAGACTCCTTAAAAATCAAAGCACCCATGAGCACGAACAGTCCCAGGCTCACAAACTCCACAGGACAGTACCATTTTAGAGCACATTTTTATCCCTTCTTGGAGCTCATTAAAACTACGAAGAAGGACCCAATGGTGCTTCTTTGTGCCACAACAGATCATGTCTACTCATATGGCAGCCTCCCCATTTTGGTCGCCTTTGTTCAGAGTATTCTGCAGTATGTCACCCTGCGAATCCCTCGAAAGCACCCATCAGTTCGTCCCCCCCCCCTAGAGTTAATACATACCCTTATGTCCTTAAAAGCTATGATCCCCACACCTACAAGTCAGTTCCCTACGCTGCCAGGTCAACCATGTCATCATACTCTGAACAAAGGAAGTTTGAGTCCATCCACTCTATGACCCCAGTTACTTCCCATCCCCACAAGTATGTCAGTCCTACCATATGTACTACCACACTTCAGTTCTACACCTCGTGCTCCTATCAAGGAAACATCATTTCCTTGCTAGGTGTTGGTCTCCCTCTGTTGACGGCAACCAAATTTATTCCACAGGATAGACCTAGAGGTCCCTGTGTCTTGGACTCATCACCATTTATGATGAGTGCCTACAAATCATTTCGAGAAGAGTCCTCAGTGCCTCTCCAAATGGTTGTTTCTCACATGCTCGACTTCAACACCTTGATCGCATCGTTGAGATTCGAACAGGGTATTGGTCCTTTCAGTTATTTGTTGAAGACCCCGGATACCACCTGACTCTTCCACATTTGAGAGTCTACTTATGGAAACAACCAGTTACATTTTTCCTATAGATATCCGGGTTGCGCATGGCGATAGTATTCAGATGTACCCCAGTTTTATACTCCCTCGAGTATATAGTTACATATACTCCTCAGAGTTCACTTAGAGTTATTGAGTCCCTACAGATGTTGGACACCTTCAGAGTCAGCAGTTCATCAACCCTTCTGAGACATTGTTCCGAACGGTTGTCGCTTTATTCCAGTGTATCAGTTATTGAGATTAGTCATGTTATGATCATGAGTACATCCCAAAATAGTGTCCCCTTTGGACCATTATGATGCACCAACAGATTTTTTATGTATTATTCAGGTCCCCCTTCTTGGGACTAATTGTTATGTATATGTCTTGATACGAGCATGGGTATGCCCCCCTCGTCCATTATCAGAGATTATTCCTCATTCATATTGAGGCCATGTAATATTTTTTCTTTTTGCAGCTTCCAAGGGCCGTGGATCCAGTCTCCAACTAGTCTCTTCTCTTTCTCAAACCCCAGGAAAAAGACAAAAGAACTATGATGTCTATCAGCCATATGATGAACTCCTGCCCTCACACATCAGGGGGCAATCTGTTAACACCCAAAATGTGCTCACTAGCTCATTTCCTTATTCACATGACCCATTTGTCCACTTTGCCAACATTTGAGCCTCTAAAGCCATCAAAAGGTCACCAAAAGACCATAATACACCCCTTTTTTCCCCTCAAAATGAATATTTTTCCTCAAAAAGCATAAAAAACACTAAAAAAGGGTCCACAATTCCCAAAAATATTAAAAAGGGAATACAAATATTCAAAATATTCAAAAAAGTAAAAAGGAGGGAAAAATGTACCTAAACCATGTTGGTCAATACCATTGGTTTCCTCAAAACCATAATGGTATTCTCCACAACCAAAAACTATAAAAAGGTGGTAGGGGCTCCTCACTTTCCATCCATCCATCATCCTATCCTCACGCTGTCAAAATCTCTCATGAGACTTTTGGCCATTTTCAGCATCTTGGAGAAGAGACCATTGGAGCTTGGAGCTACTCACCCTTGGAGTTGCTCAACACAAATCCTCACCATTTGAGGTATCTTAATACAAAACATCCATTGTTTTATTTCTTGTTCTTTCCATGAATCGTTTTTAAATTTATTTGTTATATGCACATGTTAGTTTAGATTTAGATTTAATTCATAATCGTTTTTGCTTTCTATATTGAAACTGCTATCACATTGTTGATAGGTTCCCATTGCACAAAGCTTGGTTGCAAAACCAAGCTAACAAAAACTTTTTGGGAGATGTACGCTGGTTTTCCTTGAGGATAGTAGGGTATTTCTCAAGGTGCACGCTGGTCTATAGTGTAGAGAGGTGTACATGTGGAAAAATCAGGGAAAAATTCAATTTTTGCAGGTGAGGAGTGTATTTTTGGCAACAAGTCATCCAAGGCAATCTAGCTCTTCAATCATTTATGTCATTTTGTGTGATCTACAAGGCAAGGTGATCACGGGAAGGAGAAGAGTAGATTTGACCTATAACAGTTACCTTCTTGTAGAGGATGTGCATAGGTTCCACTTGGAATTCTCCCTCGGGTTCCACCTGAATCACATTCCAATCAATTACATGATTATGATCATGTACATACTTCTTAAGAAAAGAAACATGAAAAACATTATGAGCTCTCATGTTAGCAGGTAATGCAATCCTATATGCAATTGGCCCTATCCTATCAAGGAACTCAAATAGACATGATCCCCAACTTTAAATTCTTTGTGCATTCTTTTTAAATACGCATAGCTCTTCTGCCTATCTTGGGATAGCTTTAAATTCTGCTTGATATTAACAATTTCATGTTCCATTTCTTTGATCATTTCTAGGCCAAGCACTATCTTGTTTACCATATTATCCCAACTCACCAGAGTTATGCATCATTTTCCATACAATGCCTCAAATGGACTCATTCCCAACAATGCTTGATGTCCATTATTGTATGCAAATTATATCAAGTGTAGGTAATCCTTCAACTTGGATGGTTTATCCATCACATACATCCTTAACATGTCCTAAAGAACTTGATTCACCATCTCAGTTTCGCATCTGCTTGAGGATGAAACATTGTACTGAAATTAAGTTGAGTTCCTAATTCTTGATATAAACCTTTCCAAAAATTGAATGTGAATTTTGCATCTCAGTCTGAGAGTATTGCTTTGGGTAAGCCATGCAATCTAAATATCTCCTTCATGAATATATTAACTATGTCAAGTTTTTTTATGAGTGGACTTGATTGGAATAAAATGAGCTTCCTTCGATATCTTTTCTACCACAACGATGATTGAATCATGTTGCCTTGTTGTCATTGGAAAACCAGTAATAAAATCCATAGAAATTACTTCCCACTTCTATTTTGGAATGGAAAAAGGTTGCAATAGTCCTATTGGATGTTGATGCTCTTCCTTGACCTGTGAAAAATTTGAATAGGAAAAATATGACGAAAAAGGAAAAATCCTTGATCAATTGTATTGACACAAATAGTACCATTATATAATACAAATACGGATGCCGCCTCAAGGAGAGATTTTTTCTAGGCAATCTTATCCATATCATCTAGTCATCATTTAGGATAAATGACTAATATCCTAAATAAGAAATACAAATAAAGGTGACACCATTAACTTTGTGATTGTTAGGTTAATCCATAAGGATAACATTCCCCCCTTCGATCACAAGTTTATGTATCTGTATCAGCTAAGAAACAAATAGCTAATGCCAAAGTTGATATGTTGGATCTTTCCGAAGCCTTCATTTTGACACAGCTACTGTTGACAGTGGTTCACTGCACACTGTCGTCAACAAACCATCAAGCAAACTCCCTTATGCACTGGACCAAAAAGGTGTTAACCCTTCCATCAACACTCGCAGAGCGAATGAGGTCTCACCCGAGATGCATAAGGGGGCTACAGGAGCCAAGTTTCCACAGTGGAGTTGAGGACATGCGTCAAACACACATTGCACTCGTAGAAACTAGATATTATGTCATTCGCACTACGCTAACATTTCATCATTCGCATATTCATCAATCATAGAGTTAACATACAACAGGCATTGACATTAACATGATATGATTACTCATTAGCATAAACAGGGATTACTAAATCCACAGAGCATCAAAACATCTCATCAATCATTTGCATTCATCATTCAATAAGAACAGAGAAAAAATATAAAATCATAATCGAACATCTTCATGGATTCATTAAAACCTGCGGAATGACCTTCGTAGAAATAGTCAAGACATCATATCGCAGATACAAAATGGATCAACTACTGGATCAAAACCCAAAAGATCTATTACATCATTCATCACCGGATCTATCTATTCCCTTGGGCTTACAATCATACTTTTATTTATACACTATTATGTGGTTACAAAATGGTCCACATGACCCTTATCTAACTAATTATCTACTTCTGCGCTTCCGCGTTCTCCACGAATGACCATTTATTCCGCAGTCGTCGGCTTCCACACTTCTTGCGGACTAATCCCGTGCCAAGGCCACCAACATAAAATTGTGGCTCGACCTCAAGTCACCTTAGCTGGACACCGCTGGTGCATGTGTTAGGATATTTAGACACTTAGGAGTTAGTTAAGATCAACTTGTGTGATAGATCCATTAGGTAAAGTGTGTTTCTTTAGTATGAATTTGTAAATACTTAATCCGACGGTCACGATATGTTCCCGACATAAAGTGATCCGACGGCTCAAATTCTCTTAGATCATACCTACCCTTGATCCGTGGCTTAACACCCGATTGGTCCATGATCTCTATTTAAAGAGCATGGAGAGTCATTGGAAAGTTGATCGATTATGAGAATCTCATTTTAACTTTCTTTCTTTGCATAATAAATTGTTCCGTAGAAGCTATTTGGCTAGGGTCGTGGAGTGTTTCCCTCACGAGAGTTTAAACCATGTCAAAACATCGGTGTATCGATCTGTGGTATGTTTGTGTGAAGTGGTTGCTCTAGGTGTTTAGTCTTTTGGGAGACCCGAACATGGTATTAGAGCTTTTATGAAGAGCCACTTCCGGTTATGATTTAGATCTTGAATTGTTGTTGCCGAAACTTGCAAGGGTTTCTGGTTCTGATATTTTTGTGCATTTTTGGGCTATGGGAGGTGTTCCATAACGTCCGGAGTGTTGTTTTCATTAGGAAATAGTTTTTTTTTTTATCGAAAACGGTTCTCAGTTGCTTCAGCAACATGTATTTCATCATATCTGAAGGTATAATGTTACAGTGACGCTTTTTTATTTTTATTTTTTTAAAATATCTCATATTTGATCAGTTTTTATTATTAGATCTTTTTAGTTTCGGATTGTTGTTTTCCCTGTTTGCGTATGCTCTTTTCCATGCACCTTGTGCGATCTCAACGAATCAGAAATAGAAAGGGAAAGGGTTTTTCTCGGCTACGTATGCTCTTTGTCGTGCACCTTGAGCGATCTCGGCAAATCAGAAGTAGAGAGAAAGCATAGACTTTCAAGATCTAACCCCAAATGTGTGGAAAATGTTTTTTTTTGTTTCGATTTGTGGTGTGTTTTGTAGTAAAAAAACCAAGCACAGAAACCGAGCAAGAAGAGTTTTTTTTTTTTTTAAGGCTCCCTTCCTCATTCCCATATTTTACATACCTTTTAATCTAGCTTCAAAGTTGCTTTATTCCTTAATAGGTCTTGAGTTCAAGTCTTAGGAAGTTAGTTTTAAAAGAAAAGGTGCATGCAATTTCTATTTTCAAGTTACTTTATTGTAAAAGTGTATCTCACTTAAATAATAAAAAATAAAAAAATAAAGTGAATCACTTAAGTTCATTTTTATTGCTGCACTATTTAAAGTAAATCACTGTAAAAGTGAAATCACTTATTTTACAAAAGTGATTCACTTAAAGCAACTTTATTGTAAATTGATTGTCAAAGGTTCATCTTGGGAAGAGGGGGGTCCGTTTTTTTAGCTAGTCATTTTCTATCTGCCACGTCACTATTGGGGACATCTTCAACAGTTTCTTTGTTCAAACATAACTTCATCATACAGAGTCAGTTTTCAGTGTCGTTTTTTTTTAAACTGCCTATTTTTCCGAGCTCTTTGCATCAAGACTATTGGTTTCTGCTTTTATAGCCATTAATTTACAAATATGGCCACCCCTTGTGATATTCTAATTACCAGTTCCAACTATTTCTCATGGAAATCTCATATGGAGGATGTTCTACGAAGTAAAGGACTTTTCAGAATTACCTCAGGGAAAGAAACAAAACCTACTGATGATGATAAGAAAATAAAATGAGAAAATAGATGTCATGAAGCTCGTGGATTGATTGGGATGTCAATCTCTACTGATTTACGATTCCACATATCTAGAATTGATGAACCTGATGCTGCTTGTGACAAGTTGGAATCTGTGTTTGGTAAACACAATAAAATTTGAGGTCACCAACTCGAAAATGAGTTGATTTCTTTAAATCCAACTGATTTTTCATGCATACAAGATTATTTATCTAAGTACAAAACTCTTAAACTCTTATGTGAAGAATGCAAGATTAAGAGGGAAGACAAATAATGCATTTATCATATTCTTTCCTAAATTGGACCTGCATATTCTATTTTTTATCTACATTTTACTCCATGAAAGAATACTTGAATGTCGCTAGCTATCAAGAGCCTAGTCTTGAATCCTTTTGTGATTCCTTGATTAGAGAGCAAGATAAGCTCATCCATATTGGAATAATTAACCATGCAGATACATCTGGGAAAGCCTTATTGTCCCAACAGAAAGAAAATTCCAAGCCTCCCAAGAAACAAACTTTTCGCAATAATAAGTCAAACAAGGGTCCCAAACGCTCTCAGTCAGCTCCTTCTTTAAAAAAAGAAAAAGGATCTAAGCCAAAAGGAAAGAAGACTGGGCATCATTGCAACTATTGCGGGAAAGATAATCATGATGAATCTAAGTGTTTCAAGAAGATGGCAGCCTTGGAAGCAACAATGAACAAGCACCACATCAACCTAGATTCGCCTTCAGAATCTACCTCTCATGGACATGCACTTTGTGCTTCTGGTTATTCTTATAATGCATCTTCCTCTTCTGCTTCAAATGAATGACTCATTGATTCTGGAGCATCTTATCATATGGCTAAGGATCAAGCCATCTTTTCTACTTTGCATGAATGTAACACCAAACAAATATTTATTGGTGATGATAGATTTCTAAATGTTGTAGGAGCAGGAACAGCTCCAGTAGATAATGGTCATTTCAGTGATGTACTATGTGTTCCAAGAATTTCCTACAATTTGTTATCAGTCTATCAAATCACTCATTCTGGTGAAGGTAAAACTGTGATGTTTACACCTCACCAAGTTGTAATCAAGGATTTAAAAGATCCTCAATAGTTCCTAGCTACCGAAATTGTTGATGATATTACCAGGTTGTACAAATTTAACAACTTTGGGTCATCATCTTTTCCTTCATTTTTTGTTGCTCATAGTGATAACTTGAGCAAACTTTGGCATGAGTTATTTGGTCACTTAAATTATCGCTCATTGCAACAACTATGTAAAGACAATATGGTGACAGGTCTTCTGGTGGTATCTTGCAGGGATGGTGTTTGTTTCGGTTTTGTACTCGAAAAACATCATCGGGACAGTTTTGAAAAACATGCCTCTTGGCATGCCTCGGTTCCCTTGGAGCTTGTGCATAGTGACTTGTGTGGTCCTCTTCCATCTGCTTCCTTTTCTGGTTTCAAATATTTCTTAACTTTCATTGATGATTACACTAGACGGACTTGGGTTCATTTCCTAAAACTTAAGAGCGAAGCATTTAACATGTTCTTGGGCTACAAGGCCCTTGTTGAAAAACAATATGGTCATCAAAATATTAAGTTAAGATCTGAAAATGGAGGAGAATATGTTAACAAAAAGTTCACTACTTTTTGCACTGCAAAATTAATCCAACAAAAACATATTATTCCATATACACCACAACAAAATGGTACAGCTGAACGGAAGAACCGCACTTTAAAAGAAATGGCTAATTTAATGATCCAATCTAAGGGACTAAGTCTTCAATTTTGGGCTGAAGCCATTAATTGTCCAAATTACATAGTTAATCGCAACCCCACTAAAGCATTACAAGGTATCACACCGGAAGAAGCATGGAGTAAAATTAAACCAGATGTAAGTCACTTCCGTGTGTTCGGTAGTGAAGCATGGGCTCACATTCTGGATGAAAAATGGAAAGCATTGCAGCCTAAAAGTGAAAAGTACATATTTGTTGGATATTTTGAAGATGTAAAAGGTTATAGACTTCTTCAACCACATTCTCATGATGTAATCATTAGAAGAGATGTTAAATTTGATGAAAATCTCTTGGCCTGCGAGCCTGACTCGACGATTGTGCCATCTTTGGCCTGCGAGCCTAATTCGGCGATTGTGCCTTCTTCTTCTTCTTCCAACTTCCTTGACAGGTTTCCAACTCCAGTTTCTTATGATGACAGTGATGATGAAAATCCACCTCCTCCTGCTCATGTTCCTCCAGTTGCACCAGCACAAGTGCTTCCTCAATGGGTCCGTTCAACATGTGAAGCAGCTGGTGATCCTAGAGATCAATGTCGAACACGTTCTTAGTTTCAGTGAGCCTCTTCTCTTTTGGCTCAAGTTTTCGAGAATCATGATCCAGAAACCTTTGCAGAAGCTTCAGGAAATCCAGATTGGGATGCAGCTATGGATGTAGAATATCGTTCCTTAATGGCGAACGATACTTGGGATCTTGTACCTCTTCCAAAAAGAAGAAAACTTGTTAGATGTAAATGGGTCTACAGAACTAAGTATCCATCATATGGAAGTGTTGAAAGACTTAAGGCAAGGTTAGTTGCCAAAGGTTTTTCCAAAGTTGAAGGGATTGACTACAATGAAACCTTTTCTCCTGTCGCAAAAATGAACTCCATCCGCCTTGTTCTTTCCCTTGCAGCCTTACATAACTGGAAAGTCCATCAAATGGATGTCATGTCTACCTTCTTACATGGTGATTTACAGGAGGAAATTCACATGGAATAACCTCCTGGATATGTTCAGTATAACTCTAGCCTTGTCTGCCGCCTTAAGAAATTCTTATATGGCCTTAAGCAAGCTCCTAGAGATTGGTATGCCAAAATGGATAGCTTTCTCCTTGACACTAATTTTTCTAGATGCCATTCTGACCCCAATGTCTATACTAAGAAAGTAGGAAACCATCTCATCATACTTGTTCTCTGTGTTGATGACCTTATTCTTACTGGTAGTGACCCTAAGCTTATAACCCATGTGAAATCCAGTCTTAAGCAAACTTTTGAAATGTCAGACTTAGAACATTTGCATTATTTTCTTGGTCTCCAAGTCTTGCAGACCAAAGAAGGAATCTTCCTTTCTCGATCTAAGTATGCTTGTGACCTTCTTCGTCATTTTTACATGGAAGATTGTACACCAGCCCCTTCTCCCTTCCAGTCTGGAGTCAAAATATCTGCCACTTGTACTTCCCCTGAAGTAGATGCCACCTTGTATTGTCAGCTTGTTGGTAGTCTCTTATACTTGACTCATTTCCGTCCTGACCTTTCCTTTTCCATTGGTCATGTTTCTCGTTATATGAAAACACCTCATGAAAGTCACTGGAAAGCAGCTAAAAGAATACTTCGATATATTCAAGGTACAATTCAGTTTGGGATTCATTACAGTACAGGGGGGAAACCTTTGTTGGTTGGTTTCACTGATTCAGATTGGGCTGGCGATCCTGATGATCGAAATTCTACAATAGGTTATGTTTTCAGTCTAGGATCTGGACCTGTCACTTGGGCTTGCAAGAAACAACAAGCTCTTGCTCTTTCTTCAGCAGAGGCAGAATATCGATCCGCAGTTAATTCCAGTCAGGTTGCTTTATGGCTTCGACAGATCCTTTCAGAGTTTGGATTCGAGAAGCAGCAGCCTGCTCCACTTTGGTGCGACAATCAAAGTGCCATCAAGCTTTCCAAAGATCCAGTCTTACATCAACGCAACAAACACATTGAGCTACATATGCACTTCGTCAGAAATCTTGTTCATGATCGTGTTCTTGAAGTGCTCTTTTGTCCTACAGATGATCAAGTTGCAGACATCTTCACCAAGTCTTTTACAGAAGCAAAGTTTTCTAAACTTCGATCTATGTTAGGAGTTCAGGAACTTGTCATTAAGGGGGGATGTTTAGACACTTAGGAGTTAGTTAAGATCAACTTGTGTAATAGATCTGTTAGGTAAAGTGTGTTTCTTTAGTATGCATTAGTATGCATTTGTAAATACTTAATTCGGCGGTCACAATATGTTGCCGACATAGAGTGATCCAACGGCTCAACTTCTCTTAGATCATACCTACCCTTGAAAACTTCTCTTTCTTTGCATAATAAATTGTCCCGTAAAATCTATTTGGCCGGGGTTGTGGAGTGTTTCCCTCACGAGAGTTTAAACCACGTCAAAACATCAGTGTATTGATCTGTGATATGTTTATGTGAAGTGGTTTCTCTAGGTGTTCGGTCTTTTGGGAGTACCTGAACAGCGTGCACCTGTCGTCTGAAGTCGTCATATTCAGTTTTGATCTGGTCAACCACTTCCTTCAATGATGCTTGAAGTTGTGCACATTCTTTTATCCGCTCCTCTGTTGGGTTTTTGCAACCCTTCTGCCGTGCTCCCTCCGTTTGATCCTTAATGTGTTTTATGACCTCTACTACCTATGTTATGAGGACTTCAACTTTCATCTAGAGCTCATCCACTTGTGTGACCCTTCGCTACTGTCATTCATGGGCCTTTGTTACATTCTGCTGCATACTTTTCAGCTCTGCTGCCTTTCTCATTCACACCATTGGTGGCATCACTTTGAGAGATCCCTTAAAGGCCTCTAACTGTGCTTCTTCCTCACTGAGTTGTCCCTTCAGCGAGGTCAGCTGGTCATCCTTGACTACACTACCCCAAAAATCTGTGATGCCTTCTGCGATTGTCTATGCCACCTATTCCATCTCTTGGATCTCTGTTACTACTTCCTTGATCGCCATCTGTCGACTCTGAATCTTTTATGGCGGGGTGTTGGGTGGCACTCTAGCCTGGATCTCTACATTTTCCTTCCTTATCTCAATGAGATCCACCCCTAACATAGCAACTTGGGTTTTCGGGTCTACCTCTGTATCTAGTGCTATCGTTTTGCATGCCTTTGCAAGCGCTCTTTCTAATTTGGCCCATTTCCCTATATCCTTCACTTTCTTGGCCAGTGTTGCGGCTTGCTCATCTTGGAGATGCTATGCCTCCATCACTCTGGTTTGTAGGTGCTTCTTGTATTCGACCATCCTATTTTTCATCATAGCCTCGCATTCTCGGATCTCTTCGCTTGTTGTGGCTTGGGATCGATATAATGTTAAAATTGGGAGAAAATTGAAATTTACCATAACCTGTTCATCCTTCCGAACCTCGAAGTCCAAGGCCTCATCACCTATTTTGATGGCATGGGATTCTAGTTGGATTATCTATGGTTGGGTGTCGACTTCTTCCTCAACTCTGGGTGTCGCCAGATTCTGCCGAATATCCCCATGCAGTACGCTTGTATTAATTATTGTGTTCACGATTGTGGTTAGTAGCTCACCTATCTGCTGAAATTGCTCGGCTGAATGATGGGTAATATGATCGTGGCTATTTTCCACCACTTCTGTAATTCTCTCTAGAATTCTGTTGACCTTCTACATAGTGAGCCCTTCCCATGTGCTTCTTACAGCACGGTCCATCCATTTCTTTTACCTTAGGTTGTCCTGCTACGCCTCCAGGTCTGAATTTGTGAGGGTGTTTGCTGTTGAAGATCCATCATGGTTGGATTCCTCCAACAGATATTACACAAGGTTATCTTGTCATGCGCCTTGATTTCGACTGTCTGAAACTTCCTCTACCTTGGCCAGGTTCAGTCAACCTGTTTCCTTCCCATTCGCTATGTCCTTCTCATCGGCTGGAACCTTCCATTCGTCTGTCCATCTTGCGATAATGTCATCGAGCTCAGCCTCATTGAGCTTGTACTGTGTCTGTATCCATTGCTTCCCTGGATCTCTGTGGGCTTGAAGGTAAATCATCTACCCCTCAAGCGATAGTCTTGCGATCGATCGATACTTTGTTGTTGCTTGCTTCGGTATCCGCAGTATCATCTTTGCATCTAACCACATCCTCTCCAACAATACATAAAATTGAAGAATGTTGTCTTCATGTCAATCTTTATCACTGGTTGCCCATAAGTTATGGAACTGCGCACCTTCACATACTCGGAATTCTGGGATGTCCAATATAACCTGGTAGTGGTCGAGTTCCCTCCATCCTGCTATTGCAATCAGCATGAGGAGCCATCAGTACATAAATGGCCTTCCATACTTTTGTGCATCATGCACATCGTCAATCAGCTTGTGTAGCAAGATTGTGGACCAATTCAGTTGTTCTCCTGCGGTACATCATTCTGTGGCAGCGATGACCCCCGAGTTACACTCCCTGGGCCTATTCTTCCATGTTACCTTGATTGCTAGCATCTTTTCCCTGACCCTGATAGCCTGGTCGTTGATTGTATGGATGAGGTATGCTCTGGAATTTTTATCCACACCATACTTCGCCGTCAACTGTTTCGCAAAATTATTGTCATTATCCTTCCCCTGGAAAAATTGGGAAGGGTCGGTTCCATCTTTAGGAAGCCCGGTGATTCTAGCGATTAAATCGACTATGATGGGTATCCTCTCATGCATCCAGAGAGACCCACCATGAAAACACACAATTAGTTATTTGATGCATGCATTGACTTGCGCCAACCACCCAAAATGTGGCATGTGGGTGAGGCCTAATAGCCACGAGCGTTCCAATCCCTTTTCCCATGATGCGGGTTACTTTGTGGTTGGGCCTCCTTTGTGGGGGACATCACCGTAGCCTTATGTGTATTCCTTGAATTTTGCAAGGTCATGGTCGGTATACTGCAGCCTCTACAGCTTGGTCACAATGTCCCCGACATGAGGAATGCCCTCTGGTACCGGCGTCATCTCAATCGAATACCTTTCATTCATTTTTACCCGCAGTGTGGGTGCCTCTTTCCTGCGTGGCAGAACATAGTCTGGGAGCATTGGGCCATCGTGTGCTTCTTGCGGTACTTCGACGCCTAAGGGGCCTGCAGCTCTATCAGTGAACCGTGCTGAGGCCCAGGTTCCTTTTTTCTTGCCGTGGCGGGTGTTTGGAGTTCAGTTTATGCTCCACTTTCTTCTAGCTGGTATGCTGGACATGACTTATGGATGCTCCTTTGTAACTGGCGTCCGCTCTGGTCGCTCGGTACGGGTGCTTGAAATGTAAACCTCCATGCAGTTCTGCAACCTCTTGCTTAATCACACAATTCCTTTCACGGCCCATTTCCCGACATTTATAGCATTGTTTTGCTGCATATAATTGATTTTGGACCATGATTACCAAATCCGGCGATGATTTCCCAAATCTACCGCATGCATTGGGTATTAAATGCGATTTTTCTTATTTTTGTTGATGTCCGTTGTGGTTTAATTGCTGCATTTATGACAGGATTTAACTCGTTCGCACCAAGTCTGTGATACTGTGATTCCTCTGTCGACTAGTGACGTTGCTGCTAACCAATGTTTTCTTGTCAATAGATGTATGTTGTGGTCTGTGTTCTTTTTTTTTTTTAGTAGTGCGGCCACTTCTGCAGTGCCATGATGTCGTACTCTATTCGTGTTTTCGCAGTTCTTGATGTTGTCACGAATTCCTTCCAACTTCGTTTGCTTGGTGACATGTACTTCTCAAACTCATTCAGTATAGGTTCTTTAATTACTGGGTCCAACATTCTCATAATCTCGGTCCGTGCTCTTTCATTGCGCCTTTGATTCCACCAGTAGGGCCGCTGCTTGACTGGCTTCGCATTGGGTTTCAAGGGAATCTTCATTTCTCCTAAGTCCTTGGAAATTCCTTTCATCTCTGAGAATTTCATTGGGAACAAGTCCTGAAACTCATGCAACAGATCAATGATCTTCGCAACAATTGAGTCATCCCAGTAGTCTCCAATACTTGCAAACTTCAGATTCTCCTCTGACCCAATGGTTACCTTCATGATCTACAGGGGTTGCTAGAATTTGTCGGAAGGTATCTCTGGTGCCTCAATGCTGCGACTTCCCTCCAATTCTGGTACATGTGTGGCCCTTAGATCATCCTCATCATTAGGCTCTCCTATGATGTTGTAGCACTCCATCATCATTTATGGTGTCGCAGTCCACCGAAGTTCTAATGGTTTCTCTGTCGGTTTCAAAGATATTCTTGCAGATCACCTGTAGTGCACTATGGATGAAGGGGTTCTCATATGAGAAACAAAATGTTTGGCTGAAGCCAAGTGTCAGCTGCTCCCAAGAAGTCGTTCCACGTCGCAATTCTACTGCGACATACCAACTCCGCGGTACTTCATCCAATGTGTGAACGAATGCATGGACCCACTCCACTTTTGCTTGTAATCCCCATTTTCTTTTGCACTCAGCCAAATGCACCTTCAGGTTTCTTGTGCCGTCAAATTTCCTTCCGCTATATCCTTCCGTATCACTGAGGCTAACTGTTATTAGGTGGTGACATAGTGGCCAGTCGGTGATATTAAACTTGCGCGCTGCCCACTAGCGTGTAGGAGTAGTCTTCAAGGCTTCCTCCAAGGCCAATAGACGTTGCGGCTCTGCCACTTTCTCTTCAAAATCTGCAAGAAAGGTGTTAAAATTAGGCAATCCCTCATATGTTGGTAGAGCACACTCCTCTGTGGCTACCCATCGCAGTGACTGTGTAATCCTTGTGCATCTCCTAAATGACACTTCATGCATCCGATTTTGCCAATTCTCAAGTGCCTCATCTGAATCCGACGACGCTGAACTGACACTGCGCAAACCTAATTCATCGTCTGCAGTAGGATTAATGTAATCCTCAGATATATTGTATATACTATCCCATCCCTCCATAAATTCATCTCTTTCTGGTTCAACGTATCGCTTCCCTTCTGCAGGACCCAAAGGTGCGATGACCCTCATCTCGCGATTCTCAAATGACATTGTCTGCTTCTTAAAGTTGATAACTGCTAGATTATTGATTTCCCAGATGATCCCTAGCAACACGGGGTAGGGCCTGCTATTGTCCACAATTTCAATTACATCGAAATCTGCATAATACTCCTCAATCTAAATGGGAAGTTGGTACACCCGACCAAGTGGACTTACCTTACTCTGGTTTTCTAATCGCAACTGTACTAGTGACCAAGCCAACTGCGGTTTCCCCATGGTCTCCCATGTCTTCTTAGTTAGAATGTTGACATCCAACCCTAGGTCTAAGATAATTGAGTCAACATCAAAAGATCCAATTTGTGCCGACATTTGCATCTCTCTTCCAGTCTTCCTCTTGTGTATGCGATTAACTCTTTGTTCCTGGCGTACACCCTCCCATTGAGTCAACATATTGAATATCTCCTCCAGCGCATCTGGATCCTTTTCCAACTCTAGGAAACTCTTTAAGAATAATTTTAAGGTATTACCCTTTCCCTGTAACTTTGTGTTATCAATTGTCAGTGGCATATCATAGATAACTTCTTCCTCAAGTGGTAACTGCCTATTCTATCTCATCGCCTCCTGCGCTTCCAAGAATATATCCCTTTCGACCTCTGCATCAAAAGTGACATGTTTCCATATTGTTGGTCAAGCAATAGCTCGTGGCCCTTCGACTCGTGTTGTCGCTCCTCCTTGTGTCACCACTCCAATAGTCGCATGTTTTTTTCGAGCCTCCGTCGATATCATCTGTATCGCTGGTGGATTCTGATTCTGGTTTTGTGGAGGTGGTGGCTGATTCTTGGTTTACCATTTTGTGATGAGCTGCAGATAGTTTTCAATGCCATGATCCACATCATTGCAATAAGTGAACTGTTGTGGTGTTAGATTCAGGAAATCCCTATGATAGTGCCCCTACTTCCCACAATTGTAGCATATAATCAGTCCTCATCCTCGCCCAACAGCTCATCCTAGCCTTGGACCACAACCTTGACTTCCGTGAAATCCTCTTCCTGCCCCTCCATGTGGTGGGCCATATGGTTGGTACTGCGGCTTCCCATTCTGTGGCTATTGCTGTGTTCCATATGGTGGGTACTGCGGTGGTGGATACTGTAGTGCTAGATATTACGTTTTCCCATACTTCCCTTGGTCATATTGTTGCGGTTCATGATTATACTAGGCCGACAACTGGTCATACTACTGCTGTTGCTGACCTGGTTCCTATTCTTCTCCTTCCATGAAATATGCAGTTGTAGTTCTGTTATCTCCCAAATTGACCACCGTCATTTTGGTTGATAGAATGGGTAAAAATTTTTATTTTTGTGAGTCTTGGCCTTCAATATCAAAAAATCCCAGCTTTTCGGCAGTTAACTGAGTCTGTGAAAGTGGTTTCGATTCCATTCCTAAATTTTAGCCACAAAGTCAGTTTGAACTAGAACGCTTCATCCCTACAATCTCAGGCTAAATCTCCAGTCATTATGTCATCTGTCTATTGCAACATGCTCTGTTATTAAATAAATCCCGAATGCTCAGCTATGATTTGTCACTTGGCTGCCCTGTGAGGTATTTTCATTGTTGAACCATAACTCAAGAGGAATTTTCTGCTGAAATCGCGTGATCTTGCGGGGTGATTTTGATGACCTTCCCGAACTCCAAATTCAGATCTGGAAGCACCAATGGATAGCTTATGATCTGTAGATCAAAATCGACTATTCGAACGCGCAAAACGGACATCGGACGGTTGAGAAAATCGATTTTTTCCAAAGGCAGTTTTTTCAGGAATCCTACAGGTTTCGGCAGCTTAGGCGAGCCCCACAGAGCTCATTAGCTACCGAAAGGTCTGACTTCCGGCGGCTAAGGCAAGAAATCAGCAGAAAGCAACGTTTTGGGTTTAAATTTTTGAAACGGTTACAGCTTTCGGCAGCTTAGGCGAGCCCCACAGAGCTCATTAGCTGCCGAAAGGTCTGACTTCCGGCGGCTAAGGCACGAAATCAGCAGAAGAGTTAACTGCCGAAAGCCTGTTTTTGCCAATTTTCTCCAATTTCGCCCAGATCTCAGTTTTGTTCGCTGAACTAGCAGAGTAAAGGATATAAAGCCACAGAACCAAGACTATTAGGAGGGGGTTTTCGAGCTTGGAGAGACTTTGCCATATGTTTTGGTCGCTTATTATAATAAAAAATCACAGTTTTCTCTTGTTGTTGTTATCAGATATTTTCATCCATCATTATTCTGCACTCTATTCAAATTAGCTTAGCCTGTGCTCATGATTTGAATTGAGGAACTTCCTACTGCTGTGTGTGACCCGATGTTATGCATGTATTTGGTTGCATAAACCCTGCATGATTAATATACTTGGTTGTCTTAGCAATATTCTACATTTCATCTCTATATTTTATCATCTGATTTACAGTTTCTAAGAGCACTGGTTCATTTAACTATTTGATAAGCAACTTTTCCATTGAGCTATTGTGGTATCCCATCGATCCATTTACTGAAAAGGGTATTGAATTCTTAAGTTACCAAGCATACTTAGCCATAACCACTAAGTAGTTTCTTGGAGAGCTAACAAATTGGCGCCGTTGCCGGGGAGCGAGGTGAGAAGCTGATCTTCCTGGGAGAACGACACAGATCTGGTCCTTGATGATAGACAAGGATCAGACACTTCATTGGTTATAAATCTTCTATCTGGCGACTCCATGAAGGATGAACTCAGTGGCGACTCCATTGTTCAGAATTCTGTTGGTGATTCCACTGGTATGACATGAACAGAATCTTAGCCAAGAGGTATGCGTTCTGTGATTTTTCAAGCATTGCTGGTTTTCCTAATCAAGTGCCTGCTAGAGATGAATGGGAGAACAGTCTTCCTAGATTTCGAGGAGAAGAGGGGGAAGTGCCAGCTGAGCATTTGCTGGACTTTCATGACTACGTGCATCGGTTGCAGGTAGTGCATGAAGATGTTCAGATCCGGCTCTTTTGTTTTTCATTAGAAGGAATTGCTCGTGATTGGTACCGAGCTTTGCCTATTGCTAGCATCAGCTCTTTGGCTGATTTTCATACTGCCTTCAATTTGTTTTGCAAAACAAAGTTTTCAACTGATCTTCTTTATCCAGGATGTTGTCATGAGTTTATTTTATTATATAAAGATTTAGACAATCATGAAGAACATGTTGAAGCAGAAGATATTTCTCATCATGAGGTTGATGAGGGCAGCTTACAAAGCCCAGATTTGCAAGGACTGTCCAATCTTCAGCTAGAACATGAGAATCATGATCAAGAATGGGTTGATGCTGTAGTTGATACTAGTCATGAGTCTCTTGATCCTAATGACAGAGAAGATCCGAATCTTGGAGTTGAATTTGCAGCATATGTTGAAGACAGCCCACATCTTCCAGACTTGCAGACAAAGGCAGATTTCAGCATTTATGAAGAGAATGATGGTGGCGAGGAACTAAGCAGTCCAGATCAGCAGTTTATTGGATATTTTTCTCCAGCAGATTTTGAGCAGCCTTCTCCAGCAGATCTTGAGCAGTTTATACACATCATTGAGGCCAAGGAGGATAGCCAGCCACATCATTTTCATTTACAGTCAGAACCGAAGCTTAAAGAGGTATTCCATTACTATTTAATTGATCCTATTGCTGATTTTCTGGAATCCACGAACAATGTGAATGTTAAAATATTCTTTATAGAGCAAAGCTGGTCTGATCATCTGTTCGAACCTTTTTTCTACATGATATGGCTTCATTTGTTGTTTGAGTCAAGATTAAAGATGCCTGTAAATCACAATCTGACATGGCTGCATTGGAAATCCAGTGTTACTTGATCATGCTGCTCCTATTAGTTAGTGTAGGAGTAGATAGGAAAATAAGCTCTTTTATTGAGCACATAGATTATTTTCAGTTATTATTGAATAAGCAGAATAAGTTGCATATAAACTACAGCTGGAAGGTATCCTACGAATAAAATAGGGCTGCTACTAGGGAAGGGTTTCATATCCAGATGGCATGGTCAAAGATTTGCAGGCCGTGGAGGAAAGATCTATACAGTCTCTAAGATACTCGTTTCCACCTGCTGAAGATATATATAGTGGGCATTTTGACAGAGATTTGCAGCATGGCCATATGAGATATGATTCTTATGCATATGATGTGTCAGTCATGGGATAAAACGTCCATATACAGCATTAGATGAAAACCCCAGATAGGCTGAATCTGGAAATAGAGGAATCGCTCAAACCCGTAACAATTATTCTGATGATGAGTATGGAAACATTGATGGACCTTATGGAGCAGCAGGGAAGTCATACATAAAATGAGCAGCATCTATGGCTGTTGTGCTTAACACAGAAGTTCCTAGGGTAATGTATTAGCAAACATACAAATGCGCTCTAGAGCTAAAAGGTTGGAAGCACAAGTTTCATGAAATCTCAATATAAATTAGATATTTTTACATCCACTCATGCATTCTGTTTTGAACAGAAAATGCAATTTCAACTTGGCAAAAGATGTTTTACAGGAAACATTAAAATTGACATTGTTATGGGATGGGCTGAGGTTCAAGTACAATATATATTCGGCACTCTTCTGCAAACTGTCATATCCCTCACCTTTTGATGAAGGTCAATAAAGATTATACTTGCAGGCTTCAGGGGTCATATGAACAGATTTGATATTGCTTCAATAATCATTAAGAATTGGCTCTGTCTCATTTCTTGTGTTTGACATCTAACTTCAAGTCTGGAAATAGGCAATTGGAAAAATTGAAAATTTATAATTTTCTATGCTAAGCTTGGAAGTTGAAAGACATTGGGGTGCAGGCGAAGTTTCACTTCTCGCTTCTTTGGTTTGTATATTCAAAATTATGCTAATAGTGTTCAGTATGTGGCTCAGCAAAATTTAAAGGACTGGGATACTTCCTCTGTTGGATCTTACAGATTGACTTTAAAGTCAAGTTGTGGCATATGTCCAGCATTTGGAATTATTTGCTCTATGTATATGAACTGGTTTTTGCTCTTGTAGAAATTGGCAGCAGAAGCTTTGCATACCTTAGCTTTCAAGAATGAAGCAAACAAAAATCAGATTGTGGAATGCAATGCTCTTCTCAGCAGATAATGAAGATAATATTTCTGACATCACAAAGAAGGGTAGAGTTAGTCCATTCAGAGATGCAATTTGAGCAAGGGAAATGTTAACTTGCCACCACCTGAGAAAGATGTTGAGGAGGAAGAATTTCCAGCCAGTGACAGTTATACACCTGAAATGCCCACTTTTACTCCTAGGGTGGATGACACCGAGGCATCTAATGATCTGGAGGCTTTATAGAGGACCAGCCATCAGCTCTTTCAAATGGAGCAAAGCCTGTAGTAATGGATGAACCAAAAAATGAAACGAAGCTGGTCACAGCAATGAAGTTTGCAACAGCTCTTCCTATCCTTTTTCTGATGAAAGATGGAAGTTCCTGGGTATTGAAGAATCCCACTGCTATGATAGATACATGATCTTGGACTTAAAGCAAGCTGCATTTCAGACAGGGAAGCCAGATTGGAGATATATTGGGACACAGGATGCTAGTAGTTACAACAGTTTTCTTTTTGGGAAGTCATTTTTCAATGAAGGGCAAGAAAGCTACAGGTTTGCAGAGGGATCAGTGTTAAAGACTTGATGACTCCATGCCCAATGCTAAAGGCTACTGGAACTACTTGGTTCTGGGATTCTTCGGAACCTCACTGGGAGGATTCCATCCCCGAGTAGGAGCCAGATGTTATCTCCCAAATTGACCACCGTCATTTTGGTTGATAGAATGGGTAAAATTTTTTATTTTTGTGAGTCTTGGCCTTCAATATCAAAAAATCCCAGCTTTTCGGCAGTTAACTGAGTCTGTGAAAGTGGTTTCGATTCCATTCCTAAATTTTAGCCACAAAGTCAGTTTGAACTAGAACGCTTCATCCCTACAATCTCAGGCTAAATCTCCAGTCATTATGTCATCTGTCTATTGCAACATGCTCTGTTATTAAATAAATCCCGAATGCTCAACTATGATTTGTCACTTGGCTGCCCTGTGAGGTATTTTCATTGTTGAACCATAACTCAAGAGGAATTTTCTGCTGAAATCGCGTGATCTTGCGGGGCGATTTTGACGACCTTCCCGAACTCCAAATTCAGATCTGGAAGTACCAATGGATAGCTTATGATCTGTAGATCAAAATCGACTATTCGAACGCGCAAAACGGACATCGGACGGTTGAGAAAATCGATTTTTTTCAAAGGAAGTTTTTTCAGGAATCCTACAGGTTTCGGCAGCTTAGGCGAGCCCCACAGAGCTCATTAGCTACCGAAAGGTCTGACTTCCGGCGGCTAAGGCACGAAATCAGCAGAAAGCAACGTTTTGGGTTTAAATTTTTGAAACGGTTACAGCTTTCGGCAGCTTAGGCGAGCCCCACAGAGCTCATTAGCTGCCGAAAGGTCTGACTTCCGGCGGCTAAGGCACGAAATCAGCAGAAGAGTTAACTGTCGAAAGCCTGTTTTTGCCAATTTTCTCTAATTTCGCCCAGATCTTAGTTTTGTTCGCTGAACTAGCAAAGTAAAGGCTATAAAGCCACAGAACCAAGACTATTAGGAGGGGGTTTTCGAGCTTGGAGAGACTTTGCCATATGTTTTGGTTGCTTATTATAATAAAAAATCACAGTTTTCTCTTGTTGTTGTTATCAGATATTTTCATCCATCATTATTCTGCACTCTATTCAAATTAGCTTAGCCTGTGCTCATGATTTGAATTGAGGAACTTCCTACTGCTGTGTGTGACCCGATGTTATGCATGTATTTGGTTGCATAAACCCTGCATGATTAATATACTTGGTTGTCTTAGCAATATTCTACATTTCATCTCTATATTTTATCATCTGATTTACAGTTTCTAAGAGCACTGGTTCATTTAACTATTTGATAAGCAACTTTTCCATTGAGCTATTGTGGTATCCCATCGATCCATTTACTGAAAAGGGTATTGAATTCTTAAGTTACCAAGCATACTTAGCCATAACCACTAAGTAGTTTCTTGGAGAGCTAACAAGTTCTCTCCTGGAGTAGGCCATAAGCTCTGTAGTTGTTGTCATCGTGTCCAACCGATTTATAGAACTTGCAATACAAGTTCTCTGGTTTCGACACCATTTTCTGTAGATAGACACACTCTTATGGTCGATGGCCTCTCATTTGGCAGATATGACACCAAGGAAACCCTCGCTGACTGAGGGGATTTGGTACACTGGTCCTTATGGTGTCCCTCTGTCCTACACCTAGTACACCAGATCTCTTCGCGAGTCTCTTCCACTTCTTCATATCTTGCAATTGGATCATAAAATTTTCTAGCTATGCTTGTATTCGATCCATACCCAACCTTGTTTCACCGATATGTGAAGCCTCCAGCTTCATCGCAATCTCTAATGCTTCCGCTTAGGTCGCAACCTTCTGTTTCATTAGTGGTCTATGGATGTGTGGTACCAGTCCTACGATGAACCACTCCTTATGTTGCATATCATTTATCCCAAATCTTACCTTCGCTATCAATGTCTTGTATCGTTGATCAAATTCCCATACCGGCTCATTTTGGTATTGCTTGATTTCTTTGAGCTCAGTGACATACTGCGATTCTCACTTTGGCTATCTAAATTCATAGATCATTCTTGCTTTGATATGCGCCAACGACTTGGATGGTGTTCCTATCGGAACCCTCATAAACTTCAAAAACCAATCCAGCGCACGGCCCCTAAGGTTTGTCGCTAGATGTCCCTGTTTAATAGCTTCATCTTGGACCTACTTCACGGTCCATACTGCTTTGCACAGAAACCAAAACTACTCGATATCTTCGGTCTTGTTCCCCCGGAAATTGGGCATTTTTGTTTCGTCTTCCATTCTAACATTCCTACTATTATTGTTTACTGGTGCACTACTTTTACCACTGCACGTGGGAAAACTTTGCGAATACCTTGGGTTTCCTCTTGTGAAATTCTAGGTAGTGCGCGGGGTTGCAGGTATGTTGTAACTTACGATCCGTGTCTCTTCTGCTTCTGGTGTAGCCTGGTCACCATCTTCGTCACAATAGGGTCGCTTTTTCCCTTGCGGTCCTTCTTCGTAGTCTTTTGTTCCGGTCCTCTCAGGAGACTCTCTCTCAATCCTCCTCTTCTTTCTTAGGACATCGGAATATCGCTCCACTCCTCAAGTTACCACACTCTTCGTCAGCTTCCCATACAAACTCGCCGTCGCCCATGTCCATCTTCCCTACATATTTCTATGGGATCCGCATTCATGCGGAACCTACAACCTCCGCACACTGATCTTTATACTCGTCGGAAGTCATCCTCAAAATGCCTTTTTCGCAGATGAGCATCTTAATCCACAGTTTTAGCAACAACAAGAACATTCCCCTTGGTCCCTTGAATAAATTCCTCTCCACGTCGTTGTATGATTTGTTCTTGTCTACTGTGAACTCAGTAATATATCCCTCTAGGATACTATCCACCCAGAAATCGATAACCCTTGATACTGAGTTGTCAACACGTTTCAGTTGTCGAATCAGTTTTGGCGTCCAATGCTCAGGCTCAGTGTTTTTGAAATGGTGCTTCTGGAATGTTAGCTGCGCTAACCACTCGTGTAGCAGTACTGGGAATTCGTAGAAAAATATTTCATGAATATATGAATAAATGTACTTCTGTAACCAACTGCTTACAATATTTTTGGGGTTTTGATTTTCTCCTTCTGCGAATTCTTCTATCTTTCTGTCAAAACACTCGTGGATCTCCGGTTTCATCGGATGCCACATCATAACCTCTTCGTTTCCTCTTCAAGGTCTCGGCAACGGAACCATTTTTTCACACAGTGACTATTGACAGGGGTTCACTACACATTGTCGTCAACAAACCATCAACCAAACTCCCTTGTGCACCAGCCCAGAAAGGTGTTAACCCTTCCCGCAACACTCGCAGAGAAAATGAAGTCTCACCCGATATGCACAAGGGGGCTGCAGGAACCAATTTTCCATAGTGGAGTTGAGGACATGCATCAAACACACATTGCACTTGTAGAAACCAAAGATTATGTCATTCGCACTACACTAACATTTCATCATTCACATAGTTAACATACAACAACCATTCGCATTAACATGATCTGATTACTCATTAGCATAAACAACGATTACTAAACCCACAGAGCATCAAAACATCTCATCAATCATTCGCATTCATCATTCAATAGGAACAAAGACAACAAGCATGTTAGACCCTGCAACAAGCATGTGATCCACATACAATAACAAGATAATATATCTTTCATTGTCTAGCTTCTTGAAATAAACACAGTGGTCAGAATGACATCTACTATAACCTTGTTCTGTCATAAACCTGTCAAATTTTAAATACCACTGCCTTGGAGCTTGCTTCAAGCCATACAAACTCTTTTTCAACCTGCATACCAAGTTCTCCTTACCCTTGACCTCATACCCTTGTGGCTTCTGCATATATATCTCTTCCTCCAAATCCCTATGGAGAAAGGCTGTTTTTACATCTAACTGTTCAAGATGCAAATCTTCTACTGTCACTAGACTTAAAATAGTCCTAATTGACGTCATCTTAACAACAGGAGAAAATATTTAATCAAAATCAATACCTTTCTTCTGTGCAAACCCCTTTACAACAAGTCTGGCCTTGTACCGCTTCTTACCTCCTTCTTCTTCCTTCAACCTATAAATCCATTTGTTCTACAATGCTCTTTTACCAGCAGATAACTGAACCAAATCCCAAGTATGGTTTTGAGTCCATCTCCTCATTCATGCCTTTCTCCCACTTCTTTCTAGTTTCCACCTGCATTGCTTCTTCATAACATTCTGGTTCACCAGCATCAGTCATCAACAAATAATACATTGAAGGAGAGTATCATTCAGGGAGTCTACTTAACCTGGTAGATCTTCTTATAGTTGCAGGAGTTTCAGGTACTTGCTGCTGTTCTTGATTTCCTGGCACCTTTGGAACTTCATTTTCTTCAATTTCATCAAGTACTGTGTACTCTGTGTTTTCCTTTTCCTATTTCTTTCCCTGCAATTGATCTTTATACATGACCTTTTCATTGAATATTACATCTCTACTCCTGATGATTTTGTTATTTCATTAATCCTATAAACGATAACCAAATTCATCAACCCCATATCCAATAAAGGTACATTTCTTGGATTTAGCTTCAAGATTTGTTCTATTTTCTTTATCAATATGGACAAATGCTTCACAACCAAACGTTCTTAGAAATGAGTAGTTTACCTTTTTATATGTCCATGCCTCCTATGGAATACCACCATCCAAAGCACTTGAAGGTCCTCTGTTTATTAAATAAACAATAGTATTTACAGCATCTGCCCAAAACTGTAAGGGAAACCCTACATTTAGTCTCATACACCTTGCACACTCCACGATCATTCTGTTCATCCTTTCTGACACACCATTTTCTTGTGGTGTTCCTGGGACTGTCTTCTCTCTACGAATCCCATGGTATGAATAGTAACTATCAAACTCCTTACCACAATACTCACCTCCATTATCAGATCTGAGACACTTCAACCTTTTCCATGTCTCATTCTCAACCAAAGATTTCCACTTCTTAAAAGTAGCAAACACATCATATTTCTTTCTAATGCAATAAACCCAAGTTTTCCTAGTTGCATCATCAATAAATGTAACATAATAATGAGAGCCACCAAGAGATTGTACCTGAGCTGGTCCCCATACATCTGTATGCACTAGCTCTAACTTTTCATTCTTCTTCTGTTTCCAAACCCTGAGAAATATGACTCTCTTCTGTTTTCCATAAACACAGCTTTCACATAATTACAAACTTACTTGCTTCAAATCTGGCAGCAACTTCCTTGAGTGGAGAATCTGCATCCCCTTCTCACTCATGTGGCCAAGCCTATGATGCCACAAAGCTGTATCTGTTCCTGTGGAAGCTAAAGAGATAGAATGGTCAGTATTATGAGGACATAAATACAACGTACCTATCATGTCTCCTTTTTCTATCACCATTGATCCTTTAGTGATCTTCCACCACTTTTCTCTAAATGTAGATAGACAGCCGCAATCTCCCAACTTCCCTGTTGATATCAGATTTCTTTTTATAGCAGGAATATGCCTAACATCTTTCAACATCTAGTCAGTTCCATTCTTAACTTTTATCCATACCGTACCCATTCCAACAATTTTTCATGGCTCATCATCACCCAATAAAACATGTCCAAAATCACCAGGAACATACTCATGAAAGTATTTCCTATGGGGTGTAGCATGACATGAAGCTCCTGGATCTACTACCCAATAATCACTAGTATTATCTAATGCAAGAATCAAAGCATCTTGTAACACATCACCTGCTACATTTGCTTCCTGGGTAGTTTCCTTCTGTGCATCTCCTTTCTTCTTTAGAGATATGTAGTCTTTCTTCAGATGTCCTTTCTTTCCATAGTTTCAGCACTCTATCTTTCCCAGTCTGGACTTGGATCTTCCCATTTTAGACTTCCCATGATTACCTTGGCTCTTTCCTCTCTCATTTTTTCTTCCCCTGCTCTCCATGGTCAACGCATTACCTGATGTCTCATCTGTGCTTTTTCTTCGCATTTCCTCGCTAAGAATAACACCAATAACATCATCAAATTTCAAGGTGTTTGAACTAGAGACGGAGTTACTTACATCCATGACCAAGATATTCCATCTTTCTGGCAATGAACACAATATTAGAAGAGCCCTAACCTCATCATCAAAGTTCACACTTACAGAACTTTGCTGATTTGTAACCATATTAAACTCATTTAAATGATTAGTAACAGATCCACCTTCAGACATATTCATATTAAATAAACGCTTCATTAGAAATACCTTGTTGGAGGCCGAGGGTTTTTCATATAGCTTACCCAGTGCGCTCATCAAACCATCCATTGTCATTTCTTTTGAGATATTGAAAGCCACCGATGAAGCCAGGCTCAACCGTATTGTTCCCAGAGCCTTTCTATCAAGAACCTCCCATTATTCGTCCTTTATGGCCGCCGGCTGCTTTGCTCTTCCTCCCAACGGTAGGAATAGATCCTTCTGGTACAGATAGTCCTCCATTTGCATCTTTCATAACTGGAATTTTTGGCCGTTAAACTTCTCGACCTTAAACTTTCCTTCTTTCCCCATTGCTCCCACTCGAACCTGAAACCCTAGCTTCCTGCGGGTTTATCTGCCAAATAGAGCTTTGGCTCTGATACCAATTGTTAGAAAAATAGGATCGCAGAGCAATAACAATAAAAAGAAATGCAAATATAATCACACACACATTACAAGAGAGACACATATATATCGTGGTTCACCCCAACTTGGGCTATGTCCACACTGAAGTTGCCAGTCCTTATTATTAGTCCATCCAGCAAAGTGAAGGGATACAACCTGCAGCACAACCACTGCACTTCCTCTTCACTGTCTCATTGTCTCTCTTCTGATCTTAGAGATATTTACAATGCATAAAACCTAATACATCATGCCCTAGCTATATTACAATGTATTTCTTTTATAGGGAAAATACAATGGAAAAATACCACGGGATACCCAAAACCATGGGCCCGCAAAACAACTGGCGAAAACAGCCCCAAAAAATTTTCTCAGGGGCTACGCCCCCGCACCCCCTAACTGGGGGGTGTGGAAACTCCCCTGGACCCCCTTAGGGTCGTGCCAAGATCATAACCAAAACCGGGGTACGGACACGGCTGAATATTAATATCTCTGAATCTGGAGATCAGGCTCCACAACCAACACTGCGGACTAATCCCATGCCAACACTTCACCTATGCTTCAAGGAAAAATATGTCTGAAAAACCGTCAAATTTGATGCTAAATGGTTCATCTGAAATGAATTTGAAGAGAGCTAAAATTCTAGAGTGAATAGCTGCCATGTCTAAACATTCCTTATATGATTGAAAATTTGATCACTTTCCAAGTGATTTTGTTAGAAGAGGTTGGCTTCTTCCTCTAATTAGTGAACAAGTAGTATCACCATTCTACAATTAGTGAATCACTGAAATGCTCTTTGAATATTTTAACACTGTTATGTGTCGATAAACATCCCAATGCATTGTTTAATTCAGTCTTCCATCTTTAAACTATTTGTTTCCCACTTTGAAATTTTGGAGTTTTCTATCTATAGTATTTTTTCCATCGTCATAGTATTGTATCAATGTCTGCCATCTACAGACTTATTTCCATATTTATAGTTTTGTTTTGGAGTTTTCCATGTATAGAATTTTTTCCATATTCAGAGTTTTGTTTTAGAGTTTGCCATCTATAGACTTTTGTCCATTTGATTTAAGTACTCCCCCCCTTAACTTGAAAGAGAGTTTTTATAATGTACCCCCCTCTTAAGATGCAAGAGAGTACCATTTAGATTTCAACTCAAAGTGGGCATGTGGAAACAACCACATGTTATCTCATCCTATGAGGGCCATGATTCAAAAGCTACACCATAAGGGGACCATGAGAGTTATATTCTATCAGCTATAGAAATATTATGTGCTACAAGATGAGTCTTTACTCGAGATTGTACTCTTCAGTAAGACTGATGTAATTTCTTGGTTGTTGATGTCCATTCCCAAGGATTGATCCACCCATAGTGAATGTTTAATCTTGCAGGCTTGTTTCTCTTGGAGCGTATTTCTGATGAGTGATTACACTTTCCACAATGGTGACAAGGATGGAGATAAAAACACTCTATCTCCAAATGACTAACTCGATGACAATGTTGGCATTTAGGAATTTCTTCCATGTGTTTTTTATAACCATCTTTATTAACTTTTGGAGCCTTCAAATTTTCATGAATGAATCATGCACTCACAAACTGAATTGGTTTGGAATAGTCTGGAATATGAAAAGTCACATTTTTTTCATATCCAAGTCACTTTCTGTGCTTCTTGTTGCTGGCTTCTTCCCAAGGTCTAATGATGGTTGTGGAAAGAGTATTTTGAACCGGTTGCTTCATAATATGGGAAGGTTGATTCACTACATATTGTTGCACTATTGAAATTTTTTCTTCATTGAACTCAAAAGAAAATGCTTGAACTATAGGTTCATAGATAGATTCATCTCCACTGGATGCTGCTTTTGGATTTGGCTCATTAAATTTCTCCTGCACTCTTTGTTGATCTAAAATATCATCATCATCATTATCATCATTGAGAGGATTGTTCAAAACAAAAACTAGTTTAGAATGTTGTTGATGTTGGAGCTGGTTGAAATCATCATCTTCAAAATTGTTTATCAAGGATTCCTTCTCATCACTAGATAAGGAATCATCAATCATAGTCTATTTTTCACCAAGTTGTACTAGGTCATATGTATCACAAGTAGCATCGACCTTTTGAAGTAGATTAACCCTATGACAACTTGCATCAACCCGTTCAATTAGATCACTTGTGTCACAAGCTTCATTGATCATTTCCTTTCTAAGCAATTTTAGTTGAAGAAAAGTAATCACTTGCTCCTTCATTCTATTTTTCTCTTGAAGTTCAACAATTTGATTTTCAAAATTTTGTAAGGCTTCTTGAAGTTCTTTAATCTCTTGATTAACATTTTGTAATTGTTTTCTGCCTTTACCCATTGTCATGCTTGGTTGAACTCGCTCACTTGTTCTTATGTCACACTTGCTTGTAATTCATTGCTTGCTTGTATTTCTCACACTTGCATTTATGTTATGCTCACTTGCTTATATGCCAATTTTAGGGTGCTGGGCACTACCGATCATGCACCCCAAAATGTGATTTTACAACGATTTGACACTTTAAGAAAAAATAGTTTTCTTGCAATAATCTTGGTTTAGACTTGAAGATTGGAGGGTGTCGGGTTCAACCGAAAATGCACCCAATTACAAATTCAATTCAACTCAACTAGATTTATATTTGACACTTACAAAAACAACTATTTGCAAGTAGATTGCTTAAAGGTGATGCCGATTTTCAATTTGAATTGATGTGCGAGTCTCTTGATGTGAGAAGCACCTTTGATTAATCACTTGATTGAGTTGTCCTGTACTTGAAGATTTGTTGTTGAAAGCTTGAATGTGTATTTCCCTTTCACTCCAAGTGTTTATGGTTTCATGATGAATTGCAAGTGCAATGTTTTTGCATATCAAAACTAGACATAAAACATCATCATCAAGCATCTTAAAAAAAATGCACCATACACCACACAATCACCATCGCACACTTGATGTACCTAAGATAACCTTAGAGTGGATCTAAGACACGTGCAAAACAATTTATTTTATTATGAGATATCCTTCTTGTCATTACAAAAGTGTGTCCAAATACAAAGAAAAGTCTTCATTACATGTCCTTTTACAAAACTTCTCTTCTAAAGCAAAACATTTGGCTTACCCAATTAAGCTCAAGCTCCTTTTACAAAATAATTTCACACTTTTAATGACGGTAAAAAAACATTTATCATATTAAAATATTTATATCATAAAAGTGCAAGAGCATTTTTACAAGTGGCTTTAGCCCATTTCCTTATTACCTCATTCTACTTGTGATCTTAAAAATAAGTGCAGGCTACAAATAACTTTATGCACACTACCAATAACGCAATGAGCTATATCATTCCATACTGCATCCATATTTTTTGTAAGTTTTATGAGACAAGAAAGCACACAACTTCCCACTATTTAAAAGCATGAACACTTCTTATGTTAAAAGAAAAACAAACTTACGTAAGCACCTATTGGAATTGGTTGTCATGAGAATAATTGCTCATCGAATGTGAAGGAGATAACATGCGCTAAGGCCGCTAGAAGCTGTTGATGATAGGGAAGATCGACATGTCTTGATTACTGAATGCATGGGATGCAAGTGCACACTATGGCCACCATAGAATGGAGAAATACATCGATACTTGTTGAGGCCGCCACCATTTACATAAGGATTTGAGGGAGTGACTGCCACGTAGAAAAGCATTGAAGAGCTGTGGAAACAAACATATTCACCATGGATTTTCTTTGCAGGTCAATTCACCATGATTTCTCCACTAGGTTGGTCAGATTCATCAAACATATAGCCTTATAATGCTTCTAAAAAATATTGCATCATTTAAATCAACAAATCACAAAACAAACGGATCATCTGCCCGCGCCTTCTCCGGGAGAACTCTTAGGAGCAGATCTGAGATTTTCCAAAAGTTTAGAACAATCCTCCGGCCATTAAATGACTTGACAGTCAAGAATTAGACCAGATTCAAGTTCAATGGAAGTGCTATCTCTGTCGCTGAGATAGGTCGTAGCACCAAATTTGTTGATCTCTGTCAGAAAATTGAAGATATGAATAGTTGTGCTGTGTGTAAACACATCAGAACAGAAAATCGCTTGATGAGATGCAATCTTCTTCGTATGAGAGGCTTTCACCATGATGACAATCACTACAAAAACAAATCAAAGACTGCAAATTCAGATCACATGCTTGCGTCACATCTGATCACGAACTTCTTCAATCGTTTAGACAACAATCAGTGCGAATTTTAAAGGGAAATACCTTTTTCATGAGGTAGCTCTAGTGAGGAAGACTTGGCGAGGTAGACGCTACAACAAGATCTGAAGCTAAAAACTCTTTCTTTTATCAAACAATATCAGATCCTTACTTAAAGCGATGATGAAGAGTGCTTTCATTTGAATATGACGAGATGGATCTATCCTCACGTGGATGCTTCAGATAATTGATCAGTAAAGACACCTTATCGCTCCAATGAAGACTCGGATTGCTCTACATATAAGGAATCGCTAAGAGGCCGACTTGAACAGAGGAATCAATGCAACAAATTATGAAGAGTAGAATCATTGTTGCACCAGGTTGTTGACTACCAGAATGCGGATTTGTAGAGGAGATCTCATTGTTCTCAGATGTAATAACATATCGAATTCAAACTAGAGATCTACGCACACTACAACAGATCTATGTATGGATCAAGTGAATTTTGGAGCTAGATGGAATGTTGGATTGATAGGTTCTATGCAAATCTATTCAACAAATTAAATCACCTTCCATTGAATCTAGATCTGCGATTTTACAACAAAACATACTAAATATGAAACAATACATCTATAAGCATAAATATAGTTACACGACCTGGTTCGTTTTGACAGTTTATCGTGTATTCACCTACCGTGCTTCTTTTGCTCCATGCCCATCTTAGCACCATCACCTCACAACATCCATTCACTACACCTCTCATAATTCACTATCAAGACACTATGGAAAACTACCATAGGTACAATCACGTAATCATGCCCTTAAGAAATAAAGGTGCTATGATACCAAATGAAAAAAAATGAAAAACATGAATGGGCCAAAATACGACGGAAAAGGCAAAAGCCTTGTACAAAGAAGAATGCAAAAGAATGCCATCTCAAGGAGAGATTTGCTCTAGGCGATCTTATTCATATTATCTAGTCATCATTCATAAATGAATAATATCTTGAATAAGAAATACAAATAAAGGTTACAACATTAACTTTGTGATTCTTAAGTTAAGCTATAAAGCTAACAATTTGTTGGCATTTTTTACACCAAAAAATGTATTCTACTACTTATTTTTCAATTCCATGTCAAAATTATTGCTTCCTTCTTGTTGTTATTGTATTTTGATATCCCAAGTATCTAGAGTATAGAATTTGATGAATTTCATCCATTACTATCTTCTTCAAATCTACACAATTTGGAATATACAATATGCCTTTATAAACAAGAAGATCATCTTCTCTAAGCTTATACTTTTCAAACCTTTTCATCTAAATTTCCCTGTTGCGATTTCTCATTTACTTGAAGGTAAGTCTCATCTTTATTTTGCGCTTCAAGAACTCTTGTTCTTAAATCTGATTTGCAAATACTTATAGCTGCTACATGAAATTTCCTGCCAAGGGCGTCTGCAACTTTGCTCTCTTTTCCCTTCACATGTTTGTTTTGAAAATCAAACTCACACAAAAATACCATCCATCTAGCTTTCCTGGAAATCAAGTCTGGTTGATCACACAAATAATTCAAGCTCACGTGATCCATCCTAATCTCTATCCCGTGGATGTGCCATCCTTTGTTCATTGTAATTGGCATCCTCTTCAATGTCACTATCTATATCTTCTTTATAAGGACACTTTGAATCAAAATGGCCTACTTTTCCACATTTAAAGCATTTGAAGGGTAACTCACCCTTATACTTGTTGCACCCTCTTTTCAACTTTCTTACAAATTTTGCCTCTTCCTCATCCGATTCATCACAAGAGCTTTTGTCATGCTCGTGTTTTGCTTTTTTGGTGGCCTTGAAGGCTGCTTATTTCCTAGTGGGATTTTCTCTTTCAGTTCTCATCTCATACGTAGTAAGGATCCCATGAAGCTCATCCTTTGTAAACTCTTCAATATTAGTTGTTTCTTCTAACACAAACACCTTTGAGTCAAATCTTGGAGGTAGAGTTCTCAATATATTCTGCACAATCGATTCTTAAGTTAGTGAAACTCCAAGACTCTTGATGGCATTGATTATCTCATCGATTCGAATAAAGTAGATGATGGAATATTTTCTTCATCTTTCATTTTCAAAGACTCATATAGTCGAGAATAAGTCTATAGTTTTTCCTTCTTGAATTTTTCATCTCCTTCATAGATATTCTTGAGTTGTCCCATACTTCTTTTATTGAAGAACACTGCATGACCTTAGTGAATTCAGAGCCTGCTATACCACATAAGAGTGCATTCCTTGATTTTGCATTGCTTTCATACTATCTTCTTTTAACTGGATCAACTGGAGTAGATGTGGGAATATTGTAGCCATTTTCAATTGATTGCTAGACCTCAACACTAAGTGACTGTAGATATACCTCCATTCTTATCCTCCAGAAAGTGTAGTTTAAGCCATAAAATCTGGGTGCTATGTTGGTGGAGAGTCCTTCCTATTTGTCCATGTCTACACAAAGATCTATCTTCCAGCTGTTAAACTGTTACTGAAGACACCCGCTCTAATACCAATTGCTGCAATCTTATTAATACTGAGAGGTGGGGAGGTGAATCAGTACTAGTGCAGTTATGAAGAATTTTCACTTCTTATCAAACTTGAGCAGTAGTTTGTCATGTTCCCTCATTGATGATTAGTGGAAGGAGTTCCTATCCCAACCAATCCCTTCAGTTGAGGAGGAAATTTCATGCACTCGGGGTTAATTCTGAATTTAAGACATTAATTAGTTATGAAGTTTAATTTTATTTTTATCCTAAGTTTGAAATGCACTTGGTAGAAGTAAAATTTTAGGTGTAAATTTCATGCTCGACCACTCCTACTGTAACTGAAGAGGTGAATTCTGTCCAATTAGCTTCATCCCGGAAGTCCAGTGGCAAGAAGAAGAACAAGGGGAAACCCAAGAAGTCTTCCGTCCAGCAAGAACAATGGAGCACTCCTGATGATACCAAGCAGAAATGGAAACTAAAATATCCTTGTTTACTGTGCGGAGATGATCACTTCTCCAAAGAATGTCCCCATAGAGATGAATTCCAAAAGTTTCTTCGGGACAAACCAACTCCCACAGTCCTCAACGATCCATTTCCCACTCAGAATCAACAAATGATTGCTCAACCCTGCCTAGCCTAGGGGGAACCATCCAATACCGTGCATGTTCTCATGGTGCGTAATGAAACGATCACCTTGAATACTCGCTCGCGATCATACGACTCGGTCCCTTCGAAGGAACCTTCTGGAAGTAATACTGAAAAGGCTTCCAACTCCCTTCCTGATGTCACTATACCAATAGCTTCTCTCACCATTGAGAAGCCGTCCTTAGATTCGATATTGCGACCGCCCAAGAGCACGATTCGAAAATTTGTTTTCAATCCTAATGCTCGGGCGATGCAGAATTACAATATTGTTGAGGACTTGGCCCAAGCTCCTTGTGCCATGTCCACCTTGGAAGTTTTGCAGAATTGTCCCAATCAACGTAAAACGCTCCTTGCAATAATCGGTGCAGTCGACCCTGATTCTTCGAATACCATCATGTTCTGACTTGACTGCTTCAAGCCGAGGCTTTCCCACCATCTCGCATTCCAAGTAGCTGTAAACATTGCTGTGAAAATCATCCATTGTACCATTTTGGATGAAGGCGCCTCTACTTGTGTCATGTCAATCGCTTGTTAGAGAGCCATCGGCTCTCCCGAATTGAATCATTCTCCTACCACGCTGAAAGCATTCGACGGGCATGGATTTCAACCACACGGGCTCCTACAAGCTCTCACAGTTGAGTTGGGCGGAAAGACCATATCCATCAATGTGGAAGTGGTCTCGGCCCCAATAGATTATAATCTCCTTCTTGGTCGCAATTGGTTTTACGACATGGAGGTGGTAGCCTCTTCAGTCTTCTGCATAGTACAATTCCCCCATCAAGGACGAATTGTTACTGTTGACTAATTAGATTTTTGCACACCGGACACTACTACTCATCCTGGTGACCATGTCCCTTCCATTGGACAAACGTCAAAACAGTATGAGAGTATAGGGGTTGGCCTTTTGAAATATTCATCTCTCATGGGTGTTTTTCCAATTTTGGACCCCCCCTAAATATGTTGCCTCAGTGAACATGATCTCCACAGAGATTTCGTCTCACTCCACTGATACTTGGCTTGTACTAGACGAAGCCACAACACACCTGATTGGAAACGCAATGCCTCTTTCACCCGCTGAACGTATTTACGAGGTTATCCAGTCATCACCGGATGACCACTTAGCTGTGGCTCCCCCATCCTGTTCTCTACGATGGGCATCATCTATGCCTGATCTCTTACTTCAGATTTTCCATTCAGACAAGTCCATCATGTAAGTTATGAGTCTAGATGATGGTCCGTGGGATGACCTCCATCATAGGTCATCTTTTCTTCCTCCTTTGGAACACATAGAGGACAACATTGATACCATCTTTTCACCGGATATCTACTCATTCCCTCATTCCCCCATACTCACATGTCTGTTGGACACTGAGGGAAACCTGATCAATATTGAGCCTACCACCTCGATAGACATTTCGGTAAAACCTGGCATAGTGGAACACATTCGCATAGGCCAGAAGTGTTCCCCTGAAGAGATCACTATCGCTACGGCCTTATTCAAACAATTTTGAGACGTATTTGCTTAGTCTTATGAGGAGATTCCTGGGATAGACCTCGCGATTGTTTCTCATGAAATAAAAACCTATCCCAACATCAAACCTGTGCGTCAAAAGTTGCGACCGGTACACCCATGGAAAACTGCAGCGATCAAGGCAGAAATTGAAAAGCTCTTAAAGGCTGGCTTCATCTATCCTATCCCGTTGACGGATTGGGTCTCAAACGTCGTCCCTGTGAAGAAAAAACAGGGTACTATTCGTGTCTATGTTGATTATCGGGACCTTAATAAGGCTTGTCTGAAAGACAATTACCCAACCCCATTCATTGACCAGATTATCAATAATTGTGCCGGAAGTGTCATCTTTTCATTGATGGATGGCTTCTCTGGTTACAACTAGATTGAGATCAACCTAGTCGATCAACATAAGATGGTTTTCATCTATCCTTGGGGGACATTTGCGTATCGCAAACTCCCGTTTGGTCTTAAAAACGCTGGCACCACATTCCAGTGGGCCATGTCGTATGCTTTCCATGTCATTAAGGACTTTGTGGAACCTTACTTGGATTATCTCCCTGCTCATTCGAAGCATCGCAGGTTTCGGGAAAACAGCCGCGATGTGCAGCGCGGGTTTCAGCCATGCAGTCACGATGGGCAGCGCGGGTTTCGACCGCAAAGCCGTGATGTGCAGCGTGGGTTTCGGTCACACAGTCGCGATGTGCAGCGCGGGTTTCGGTCACACAGTCGCGATGTGAAGCGCGAAAAATGGTCGCGAAGCCGCGATGTGTAGCGCGTAAATTGTCTGCGAAGCCACGGTGAGCTGCGCGGAAAAAATCCGCGAGGTCGCGATGAGCCGCGCGACTGTCGAGCAAAAAACCGCGAGGCGAAAGCCGAAAATGGACGCCGAAAAATGAACCCAAAAATGGAAATTTCAAGCTGTTAATGGCAATAAAAAGGGCCAAGATCTAGAATAGCAATGGATCTGCTGTCTAGGATGGCATATCTATGAATTAAAATGATTAAAACTAACAAAAACTAAGATCTAAAGAAAAAACTGAGATCTAAGAATTCGAAGCTAGCGGAGTCACCAAAAATTGTTGGCTTAGTTTTGCAACCAAGATTGAGTGCTATGGGCACCTATCAACAAGTGATAGTAGTTTCAAAGATTGAAAGCAAAAAACAATTATAAATATGAATCTAAAACTAAACTAGCATGTGCATATCATAATAAACTTGAAAAGATTTAAGAACAAGAACAAGAAATAAAATAAAAAATAACTTTTGTATTATGATACCTCAAAGGGTGAGGATGTTGTGGTGTTGAGAAGCTCCAAGGTGAGTAGCTCCAAGCTCCAATGGTCTCTTCTCCAAGATTGCTACAATGGTCAAGAACTCATGAGAGATTTTGACAGTATGAGGATAGGATGATGGATGGATTGAAAGTGAGGAGCCCCTACTACCTTTTTATAGTTTTTGGTGGTGGGGAATACCATAATGGTTTTTAGGAAACCAATGGTATTGACCAACATGGTTTAGGTACCTTTTCCCTCCTTTTTCTTTTTTTGAATATTTTGAATATTTTTATTCCCTTTTTAATATTTTTGGGAATTATGGACCCTTTTTGAGGGTTTTTTATGCTTTTTGAGGAAAAATATTCATTTTGAGGGGGAAAAGGGGTGTATTATGGTCTTTTGGTGACCTTTTGGTGGCTTTAGAGGCTCAAATGGTGGAAAAGTGGACAAATGGGTCATGTGAATAAGGAAATGAGCTAGTGAGCACTTTTTGGGTGTTAACAATTATGATTCTTTCATTTTGGGTGTCCAAATTGCTCATGAATGACGTTTAGGAATTTCTTTAACTCATGGAGAATAGCTCCTATAAATCGGTCATGGGACTCGATGAAGAAATTTTCTCGAGCCTGTGCAAGTGTCAACTTGTTTCTTCTAGCATAATTCTAGATATAATTCACTATTTTTCGGTTCCACCATTCTATGATTTCTTCCTCTATTATCATCTATGCAAACATGATCATCTTGTTATCCCTATTTTCGTAATACCGACAACTAAACCAATGTTGTAATCTATGGCATTACATTAGGTTACTAGTAGCATAGAAAATCATATAATAAATAAGATGATATAAACATACATAGAGACAGAAGAAAGAACACAAGTAATGGTGGCAGAATCAAATGGTTGTGTTTTATTGTATTACCATGATGTACATAAGTAATCCCCCTTTATCTTTGGCTCGCCATCCTATTTATAAAAGTTACAAGGTAGTTAGACATTTATAACTGCTTGACCAGTCGGATAACTACCCAATAGACTAGATTGAAACGACTATGGTTGGTCATGAGGACTTATTTGTGAGCCGACTAGGCTCCTCCAACATGTACCATAGAGACAATTTTCTTCTTAATCAGGAAAAGGTGGAGAATGTTATTCAAACCCTCATTTCGACTATTGAACCCTTATGGAACCATCTCTGCAAAGTTAAACATGTGATACATCAAGTGGCATATGAGTTAGTTGAATATGATGGAGATCCTTTGTTAGAGCCCCGCAGTGGGCCTTACTTGAGGAAGTACTATGTGTAGTCCACAATGCATCATAGTTCTTTGTATTTTATGTAACATATTGTGGTGTGGTGAGCATTTTTTGTGTATATGCTATGTCTCGATCCATTACAAAACATTAAAAACCCAAAAAACTTAAAAAATTTTAAACTCCAAAAACATTTTTTGTAAGCTAGTACCCATGGGGATTTGAACTTGTGACCTTCCATTTACAACTTCTCATCTCAATTGCTCTACTTCTCATGGGAAAACTCTAAAAACATTACATATGTGCATTTTTTCCTAGTTTTATCTTTTTGTTCTATTTACATTTGTTTTAGAGATAGTTTAGGCTATTTTTTCAGGATTTGATGAATGAGACATAAGATTTTTTTGGTGATGTTCACTTATGGTACATAATTTCTTACCATGGGATATAGGGATAGGATATTTCCCCTTGCACATTGCATGTTATACATATCCCATTATTCCCATCATTGCACCATAGGGTCGATCTCGCCAAGGTGTGACATTATCCACTCCAATTGCATATACGTCATGACTCATGCGATAGTGCCTTCCTCACATTGGTACCCTAGATTAGCACCTGGACTATTAATTGGTACCCATGATGTTTTTATGGTAGGACATGGAACTCCTATAAAAACAAGATCGCGGAGCAATAACAATAAACAAGATGCAAATATAAATCACATAAACACAATACAAGAGAGACACCAATATAACGTGGTTCACCCAAGATGGGATACGTCCACATAGAAATTGCTAGTCCTTATTATTATACCATCCAAAAAATGAAGGGATACAACCTGCAACACATCCGCTACAACTTCCTCTTCACTCTCTCACAGTCTCTCTCACACAATCAGAGATATTTACAATGCTACAATACACAACTGTATTACAATTCCTTCCTTTTAAAGAGGGATTACCATGGGAAAATACTATGGAACACCCAATACCATCGGCCCATAAGTAACCCATTATTGACCAAGTTATGACTATGAAATTACAACATTTTACAAGGCATTGTTTTCGAAATTTTCGCTACAGGGGCGTTTCCCCCGAACCCCCGCCAGGGAGGGGCTCCCAAACTAGTCACCACGCCCTCCTGGACCCCCCATGGATACTATTTTGGGGGGTAAATCCCCCCCAAACCAACCCGTCATGGGATAGGATCCAGACACGTTTGAAACACAACCTTTGAATAAGGAAGATCAACATCCACAACCAACAGGAACCCTTTTATTCCATGAATCCAAGACAATTGAGCCTCATTTTCCTCTCATCATTATTATTCTAGTCTTCCCTCGAGGTTTCCAAGTTTTTATTGCTTATATGGCCATGCATGCTTAGTCACTTATGTCCTCGTGCTTGCTTCAATTGTTATGCTTATGCTATTACAATCACAATCGATCACTGGCATGATACCTTGCTTCACTTTCGATTGCAATATCCTACCTAGGGAGAGAACTACCACCATGAATGGTTCCCTTTTCACATTAGTTTGTACTTGCATCATCATTCACCCCATCGGTTCCATGCACAAAGAAACCTATTGGTTCCTGTCGAGTATCCTTTTATCCTTTTTTAGGCTTGTTAAAACTAAATGAAAAGGGAACCTTATGGAGCAATTTTCTCTCTTTTCTTTGAGCTCCTTAAAAAATAAAGACATATCTAATTTGACTTTTTGTGGCTCATTAAACTTCCATGGAAATTTTATATGTAAGAGCATTCTTTCCTCTATCCTTCCAACTCGTTAAAAATATAAGGAGAAATCGAGTTCACTTTTCTAGGCTCATTAAAATTCTACGGAAATGGACATATATCGAGCAATACTCTCTCTCTTCTTCGATCTCATTAAAAAATGAAGATGGAATTCATTTTTCTTTTATGGACTCCTTAAAATTTAATGAAAAATACCGTATATTGAGCACTCTTCTATCTTTTTTTTAGCTCGTTAAAAAATGAAGAAGGTAATTAAAAAGAGGAAAAGGGTGGTGAGGAATTACATTGTCTATCTCAAGAAGTGGAAGCAATCCAATACATCACCCTTGAACATGGAACTTGTTTGTGTCTTATAGTTGGGTTATCCTCTTACCTCATATCCTTACCATTTTCATAAGTCACGATAGTTCTCCGATTTGTTACTTTTTGAATCACTATGGAGGGTTCTTCGATGCCTCCTACGACGTTACACTATGGTCTATATAATGCTCTTGAGTCTATGATTCCTAGTCACATAGTTTTCGTGCTATATGTTCAAGGGCATGCAATCCTGAGTGATCCATTATTTAGTCCCATTGACCTTGTGGGTCGACTATCCCTGTTAATTCAGAGTAAATAATGTCAATGCAATGTTAATTCGGACATTCTCCTTCCTTATCTCTTTGCATGCTTAATAAGCCTAGTTATGTGTTGGCTTAGCATCAATGTGTGACTATGTCTAGGGCTGTCAATGAACCTGAGTAGTTCTATCCTTAGTGGAAAACATAGTCTAGCTCAAGGGTGGCTTCTCAACAAAAATACTAAGTGCTAGATAGAGTGCCTTATAGTTGGGTGGAACACTTCTCATCCATAGCTAGTTCCAAAGGAAGATTCAGTTAAAAGATAATTGTTTAGTCTCATTGAATTTAGTCTCCAAATAAATCTTTGGGGCACTAATGATTAGTTTCAGTTGACTTTATTATTTGACCTTTCTAGGTGCCCCATAGTGGCCGGAGGATCTCTAGAAAGCTTAGATGGACAACAAAGGAGTAAAAATGGAACACACTTACTATTGCTAATGCAAAAGGGAAAATGAGGAAACTGGTAGATGATTACTAGTAATAAATTAGAGTGGGGGAGCTATAATCTCACTTAATAGAAAAACATGGTAAAAAAAAATGATTATAATCTTGCATTGGAGGCACCTCCTCAATATCCAATAATTCAACAAGAATTTTAGAGTGGGCATAATCATCCAAAAAAGTAATACAATTGAGCAATCAATCACCATATACACCCTTCCTAACCTCATGGCACACATACCATTCCATCTTAATATCCCCTTAGTACCAAACATAGTAAAGAATCTAAAGCTTCCTCTTACTTGGCTCTCTTTAAAGACTCTATTGACCCATAGGTGGGGACAATTATCAACCTAGACACCAATTTGTAACCTAATGTGAATGTTTATAATGAACTTTGTTTTGTTCATCTCTTATAATATATATATGGTTGTTTGGTTAGAATAGCTATGTATTTTAAAAATGTCTTTAATATATGAAAACAAAATAATTTTTTTTAATAAAAATAAGATCATTTGTTTTTTAATATATTATAAGATTGCTGAATGAAAATTATTACAGATTTAAGAATTATTATGAGAAAAATGTTTTGTATTTCAAATTGTCATATACTTTTCACTCTCCATGTGTTGGATTAACCATCATTATAATCATACCATATTCATAATTCTAAAAAAACAAACTTAGTACTTATATCTAAACTTATTGTCTCTGGTTTAAATGTGAATGTTGAATGAGAATGACTACCAATGATTTTGATGATATAATTAAGAATTATTGTGAAAAAAATTGATTTGTATTTCAAAATGTCATATGCTTTTCATTTTCTAAGGTGTTGGATTAACCATTATTACAATGGTATCATATTCATAATTCTAGAAAAACAAACTTAGTGCTTATATTTAAAAGTATTATCTATGAAAAAGTAGTAAAGCTATTAATTTTTTTCAATTCATTTATTAGATTTTTATAGAAATATAAATAATATTTTTGAATTGTAAATAAAAAAAACCAAAAACCAAAAACCAAAACATAGGTTTGATATTTTGATATGACAATAAAAAAATGAATGAGATAAAAAATTATAAATAAAAGATCACAAATTCAAATCCTCTTACTTAAAAAATACTAACTTATTAAACCTTTTAGCAATATCTTTTTAAAAAAACTTTGGATTTCTAAGTATAGAATATAATAAAATTGTCCTAATCTTCTTCGTCGTGGCTGTAAAAGGTCTTCACCTCTCTGCATCGTTGTGGAATTTGTTTGACCAAACGGCAGCAACTCCTAGACAATTTCCAGTGAAAAACTCATGAGTCCTTTCATCATATGCAAATCCATGGAATGAATGAGCCAACGCTGCCTTTCGAATTTCAGAACAATTTGGATCTTCAAGAGTAATCATTACCAAACATTCCCCTGTAACAATGCTGCTAACAGTCACACTGTACATACATGGAGATCCCGACTGGCCAAGAGAAATAAGAATATCCGGTGAATTAGAAATGTAAGAATCCAAGAAATTACTCGCATTCAGAAGTGGGTGATCTTCAAGTGTCACCAAAATTTCACCTTGTAGATTACAAACGTGAATTTCTCCGAAGAACTCTGTGCAGCAGAGAAACTGCGATCTTTTAGGTAAATAGTAAGGATCACAGGCTGCACGAATCTTTGTGCTTCTTCTCTTTATTATTGAAACAGGGGTTTCACAACTTATCTCCACTACTTCCATCTCGAAATGCTTTCTTTGCATAAGTAGTGTATTGCTGCCACACAGCGCAACAAATTCTATCGGCTGTAGATTAGGATCAGGGATAAACATTTCTTTTTGCAGTGCTCCGTTGAGTTTGGAATAAATTCTCAATTGAACTCCACGGCTTCCATTTTCACTAAAAGAATTATCCTCATACATCACCATGTCCATATTCCCCGGACTCAGACTTTTAAAATATGGAGCATCATCAGGTGTGCTAACTGAACCAAGATGCGTGCCACCTAGATCTGGTATTATAAACATCAACTTGTACTCTTTTAGTTCAAAAAACTTGAATGCTCTATCGTTGGGATTGTGAATCATGGCCCTGCACATCGCAATATCAAAATCCCATTTTATTATGCTCGACTCTCTCGCAAAAACCTGATTGACTGTCGGAGGTCCGACTCCTGCTTGTAGGGATACTATCTTCCATCCCCGTCTTTCATTCAGCTGAATCACTATTAAGAATGAATTATGATGGTTATTGTAAGAGACAGATGTTATGTGCCCCTCCACATCGAGGCTTATGACCCTTTTATTGTTGTCCCAGGTTACAGGTGAGATTTCATCTCTATGTCGTCTGAATAGCACTATATCATAACGGGAATAGACAACAAGTATTATGTCAGCCCCCACTGCCATAGAGCTAATATATCCCCGGTTGACAGAGTCAAAAACATGAACATGATAATCCCTATAAATATTCGGCAGCTTCGCTTTCTTGCCCATCGCTCGGAGACGCAGGGGGTGGATGCGACTAATGGGTGAAGAATCTTCTTGTTGTCGAGGTTGGATTTCACTGTGGACCTCCGATGAAGCAGAATAAATCTCAGCATTCGCAGCTGTATTCGGTGGTGCCAATAACATGGCAGTCAGTTCGATTTCTTCCCTCGGTCTCTTCCTCTTGTTCAAGCGATCTGCCATGTCTCCCTCTCAAGCCACTCAATGGAAAGAAATGTTTCAGCAAAAAAATAGATCTCTGCAAGAATTGTAAAGTGCCCTGAGAGTCTTGAAACGAGATGGCTCTGAATCCGTAAAAGATTTGAAAGACGAATACAACCGGCGTCTTATAAATAATATAAATAAAGGTCTATAAATCTCATTTGGGGACCCGGGCGCTCCACAATATTTATGGACCCAAGCCGACATCGCAATCTTTAATACTGTGAGATTAACTTTGATAAATGGAGTTAGTTTTTGGCGCATTGAAGTCCTCAAATGACTTGGTTATCGCACGAACTTCCTTGGCCGATGAAGTTGTCAAATCACTTGGGGATCCACGAACCTTCCTGGCCGACTAATCTTTAATATTACCGAATTAAGGAACTGCCCATTAACAAACGAAACCCTTAGTACCCAATTTGGCTAGCGAAACTCGACAATAATGCATGGACAGTCCACTTAATAAAAGGGTTAAAAATAGCATTATATATATATATATATATAATCTCAATGTTCATGGACAATCCACTTACTAAAAGGGTTAAAAATAACAATGTAATATATATATATATAATTTATTTATTAAAAAAATTATATTAAAAATATAATATAAAATTATATTTATACTAAAATAAAATGTAACATATAAAAATAAAATAATTTTTTATTAAATTAATATAAAAATATTTAATATAATAAAAAACAAAATTGATAACGTTTTATTTAAATAAAGAAATAATGAAGAAAAGAAAACTAATGTCAAATTAACAAGCAAAGAAAAAACAAAATAAAGGTAACACAAATCAAATGAAGTAAATGATAAGGAGAATCTTGCACAAAAAGGAGAAGATTAATATGTAAAAGAAAGATCATAAGTTTTCAAGGAATGGGAGGATCTTAAGAAATATAGTGGATTATGGGTGTTCATGAATGATTAAGTTTATAGTTATTAATGTATTTAGAAATTTTTAGAAATTTTTTAATAATATATTTATTAAATTTTAAGATTTTTTTAATAATGTGATTAGAGTAATGGTGGTTGGTTTGGTTGAAACATATTAAGTTTTTAGGTTTATGTGAACATTTAGCAAGATATTTCTTTTCTGCGGATAGATGGGACCTCCCTTGGATCTATTTCCCTTAATCCAAGATAGATGGGGTAGACCACTATGCTTTCCAATCTTGATAGCATGTGACATAAAACAAAAAGCTAGAAATGTAACTCACCTTGTCACTAGTGATGTCCGTTAATGTAGATCCCTTGTTGGTGTAGATCCGGTGGACTTTGCTCCAACTCCTTTGCACCTACTTCCTACACACAATCAAACATCAATACCTATATCAACTCTCTCAAGCATTAATACCATCAAGATATAAACTATATCAAGACAATCAAGATACACACTAGATCTAATATGTTCTTCTCAAGGACAGATCCGATTCTCCACGCATGATAGATGTAATCATATGCATAATGCATGTTGACGCAGAGTCTATCGATAGGGGTTCACTTCGTATTGTCGCCAACAAACTATCAACCCAAACTCCCTTATACACTGACCCGAAAAGGTGTAACCCTTCCTAGCAACACTTACACAACAAGTGCAGTCTCACCCGAGATGGATAAGGGAGCTGCTGGAACCAAGTTTCCGCAGTTGTGTAGAGCATATGCACACATTACCTTCGCACTAACCAAAGATTATAACATTCACAACATACTATTAACTTATCATTCGCAGATTTCAATGAACATTCGGAACAACATATTCGACATACTTATTCAAATTAACATTACTTCTACAACATATTCGCATCAACCAATGTAAACATTCACATAACATAGTTCTCATTCATCATTGCATAAGATTAAAGATAAAGATTACACCATAACTGAACATCTCCATTCATTCACCAAACCTGCGGAATAAACCTCGCAGAAACTGTCAGGGCATCATATTGCGGATATAAAACGAACCCAAAAGATAGAATGATCATCCAAAACTTCGATGCCCTTAGGCTTACAATCCTATTCTATTTATATGCTTCTATTCTATTACAAAATGGTCCACCTTACCGACTTAACTAATCTAACAATTCTTGCGCTCCCGTGAATACCGTGAATGATCCTTCTTTCATGGAATGACCCTTTCGCACTTGTAAGCTTCCGCACTTCCTGGGGATCTATCCCATGCCAACAGGCCCCCAACACAAACTTGTGGCTCGTCCCGAGCCACCTCAACTTGACACTACTGGTTGTTGTAGTACTGTTGGAATTCATCATAGGTGGTCCGAATATGGTCGACTATCTCTTTTACAGATGCTCAGAGCGGCGTACTCTCTATCACCTGCTGCTCCGTTGGGTGGCTGCATACTTTATGTCGTACCTCCTGCAATTGATCCTGTACTTGTTTCATCATTGGTACTCCTCTTGTTATGAGGGCTTCAGCCTTTGTTTGAAGCTCATCAAAATTTGCAGCTTGGCGTTGCTTCCTTTCGTGGGCTTTTTCATCCCGCTGCTTCATACTTTGTAGTTTTGCGGCCTTTTCCATTCGCATTATTATGGGCATCGATACCATATTTTGCAAATATACACATTCCTCTGATCGATACCCTCTGATCTGATAGATAGTACACCATGGCATGCCTCCTTGACGAAGGGGATTTGGTGCCCCCGACTGCAAATACTCACGGAATTCTGGGCAATTGTCCTTATGGTGCCCCTCAGTTCTGCATCTAGTGCACCATACATCTCCATGGGTTTCCTTTCCCTTCTTGATATCCTCCAGTTGCAATGTTAAATTTACCAACTATGCCTAAACTATGTCCATTCCCATCCCTACTTCGTCGATTGGGGAAGCCTCTAGCTTCATCGCGATTTCTAATGCTTCTTCCTATGTTGTGACTTTTTGTTGCATCAGCGACCCTCGGATATGTGGTACTAGTCCTGCGATGAACCATTCTTTATGTTGTAGCTCATTTATCGGAAAGCTCACTTTCACTATCAGCGTCTTGTATCGTTAATCGAATTCCCACACTGACTCATTCGGCAATTGCTTAATCTACTTAAGCTCAGTGACATTATGCGACTCATATTTTGGTTTTTTAAATTCGTCAATCATCGCCGTTCTGACCTGCGCCATTTTTTTGGTTGTTTTTCCCACTAGAACCTTTACAAACTTCATATACTAGTCTAACGCCCAACCCCTAAGGGTCGTCACTAGCTGTCCCATCTTTATAGCATCGTCCTAAACCTGCTTCATGGTCCAGACTGCTTCGCATATAAGCCAATACTGTTCGGGATCCTCGGTCCCGTTTGCCTGAAATGTGGGCATCTTTACCTTATCTTCCATCCTAATGTTGCTAGTGTTGTTATTCACTAAAGTGCTACTCTTGCCACTGCACGTAGGGCAACTCCATGATTAGTTTGGATTTCTTCCTATAAAATTCACAGTAGTGTGCGAGGTCGAAGGTACGTGGTAACTTACAATCTGAACTCCTTCTACCTCTGGGGTAGCCTGGTCGACGTCTCCTCCACAATAAGGTCGCTTCCTCCCTTGTGGTCCTGTTTCACAGTTCTTTGTTCTGGTCCTCTCAGGAGACTCTCTCACAGTCCTCCTCTTCTTCTCAGGACGCCGAAATATTTCCCCACTCCTCAAGGTACCACACTCTTCATCTCCTTCCATTTGAAACTCGTCGTCGCTCATGTCCATCTAACACATCTTTCCATCAGACTTGCATTTACGTGATACCTTCACCCTTGCACACAGATTCTTCTATTCATCAGAAGACATCCTCAATATACCTTTTTCGCAGACAAGCATTTTAATCCACAGTTTTAATGATGACAAAAATCTTCCTCTTGGCTCCCTGAAGAAGTTCCTTTCGGTGTCACTGTATGACTTGATGGTATCTACTGCGAACTCAGTTACGTATCCTTCGAGGATACTGTCTACCCAAAAATCAACAGCTCGTGATACTTTGTTGTCAACTTGCTTCAGCTATCACACCAAATATGGGGTCCAACAGTCAGGTTCAGTATTCTGACAGTGATTCTTTCGGAACGTCAATTGTTCTAGCCACTCATGCAACAACACCGGGAATTTACAGAAGAATATTGCGTGGATGTCCGAGTAGATGTATCTCTCTAACCAACTGGTTTTTGTCTGTTTAGGATATCGCTTCTCGCTTTCTGCGAACTCCTCCGCCTTCTTGTCGAACCACTCTTGGATCTCTGATTTTGTCGGATGCCACAACATATCCCCTTCTCTTCTTCCTTAAGGTCCCGACAATGGAACCATTTGTTGACATAGAGTCTATTGACATGGGTTCACTTTGCATTGTCACCAACAAACTATCAACCCACACTCCCTTATACACCGGCCCGGAAAGGTGCAACCCTTCCCAGCAACACTTGTGGAGAAAGTGCAATCTCACCTGAGATGGATAAGGGGGCTGCTGGAACCAAGTTTCTGCAGTTGTGTAGAGGATATGCACACATTTCCTTCAGACTAACCATATATTATAACATTCAAAACATACTATTAACTTATCATTCACAGATTTCAATGAACATTCGGAACAACATATTCGACATACTTATTTAGATTAACATTACTTATACAACATATTCGCATCAACCAATGTAAACATTCACATAACATAGTTCTCATTCATCATTGCATAATATTAAAGACGAAGATTACACCATAACCGAACATCTCTATTCATTCACCAAACCTACGGAATAAACCTCGCAGAAACTGTCAAGAGATCATATTGCGGATATAAAACGAACCCAAAAGATAGAATGATCATCCAAAACTTCGATGCCCTTAGGCTTACAATCCTATTCTATTTATATGCTTCTATTCTATTACAAAATGGTCCACCTGGCCGACTTAACTAATCTAACAATTTTTTTGCTCCCGTGAATACCGCAAATTATCCTTCTTTTGTGGAACGACCCTTTCACACCTGTCGGCTTCCGCACTTCCTGCGGATCTATCCCATGCCAACAATGCAAAAAATAATTCAAACATGAAATGGACAGGTGGGAATTCCTATATCTATATAAAATCAATGAGAAATATACACCATGCACATATGTTAAGTCATGATGCAAGTCTTCTCCAAGCTCCTTTCTCCAATCCTTCCTTGATCTCAATGAAACACAATGATCTCAATGGGAGATTCATGATTTCACTTTGGAATTAAACATCACAACAATACTCTTTTCAGCCCCCTTTCTCCTTTGAATTTCCTTAATTATATAGATGTATGGAGGATGAAAATGGAATGAATCTAGACTCGTAGAGCTTGTCATATTCGAGTTGGGATTGTGAGTTCCAAAGCTCATGACATGTGGGTCCAACTCATCACAAGTATGTCCTCGAAAACTAGCCAAATACGAAATTTTAGAGTCTATTACTCTGCATTAATGATGCAAAGAGTGATAGGGTCACACTCTCTCTCTCTCTATTAGGAACCCGTGTCAACCCTTCTCTTTACTTTGTGAGTATATTGTTGTTGGACGCATATGCTTTGTAAGTTGTCCCATAGTATTTGTTGATCCATATTTTGTATTAGCCAATGGTATTGACCCATAGTATTGGACGCATATGCTTTGTAAGTCGTCCCATAGTATTATATGTCCCATGGTATTGAACCATAGTATTAGGCATAGACTTAGTATATAAGTGTGTGTTGAGGCCAATGAAGGTACCGTGAAGTTATTTGTATTGAGATTGCTCAAAGGAGGTTTCCCCCTCGAAGTGGCGTATGATCAATAAAGTGATTTTGAGTTCTGTTATTACTGCTATCTCATGTATTTTCATTAATTAATTGTTGTAGGTTCTTCACATCTGGTATCAGCGCACTTTCTTGGGCTCGTTGGGTGGAATTTTTGCCAAAACAAAAATTCGCATCTGTTGTAAGTTCGGATCTGGGAATAATCCCTATCCACTTAACTGTGGGAAGTACTTGGGCATAATCCCTAAAACTCATTGTGAGGAGTACCACAGGAACCCTGAAGTAGCTGGCCCATTGATAGGACCTGCCAGCGAAAAGGGAAACGACCCCTACCTGATTGACTAGTTCCCACCCGTGAGGTAAACCAAGAGCTGTCGGTTGTGGCAAAGTGGTTATCAGTTTTACCTGAGTCGTGGAGTGAGGGGTACTACCCCAATACGCAAGTCATCAGAGAGCATTGGTGGATGAGTGAAACCCCTGAACTATTAGGAAGATGAGCATACTTGGGGTCCATTTTCTACTGAACTGTTGCCGATCACTTCTGCCTCGTTTCAGATTTAGTCATTTTAGATCAATTTCGAGTCGTTTTTGATCCAGCCATTTTAGACCCATTCTGAAAATCATTCTAGATCCATTCGTTTCAGATCTATTCTGAAGGTCGTTTCAGATCCAGTGGTTTTCGATCCATTCTGAAATTCGTTTCAGATCCATTCTGGAAAAACAACAACAACACTCCTGGTTATGGTTGTCACCCGCGCAGGAGCAAAAACCATGGAGGAAGCACTTACAACCATCCAAACCAAACTCTAGGATCTGGATGAAAAATTTCTCGGCCTCCATCTTGAGCATTCAACCATGAACAACAAACGACAGTCTGAGTCTTTATCAAACAATGGGTTCTCTTCTTACAGCCATTTCTGTGGTCTGAAGCTTGATTTTCCTCGCTTACATGGTACTGATCCGACTGGATGGATCTATCGTGCATAAAAGTATTTCAGTCTGCATAATACTTTTGATGTCAACAAAGTTTCACTTGCATCCTTTCATTTGGAACAGGAATCTCTTCAATGGTACCGTCGGTACATCAAGGCTCATGAAAAGCCAAAATGGCCATATTTTTGCCAGCTCCTTTTGCAATGATTTGGTCCTAGTGATTTTGATGACTTCACAGGAGCCCTCACTAAACTTCTCCAAATTGGCACTGTGAGAGAGTATCAGACAGAATTTGAGAAACTAGCCAATCACACAGAAGGATTGTCTGATGAATTCTATAGGAGTTGTTTTATACGTGGTCTTAAGGATGAAATCCGCTCAGAGTTTAAAATGTTTTGTCCCAACACAATAATGGAATACCTGGTGTTGGCTAAGTTGGAAAAAGACAAGATTGTAGCCGAACAGTGCTCCAAACCCACTTTTGTTCCCTTCCGAAAAATGGGTTCTCAACGACCTCCCATTTCGTCATCTCCTCGCCCAACTCCTATCAAGCAGTTGTCTGAAACAGAGATGCAGACATGCAGAGAAAAGTGGCTTTGTTATAATTGTGATGAGAAATTCACTCGGGGACATCGATGTGTTCAGCAAAAGCTCTATCTCTTGGATGTGGATTCTTTTCCTGCCTCTGAAATTGGTGAAGAAGCTCCAAATACAATGGATGATCAGGTCGACATTTAGGAGCCTCCTATTGACCCTTGGTCTTAGGAAGACCACCTAGAGATATATCTCCATGCTTTAGCCGGAATCACCAGCCCCCAAACAATGCGGGTCAGGGGTTACTTCAAGAAAATTCCTCTTACAATACTCATTGATTTTGGTAGCACTCATAACTTCATTAACCCTCGGATCACCAAACAAGCTAATTTATGGGCTTACAACCAGGGTCTCTCCGCATCATCGATTCACATCGCCTAGAAAATATCCTTAAGAAGAATTCACATGGAGTAGTACAACTAGAGGTTGTTGTACTGCTGTTGGAATTCATCATAGGTGGTCCGAATATGGCCGACTATCTCTTTTACAAATGCTCAGAGCTGCGTACTCTCTATCACCTGCTGCTCCGTTGGGTGGCCGCATACTTTATGTCGTACCTCCTGAAATTGATCCTGTACTTGTTTCATCACTGGTACTCCTCTTGCTATGAGGGCTTCAGCCTTTGTTTGAAGCTCATCAAAATTTGCAGCTTGGCATTGCTTCCTTTTGTGGGCTTTTTCATCCCGCTGCTTCATACTTTGTAGTTTTTCGGCCTTTGCCATTCACATTATTGTGGGCATCGTTTTGAACGATCCCTTAAAAGTTTCCAACTGCTCTTCTACTTCACGGAGCGTCCTCTTCATTGTGGCTAACTGGTCATTCTTGACCAACCTCTCCCAGAATTCTGTAAGACTTACCGCTACTTGTTGTGTTGCCTGTTCCATTTCCTGAATCTCTACCACTGATTCCTCTATCGCCGTCTGTCGATTCTGAACTTGTGTTGGTGGTGTGTTGGGTGTTACTCGAGTCTGGAGATCCGCATTCTCCTTTCTGAGCTCAGTAATGGCAAATCCTAACATAACATCCTGAGCTTCCGGCTCAACATCCGGATCTAGCGTTGTTGTTTTGCATGCCTTTGCAAGTGCTCTTGCTAACCTTGTCCATTCCTCTACAACCTTTTCCTTCACAGTGAGTGCGATATTCTTATCCTCGATGACCTTCTCTTTCCCAGTGAGGGCTTCTTCTAATCGAGCCTTCTCCTCGATAGCTTGTACTTTCGCAGCCAGTGCAGCAGTGTATTTATCTCAAAGGTGTTGAGCTTCCATCTCGCTGTGTTGTAGTTGCTTCATGTATTCGACCATCTTGTTGTGCATTGTAGCCTCGCGGTCATGGATTTCTACGCGTGTTGCCGCTTGGACTCAGTGGAGTGTCAACATTGGGAGCAAGTTGAAATCGACCATTGCCGGGTCGGCCTTCTTAATCTCGAGGTCCAAGGTATCATCTCTTGTCAAAAAGGCGTGGGTTTTGACTTGGACGATGCATTGCTGGGTGCCCACTTCTACCTCGAATTTGGGAGTCGGAAGGTCTTGCTCGATGTCTCCATGTGGTACCCTTCTGTTGATTATTATGTTCCCCACAATGTTTAACAATTCCCCTATGTACTGAAATTTCTCTACTGAAGGCTGTGTAACCTTTCGGCAGTTACTCTCCACGATCTGTGTAATTCTATCCAGGAATCTGTCGGCCTATTGCGCAGTGAACCCTTCCTATGCGCTACTGCTGGTATGGTCCATTATTTTCTTCGTCCTTCGTTCTTCCTGTTGGAGATCCATTTCTGAATTTGTCAGGGTGTTGGTTGTGGACACCCCATCACGGCCTGACTCTACCGTCTGGTCCTCCTACTCCGCGCTCTCCTTCTAGTTGGCGGAAGCCATGTCTTCCCTGGCTGGGTCTTGTCGCCCTGCTTTTTGCCCCTTTTCGATATCCTTCATATCTGTAGGAACCTTCCATGTCTCTATCCATTTGGAGATGATGTTGTCAAGATCACCCTCGGTGAGCTTGTACTGTGTCCTTATCCATTGCTTGGTCAGATCCGCGCGGGCTTGGAGGTAAATTGTTTGTTCTACGATCGATATATGGGCGATGGAGTGGTACTTTGTCGCATCTTGCACTGTGATTCACGGTATCATCTGTGCGTCGCCCCGTATTCTCTCGACCCATATATAAAACTGGATGACATTTTCTTTTTGTCGTTCCTTTTCAGTGGTTGCCCATAAGTTCTAGTACCGTGCTCCATCACATACTCGTGGTTCCATGGGATCCACCCCTTGGTAGTCATCTGGTTCCCTCCATGCTTTTAAGGAAATGAGGAGGAGTAGCCATGAATATGTGAATGGCCACCTGTATTCCTGTGCATCATACACGTCCTCGGTCAATTTGTGGACCAAGAACTGAGCCCAGTTCATCTGTTCTCCTACGGCGCACCATTCTGCACTTCTCTTGCACAACTGGTGTGGGTTGTGGTCTTTCAATGCTGGTGTTGGATACATACACTTCCATTCGGCCCCTTAGATACCACTGGGTTTCCCCGTCGGCTCCTTTGAGATTTATAATGCTGGTCGATAGACTCCATCCGATTGTAAGTCATGATTACCAAATCTAGCCGGGGTGTGCCAAATCCATCACGTGCGTTGGTATTGACAGTTGTTGTTCTCATTTTTTCCGTTGTCCCATGTGGTGTAACTGCAACATTTATGGTTATAATGTGTTTGTGGCAGCTTCCAACTTGGTTATAATGTGTCGACAACTTTTTATTATTAGTATTATTATTATTATTATTATTTTTTTATCCGCTTTGTCGATACGTCGTCGTATCATTGGCGTCTCTATGGTGGCTAATATTTGTTGGTTTCACTGGGTCGTTGTTGTGTACTTCGTGATGTCATTTGTTAGTGGTTTTGATTTGATCATTTTGCCTATCGCGGTTGATTCCGGTTGATGTGGCCACTGCTTGACTGGATTCGAATCAGGGTTCAGGAGAATTTTTATTTCCCCTAATTCTCCAGAAATTCCCTTCGTCTCTAGAAATTTTGTTGGAAACAAATCCTGAAAATCATGGAGTAGGTGAAGCATTTTTGCAATGGTCGACTCATCCCAGTAGTCACCAATGCTTGTGAACTTTGGTTTTTACTCTGACCCAATGTTCACCTTCTTGATGTTCAATGGTTGTTGAAATTTGTCCGACGGTATATCTGGTACCACAACGCTGCGACTGCCTTCTGATTCTGGTACATATGTAGCCCTGGGGTCATCGTCATCTTTGGGCTCTCCGATGATGTTGTAACACTCCATCAGTATTTCTAGTGTCACAGTCCATTGGAGTGCCATTGGTTATCCAGTCGGTACCGCTTCAAATATCTTCCCGCGGATCGCCTGTAGCGCGGTGTTGATTAATGGATTTTCGTCTTAGAATGAGAATGATTGGTTGAATCCAATAGTAAGTTGTTCCCAAGATGTCCCATGTCACAGTTCTATTACGACATACTATCTCCGCGGTACCTCATCCAACGTGTGTACGAATTCATGTACCCATTCCTGTCGTGCTCTCAATCCCCGTTGATGTTGACAAGCATTCAGATGCGCCTTTGGGTCTCCTCGTCCGTCATATCGCATCTGGTCGTTCTCCGCATCTTCGCCGAACCGAACCTCCATGAGGCGTTGACATAGTGGCCAAGATATAATGTTTGATTTATGCACTACCGACCATCGCGCAGGAGTAGCGTTTAGGGCTTCCTCCAGGGCTAGGAGACGTTGTGGTTCCGCCACTTTTTCCTCAACAAGAAATATGTCCAAATTGGGCAATACCTCATAGGTTGGTAACACATATTCCTCTGTGGCTACCCTTCGTAGGGACTGTGTTATCCGTGCACATCTTCCAAAGGACACTTCATGCAGCCGGTTCTGCCAATTCTCAAGGGCTTCATCTGAATCGGAGGATGCTGAGATGTCACTGTGCCATCCTAATTCTCCATTCATGGTGGGTTTAACATAATCCTCAGAAATTTTATACAAATTGTCCCATCCTTCCATAAACACATCTCTGGCTAGCTCCGTATAACACAATCCTTCCGTTGGATCCAATCATGCAACGACTCTCATTTCCTGATTCTCAAATGAAATTATCCTTTTCTTAAAGTTGATAATTGCTTGATTCTCCATAGCCCAGTCTATCCCCAACAGTACCGGATAGGGACTGGTGTTATCCACAATCTCAATGACATCGAAATCCGCATACATTCTGAGCCCTTCAATTTCAACCGGAAGTTGACATACCCAACCGACCGAGGTGAACTTGCTCTAGTTCACCAGTTGCAGATGTACTGGTGACCAGGTCATCTGTGGCTTTCCCATTTTCTCCCATGTCTGTTTAGTCAGGATATTCATGTCCGAACCCAAATCCAAAATGATGGAGTCGATATCAAATTCTCTGATCTGTGCTGACATCAACATCTCCCTACCTATCTTTCTTTTATGTATGCGATTGACTCTCTGTTCCCATCGTGCACCTCCCCATCGTTGCAGTAGGTTAGCTATCTCTTCCAGTGCATCTGGGTCCTTTTCCAAGTCCAGGTAACTTTCCAAGAAGGCTTTTAGAGTGTTTTCCTACCTTCGTGATTTCGTCGAGTCGAACGTCGGTGGCATGTCATAGATTTATTCCTCAAGAGGTAGCTGCCTCCTATTCCTCATTTTCTCCTGTACTTTTAAGAAGACATCCCTTTTAGCTTCGACATCAAAGGTGACCTTCTTTCGCTATGTTTGTGTTGGTCTAACATTGGTATGTGACCTATCGCCACCTGTCACCGCCCCTCCTCTTGTCACTATTCCAACCTTCGCATGGCTACTCTTGGCTTCTGTCGATATCCTCTGCATAGGTGATGGCGCATTCTGATTATTTTGGTTCTAGTTCTGGGGTGGATGCTTAGTTTTCCACTTCGCAATGAGCTGAGGTCAGTCCTCTACACTATGATCTACAGCACTTCAGTATGTACACTGCGGTGCTGGATTTGGACAATCTCGCTGGTAGTTCCCGTTGCTGATGTATATGTAACTTTGGAATGTATTTCATATATGTATATTGTACTCCTATAGAGAGGGTATTATTCCTCTATATGGAAGTGTTTGTATTCCTATAGAGATGTTATTATTCCTTTATACAGAAGTGTCGTCATTTATATTGTAAGTGTCGTAACTTATACTTGATGGGTTATTAGACCACCTTGTTGGGGTTGACCCTGTATAAGTCATGTGGGTCAAAGGGTTATTAGACCACCCTATTGGGGGTCGGCCATGTGGGTCAAAGGGTTATTAGACCACCCTATTGGGGGTTGGCCATGTGGGTCAAAGGGTTATTAGACCACCCTATGGCTATAATTAAATTAATTTTATAATCAATTTAATAAAAAAAAACACTAAACAAACTACACTTAGGGTTAGGTTTTTGGCCGACATCCTGGATTCATTCTTCTCTCAACAAAACAAACACAAATGGTTATTAATGCTCTGGAAATGCTATCCCTTACCTTGACTCATTGTCCTAATGATGAACCGTGATTAGGGTTCGAAACGTCGACTTTCATAATGGGTACTGCGTTAATCCCGAGCCTTTCACCAAACCCTCAACGCAGAAATCTTAAAGATTGTGTTATGTGGTTAAGTTGAGGCCGACCTAGTGATGGTTATTAGGCAAGTCAAGTCAAGTATAAATAGAGTGCGGGAGGCACTCTATTTGATCATTCTATTCTCACACACACTCTTTGGAGAGTGGCGCACTTGTGGAGGAGGAGAAGCTGCTGCTAGGAGATGTCTATCTCTTATGCTTGGGTTGTATCATTGCTCTATCTATCTCTGAGGAAGTTATTGGGGTTTTTCACCTTTATGGTTTTCCCCAAGTAAACTTTGTGTCTCTTGTGTGCTTGCATTATTGTTTCCATGATTGATATGCTGTCGATATGCTGTACATGTTGTTCTCTTAGTTAAGATCCTAGATCAAATTGAAGTAAATTTTGAAAAACTAACACTCGTGTTGTCCACAATTGTAACAAATGATTGGACCTCCTCATCTAGCAGCTCCTCCACGTCCCATATCAGTACCTCGACCTCCACGAAATCCTCCACTGAAACCTCCGCATGGTGGTCCATATGGTTGATACTGTGGTTTCCCATACTGCGGCTGTTGATACTGTTGCTTCCCATACTGCGGCTGGACATACGGTGGTGGTGGATATTGTAGCTTCCCGTATTGCTCCTGGTCGTATTGTTGCGGTTGGTTAAACTGTGGCTAACCATACTGTGGTTGTTGCTGCACCACTGGCGGCTCTTCTCCCTTCATAAAATATGTTTCATTTGTTCAGTCTTGCAGCAAGTCATAGGCCTTGCAGTCCTTCTCATCATGGCCAACCGATTAGCATAACTTGTAGTATAAATTTGTTGGATTCGATACCATCTTTTGCAAATATACACATTCCTCCGATCGATGCCCTCTGATCTGATAGATAGTACACCATGGCATGCCTCCTTGACGAAGGGGATTTGGTGCCCCCAACTGCAAATACTCACAGAATTCTGGGCAATTGTCCTTATGGTGCCCCTCAGTTATGCATCTGGTGCACCATACATGTCCGTGGGTTTCCTTTCCCTTCTTGATATCCTCCAGTTGCAATGTTAAATTGGCCAACTGTGCCTAAAATATGTCCATTCCCATCCCTACTTCGTCGATTGGGGAAGCCTCTAGCTTCATCGCAATTTCTAATGCTTCTTCCTATGTTGTGAATTTTTGTTGCATCAACGACCCTCAGATATGTGGTACTAGTCCTGCGATGAACCATTCTTTATGTTGTAGCTCATTTATCGGAAAGCTCACTTTCGCTATCAGCGTCTTGTATCGCTGATCGAATTCCCACACTGACTCATTCGACAATTGCTTAATCTACTTAAGCTCAGTGACATATTGCGACTCATATTTTGGTTTTTTAAATTCGTCAATCATCGCCGTTCTGACCTGCGCCATTTTTTTGGATGTTGTTCCCACTAGAACCTTTACAAACTTCATATACTAGTCTAACGCCCAACCCCTAAGGGTCGTCACTAGCTGTCCCATCTTTATAGCATCGTCCTGAACCTGCTTCATGGTCCAGACTGCTTCGCATATAAGCCAATACTATTCGGGATCCTCGGTCCTGTTCGCCTGAAATGTGAGCATCTTTACCTTATCTTCCATCCTAATGTTGCTAGTGTTGTTATTCACTGAAGTGCTACTCTTGCCACTGCACGTAGGGAAACTCCATGAGTACTTTGGATTTCTTCCTATAAAATTTGCAGTAGTGTGCGGGATCGAAGGTACGTGGTAACTTACAATCTGAACTCCTTCTACCTCTGGGGTATCCCGGTTGACGTCTCCTCCACAATAAGGTCGCTTCCTCCCTTGTGGTCCTGTTTCGCAGTTCTTTGTTCCAGTCCTCTCAGGAGACTCTCTCACAGTCCTCCTCTTCTTCTCAGGATGCCGAAATATTTCCCCACTCCTCAAGGTACCACACTCTTCATCTCTTTCCATTTGAAACTCGTCGTCGCTCATGTCCATCTACAACATCTTTCCGTCAGACTCGCATTTACGTGATACCTTCACCCTCGCACACCGATTCTTCTATTCATCAGAAGACATCCTCAATATACCTTTTTCGCTGACAAGCATTTTAATCCACAGTTTTAATGATGACAAAAATCTTCCTCTTGGCCCCCTGAAGAAGTTCCTTTCGGTGTCACTGTATGACTTGATGGTATCTACTGCGAACTCAGTTACGTATCGTTCGAGGATACTGTCTACCCAAAAATCAACAGCTTGTGATACTTTGTTGTCGACTTGCTTCAGCTGTCACACCAAATCTGGGGTCCAACAGTCAGGTTCAGTATTCTGACAGTGATTCTTTCGGAACGTCAATTGTGCTAGCCACTCATGCAACAACACTGGGAATTCACAGAAGAATATTGCGTGGATGTCCGAGTAGATGTATCTCTCTAACCAACTGGTTGTTGTCTGTTTAGGATATCGCTTCTCGCTTTCTGCGAATTCCTCCGCCTTCTTGTCGAACCACTCTTGGATCTCTGGTTTTGTCGAATGCCACAACATATCCTCTTCACTTCTTCCTTAAGGTCCCGACAATGGAACCATTTGTTGACGTAGAGTCTATTGACATGGGTTCAATTTGCACTGTCACCAACAAACTATCAATCCACACTCCCTTATACACCGGCCCGGAAGGGTGTAACCCTTCCCAGCAACACTTGTGGAGAAAGTACAATCTCACCTGAGATGGATAAGGGGGCTGTTGGAACCAAGTTTCCGCAGTTGTGTAGAGGATATGCACACATTACCTTCAAACTAACCAGATATTATAACATTCAAAACATACTATTAACTTATCATTCACAGATTTCAATGAACATTCGGAACAACATATTCGACATACTTATTCAGATTAACATTACTTCCACAACATATTCGCATCAACCAATGTAAACATTCACATAACATAGTTCTCATTCATCATTGCATAATATTAAAGACAAAGATTACACCATAACCGAACATCTCCATTCATTCACCAAACCTACGGAATAAATGTCGCAGAAACTGTCAAGACATCATATTGCGGATACAAAACGGACCCAAAAGATAGAATGATCATCCAAAAATTCGATGCTCTTAGGCTTACAATCCTATTCTATTTATATGCTTCTATTCTATTACAAAATGGTCCACGTGGTCGACTTAACTAATCTAACATTTTTTTTGCTCCCGTGAAAACGCAAATGATCCTTCTTTCGTGGAACGACCCTTTCACACCTGTCGGCTTCCGCACTTCCTGCGGATCTATCCCATGCCAACAATGCAAAAAATAATTCAAACATGAAATGGAGAGGTGGGAATTCCTATATCTATATAAAATCAATGAGAAATATACACCATGCACATATGTTAAGTCATGATGCAAGTCTTCTCCAAGCTCCTTTCTCCAATCCTTCCTTGATCTCAATGAAACACAATGATCTCAATGGGAGATTCATGATTTCACTTTGGAATTAAACATCACAACAATACACTTTTCAGCCCCCTTTCTCCTTTGAATTTCCTTAATTATATAGATGTATGGAGGATGAAAATGGAATGAATCTAGACTCGTAGAGCTTGTCATATTCGAGTTGGGATTGTGAGTTCCAAAGCTCATGACATGTGGGTCCAACTCATCACAAGTATCTCCTCGAAAACTAGCCAAATACGAAATTTTTGAGTCTATTACTCTGCATTAATGATGCAAAGAGTGATAGGGTCACTCTCTCTCTCTCTCTGTTAGGAACCCGTGTCAACCCTTCTCTTTACTTTGTGAGTATATTGTTGTTGGACGCATATGCTTTGTAAGTCATCCCATAGTATTTGTTGATCCATATTTTGTATTAGCCAATGGTATTGACCCATAGTATTGGACGCATATGCTTTGTAAGTCATCCCATAGTATTATATGTCCCATGGTATTGATCCATAGTATTAGGCATAGAATTAGTATATAAGTGTGTGTTGAGGCCAATGAAGGTACCGTGAAGTTATTTGTATTGAGATTGCTCAAAGGAGGTTTCTCCCTCGAAGTGGCCTATGATCAATAAAGTGATTCTGAGTTCTGTTATTACTGCTATCTCATGTATTTTCATTAATTAATTGTTGTAGGTTCTTCACATCTGGTATCAGAGCACTTTCTTGGGCTCGTTGGGTGGAATTTTTGCCAAAAAAAAAATTCGCATCTGTTGTAAGTTCGGATCTGGGAATAATCCCTATCCGCTTAACTGTGGGAAGTACTTGGGCATAATCCCTAAAACTCATTGTGAGGAGTACCACAGGAACCCTAAAGTAGCTGGCTCATTGATAGGACCTTCCAGCGAAAAGGGAAACGACCCCTACCTGATTGACTAGTTCCCACCCGTGAAGTAAACCAAGAGCTGTCGGTTGTGGCAAAGCGGTTATCAGTTTTACCTGAGTCTTGGAGTGAGGGGTACTACCCCAATACGCAAGTCGTTAGAGAGCATTGGTGGATGAGTGAAACCCCTGAACTATTAGGAAGACGAGCATACTTGGGGTCCATTTTCTGCTGAACTGTTGCCGATTACTTCCGCCTCGTTTCAGATTTAGTCATTTTAGATCAATTCCGAGTCATTTTTGATCCAGCCATTTCAGACCCATTATGAAATTCATTCTAGATCCATTCGTTTCAGATCTATTCTGAAGGTCGTTTCAGATCCAGTGGTTTTCGATCCATTCTGAAATTCGTTTCAGATCCATTATGTAAAAACAACAACAACACTCCTGGTTATGGTTGTCACCCGCGCAGGAGCAAAAACCATGGAGGAAGCACTTACAACCATCCAAACCAAACTCTAAGATCTGGATGAAAAATTTCTCGGCCTCCATCTTGAGCATTCAACCATGAACAACAAACGACAGTCCGAGTCTTTATTAGACAATGGGTTCTCTTCTTACAGCCATTTCTGTGGTTTGAACCTTGATTTTCCTCGCTTCAATGGTACTGATCCGACTGGATGGATCTATCGTGCATAAAAGTATTTCAGTTTGCATAATACTTTTGATGTCAACAAAGTTTCACTTGCATCCTTTCATTTGGAACAGGAATCTCTTCAATGGTACCGTCGGTACATCAAGGCTCATGAAAAGCCAAAATGGCCATATTTTTGCCAGCTCCTTTTGCAATGATTTGGTCCTAGTGATTTTGATGACTTCACAGGAGCCCTCACTAAACTTCTCCAAATTGGCACTGTGACAGAGTATCAGACAGAATTTGAGAAACTAGCCAATCACACCGAAGGATTGTCTGATGAATTCTATAGGAGTTGTTTTATACGTGGTCTTAAGGATGAAATCCGCTCAGAGTTTAAAATGTTTTGTCCCAACACAATAATGGAATACCTGGGGTTGGCTAAGTTGGCAAAATACAAGATTGTAGACGAACAATGCTCCAAACCCACTTTTGTTCCCTTCCAATAAATGAGTTCTCAACGACCTCCCATTTCGTCAGCTCCTTGCCCAACTCCTATCAAGCAGTTGTCTGAAACAGAGATGCAGGCATGCAGAGAAAAGTGGCTTTGTTATAATTGTGATGAGAAATTCACTCGGGGACATCGATGTGTTCAGCAAAAGCTCTATCTCTTGGATGTGGATTCTTTTCCTGCCTCTGAAATTGGTGAAGAAGCTCCAAATACAATGGATGATCAGGTCGACATTTAGGAGCCTCCTATTGACCCTCCGTCTTAGGAAGACCACCCAGAGATATATCTCCATGCTTTAGCCGGAATCACCACCCCCCAAACAATCCGGGTCATGGGTTACTTCAAGAAAATTCCTCTTACAATACTCATTGATTCTGGTAGCACTCATAACTTCATTAACCCTCAGATCACCAAACAAGCTAATTTACGGGCTTACAACCAGGGTCTCTCCACATCATCAATTCACATCTCCTGGAAAATATCCTTAAGAAGAATTCACATGGTGTCATCGCTCAGCTCCATTCCATTCAGATGCACCCATTAACAGTCTCCACTACTTCCTTGGATAGATATGTAGGTGTCTTTGCTAAACCAGTGGGCTTGTCGCCTTCAAGAGACCTTTTCGATAAGCATTTAGCCGCATCTACATCTTAGTAGGAAATTATGGCTATTTTTCATGCAGTACAGAAGTGGAAGCCATCCCTATTAGGGAATTATTTCTGCATCACGACTGATCTCCAAGGTCTATAAAATTTCCTAGAACAACAGGTCTCCTCCCTAGCACACTTGAAATGGGTTATCCAACTTATGGGTTATGACTATGAGATCACTTACAAGAAGGGTAAGGACAATATGGTGGCAGATGCTCCTTCTTGCACATTTGATGACCCAGTTTCTCTTACAGCTATTTATCTGCTTGTTCCAAATTGGTTGCAATCTGTTCAATAGGGCTATCTCTTCTATGAACTCCATGCTTCTTCATCGGCAAGGCACTATGGGTTCCTCAAAACGTATGACCGCGAACACTGTAACTTCTTTTGGCAGGGACTGAAAATGGAAATTCAATAGATGGTGGCTGACTGTGATACTTTCCAGGTCAACAAGGGTGAAACGACCCTCCTTTCAAGACTGCTCGAACCTTTGCTCATCCCTGCGCATATTTGGACAACTAATTCTATGGATTTCCTAGAAACGCTCTAGTGGTATAATACCACATCTAAAAGGACACCATATGAAGTAGTCTATGGATAGGCACCACCAGTTCTTCTTCCATACACCCTCAGCAGCTCCCCAGTTCAGGAAGTTGACTCAGTTCTTCGAAACCGCAATCAAATTCTTCTCATTCTATAGGACAATATTCACATGGCACGAATTCAATTGAAACAACAAGCCGAGTAGGACCGTTCTGAGTGCACTTTTCACGCAGCTGATATGGTTCTTCTTCGTCTATAGCCTTCCAAGCAATCCTCCCTGAAACTCAAAAGGCGCCAGTGGCCCGGAATGCAACCCAAGGATGCTACAGGGGAACCACTCCTTCAGATTATGCATCAATTTCCACATCTAAAGCTTTGAGGACAAAGATTTTACTAAGGGAGAGGGGATGTTAGGAACCCATGTCAACCCTTCTCTTTACTTTGTTAGTATATTTTTGTTGGACTCATATGCTTTGTAAGTTGTCCCGTAGTATTTGTTAATCCATAGTTTGTATTAGCCCATGGTGTTGACCCATAGTATTGGATGCATATGCTTTGTAAGTCATCTCGTAGTATTATATGTCCCATGGTATTGACCCATATTATTGGGCATAGACTTAGTATATAAGTGTGTGTTGAGGCCAATGAAGGTACCGTGAAGTTATTTGTATTGAGCTTGCTCAAAGGAGGTTTTGTTGATGTATATGTAACTTCGGAATGTATTTCATCTATGTATTTCATATATATTTATTGTACCCTTATAAGAGATGTGTTATTCCTCTATGAGGAAGTGTCGTCATGTGGATTGACAAGTGTTGCAAGTGTGTGTACTAGACGATGGGTTATTAGACCACCATGTGTGGGGTCGTCCCTGAAATATATATTATATTGTGGATGTATCTAGATAGACAAGTCAGCCCCATAGTGTAACTGGGCAAACAGGTTAAGTATAAATAGAGACCAGGAGATATCTATTTGGATCATTCGGAAAGACACACTTCTCTCACTTAGAAAGTGGCGCACTAGTGAGGAGGAGGATCATCTGCTCTAGGAGACTATATCAAGTGTATTTTGGTTGTACTTTGGTTGAGCCATTGCTCTCTATCTCTGAGGAAGTTGTGGGGTTTTTCACCTTAGGGTTTTCCCCATAGAAACTTTGTGTCTCTTATCTCTCATGCTTTTGATTCTTATGATGCTTGTCATGCTTATTGTGATTGTTATGCATTGATATACTGTATATGTTATTCTCTCAGTAAAGATCCAAGAGTATTGTGAATTAATGCTCAAAATTTAACATGGTTTCAGAGCTAACCTGAGAAGAAGACATTTTCCAGTGATGGAAACTTGCGTTTCTTGTTTATTGGGTTTCTCTCCACAGTTTTTGGAAACGCAGTATAGTAGATTGACTCTACTCATCAAGGAGAATCTATCTGTCCAATCAGAATTCAATTATGAGCATTTTCAGATTTGGCCCTAAAAATTAGGGTTTCCACACAAATAGGAATTTCTGAAATCTGAAGCCATAGCTGGAAGCTCCTTGCAAAAATCGAAGTTTAGAGCTTTGGATCGATATTTTTGGCTGGGTAGATCTCCGGGAAACTCAAACCTTAATTCAGGGCTCTCCTTAGTGAACCCGGGAGGACAAAAAGGAAAATTTGAAGGGTAAAGCTTTGCTGATATCAAATTTTGAATACACCAGGATGATAAGCTCATCAAGGCGCATCTTTCTATCCTTTCAGAAAGTTGAAATTCACATTTTGAATTTTTAGGGTTTTTCCGACAAACTCTAATCCGGGACCAGATCCAGTTTTCATCATTTCAAGTGGTAAGACCTAAATCTTTTCTATTTCCATTTGAAGTACTCTCTAAGATGTCTCATCACACCAAGATTGAGGATAAGCTTGAAGGGGCTGATAACTTCCGAGCTTGGAAGTATAGGATTGGGTTAATCCTGGAAGAGAATGAGTTGGACTCATATATAAAAGAAGACATCCCTATCCCAGAGGATGAAGAGGCAAAGGTTTTGCATAAGAAGAAATTCGTCAAGGAAAAGAGAATCATTGTTGATTCTATCAAAGACCATCTCATACCCCATGTGTCTTCTCTAAAGACACCCAAGGCTATGTTTGACTCTTTGACCAAGCAATTTGAAGGAAAGAACAGAAATCGGAAGATGACCCTGCGGAATCAATTGAAAGGGGTCAAGATGTCGAATGGAGAAACCATTCAATCCTATTTCTCCAAGGTCTCTCAGATCAAGGAACAACTTGAAGCTGTAGATGAAATGGTGGAGAATGGTGAAATTGTTATGACTACTTTGAATGGCCTACCTAGGTCATGGGACTCTTTTATCCAGGGGATTTGTGCCAGAAAGAAGTTAATCTCCTTCGGCAGATTATGGGAGGAATGTTCTCAAGAAGAAGCAAGGCTTGTGGCAAGAGAAGAGAAGATGGAAAATGAAGATCAAGCTCTCACAGCTCACACTAAGAAGGGAAAGTTCACGAGGGAGCCATCCCATCACAAGAAGAAATCTTCTCATCATTTTCACAAAGACAAGAAAGATCTAAGGTGTTTCACTTGTAATGAGAAGGGTCACTTTGCTTCAGAATGTCCCAAGAACAAAAGGGACAGCCACAACAACAACAAATCCAGCAAGAAGAAGAAGGGTAACAAAAGAACGTACCATGCTCATGCTGCCGAAGATGATGAACCTCCAAAGAAGAAGGCTAGCGCAGAAAGTGATGATAGTAATGATGACTCATCAAGTGAAGAAGAGTATGTTCTAATCTCTGCTCTCACAGGTACTATCTCCCATGGTTGTAATGATTGGTTGATTGATAGTGGGGTTCCAAACACATGACTGGGTTTAAGGAATCTTTTGTGAATCTATCTGAACATGAATCACCCCATAAGGTGAAACTTGGGGATGATTATCAATACCCAATCAAAGGAAGTGGTGAAGCCTCCTACAACCTAGATTCTGAAAAATCTTTGAAGATGAAAGAAGTCCTTTATGTACCTGGTCTCAAGAAGAACTTACTCTCCATCTCTGCATTGGATGCAAAAGGTATGAGGGTTGCATTTGTGGATGACCAAGTCCTAATGTGGCCAAAGGGAAATACCATAGATGATGAAGTAGTGATTGGAGATCAAGAGGGAGGTTTGTATAAATTAAAAGGACAACCTGAACATGCCATGGTGCATGAATCCATGGAGCCAAGTGAACTTTGGCATAAAAGACTTGCTCATATGCACTATAGGGCACTTCCAATTGCAAGCAAGGCTATAGAGGGTCTTCCTGAAATCAAGACCAAACATGAAGGTGTTTGAAAAGGATGTGCAAAAGGTAAGAATATTAAGAAGGCTTTCCCAAGCAATGAAAGCAAGGCAAAAGATATCTTGGAAATCATCCACTCAGATGTATGTGGTCCTATGTTATCCAATTCTCTAAGTAGGTATGTTTACTATGTCTCATTTATTGATGACTTCTCCAGGAAGAATTTGGTATACTTCTTGAAGAACAAAGATGAGGTGTTTGATAAGTTCAAGGAATTCAAAACCTTAATGGAGAATCAAACTGACAAAAAGATCAAAACATTCAGATCCGACAATGGTGGAGAATTCACCTCAGGTGACTTCAAGAAGCTTTGTAGTGATTCAGGGATTAAGAGGGAGTTGACTGCTCCTTATAATCCTCAACATAATGGAGTTGCAGAAAGGAAGAATAGAACAATCATGGAAGCAGCAAGGGCAATGTTGCATGACCAGGATCTACCTATGCATCTATGGGCAGAAGCAGCTAGAACAACTGTATATGTGCAGAACAGAACACCCCACAAGATATTGGACAACAAGACACCAGAAGAGGTTTTTTCTGGTAAGAAACCTGAAGTCAGCCATCTCAGAATATTTGGTTGTCTAGTATACACTCATGTCCCAAAGGAAAAGAGGACCAAACTAGATCCTTCAGGAAAGAAGGGTATCTTTGTGGGTTACAGTGAAAGCTCGAAGGTTTACAAAATATACTTTCCAGGGTTCAAGAAGATTGATGTCAGCAGGGATGTAACATTTGATGAAAACTCATCATTCATCAAATCAAGGAAGGCACCTATCGAAGTTTATGAAGAACCTAAGGAAACTAGATTTCAAGACACTACCATGACAGAAGCAATTCCAGAAGTTGTTCGTGAGTTTGAAGATCCGCAAGAACCTATAGATCCACCCCGTGAGGATAACTCTCACAAGAGGAAAACTGCATGGGCTAGAGAGATCATTCAAGATGCAGAAAGATTTGGCATTCTAGAAGAAGAACACAGAGCAAAGAAGAGAACCAGATCACATACTAGCTATGTTGCTTTACTCTCTGACATTATGAACAGAACCTTCCAGTTATGAAGAAGCAGCGGAAAAGAAAGAATGGAAGGATGCCATGGTTGAGGAATACCAATCAATAATGAAGAATGATGTTTGGGATGTTGTCCCAAGACCTAAAGAGAAGTCTGTTGTGACTTCTAAATGGATCTACAAAATAAACATGCTGCAGATGGCAGTATAGAGAAATACAAAGCAAGATTCGTAGCTTGTGGCTTCTCTCAGAAAGAGGGAATAGATTATGAAGAAACTTTTGCACCTATAGCCAGGTATACTTCCATCAGAACAGTACTTGCCCTGGCTGTAGCAATGAAATGGAAAATACACTAGATGGATGTCAAGAATGCTTTCTTGAATGGTGTAGTTGAAGAGGAACTATATGTGGAGCAGCCACTCGGTTTTGAAATACATGACAAGAAGTCATATGTGTGCATGTTAAAGAAAGCCTTGTATGGCTTGAAACAAGCTCCCAGGATCTGGTATGGTAGGATGGACAGTTTCCTATCTAGCTTGGGATTTACCAAAAGTAAAGCGGATTCCAATCTCTACTACAAGGTTGAGGAAGGGAATCCTATGATTCTACTCCTGTATGTGGATGAATTATTTGTAACAGGAGATGGCAGACTGATTGCAGATACTAAGAGGAAGATTGCTGCTGAGTTCAATATGAATGATTTGGGAATGATGCATTATTTTCTAGGTATGGAGGTGTGGCAGAATGCAGGTGGGATCTTCCTTGGTCAAGGGAAGTACACAGTAGATATCTTAAAGAGATTTGGGATGATGGATTGCAAGGCCATGGCCACACCCATGGCATCGAATCTAAAGCTTCTATGTGATGCTTCATCTGAGCCGGTTGATGTCTCTATGTATTTTTAGATGATTGGGTCCTTGATGTACCTGACAAACACAAGACTAGATATTTGCTTTGCAGTGAACACATTCAGCCAGTTCCTGACGGATCTGAGGAGTGTTCGCCTGGTTGCTATAAAGCATGTCCTGAGGTACCTGAAGGGTACAGTGGATTATGTGCTCAAGTATGAAGCGAATCAAAAGTTTAACCTACAGGTTTATGTTGATTCAGATTGGGCTGGCAGTGCTGCAGATAGGAAGAGCACATCTGGGTGCTACTTTAGTATGGGATCAGGTGTGATCTCTTGGTTCAATAGGAAGCAGTCCTGCGTAGCACTGAGTACAGCTGAGGCAGAGTATGTTGCAGCCTGTTCCGCCAGTTGTGAGGTAGTATGGCTACGGAAGCTACTATTTGAGTTATTTGATCTCCCATTAGATGCTATTGGTATATTCTGCGATAACCAGAGTTGTGTGAAGCTGTCTGAGAACCTAGTGTTTCATGACAGGTCGAAACACATAGAGATCAAATATCACTATATCAGGGATATGGTGCAGAGAGGAGCCGTGAAGCTCCTGTATGTTGCGACGAACGAGCAGACTGCAGATGTGCTGACGAAGCTACTAGCCAGGGTGAATTTCGAGTACTTCAGGGAGAGGCTGGGTGTTCTTCAGATCGAGGACACTTCGAGGAAGAAGTGATGGACACATTTGCTGAAGCCATTCCAAGCATGTTGGAAGGAGGATCCTTCACATGGTTGTGGATATAAGCGATGGATGATGAGCATCAGGATGATGTTCTGGTTTTTGCTTTGTATGATCAGTTGGATCATTTATATATGTATGTACGCATCATGTTGGATGCTAGATATGATCAGTTGGATCATTTATATGTATATGCATGTACGCATCATGTTGGATGCTAGATATGATCAGTTGGATCATTTATATGTATATCGCATCATGTTGGATGCTGGATATGATCAGTTGGATCATTTGTATGTATTTTGTATATGCATCATGTTGGATGCTTAGACCATGTATCTGTATATGTATCAGGTGGATACATTGTATGATCAGGTAGATCATGTATGTTGATATGTATCAGGTATGATCAGGTAGATCATGTATGGATACATTGTGTGGATCATGTATCTATGTATCAGGTGGATACACTGTGTATGGTGATATGTATCAGGTAGATACTTGGTATGCATCAGGTGGATGCATTGTATGATCAGGTTGATCATGATGATGAGCTTCAGGATGTTGCTCCAGATGATATGTACCAGGATGGTACAGTAATGATGATCAATATGATCATGGGAATCAGGATGATGCCTCGTGCGATGATGATCCATTGGATCATGAGTATCAGGTTGATACTTGGAGGTCAGAGATGATATGTGGCAGGTTGTGCAAATAGCATGTAATCAGTCTTGGGAGATCTTGCCGGTCGTGCTGCGGTACATAAATGTTCTTGGGGTACTCTTTCTGGTATTGCTATGTAGTATGTAATCAGTCCTCAGATATCCGATAGGTTGAGCTGTGTGCTCATAATCAGTCCTGGGATGAGGTATTATTACAGAGACATGTAATCAGTCATGGAAATCTGAGAGGTTGAGCTGTGTGCTCGTAATTAGTCCTGGGATGCTCTTTAGATATTTTGCTGGTCGTGCCGCGGCACATAAATGTTCTTAGGATGCTCTTTAAAGGTTTTGTCTATCCACATGTAATCAGTCATGGAGATCCAAGAGGTTGAGCTATATGCTCGTAATTAGTCCTGAGATTCTCTTTAGAGATCTTGCCGGTCATGCTGTGGCACATAAATGTTCCTGGGATGCTCTTTAAAGGTATTGTGGAGGAGATGCATGTAATCAGTCCTGGGAGATCTTGCCGGTTGTGCTTAGGCACATAAATGTTAATGGGATACTCTTTCCGGTATTGCATCCACACATAAAATTAGTCCTAAGAGGCCACCTCTATCAGACCGTTCGCACAGATGATGAAGACCTGTAGGTGGTGGGCCTACATCCAGTATGAAAAAGGACTGGCTTTGTAGAACCTCCTATGACGAGTAGAGTCAGAGATTGGTTGAGATAGCGGAAGCAGTGATGATGATGATGACGATGCATCGATGACGATGATCCCGAGAAGAAGACTTGTCTAGCAGAACTGTGTCGAGAAATACCTTCCTAGTTAAGAGGGAGTGTTGATGTATATGTAACTTCAGAATGTATTTCATCTATGTATTTAAGAATTATTATGAGAAAAATGTTTTGTATTTCAAATTGTCGTATACTTTTCACTCTCCAAGTGTTGGATTAACCATCATTATAATCATACCATATTCATAATTCTAAAAAAACAAACTTAGTACTTATATTTAAACTTATTATCTCTGGTTTAAATGTGAATGTTGAATGAGAATGACGACCAATGATTTTGATGATATAATTAAGAATTATTGTGAAAAAAAATGATTTGTATTTCAAATTATCATATGCTTTTCATTCTCTAAGGTGTTGGATTAACCATTATTACAATGGTATCATATTCATAATTCTAGAAAAACAAACTTAGTGCTTATATTTAAAAGTATTATCTATGAAAAAGTAGTAAAGCTATTAATTTTTTTCAACTCATTTATTAGATTTTTATAGAAATATAAATAATATTTTTGAGTTGTAAATAAAAAAAACAAAAACCAAAACATGGGTTTGATATTTTGATATGACAATAAAAAATGAATGAGATGAAAAATTATAAATAAAAGATCACATATTCAAATCCCTTTACTTAAAAAATACTAGCTTATTAAACCTTTTAGCAATATCGTTTTAAAAAAACATACTTTGGATTTCTAAGTATAGAATATAATAAAATTGTCGTAATCTTCTTCGTCGTGGCTGTAAAAGGTCTTCACCTCTCTGCATCGTTGTGGAATTTGTTTGACCAAACGGCAGCAACTCCTAGACAATTTCCAGTGAAAAACTCATGAGTCCTTTCATCATATGCAAATCCACGGACTGAATGAGCCAACGCTGCCTTTCGAATTTCAGAACAATTTGGATCTTCAGAGGTAATCATTACCAAAGATTCCCCTGTAACAATGCTGCTAACAGTCACACTGTACATACATGGAGATTCCGACCGGCCAAGAGAAATAAGAATATCCTGTGAATTAGAAATGTAAGAATCCACGAAATTACTCGCATCCATAAGTGGTATGACTTCCCTAAGTGGGTGATCTTCAAGTGTCACCAAAATTTCTCTAAAGAAATCTGTGTAGCAGAGAAACTGTGATCTTTTATGTAAATAGTAAGGATCACAGGCTGCACGAATATGTGTACTTCTTCTCTTTATTGAAACAGGGTTGTCACAACTTATCTCCACTACTTCCATCTCGAAATGCTTTCTTTGCATAAGTAGTGTATTGCTGCCACACAGCGCAACAAATTCTTTCGGCTGTAGATTAGGATCAGGGATAAACATTTCTTTTTGCAGTGCTCCGTTGAGTTTGGAATAAATTTTCAATTGAATTCCAAGGCTTCCATTTTCATTCAAAGAATTCTCCTCATATATCACCATATCCATATTTCCCAGACTAAGACTTTTAAAATATGGACCGTGCGAACTGAACCAAGATGCGTGCCACCTAGATCTGGTATTGTAAACATCAACTTGTACTCTTTTAGTTCAAAAAACTTGAACGCTCTATCGTTGGGATTGTGAATCACGGCCCTGCACATCGCAATATCAAAATCCCATTTTATTATGCTCGACTCTCTCGCAAAAACCTGAATGACCGTCGGACTTGGTCCTCATGCTTGTAGGGATACTATCTTCCATCCCCGTCTTTCATTCAGCTGAATCGCTATTAAGAATGAATTATTATGGTTATTGTAACATACAGATGTTATATTCCCCTCCACGTCGCAGGTTATGACCCTTTTATTGTTGTCCCAGATTAAAGGTGAGATTTGATCTCTATGTCGTCTGAATAGCACGATATCATAACGGGAATAGACAACAAGTATTATGTCAGCCCCCACTGCCATAGAGCTAATATATCCCCGGTTGACAGAGTCAAAAACATGTACATGATAATCCCTGTAAATATGTGGCAGCTTCACGTTGTTGCCGATCGCTCGGAGACGCACGGGGTGGATGCGAGTAATGGGTGATGAATCTTCTTCTTGTCGAGATTGGTTTTCACACTGGAAATTCGTGAGCACCTCCGATGAAGATGAAGCTGAAATCCCTGCATTCGCAGCTGTATTCGGTGGTGCCAATAACATGTCAGTCTGTTCGTTTTCTTCCCTCGGTCTCTTCATCTTGTTCAAGCGGTCCATCATGTCTCCCTCTCAAACCACTCAATCGCAAGAAATATTGCAGCCAAAAATAATCGATCCTTGTAAGAATGGTAAAGTACTCTCAGAATTTTGAAATCAGATGGCTTTAAATCCGTAAAGAATTTGAAAGAACATTACAACCAACATGGCCACCACCTTTTAATATTGTTTTTTTTTTCCATCAGAAAAAATCGTACTATTGCTATTCCATTGAATCAAATAGTACAAAGATAGAGTGAATATGGTAGATCAAGATATCCAAACCAGATCTAGTTCTCCAAAAGATCATCAACATGACTGCTATACATAATTAAAATCGCCCAACAAAAGGAATTACAGACAAAATTGTTCTTCATCCCATGAGTACAAAATATCTTAAAAGAAATATAAGTTACCCCTGTCAAGCAGACAGGCATCCATCCATTCTTCCTCAAAAGGAAAACCTACAGGACCAGCAAAAGCTTCTTTTGAAAGTAGATCTGCTTGAGAGTTGTGTGATCTGTAAATATGTTCAAATGAAATCTGCTCCAGCTTTTCAATCTCTTGTCGAGTTCGAACACACCAGTATTTAAGATCAATAACATTGAGAGTGTATTCATTGGTGGCCCATTTTATTGTTACACGGGAATCCCCAAAGACTTTGAGATTCACCAGGCCAAAGAAATTTGCCACCTTTAGAACAACCCAAAGAGCCAGTAACTCAGCTTTCATATTGGTACCTCTGCCACCATTAAGACGAAGAGAGAAATAATGGCTTTCATTGATGTAGATGACCCCACCAACTGCACACAAACCATCCTGAGCAGCCCCGTCAAAAAATAAAATCGGCTGCGAAACCACATAGGAGAAGGACTTCTTACTCACATTATTCTTACCTTGTTCCACCTCCGGATAAGTCTGAATCATATTACAAACAGACTTCCCACAAAGCACAGCATTGGGTTTCTTATTCTGAAAAATCACTTCATTCCTTGTATACCAAGAAATCCAAGATATAAATATAGGAAGGAAGAGAGGCTTTTTGTTATCCCTTACCCAGTTTAGCAGCCCAGTGCCAAAATCCAAAGCATCCCAAACATGCAGTAAATTGAGATCTTTACAACATAGTGACCAAATTTTTTGCACAAACGAGCATTTCACAAAAAGATGATCAGCAAATTCAGAATTTAAATTACATAAGCAGCACCAGCTAGGACCATTCCAGCCCCGTTTAAGTAAATTCTCCCAAGTCTTAAGATTGCCATTGAGAACATGCCAAAGGAAACACTTAACCTTCAATGGAATAGCCCAATTCCAAATTTTCGAATACCACCACTGACAAGGATAGATACAATGATCCTGGATGATCCTTTCATAAGCAGAACTTGCCGTAACAGAACCATCTTTATGATTACCTGCCCAAAGTAACTTATCATTGGACCCCGAAAGCACAATACCAACCGATCTAAGAGCCCGAATATAACGTTCCCATTCCAGCGCATGATCCGGGTTCTCCCAATCAAAAGCACTTAACCAACCAGAACCAGAATGATGAAACAGTTCAATATCATGAACATCATTAAGGATTTTAAACCCCATCAAATTTTACCAAGATACCAAACTATCAGACATACTAAAACATTCCTCCATACCAAGCACAGGATCCACCCCGATTAGAACACTGCAACCATTACCAACCTGCCAGCAAATATCTTTGGCAATCCATTCATAAACTTTAAGAAAACCTCTCCAAACTGGAGACATCACACCAGAAATCCTCTTGGGCTTTCTCAACCAGCTGATAAAATCAGATTTTATGTATTTGAGATGGAGAACCTTCGACCAAAGAGAAGTACTGAATAAGCCATGCCATAAGATCTTCAATCTAAGAGCTTTGCTGAAAATACTTATATCTTTAATACCCCACCCACCATACTTCACCGGCCGAGCAAGAACCTTCCATTTAACCATCACCAGATTTGTGCCATCACGATTACCAGACCAGAGAAAATTGAAAATAAGCCGCCTGAGCCTATTCAGAATATAGGCCGGAATCTCTAAAAGAGATAACTAGAAAACTGGAATACTAGAGAGTACAGCTTTAACTAATACAAGTCTGCCACCATAGGAGAGCAACCGGAAAGTCCAATGATTAATTCTTCGTTCAAACTTACTAATAATCCAGCGCCACACCTTTTAATATTGTTAGATTAAGGGATAGCACGAATATCTTTGGCTGACAAACAAATGGAATTCTTAAAAATAAATTTAACATAATTATAATAAATTATTTATTTTATGAACACTTCATTTTTTTTAGCTGAAAAAAAAAGGTACTATTATTATTCATTGAATCAAATAGTACAAAGATAGTTCAAACCTGTGGATCCAGGTTTTAATCACCATATTCTTAGCCAAAAGCCAGATAGTCCAAACCCCCAAAGTGATGTCTTTATCACCATAATCAAGGCAAAAAACCATTACACTCTATACTTAAAAGTCCAGCTTTCCCCCAAAAAACTATCTGATCGCTAGAAAGAAGAAAGTTTGTTACAAAATTAATTATAGAAATAAACATCTCCCAAATCCAGAATAGTGGAGTCCATCCACTCTTCCCAGATCAGGTGTCCTTCAGTACCTTGGAGCGCTTGCTTTGAAAGTTTATATGCCATATCATTGTGCTCCCTATAAAGGTGTTCAAAAGAGATAAACTCATGCTTATCAATCTCAAACCTTGTACTCATGCATCAGTGACTAAGAGCCAATACATTGAGCTTGTACTCTCCAGTTGCCCATTTAATAGTTACGCGGGAGTTACCGAAAACCTTCAAATTCACTAAACCAAAGATGTTAGCAGTCTTCAATACACACCACAAAGCTAACAGCTTTGCTTTCATGTTGGTTCCCAAACCACAGTTAAGGCGGAGTGTGAAATAATGTTTCTCATTCAAATAAATCACACCACCTACCACACAGATGCCATTCTGAGCATCCCCATCAAAAAAGAGAACATGTTGCTCAAGTTTTAAAGTGAACTGACTGTTCCTACCAGCTCCATGCTTTTCAATCTCAAATTTATATTGCTGAGCTAATTTTAAAGCAATAATCCCACATACCTTGGTCTCCGGATCTTTCCCTTGGAAAATAGCACAGTTTCTAACATACCAAAGTGCCCATGAGACAAATATGGGAAACAGAAAAGAACTCTTTGAACTTCTATACCAGTTAAGTAGGCACTGTCCAAAATCACCTACCTCCCACACATTGTAGACATTCAATTTAGCACAGCATAAATTCCAAACACTTTTTCCAAAGGAACAATTTACAAACAGATGACTAATAGTTTCTGAACTTCCCTTACACAATATGCACCAGTTTGGACCGCACCAACCACGCTTCACCAAATTATCCCATGTTTTCAGAGTGCCTTGGAGTGCATGCCATAAAAAACATTTAATTTTTAATGGAAACTCCCATTTCCAAATCCTCTTGTACCACCAATGCTGCGGGAAAATGCATCTTTCTTGAAGAATTCTTGCATATGTTGTCTTTGCAGTAACTATCCCAGTTTTTTCATTTTCACTCCAAACCAATTTATCAGCTTCCGTAGACAATAAACAACCTGTAGAGGATAGAGCTTTCACATATCTGTTCCACTCAAAAGCATTAGTGCCAAGTAATCCCAAATCTCTTGAGCTAAGCCAGTAATTTCTGGCTCCATGATTTCTAATACTATTGAGAGTAGTCATCCCATAAATTCTTAAATAATCCAACAATCTCTCGAGAAGTTGAAAGGTTTCCTCCATACCCAGAATTATGTCCTTTCCAATCCTGATGTCTTCTCCTGTACCCACTTGCCACTTCAGGTCACCTACTATCCATCCAAAGGCTTTTAATAAACCTCGCCACATAGGGGAAACACCCCCACCATAATTCACTGGTCTCCTTAACCAGGATTTCACATCCATCTTTAGATACTTAACATATAGAACCTGGGACCAGAGAGACCTGCTAAACAATCCATGCCACAAACTTTTAGTTCTTAGTGCTAAGATCCTTTATCCCCCATAACCCATATTTCTCAGGCCTTGAAAGTGCCTCCCACCCTGTCATTACCAGGTTGGCACATCCAGCACTGCCAGTCCACAAAAGGTTGAAGAATAACCTTCTTAATACATTGATAATAAAAGCTGGAACCTCAAGCAAAGACATCCAATAGACCGGAATCCCCATTAATATAGCCTTTACCAGAATAATTTTCCCTCCAATAGATAGGAGCCTATAAGCCCAATGAGAAATTCGGGCCTAAACCTTCTGAATGAGCCACCACCAATCTTTAATCTGGTAGTTATTTGGTTTTAAAAAACACCCTAGATATTTAAGACCATCATCTAAAGGACAACAATTATAAGGTAATATATTCATAATTTCTCTCCTTCTGTCTAGATCCACATTAAAATAATGGAAACTAGATTTTGAATTACTTACCTTCATTCCTGAGACATTGCAGAAAGATTTAATAATGTTTCTAAATATCATCCATTCTGCAATTGAAGCTAAGCCCACCAACATCACATCATCAACAAAAATTAAATGTGATAAAACACATTCATAACCCAACTCAATTCCTTTGATCAATCCTTCATTCTTGGAAAATTTCACCATCCTACTGAGACAATCAATAACAAGAAGAAACAAAAATGGAGATAAGGGACATCCTTGGCGGAGTCCCCTAGTACACTGGAAAAAAGATGAGGGAGATCCATTAACCAAAACAACAATACTCGACGTTGAGACATAGGCCATGATCCAATTGAGCACCAGTGGAGGAATCCCAATTTGTATCAAAATGAGTCTTAAAAATGTCTAGTTGACTCGATCATAGACCTTTTCCAGATCCATTTTAAACAACATAGCTTTATGTTTCTAAGCTTTGATGGTGTGTAAAAGTTCCTGAGATACCCCAATGGCGTAATGAATTTGTCAATTATGCAAGAAGCCAAATTGTTCTTCAGTAATATGCAAAGATAGAGCAGACTTGATCATTTGAGCAATAATCTTTGAGATTAACTTGTAAGCTAAATTGCAAAGTGCAATAGGTCTAAAATCTCCAAAAGTTGCAGGTTTATTACTTTTGGGAATCAATGTAATTACAAAGGTTGAATTCAGAGCTCCAGAAGTAAACCCATATAGCCTAGTATATTATACCATACTCAGAATATCCAATCCCATGATATCAAAAAAATGGGTATATATCTCCACTAGCCAATCGTCCAGACCAGGACTTTTTTCCCTTGCAAATAATTTCAAAGTATTCTCAACCTCCACAAGTGTAACTTCTTTCCCCAATTCTACGGCCTCCTGATCATCAAAGAATCAAGGGAAGAGTCCTGCCACTCTAATCTGGTCCATAAGCTCACTATTACCCTCTTCCTTATAAACTTTGCCAAAGAAATTGACTGCTTCACTCTTTAATGTGTCACCACCAGAGATTTTATTCCCTGCAACATCTTCCAGTTCCCAAATAGTATTCATACTCCTGCGAGTGGAAGCAAAGGAAGGGAAAAATTTTGAATTTTGGTCACCATGCTGTATCCACAAAGCCCTACTCTTCAATCTCCATTCCATTTCCTCCCATAGAAGGACCTCCTCCTTTTTCTTCTCAAACTTCTTCATTGCCTCGAAACCTTCCTAATTCAGCCCCCCATAAAAGCTTTCCAAATGATTCTTCTGAATTTCCGATTCCAAATGAGCCAATTCTTCTTTATCAGCTGCTTTTCGGTCCTTTATCCAACCTATGAACACTCTCTTAAGCATTCTCATTTTGTTGCAAAACATATCCAAAGGGTTATCACCCTCGATATTCACAAACTTCCAGAAATATTTAACCATTTTACAAAACTCCACCTGTAACAACCAGGAACTATTGAACTTAAAGGGAACATGAAGCTTTGACCCATAATCTTCCATTTGAAAGACAATTGGCCAATTATTAGAAAATTTAACTTCATGCACCCACGATCTGTATTTCTGAACATGACTCAACAAATTAACCTTTACCATAAATCTATCTAGTCTTTTATGAACTCCAACATTACCACTTCTGCCATTTATCCAGTAGGGGAGCATCTTAACTCGTAAAACATCAACCATATAGTTATTCACCAATAATGTTGAAAAGAAATCTGCCATTGGATCCAGTCTAGCTCTTGTTCCCCATACTTCAGAAGGTGACTTGGTAAAGTTTAAGTCACCTGCAAAAATTAGATTCTCCGATCTTAAAATCCCTGAGCAGTTTAGAGTATCCCAAAACATTTGTCTATCTGAATAAGGAGCATAATAGTTGAATACAGTCAGCTTTAAATTTAAACCCACACAAATACCATTCATTAAAATCCCCCAATCAGTTCTAAATACTTTGAAAGAGAACAACACAGGGTTCCAAGCAATAGCCAACCCTCCGGACAACCCAGAAGAACTCATGGCCGTAACCTCCCAGCTTGGAAAAATACCCCCAATCTTAGAAACAACATCACTACTGGAACACATAAAGGATTAATTTTTAAAAACACATTTAACATATATTTATTAAAAAAATTATATTAAAATAAAATAATTTTTTTGATTAAATTAACATAAAAACATTTAATATAATAAAAAAATAATAATAATTCTTTTATTTAAATTATTAAAATAATAAGATAGTGAAGTAACAAAACAAATGTCAAATTCTTGAATGGAACCTGGTTGTTCAAATAGGGGTCTTTATTCTTAAAACAATGGCACCTTTCTTTTGATCCTCTCTTAGAGAAGCAGGGGGTGCGACATCTCTGGATGCCGATTCCAGGCCTCCCTATTGAACTATGGAAGGAAGAGGTGATAGTTGGATTGGCAAATGCTGTTGGAAAGTTCATTAGGTTAGACAAACAGAGTCTATATGGCATGGACAGGCGATATGCTACGGTTATGGTGGAATTTGAGGTGGGTTTAGGGCTTCCAATAGAGGTTGAGATTGTTTGGGGGAGGAGAATTTGGAAATAGCGACTGGATTTTTTCAGGATTCCCTTCAGATGTTTCGCTTTTCAGGCTATGGGACATGTTCAGGAGAAATGCCCACTATTAAGGGGTCGACGACCATCTGATTCTCCGGATTTATCTTCTCCAGCACATTATGGTTCTCTCCCGCTAACTTCTCGTTTGGGTAAGTGTAAATCAAACCCTGAATCCATTTACACTGATGTTTCTAAAGATGAAATTAAGTTTACAGAGACTATGGAGAAGGATTTGGATTGTCGTATTTCTAATGGTGAGGTTATTCTGTGTCATGGGATCATTTCTCCTTCCTTAGTTCATCTTCCTCTTACTGCTGAGGTTAAAGGAGGGGGGAAACCTACTATTGCTCGTAATCTGACTTCTGATTTAGATAGGGTGTCAAGTGGGGGGGACTCCTGCGGTGTTAGCCCAAAGGCTTCTTTGTTGGCACCTGTGCATGTTGTAAGCGACACAATTCAACCCCTTCCTGTGGATGTAGGCTCTCCTAAATGTTTGCTTCCCCTCCAGAATGGACCTTTTAAAATTGAGGATTCTGGACTCTTAGAATATTATGGGTATGTTGTTGAGGGAGTTACTAAATTCCTAACTCCTCTCCCCTCTTTCTCAAAAAACCCTAATCCTGAGTCGGATGCTTTTCCTATCCATTCAGTAAAGTTTCAGAATGTTACCATACGTCGAGGAAGGAAGAAGAAGGAAGGAAAAAAGGATAAATGTCAGGATGAGAACCCCTATATGTCGATTTCTGATAGATTGGAATTGAATGAGGGCGTTGTTTCTGCTGATTAGGGCCTTAGAGCAAGGATTCCCTGTTCTTCGGGTTCTTAATGTCCTTTTTATCTTTGAACGTACGAGGGCTGGGGAAGGCTTCACGGGTAAAGGCCTTATCCAAACTTTTTTCTACTATTTTCCCGAGGGTTATTTTGATTCAAGAAACAATGTGTTCTAGTTCTGAAGCCATATCGAAGTTGGGTGGTTTGTTGTCAAAATGGGAGGTCTCGGCCACTTGCTCTTCTGGATTATCCGAGGGTTTGGCTGTGGCCTGGAATCCTGATCTGTACTCCTTTAAGGTGTTTAATTCCCTGTGGGGTATGCTATTGGATGGTCTATGCATTGGTTTAAAACTTAATTTATCAATACTTAACTGCTATGCTCCTTATAAATAGAGATGAAATTTTTGGGAGGCCCTGAACCTCTATGGTATCTCGAGGAATGATAATTTGATTATTGCAGGTGACCTTAATTTCACCAGGTCGGTTTCTGAAATTTGGGGTTCAACGGCCAGGCTGGATTCCTTTTCTGAGTATTTTTCTGATTTTCTTATTGAGAATGATTTAGTGGATGTGGTCCTGGCAAAGATTCTTCCAACTTGGACGAATGGCAGAAGTGCTCAGGATGGGATCCATAAACGACTCGATCGGTTCTTGGTAAAATCCCCACTTCTTGGTTTCTTTCAGAAATTTCATTCATGGGTGCATGAGGTGAAGCTATCGGATCATTGGCCAATTGTGCTCTAGCAGGACGATTATGGTCAGAAGGTGTTGATGTATATGTAACTTCGGAATGTATTTCACCTATGTATTTCATCTATGTATATTATACTCCTATAGAGATGTGTTATTCCTCTATAAGGAAGTGTCGTCATTTGTATTGACAAGTGTCGCAAGTGTCGTAACTTGCCGATGGGTTATTAGACTACCATGTGTGGGGTCGGACCTAATTAAGTTAACCATGGGTTATTAGGTTAAGCTAGACAAGTCGACCCCATTATTTTATTGGGCAGGACAGGACAAGTATAAATAGAGATCGGGAGATCTCTATTTGGACATCTCATTATTCACTTGTACATCACTCGAAAAGTGGTGCACTAGTTGAGGAGGAGGAGGAGCTGCTAGTAGAAGACTATCTCTTTTACTTTGGTTGTACCTTGGTTGTATTATTGCTCTATCTATCTCTGAGGAAGTTGTGGGGTTTTTCACCTTAGGGTTTTCCCCATGGAAACTCTGTGTGTCTATTGCCTCTTATGTTTTCCTCTTGTTGTGATTGACATGATTGACATGCTTGATATGGTTGATATGCTGTACATGTTATTCTCTCAGTAAATATCCTAGAGTATATTGAATTAATGTTAAAAAATTAACATGGTATCAGAGCTTCCGTGAGAAGAAGACATTGTAAAATGGTAGAAACTAGGGTTTCTTGTTTATTGGGTTTCTCTCCACAGATTTTGGAAAAGGAATAAGGTAGATTGACTCTACTCATCAAGGAGAATCTATCTGTCCAATCAAAATTCAATTCTGAGCACTTTCAGTTTTGGCACTAAAAATTAGGGTTTCCACAAAAATAGGTATTTATGAAATTTGAAGACATAGCTGGAAGTGCCTTGGAAAAATCGAAGTTTAGAGCTTTGGATCGAGATTTTTGGTTGGGTAAAGCTCCAGGAAACTCAAACCCTAATTCAGGGTCCTCCCTAGTGAATCCGGGAAGACTAAAAGGCATTTTCGAAGGGTGAAACTTTGTAGATCTCAAATTATGAATATACCAGGCTGATCAGCTCATCAAGGCGCATCTTTTTGTCCTTTCAAAATTTTGAAATTCACATTTTGAATTTTTAGGGTTTCTCTGACAAACCCTAATCCGGGACGAGATCCAGTTTTCAGCAAATCAAGTGGTAAGACCTAAATCTTTTCTATTTCCATTTGAAGTACTCTATAAGACGTCTCATCACACCAAGCTTGAGGATAAGCTTGAAGGGGATGATAACTTCCAAGCATGGAAGTATAGGATTGGGTTAATCCTGGAAGAAAATGAATTGGACACCTACATCAGCTCTGAGGTCCCTATCCCAGAGGATGAAGAGTATAAGGCATTGCATAAGAAGAACTTGGTCAAGGAAAAGAGAATCATTGTTGATTCTATCAAAGACCATCTCATACCACATGTGCCATCTCTGAAGACACCCAAGGAGATGTTTGACTCCTTGACCAAGCTATTTGAAGGGAATAACATAAATCGGAAGATGACTCTACGGAATCAATTGAAAGGGGTCAAGCTGTTGAATGGAGAGACCATTCAATCTTATTTCTCCAAATTCTCTTAGATCAAGGAACAAATTGAAGCTGTAAATGAAGTGGTGGAGAATGGAGAAATTGTGATGACCACTCTGAGTGGCCGACCTAGGTCATGGGACTCCTTTATCCAAGGAATCTGTGCAAGGAAGAAGTTGATCTCCTTCAGTAGACTGTGGGATGAATGTTCATAAGAAGAGGCTAGGCTTTTAGCTCAAGAAGAAAATATGGGAAATGAATATCAAGCTCTCACAGCTCACACCAAAAGAAGCAAGCCTAAGAAGGAGCACTCTCATTACAATAAATCCTCTCACACCCATCTAAAGAATAGGAAAGATATGAGATGCTTCACATGTAACGAGAAAGGACACTTTGTTGTAGATTATGCCAAGAAAAAAAAGGACAACAACTTCAACAACAAGAAGAAAGGAAACAAGAAGAGATATCATGCTCATGCTGCTGAGGATGATGAACCTCCCAAGAAGAAGGCTAGAACAAAAAGTGATGATGATGACTCATCAAGCGAAGAAGAATATGTTATAATCTCTGCTCTCACAGGTACTATCTCTCATGGTTGTAATGATTGGATTATTGATAGTGGGGCTTCCAACACATGACTGGGTTTAAAGAATCTGTTGCAAATCTATCTGAACATGAGTCACCCCATAAGGTGAAACTTGGGGATGACTATCAAAGGAAGTGGTGAAGCCTCCTACAACCTAGACTCTGGGAAGTCTTTGAAGATGAAAGATGTTCTATATGTACTTGGTCTCAAGAAGAACCCACTCTCCATATCTACATTGGATGCCAAAGGCATGAGGGTTGCATTTGTAGATGGCCAAGTCCTAATGTGGCCAAAGGGTAAAACTATAGATGATGCAGTAGTGATTGGAGAGCAAGAGAGAGGATTGTACAAATTGAAGGGACAACCTGAACATGCTATGGTGACATGAAGATTCATCCATAGTCATGGATCACATAGAGGTATGTATAATTTGGTTTTGCAAAGGTTAACTTATGAGTTATGCAGGTCATTGAAGAGAACATGAAAACATTGCTAGACATAACTAGCAAATATGATGACCAGGTATGTTTTTCTTATATCAAAGGATCTTATACTTTTGTATGATTGATAATGATTATTCATGAAGTTACAAGTTTGAGTAATCTAGGGTTTATGCATATTATGTCTCTTACCTTGATTAATGATATGACTAACCAGAAGAGTTCTATAGTCAAATATGAATATGTATGAGTAAGAGAAGTCTTCCCTGAAACCTTGAATGATAATGCTTATTATCTGTGTTTGAAATGATCATGACTATACATGTTTAAGATTATTTTGTTTTGATAGTATACTAATGAATGTATGATTATGTATGAGATCTCAAGGATAACACAATGATGATACTCGTAAGCATGCATAGTGATTGAGGATGGATATAAGTTCAAGGACAGGTAATCCAGGAAGCAAAGATCAAGAGGGAGCACACTCCAGTAAGGAAGCAAATATTGAGAGGGAGTCCACACAACAAACAAACAAAGATAAGTATTTGAATTGTTATTTATTGTATATTCTGTTTGTTTAAATAATGTTATTCAATGATGTATATCCTTATGTTCCTAGACTTAGGTTGTGTATTATGCATATTAGAATAATTGCATTGATGAACAATATACTACTAATATGCAAGTAATGGGTAAGTAGGCCTATGGTACTGTACAACATTCCATTGCTACTTATCTAGAATGAAACCTCTTTGCTGACATGTTGAGAGTTGTGCACACTCTTAACAATGTTCCAGTAGAGATTAGAAGGCATCTAGAAAGTTACGGGATATGGATAAATGTTGTATTGAAGCATTGGATAAGGTAATTGCATGACTGTATGACATATTTATTTATGTGTAAGAATTTGTTCTGAAAAATATGAGATGTTTTCTAATCATGCAATTTAACTTGTTTTGTAGGAAAGATCGTATACCATCACCTACAAAACAAGGACTACAACATTTGTTTCAGCAACAAAGTTATCTATTGAAGATATTGAATATATTGAAGTTCCCAGGATTCGGGAAGAATGCCATGATCGAGGAGTACCAGTCGATCATGAAGAATTATGTTTGGGATGCAGTCCCAAGACCTGAAGGGAAGTCTATTGTGACTTCCAAATGGATCTATAAGATCAAGCATGCTGTAGGTGGAAGCGTAGAGACTTTTGCTCCTGTAGTTAGATCCAGTTCCATCATATCAGTACTTGCTCTGGCTGTAGTGATGAAATGGAAGATACACTAAATGGATGTCAAGACAGCTTTCTTGAATGGTGTAGTCGAAGAGGAAGTGTATGTGGATCAGCCACTTGGTTTTGAGACACATGATAGGAAGTCATATATGTGCAAAACTTGGTATGGTAGGATAGACAACTTTCTATCCAGTTTGGGCTTTACCAAGAGTAAAGTGGATTCCAACCTTTACTACAAGGCTGAGGAAGGAAATCCATTGATACTACTTTTGTATGTGGATGACCTATTTGTTACAGGTGAGGATAGATTGATTGCTGACAACCAACGGAAGCTTGCTGTCGAGTTCGAGATGAAGAACTTGGAGATGATGCACTACTTTCTAGGCATGAAGGTGTGGCAGAGTGCAGATGGAATCTTCCTTGGACAAGGGAAGTATGCAGTAGAGATCCTGAAGAGGTTTGGGATGATGGACTGCAAGGACATGGCCACATTTATGGAATCGAACCTAAAGCTTCTGTGTGATGCTTCATCTGATCCAGCTGATGCCACTATGTATCGTCAGATGATTGGGTCCTTGATGTACCTAATGAACACAAAACCAGATATTTGCTTTGCGGTGAACACATTGAGCCCGTTTCTGACGGATCCCAAAGGTGTTCACCTGGTTGCTGTAAAGCATATTCTGAGGTACTTGAAGGGTACAATTGACTATGGGCTCAAGTATGATGCGAATCAAAATTTCAACCTACAGGGTTATGTTGATTCAGATTGGGTAGGAAGTGCTGCAAATAGGAAGAGCACTTATGGGTGCTGCTTCAGTATAGGATCAGGTGTGATCTCTTGGTTTAGAAGGAAGCAGTCCTACGTAGCACTGAGTACAGCCAAGGCAGAGTATGTTGCAGCTTGTTTGGCTAGTTGTGTGGAAGTATGGCTCCGGAAGCTACTGTCTGGGTTATTTGATCTCCCGCTGGAGGCTACTGGTATCTTTTGTGACAACCAAAGTTGTGTGAATCTGTCTGAGAACCCGATGTTCCACGACAGGTCGAAGCACATTGAGATCAAATATCACTATATCAGGGATATGGTGCATAGAGGAATGTTGAAGCTCCTGTATGTTGCGACGGATGAGCAGGTTGCAGATGTGTTGACGAAACCACTAGCCAGAGTGAAGTTTGAGTACTTCAGAGAGAGGCTTGGTGTTCTTCAGATCGATGACACTTTGAGGAAGAAGTGATGGACACATTTGCAGGAGCCATTCCAAGCATGGTGAGAGGAGGATCCTTCCCATGGCTGTGGATGTAAGCGCTCGATGATGAGCATCAGGACGATGCTCCAGTTACTGCTCTGTATATGCATCATGTTGGATGCTTGTTATGATAAGTTGGATCATGTATATGTATGTGCATCATGTTGGATGCTTGGACCATGTATCTGTATATGTATCAGGTGGATACGTTTGTATGATCAGATAGATCATGTTTGTTGATATATATCAGGTGGATACATTGTATGATCAGGTGGATCATGTATTTGTGTATGTATCAGATGGATACATTATATGATCAGGTGGATCATGTATGATGATATGTATCAGGTAGATACTTAGTATGCATCAGGTGGATCATGTATGATGATATGTATTAGGTATATACTTGGTATGCATCAGGTGGATGCATTGTATGATCAAGATGATCATGCATGACGAGCTTCAGGATGTTGCTCCAGATGACATGCATCAGGACGATGCCATGATGATGATCAGGATGATCATATGTGATGACATGTATCAGGTGGATACATTACATAATCAGTTGGATTATGTGTGATGAGTTCCGAAGACACAGATGCACATGAGCTTTTCAGACATGGTTGTAGATGTGTTCTCCCATGGTCGCGATGTAATTGCTGGGATTTTCCGACATGGTGGCAGATGTGTTCTCCCATGGTCGTGATGTAATTTATAGGGCCATTCGAGCATGGTTGTAGATGTGTTCTCCCATGGCTGCGATATAAGTGTTGGGGCCATTCTAGCATGGTTGTAGATGTGTTCTCCCATGGCTGTGATATAAGTGTTGGGGCCATTGGAGCATGGTTGTAGATGTGTTCTCCCATGGTTGCAATATAAGTGTTGGGCCATTTGAGCATGGTTGTAGATGTGTTCTCCCATGGCTGCAATATAAGTGTTGTGCCATTCTCGCATGGTCATAGATGTGTTCTCCCATGGTGTAGATGTAAGTGTTGTGTGATGTGCATCTGGGTTGTGCTTCGTGATACTCTGTGGCCATGGACAGGTTGTGCAGTAGCATGTAAAAGGTATTGGGAGTTCCAATAGGTTGAGCTGTGTGCTCGTAATCAGTCCTATGATGCTCTTTCGAGGTTTTGTTGACTCATTTAATAAGTCCTGAGGATTCCACAATATGGCCAGTGATGATGAAGACCTGCAGGTGGTGGGACTACATCCAGAATGAAAAAGGACTGGCTCTCTATAACTTCCTATGACGAGTAGATTCAGAGATTGATTGACATATCAACAGCCATGATAATGACGATGATTCGAGGATGATGATTCGTTGATGATGATCCAGAGAAGAAGACTTGTGCTAGCAGATCTGTGTCGAGAAATACCTTCCTAGTTAAGAGGGAGTGTTGATGTATATGTAACTTCGGAATGTATTTCACCTATGTATTTCATCTATGTATATTATACTCCTATAGATATGTGTTATTCCTCTATAAGGAAGTGTCATCATTTGCATTGACAAGTGTCGCAAGTGTCGTAACTTGCCAATGGGTTATTAGACCACCATGTGTGGGATCGGCCCCATTAGTTTATTGGGCAGGACATGACAAGTATAAATAGAGATTGGGAGATCTCTATTTGGACATCTCATTATTCACTTTTACATCACTTGGAAATTGGCGCACGAGTTGAGGAGGAGGAGGAGCTGCTAGTAGAAGACTATCTCTTGTACTTTGGTTGTACCTTGGTTGTATTATTGCTCTATCTATCTCTGAGGAAGTTGTGGGGTTTTTCACCTTAGGGTTTTCCCCACGGAAACTCTGTTTGTCTATTGTCTCTTATGTTTGCCTCTTGTTGTGATTGACATGATTGACATGCTTGATATGATTAATATGCTGTACATGTTATTCTCCTAGTAAAGATCCTAGAGTATATTGAATTAATGCTCAAAAATTAACAGAAGGTTCATTACCCATTCAAGTTTAATAGTTCTTGGCTCCTGGATAAAGACTTCTATGACATGGTCCGTGACTTTTGGCACAATGCTGATATTGAATTCAATAATCCTTTGGATTATTTTTTCTTGAAGATGAGGAAACTCAATGTTTCTGTGATAGAGTGGATAAAGAGGAGGAAAGCAGATGATATTGCAGAACTAAAGAGGTTGGAGACTCTTATACAACACAGTCATGCTGAAAAAAAAATTGGTACTCTTAGCAGTGATGGGTTTGAAGCATTGAAAAAACTGGAACGAAAAAGGGAAGAATTGCTTCATCAGGAGGAGATGGAATGGAGATTAAAAAGTCAGGCAGTGTGGATTGCTCATGGTGATATGAATTCTAAATCATTTCACTCCTTTTCCTCTGCAAGAAGGAATCTTAATTCTATATGGGAAATTAAGGATGATGTTGGTAACTTAGTCTCCGGATTGGACTCCTTAAAAAATGAGGCGGTTAATTTCTTTGGAAACATTTATAAGAATGATGGTGAGTGTGATTTACTTGACCAGATCAGGTTGGCTAGAATTTATCCTCGTTATTTTGATGAGCAGGAAGCTGGGGAGTTGGGTAAGGAAGTATCTCTTGATGAGATTGAACACATGCTGAAGGATTTTGTTAAAGAAAGAGTCCTGGCCCTGATGGTTGGCCGGTAGAAGTGTACTTACATTTCTTGGATATAATGGGTAAAGACATTCAAAAGATGATTGAGTATACTAGACTTAATGGATTTATCTCTGGAGCTCTCAATTCTACTTTCATTACATTAATCCCTAAAAGTAATAAGCCTACATCGTTTGGATATTTTCAGCCTATTTCTTTGTGCAATCTTGCTTATAAAATCATCTCAAAAATTATTTCCCAATGTTTGAAAGCTGCCCTCTCAGTTCACATAACAACAGAACAGTTTGTCTTTTTGCAGAACAGACAAATACATGATGCTATTGGGGTTACTCAAGAACTTCTGCACTCCATTAAGACTAAATATATGAAGGCTTTGGTTCTCAAGATGGAATTAGAAAAGGAATATGATCGAGTTAATTGGTCATTTCTCAGATTGGTTTTGATACAAATCGACATTCCTCCTTTAGTTTTAAACTGGATTATGACCTGCGTCTCTTCTACGAATATTGTTGTCCAGGTAAATGGAACTCCTTCGGCTTTTTTCCAGTGTTCCAGAGGAATTATACATTCCCATTGTCCCCCTTAATTTTATTATTTATCATTGATGGTTTGAGTAGGCTTGTGAATGAGGCAAAGGAAATGGGTTTAATCAAAGGAATTAAGCTGGATCGAAACAGTTTTTTGTCTCATCTCCTTTTTGTGGATGATGTGCTTCTAGCTGGGATTGATTCTGTTGCTGAATGGAAAACTTATTGCAATATAATCAAGTTCTTCTGTAAGGTATTTGGTATGAAGGTAAGCTTAACTAAGTCCAGCCTTTATCATTACAATGTGGAAGATTCTAGACGAAAGGAAATCGAAGTGTTTATGCCATACAAATGTTACTGTATAGAGGATGGTTTCAAATATTTAGGTTTTTTCTTAAATCCTAATAACTATCTTATTAATGATTGGAGATGGTTAATTCGGAGGGTTAAAAGGCGCATTGATAACTGGTCATATCGTCTTTTATACAATGGAGGAAGACTCATTTTGGTGAAAGCTGTATTATCAACAATTCCTGTATACTGGTTATCACTTCTTGAAGTCCCAGCTTTTATTTTAAATGCTCTCAGAATTTTTTTTTGTAATTTTTTGTGGTCTGGCAATACTTCTCGTGCGAAGCTGGTCATGTCTAAGTGGGAGGATATTTCTCGTCCTGAGAAATTTGGTGGTTGGGGATTGAAATATTTAAATACTTTCAGCATGGGTGTACATCTTAAAAGTCTATGGCGTGGTTTATTTGGAGACACTTTGTGGACTAAATTTCTGCAGGTGAAGTATATTAAGACAAATGTGATCAGTTGGATGAGGAAGCCGAAGAAATCCAGAGGGCAATTGTATCCAATATGGAGAGGGTTTCTAAAAGTTTATGATTTGATTGCTAGGGATGTATGTTGGCAAGTGGGTTCTGGAGAAAATATAGTGATAGGGGTGGACCCTATCCTTGGCTTGGAAGGATCATATTCACTGTCTGATAGATTAATTTCCTTCCTAAATTGCAGCGGGTATGCTACTTTGGATAGAGTTCAAAGAAGGAATATCAATATAAATGTTGGAAGTTGTTGTCTAAAATATTTGGATCTAGGACTTACAGGAAGCTTAGCGCATGAGTGGGACTATTTTGTCAGAACTTTAAGCTCGGCGGGGGTTTCTTTATCAACTAATAGAGATAAGATTGCGTGGTCTGGAAACCCAAAGGATGGTGTTGTTTCAGCGAGGTCTGCTTATGAGAGGTTGATTCAAGATAGATGCATTCTACCACAACATTGGTGGTATAAAAAAATTTGGAATTGGCCAATTCCTTTAAAAGTTAAATGTTTTTATGGCATGTTCTTAATGGAAGTCTTAAGACTTGGGATATTTTGATGAGGAAAGGTTGGAGTGGTCTGAATTGGTGCTTCCTTTGCAAACATAATTATGAGACTATCGCCCATCTTTTTGTGGAATGCATATTTTTTCAAGAAGTGTGGAACTTATGTTGCTCATAATTAAAAATTGGTCATTCCTAGAAAGGTGCTGATTTTGGTTATTTCCTTCTAAACTAGTTTCGAATTGGGAAGAATCCTCTTTTCTTGCCTATTTTTGTTTCCTGGAAAAATATGGTATAACCATAACTATGTTTTGTTTCAAGACAAAGTACCTGCAGCTAATGTTTGTGTTTTGACTGTTTTAAAGATGCTTCATTTATATCAGGTGGATGAAGTCCTGAGTCGTGAAGATAGGATCAGTCACTTCACCTTCATTGTTTCTCAGTCAGTTCTATTTTTTGATGGTGCTGCACAAAATGGTTATTGTGCGGCAGGAGGGGTTATATACTTAAATGATGAGCATTATTTTACCTTGCATATCAACGGTGGTACTGGGACGAATATGAAAGCTGAATTGTTGGCTTTGTGGTGTGTTATGAAAGTGGCGAATATCTTTGGATTAGTAAATCTAAAATTTTTTGGGGACTCTTGTGTGACCATTAAATGGGCGGCTACGGATTTCTGTCTTAATGTCACAACACTTCAACATTTGTGTCAGCGCACTAGATATGAGATTTCCAGACATGAGTTCATCTCATTTGATCACATCTACAGGGAGCATAATTCCTTGGACGATAAGCTGTCCAAACAGGCATTAGAAGGTTCTGAAGGTTTCTTATGCTAGGAAGAATGGATGGATTCTTGTCTACAGGATAAAGGTGACTTTACTTTTTCTGATTATGTCATATAGGTTGATTTTTGGAATGGGTCACACGATGTGAAGTTGGTTAATTAGTCCATTGTCTATAGGATGTAACAGCTGATAAGTTTTATAGCTTTATTTTGTATTGGGGAACATCGGAAGTCTCCATGGACAATCCTTGTACTGTTTGATTCATTTTTTAATAACAATAGTATGTTTTTTTATGTTGAAAAAAAAGAATGTCAAATTAACCACCAAAGAACAAATAAAAAATAATGCGAATATGTGAATACATAAAAGCTTTCAAGGAATGAGAGGATCTAATGAAAGACGAGGATACAAATAAAGATTACAAGTGAAGAGAGTGGAATATGGGTGCTATTGAATGAATGACTATGTTTATAGTTTCAATTGAAATTATTAAAATTATTAGTGTATTTATTAATTTATAGGATTTTTTTAACAAGTGGAGAGAGAGTAATAGGGTTGATATACTAATTTTGGTTTGGTTGAAACATATTAAGTTCTTAGATTTATGTGAATACTTAGTAAGTGTTTGTGAAGATTTAACTTCTATTGGACTTGCCTTGGATCTCTTTCCCTTAATTCAAGATAGATGGAGGTAAACCACTATGCTTTCCACTCTAAATCCAATCTTGATAGCATATTACATAGAAAGAGAATGTAGAAATGTAACTCAACTTGTCACTAGTGATCTATGTTAATGTAGATCCCATGGTGGTGTAGATTTAGTGGACTTTGATCCAAGTCCTTTGCACCTGCTTCCTATAGACAATCAAACAATAGTACCGATATCAACCCTCTCAATCATTAATACAATCAAGATATAAATTGTATTAAGACAATCAAGATACACAGTATATCTAATATGTTCTTCGCAAGGACACATTTGATCCTCCACACATAAGAGATGTAATCATAAGCATAATGCAAATAATAATTCAAACATGAAAGGGGGGAACGCATATATATATATATATATATATAATCACTGAGAAATATATATCATGTACACATGTTAAGCCATGATGCAAGTCTTCTCCAAGATCCTTGATCAAATCCTTCTTTGATCTCAATGGCAGACAATGATCTCAATGAAAGCTATCACAGTACGACCAAACAAAATATGTGCCAAATTATCACAGTACGTCTTGCTGCAATTTTCCAAACTCTTTCTCAAAATTTGTGCCATCAAATATGTTGTACGGCCTCACACATGTGGTCTCGAAAAATGTGCAAAACCAGGCCCAGTTTATACCTCGATTTATGTGCATAACAGTAGTACTCTACCTCAAAATTTGTGTCACTCTATACAACTTGCTGACAACATTAAATGATGTACATCACCTCGGAAATTGTGCCCTTCTCTACCTTGATTTCTATGCAACTGAACGACCTGGTACAGTACGGTTGCTCCTTGATTTATGTGCAAATTAAAGCTATTGTACGGTGTTTAGGAAATTGTACCCTTCACCTTGGAGTTTGTGCGCATGCTCATCTCCTCAATTTCTGTGCAAATGGTTTTGCCTCTCTCTCTAGAGTTCGACCTCTTCTTCTCTTGCTCTTCTCTTTCCTTCCAAAAATCTCATTTGGAAAGTGAACAATGAATTAGGTTTGAGTGCCTTTACCTACTTTTGTTTGAGGCAACTAACTTCTATTTAATCCAATGGCTAGGATCAAAACTTAACTTTACTCGAGATCTATGACTCTCATTAAATGCACACTTTTTCTCATTAAATGAATTTAGTGCACTTCACTTAAATTATTAATGAGACATTAACTTTACTCACCTTTTTAATTTTCTCATAAACTCGATTAATAATTATAATCTCAAACCAACTTTATAAGGTACTCCAAATCTAATACTCCTCCCTTCTTATTGATGTTTGAAATTTTTAACCATAATTTCCACAATTGCATGGTCGATTCCAGGGCCTCATCTAACATCATGCCTTACTCAGTGTGTAAAAAGATGAATGCTAAACTCACAACCTACGAAACTCAAATAATTCATCTTGATCGTTCAAACGTGAGAATCTTAGGGGAATTAAAAGGGCTAATGATTAGGATGGCTATCAATCCACAAATTTTCCAAATTATAGATATAGTAGTGCTGGATATACCTAACATATATGGGTTTTTCTTGAGTAGGGACTGGTCTCAGTCTCTAAAAGGATACTTCTCAACAAACTGGTCCCATCTGTGGTTGCCTAAAAATGGGTGACCAAATCAAATTAGGATTGATAGAGAGAGATACATGAAACATACATTGACTGAGATAAATGCTCCTAATGAACTAGTGATGTTTAATGATTCAATTTTAGGTAATTATAGATATGACACAGATTTGGAAACTTTTACAACATAAAAATCAACATTTGCATATTTAGGGATTAAATCAAAAAAATTATATTGAGATTTTGTTGAAGCTCCACCTAATCTTGTGAATATTGTGGATAATGTAAATTTTGTTGATAATGTAAATAACCAACCTTGGTATTTATATTTCGTGTTGATGTATATGTAACTTCGGAATGTATTTCATATATGTATGTTGTATGTACTCCTATAGAGATGGTATTATTCCTCTATACGGAAGTGTCGTCATTTATATTGTAAGTGTCGTAACTTATACTTGATGGGTTATTAGACCACCTTGTTGGGGTCGGCCCTGTATAAGTCATGTGGGTCGAAGGGTTATTAGACCACCCTATTGGGGGTCGGCCATGTGGGTCAAAGGGTTATTAGACCACCCTATTGGGGGTCGGCCCAGTCAGCATTATGTTATGTGGTTAAGTTCGAGCCTACATGAGTTAGGTAAGAAGGCAAGTCAAGTCAAGTATAAATAGAGTGCGGGAGGCACTCTATTTACACTCTCACTTCTCACTCATGCACTTAAGGAGGAGTGGCGCACTTATGGAGGAGGAGGATCTGCTGCTAGGTTATGTCTATCTCTCATGGTTGGTTGTATCATTGCTCTATCTATCTCTGAGGAAGTTATTGGGGTTTTTCACCTTTATGGTTTTCCCCAAGTAAATCTTTGTGTCTCTTGTGTGCTTGCATTATTGTCTCCATGATTGATATGCTGTATATATGATGTACATGGTGTTCTCTCAGTTAAGATCCTAGATCATATTGAAGTAAATTCTGAAAATTTAACATTTCGATGGCTCGAGATCCAAGGCAGGTGCAAGGATAGGATGCGTTCTCTTAGACCCCACAAGTAATAAACATTTCATAGCTTGCAGACTTGAGTTTCTCTGTACTAACAACATAGCCGAATATGAATCCCTTATTCAGGGGCTCAAGAAAGCATTGGATCTAAACGTAAAAGTACTGGTTGCATTTGGTGATTCCAAAATTATCGCTCGACAGGTACGTAATTCTATACACTATGTGTCGAATCACTTGTGAAGTTATGTGTCGCCCAAAAGAGGTATGGAATTTAATTTCAATGCTTGATGCTTTTAATATTTAGTCGATTCCTCATCTGCAAAATCAAGAAGTTGATTTATTAGCTAATGTTTCCTCCAAACTCATTCTGTTGAAAAATTTCTCTCCTAATTCATTTTCAGTCGAATTAATGTTTAGGCCATCCATCCCAAATAACATTATTCATTGGAATGTTTTCGATGACGATTTGCAGATTATAAATTTCTTGACAACGGAGGATACTTTCAAAGAATCAATAATAGATGAGATTACGTATGATGGATACCTACAAAATTTATCAGCTATACATCCTCACCATTCAGTCAAAAAGTCTTTAGAGTTGGTAAATTCTGTCCCTGCATTAGTTCTTAGATTGGAAAATTTTATGACCTGCAAGACAAATTTAAAGGGGTGCTTAATTGAAAACAAATAGTTCTTGCATGCGATATGAAAATATAAATCTGGGGACTGAGACTAATTTTTGGAATGTAAACTGAGGGACAAATTGTAGTCAAACAGAAAAAAATATCCTTTGTAAAAAATTTCAACAAGTACAAAGACGTTTTTGCATAGACATATGATGACTTGAAGAATTTTGAACCTTAGGTGATGCAACACATTATTCCTATGAAACCTCAATCTAAACCTTTTCGGAAAAAGCTCAGAAAAATGCACCCCACCCTAGAACCTGCAGTTAATAAAGAATTGAACAAGATTTTCGCTGCCAAGATCATATTCCATGTACGTCACATTCAATGGGTGGCTAATCGTGTCTCGGTTAGGAATAAAAATGGAGACATTAGGCTCTGCGTTTACTTCTTAAACCTTAATCGGTCATCTAAAAAAGATAACTATATAGTCCCTCCCATGGAACATATATTGCAAAAGGTATATGGAACTGAGATGCTATTATTACCTGATGGTTTCTCTGGTTACAATCAGGTCTTGGTCTCACCGGAAAATCAGTTGAAAACCACCTTTAGGACACCCTGGAGAACTGATGCGTATAGGAAAATGCCATTTGGCTTGATAAACACATGAGCTACATTTCAGAAGGAAATGGATGTTTCCTTTAGAGGTCTCATTAAACATGCAGTTGTTGTCTATTTAGATGATGTGATTGTCTTCTCAAAACACAGATCTGATCACATTTCACACCTCTGCAAGGTTTTTCAACGTTGCGGAAAATTCGGTGTTTCCCTTAATCCCAAGAAAACAATCTTCACGATCACTGAGGGGATTCTTTTAGGTTTCGTAGTATCAAAAGAAGGAATCATTATTGTCCCAGAATGGACAGAATCCATATCAAAAATTACATATCCCCCAACCAAGAAAGTAATGCAATCTTTCTTGGGAAAGATCAACGTTTTTAGAAGGTTCATCCCTATTTTTTATGAGATCATTCATCCCCTTCAAAATATGATAAAAAAGGATGCAAAATTTACTTGGGGACACAAAGAAAAGGAGGCGTTCATTAAGATTAGAGAAGCAATGGTAGAAGCTCCTACACTCTTAAGCCTTGAATTTCGTAAAGACTTCATCATCTACAATTTTTCTTCAGATTTTTCTTACGTTGTTTTTCTTACTCAGCGCAATCATCAATATCATGAAATCCCCATTTTTTATGAACTCTAATTTCAAAGGGGATGAACTAAGTTATCATGAGGTTGACAAACAAGCATTTGTTATTTTCAAAGTGGTAAAACATTTCCGTCCCTACCATTTGAAGTCCCGAAAAAAAAAATTGTCCCTTACCTCGCTATTAGAAACCCATTAGTTCAGAAAGAATTATGGGAGAAAATGGACCATTGGATGGCTTCCCTTCATTAATATGATATGGAAATTAAACCTTCAAAGGTTGTAAGAGGACAATTCTTATGTAAGTTTCCTGCATAATCAACACACTTTCCTACTAGTCATTTTGGTTTAATGGTGGATGATTCATTATTGAAAAAGGAATTATGTTTCATTCCCAACCCCCCAGGTTCTTGGTACACTGATGTTAGGACTTATCTTGAACAGGAAGTGCTCCAGATCACTTAGAACCCAAGAAAAGGAGATAACTCATATTGAATTTGGCACCATATCAGCTGATAAATAACATCTTGTTTAGAAAAAATGCAAATGGTGTTCTTCTTCGTTGTCTCGAGAAGGATGAGACTAAAACAATCCTAAATTGACTACATGCCGGTCCTGTTGGTGGAAACTTTGGAGGTGATACTACCACACATACTATCCTTAGGGTATGTTATTTTTGGCCCACATTGTTCAAATATTCCCACTCTCATGCACATAAGTGTCAGGACTGTCAGATGGCCTTTGGCAGAGTCAAAAGGATCGCTTTCCCTTTGCAGCATGTTTCCATTGATAAACCACTTCAGCAATGGAGCCTGGACATATTCAGACCAATTAAACCCCCATCATCCTTACAACACAAGTATATTATTACTGCTACTAATTACTTTACCCGGTGTTTTGAAGCTTCTCCTTTACGTGTGGTGAACATGAATTAGGTAATCAATTTCTTAAAGATTCATATTATTACCATATTTGGTGTACCTGAGTCATTGTTCTTTGACAATGCATCCTACTTCTCCTCTGTTTAATTGACGGATTTTTCCTTAGAAATGGGTATTAGAATCAAATATTCAACAAGTTACTATCCATAAGGTAATGACCTAGCTGAACTTAAAATTACAAAAAGATCAATAGATGAGCACCATAAGAACTGGAATAGTACCTTATATAAAGCACCTTGGGATGATAGGGTTACTCTGAAAACATCAATTGGCAATTCTCCTTTCTTTTTAGTATATGGTACAGAGGCCATTCTTCCCCGTAATTTATTTTTACCATCCTTGTAGCTAGCACAGACTGTACAAGAGGTAAATTCTCCAGCTATGGAGAAGAGAATTAATATGTTATTAAAACTAGAGGAATATAGAGAGAATGCCAAACGACATTTTGCAAAACATCAACAGACTATTAAGTCATAGTTTGATTAGGATTTAGCTTCCAACAGGGATTTCCAACTACGGGATTTGATTTTAAAATGGGACAAAGTCCATGAGGATAAGGGACAACATCCAAAATTTCAATGCCTTTGGTTAGGTCCCTATGTAATCGCAGAGAAATTAGGTACAAGTAATTTTTATTTACAGGCTTTGGAAGGACAACCTGATACCTTTTTGGTTAATGGGAAGATCCTAAAAAAATACTTTTGGTGACTTCATCAATAAGACCAATTATCATTATAAATACCCACTGTGTATATTTCTTGTACATACCAACTTCTTTTAATTGATTGTATAATGTTTTGATCAGTTTTATCTCCACTGTTCATACGTCACACATTTAGGATAAGTATTTTGTTTTTAACATAGACACAATTCTACTTGCTAATTTATGACTAATTATTTTTGTAACGCTTATCTTGTCTGTATTCATGAATTTTATTTTGAATATCAAACCATTTGTTTAATTTTTGCAGTAGAATACGAAATAGGATATAATTAATTTAGCTGCAATAAAAGAATCATTTGTGAGAATACATTTTTTTTATTGTCAGTTTTTCAGATCAGCTAGGAATTAATTTCTTAATTTCTAATCATCAATCCCAAATGTAAAATCCAATGTTCATAAAATGCACGTGTTTAAATATCTTTTTCACGACTTATCTCTACCTTGTACATAGTTTGTGAGTTTTATTTTTGTTGCTCAGAAAGGGTAATGCAAATAAATAATATTGCTTGACATGCCAACTGGTTGATATGTATCTACAAACCTGATGTATGAAGTACAAATACTTATATAGAGGTATGTTAGTAGTGTTTGGTAGTATCAGATGCCCTCAACTTTGCTTAATTCCGACTCAATCTTCCAACAATTCTTGCAGGCTTGTTGAACTAGTTCAATAATCCTTGGGCATTATATCCAGAATTCTATCTTGTAAATAGGATTAGAAGGTGACAAGATCACCAATTAGAATGATTTATGAGGAATCTGTAATAATTGGAGACACTATTTATCATTAATCCATTCATAAAATTCAAGGATTTTTATCGAATTCTACCCCATCCATCAATTGTATTGTAAATAAAATTAATTGTTTAAAGGCTTTGGCTAAAGACAAGAGGTTTATGAATAGAGTCGACTTGGTCATGATCATCAACCCCATTGGAATGACATCCCCAATTTGGTTACCAAGCTAGGGTGATGGCTCTTGGTTGAAATACCAAGAGACAGGAGGTCTCATTACGAGTCGGCATGTTCACTTCCAATGGTTCTCATGAATGATGCTGTCAATATCTGGTTACCAAGCCAGGGAAATTATCTCTAGCCAAAGTTCTTACTCATACTATTTTGTTTGTAAATAATTTTCTTTTTTAAGGGATGAAGGAGTTGATTGAGGACAGGAGGTCTTAGAAATGAGTCGGCATGCTCACGATCATGAGTATCATTAGACTAACATTACCGTCATCTAGTCATCAAGACGGGGTAGTGGCCCTTGATTAAATAAATTTAGGTATGGAGGATCTCATCACGAGCCAGTCCATTCACTTCTAGTGGTGCTTCTGAGTGACATTGTCATTATTTAGTCACCAAACTAAGGCATTGGCTTCTAATCGGTTTCTTCTTCTCTAAATATTTAAAAAAATGATGGAAACAAAATAATATATATATATATATATATATATATATATATATATATATATATATGAGGAAATATAAATAAATGCTTCGTTTCAATGGATGGGATAGGTTATCTAATATCCTGTTGAGAAAAATATTGGTCATATCTTTCACCGGTGTTATCTAATCATCTTAAAATCGAAGGATTTCTTCTGGATTGGTTGTTTCATTGTACATTAGTCAGAAGTCATTTTTTGATTGAGGAGTTTCAAGGTAATGGTCAAGGTGGTGTATCCTGTCAAAATGGTAAAGTTTGGTTGTATCCTAAGGTTGGTTAGTGAAATGAGTTGCATGATGGGACATCTGATACTTCGAGATACTTTTGTTGATCCTCCTTTAGTTTGTAGATATTTTATAAAGAGATAACTGGTTCTCCCAGGTATGTCTCCATTTGTTGGCAGCCAACAACCCTCAGGTTTAATATTAGGTAATATGAGTTCTTTATTTCCATAGGACTACCTCAAAGTCAAAATCTTGAACAACAAACCTTAAAAGTTATATTTAAGGAGTGCCTTCAAAATCTTTGATTCTAAAGGTACTCCCAATAAGGTTGTTCTTTAATCATAAGGTTTGAAACAAATTCCAATAATGTGACATTGTTTGAGTCTTTCATTGGGGAATTACTCAGGCGTTAATCATGTATGATTGGATGATCATTGATCTATGGTGGAATTTTTGTAGCTCCTAAATCTATACATCAAGTTTGGCTTAAATTGAAGAATCTGGCTCAAATGTGATCAATTAACCTTTTATTATTGGCTAGTGTTCATTTGTGATATTTAGTAGCTCTTAAATTCTAGAGACCTTATGTAAGATCATTTTAAATTGATGGATAGATTAAAATACATTCATACAATGGTAAATGCAATGAATATTAATTTGTTGTCACATTGACCCTATGCCTTTACATGTCTGTTTATGAATGTCTATTCCACTTATGAATCTTCCTCATATATGATTTTTCTCATAACTCTTTTTTAAGTTGTTATGCAAAGATAGCTAATGATCATACCTTACATAAAAAAACCAACTTTTGAATCTCCATTTGATGACCAAAATTTGCGTTACAATCTATGAAACTTCTGAAATCAACCAACATTTGTTTTAAGGTTTAACATGGTGTATTTACCCAAGGTATCAATATGCTAGGTTTGCTTGCACGATCATGAATTAGGAATGCCACTTAGTCTCTACAAATTTACATATGTCAGGTGAAGTCCGCTCCATATCTCCACGATCTCCAAATGTATCATGATACTTATGGTCATTGGTAATAAAAAAATTTCAACGTGTCGTGAAGCTCATTAACCTTAGTCGCCTTGGTAAATCTAGGTTATTCCAAGTACTTTCTCAACATGAGGGCCATTTTCATTTTGGTAAATATTAAGGGTTTTGGAAAGGTCTCATTTAGTTACCCTATAGAACCTATGATCCTTTCTGCACCCTGTGAAATTCACTTCTATCTGATGGCCCCTGTCATGTGGTTTGAGTTATGTGGGACTAAATATCTGTATATTTGTGAGGAATGTGTCAAGCCTGTGACACAAGTTGGATGGTTTCCTTTCCTGCAATTTTTTTTTGGGTTTAACATTGCAGTCACGATGGCGTTCGCTCTATCCCTTGATGGCACAAACTCTTGTATTGGTGATATTGATATTCATGTGATTGAAGAATTGATCTCATTATAAACCCAATTAACTATGGAAGGAGAGAAGTGTTTTAAGGGAAAACATATGAAGATCCAAGCATGGAAACAATTCTTGGCTAAGTCTAACCAGTAAACCAAATCCAAGTATGGTTTCCCTTCGCGTATGATTAAGAAGCAATGGTGGGATCTCCTGGAATTGATTATGAGGTATGTTACCTGTGAAGGGAATTTTTCTAAGACCCATTACTACCATCTTAGGTTATTATTGGTATTCAAAAGAAAACCTCTTAATATGCCTTTTTATTTCCTCAATATTCAGTTCAAAACAACATGGCCGATAGGGAGAGAAGTCTCTTTCACCATGGTTTGGTCAAAATTCTTGTCCTACAGAACCTACATAGTACTCTTGACATAGACTAGCGAAAGATCAAATTCATTGATAATAGCAAACTGAAATAATCAAGGAAATCTAGAACACAAAACACAACCACAATCTAAACTCAAAGATCTTTCAACAACCGAGTGTATTGATATGGAAAAGAAATCAATTGATATAACTTGAATATTAAACACAACGAATAAAAGGGGTTGAATACTTTGTTCTATGTTTTATTGACTGTGTGTATGATATTTATTCTGAATAATAAATGATCCTATGAACATAAAACTAAGGGAAAGAAACGAATGAGCAAGAGATAAATTAATACTACTCTGTATAACCAGATATTCAAATAGAGAGTAGAAATCCACAAAGCGATTAAACAATATAATGAATTTGTGGTTTGAAAGGGAGAATATTGATTCATTTTTTTGCATATATAGATATGACTTTAACTATCAATAATTCATTGCAAGATAGAGTTTGAAGAATGGTCAAATAGTGAGAAAGGAACGATTTGCATACAATGATCAAATTAATAAAATATGAATTGTAAGAGAGGTACAACGGTTGAAAAATGACAATTGAGTTTTGACTTAATTCCATATACAATAAATGGAATTTAAATGGGACAACACAACATAATAAAAAAACACAACCCAAGAAATCATACAATAATCTACTTAAAAAATACAAATGAGCATCATATCACCTGGATTGAGGGGCCTTCTCAATTTGGTGATTGCCACTAGAAAGCTTTAGGAGAACTAAATACCCTTCTTGGATCAACAATACACAATTCTCATTTACTTAAGATAACAACTCTTAGTTACAATGACAATTGGGTTTAGCTCGAGTGGTTGACTTATCGGATTGTTATCCGCTCCACCCAAATTCAATTCCCGCTAGTGACATTTGCTTTTAAGTGAGTCGCTGAGCTATTCAAGAGCTCTACTAGCCAATTAAATTCCCTTCCTATGTCTCCAAACACCGGGGAGGTTAATGTGGACGTAGTGGGCACCGAAAAAATAGGATTTTCCATGAACCACATGGAGAAAAAAAAACAACTCTTAGTTACAATATGAGAGAACTTAACTCTTTGGATCTCTCTCCCCCCTATATCAGTCCCTTTATACATCTATTTATAGATGAACAATCAGTGGGGAATGATAGAACCGAATCCCCAAATTCCTTATCTGTTAAAACAAACTTGTAATTTTGGAAAATCATGCATGCAAAAAATATGGGTTTTTACACCATTTTGGGAAGATTTTCTTTAAAGCAACCCCCTTATCTCTCAAACCATAGCAGATTTTGTGAAAATGTTCACATGCTACTCAATTTGGTAGTTTCTGAGAAAAACCCATGTCCCGAAATATTTAGATTCGCCTCCATATGCATGCAAATCAAGGCACAATATGACTATCTAGGAAAATTGTAGCTAAAAATATGGGTTTGATTAGAATTTTGAACAAGCCTTGGATCTTCACACGTGTGAGTTGGGTGCAATCCAATGGACATAAAACAATTATAGAGACATATTTTACCAAATCCAACTGGTAGATTTTCATTTGGAAACTTGCAACTATCTCAAACTACAATTACAAATTTTTTGGAAAACTTGCAAACACTGGGAAAAAATTGTAATTGGTTGTATTTTATAAAATACCAAGTATAATCATCTTTAAATCATTAAAAATGAAGGGAAATGGCCATGAATGATCCATTTAAGAATAGAAGGGTGTAAAATGGCAATTTATGAGATATTATGACAAATGGAGTGATAAAGGGACAAAAAAGGAAGTAATAATGATAAAATGGATCTCTACAAATGATGATGTTGGTGAAATAGTGATGAAAATATTGGAGGCCCAACATCTTCCCCATGACTAAGGTTTGGCATGTCCTCATTCCAAAAAGCTAAATCATTGCATATGCCATTCTTCTGTTCTACCTTATCAGATATGGCATGAGAGACATATATAACTCTGTTTTTTTACTTCATAGCCAGAATTTGTTTTTCATTTAAGGAAAAATAATAGGGACATAATACTTATGCTTTCAACTCTATAAATATTGTTGATGAAATATATGGACAAGATATCATAGGTGAAAGTGATTTTAAAACTAGTCTGCCATAACAATTATCTTAAATACAGAGTGCATATTTGTTTTGTCTTTTGCTTGAACAGGTAGCAATGATAGAAACATAGGACCTTCTGATTTCATTTTGTATTGACAAGAGAGCATGGGATGAATTTTTGTGGATTTTGATTTATTCCATATCAAACCAAGTGATACCTTGAAGACCTTTTGAGTATGCATGTGGTATTTCATGTTGTTGGGTATACTTTGAAAGAAATGGTGTCATAAATGGGAAAGATGAGAAGAATGGAACATATGGAAGTGGAAACAAAGTATTAAGATTATAGATGTTAAGCTAGATAACAATTCAAATTTACAACAATAGCACATGCAAGATCACTGAAAGAACAAAACCACAATATAGACACATATTTATCCTAGGAAACCCTCATGGGGCAGAAAACCTAGCAAAACTTCCTCAATATAGATGATAAAAAAGTACAAAGATGAAATCCCCAAACAAGAGATCCTTCTCTTTCACATATCTCTCTCTCTCTCTCCTAATGCGCAATCCACAAGTATGTGTGTGTGTGTGAATGAATGAATAAAAAAGAGAGCCTAGCGATCTATTTATACATTTACTTCTACTTTAATTTTACAACTTGACATGTCGGCCTCAACTAAATTTACCACTCAATTAATGCTAACTGGTCCGACTCCTCTAGGGGACTTAAAAACCCCACTACATTTGACTCTAGGGGGATCTAATGCCCTGGCTTACAACAAAGGATTTACCTCAATGACTTTACATGACCAAATGTAATAATAACATCCCAACGGAGGAATAAAACATCTCCGAATAAATTACAATAATAAAGTACAATATATTACTCTTCGAAGTTGCAATATTTCAACACCCCCCCTTAACGAGAAGGGTATTCTACTAACAACAACAACATCAAATATAGGAGAAAGGAGAGATAGAATCATCAACAAAATCAAGATGATACATCTATAAATCATTGGAAGTTTTCTTCTACAACATCAGCAACTGGAACATCTTCAATATATTCAGTACTGGAGCATCATCTTCTACAATGTTGAGTCTTCATCTTTTGCAGCACTCGATCGTTTACAGCAACACTTGATATCTCGATCAACAACAAAATATTGATCTTTCGATCAACAACAACATCATCTTGATCTTTCGATCAGCAGCATCATCTTGATATGTCGATCAACAGCAACATCATCTTTGTCTTTCGATCAACAACATCAACATATTCTTCTGCAGAAACATAACCTGCAACACACATGATCCAATTACGAGATGATCAATCCCTTTCACTTTCGGACATAATACCAAGGATGATGCAATCTTGATCCAATTACGGGATGATCAGTCCCTCTCACTTTAGGACATAATGTCAAGGATGATGCAATCCTATCCACATTCTCGGGGATAGAAGTCTCTGGATCACTTTAGGACTAAGGTCCAAGGAATATACACTCCAACCACATTCTCGGGGACAGAGGTGGACCCGGATCACTTTAGGACTAAGGTCCAGGGAAGATACAATCCCAACCACAATGCCAATCCTTTTTCATACTGGATGTGACCTAGATCAAATCTAGGATTTACCACCACTGAGTGTTCGGGTACACAGGGTACTACCAAAGGACCGAACACCAAGAGAAACCACTTCACACAAACATATCACAGATCAACACACCAATGTTTTGACGTGGTTTAAACCCTCTTGAGGGAAACACTCCACGGCCCCAGCCAAATAGCTTCTATGGGACAATTTATTATGCAAAGAAAGAAAGTTACAAATGAGCTTCTCATAATCGATCAACTAAACAATGACCCTCCATGCTCTTTAAATAGAGATCATGGACCAATCGGGTGTTAAGCCACGGATCAAGGTTAGGTTTGATCTAAGAAAAGTTGAGCCGTCGGATCACTCTATGTCGGGAACATATCGTGACCATCGGATTAAGTATTTACAAATTCATACTAATGCATACTAAAGAAACACACTATCCCTAACGGATATATTACACAAGTTGATCTTAACTAACTCCTAAGTGTCTAAATATCCTAACATCCCCCCTTAAGAACAACTTGGGATAGGACTGAAGGATTTACAAAAGTGACACTATTAGGAGAAGGAAGGAGGCATTAGAGCCTATCCCCCCTTAATGACAAGTTCCTGAACTCCTAACATAGATCGAAGTTTAGAAAACTTTGCTTTTGTAAGAGACTTGGTGAAGATGTCTGCAACTTGATCATCTGTAGGGAAAACGAGCACTTCAAGAACACGATCATGAACAAGATTTCTGATGAAGTGCATATGTAGCTCAATGTGTTTGCTGCGTTGATGTAGAAGTGGCTCTTTGGCAAGCTTGATGGCACTTTGATTGTCGCACCAAAGTGGAGTAGGCTACTACTGCTCGAATCCAAACTCTGAAAGGATTTGTCGAAGCCATAAATATTCCTAACTGGCATTAACTGCTGCTTGATATTCTGCCTCTGCTAAAGAAAGAGCAATAGCTTGTTGTTTCTTACAAGCCCAAGTAATAGGTCCAGATCCCAGACTGAAAACATAACATGCAGTAGACTTTCGATCATCAGGATCGCCGGCCCAATCTGAATCAGTGAAACCAACCAACAAAGGTTTCCCACCTGTACTGTAATGAATCCCAAACTGAATTGTACCTCGAATATATCAAAGTATTCTTTTAGATGCTTTCCAGTGACTTTCATGAGGTGTCTGCATATAACGGGAAACACGACCAACGAAAAAGGAAAGGTCAGGACGGGAATGAGTCAAGTATAAGAGACTACCAACAAGCTGACGATACAAGGTGGCATCGACTTTAGGTGAAGTACAAGTGGCATAAATTTTGACTCCAGACTGGAAGGGATAAGGGGATGGTGTACAATCTTCCATGTGAAAGCGATGAAGAAGGTCACAAGCATACTTAGACTGAGAAAGAAATATTCCTTCTTTGGTTTGCAGGACTTGGAGACCAAGAAAATAATGCAAATGTCCTAAGTCTGACATTTCAAAATTTTGTTTAAGACTGGATTTCACATGGGTTATAAGCTTAGGGTCACTACCAGTAAGAATAAGGTCATCAACATATAGAACACGTATGATGAGATGGTTTCCTACTTTCTTGGTATAGACACTGGGGTCAGAATGGCATCTAGAAAAACCAATGTCAAGGAGAAAGTTATCCATTTTGGCATACAAGGCTAGAGTTATTCTGAACATATCCAGGAGGTTGTTCCATGTAAATTTACTCCTATAAATCACCATGTAAGAAGGAAGACTTGACATCCATTTGATGGACTTCCCAGTTGTGTAAGGATGCAAGGGAAAGAACAAGGCAGATGGATTTCATTTTTGTGACGGGAGCAAAGGTTTCATTGTCGTCAATCCCTTCAACTTGGGAAAAACCTTTGGCAACTAACCTTGCCTTAAGTCTTTCAACACTTCCATCTAATGCATACTTAGTTCTATAGACCCATTTACATCTGACAAGTTTTCTTCCTTTTGGAAGAGGTACAAGATCCCAAGTATCGTTCGCCATTAAGGAACAATATTCGTCATCCATGACTGCATCCCAATCTGGATTCCCTGAAGCTTCTGAAAAATTTTCCGCATCATGATTGTCGGAAACTTGAGCCAAAAGAGAAGAGGCTCGCTGAAACTGAGAACGTGTTCGACGTTGATCTCTAGGATCACCGACAAGATCACCAGCTGCTTCACATGTTGAACGGACCCATCGAGGAAGCACTTGTGCTGGTGCAACTGGAGGAACATGAGCAGGAGGAGGTGGATTTTCATCCTCACTGTCATCATCAGAAACTGGAGTTGGAAACCTGTCAAGGAAGTTGGAAGAAGAAGAAGAAGGCACAAACGCCGAGTCAGGCTCGCAGGCCAAAGATGGCACAATCATCGAGTTAGGCTCGCAGGCCAAGAGATTTTCATCAAATTTAACATCTCTTCTAATGATTATATCATGAGAATGTGGTTGAAGAAGTCTATAACCTTTTATATCTTCAGAATATCCAACAAATATGCACTTTTCACTTTTAGGCTGCAATGCTTTCCATTTTTCATTCGGAATGTGAGCCCATGCTTCACTACCAAACACACGAAAGTGACTTACATCAGGTTTAGTTTTACTCCATGCTTCTTCCGGTGTTATACCTTGTAATGCTTTAGTGGGGGTGCGATTAACTATGTAATTTGCACAATTAATGGCTTCAACCCAAAATTGAAGACTTAGTCCCTTAGATTGGATCATACAATTAGCCATTTCTTTTAAAGTGCGGTTCTTCCGCTCAGCTACACCATTTTGTTGTGGTGTATATGGAACAATGTGCTGTTGTTGGATGCCTTGTTCAGTGCAGAAAGTAGTGAACTTATTGTTAACATATTCTCCTCCTATGTCAGATCTTAACTTAATAATTTGATGACCAGATTGTTTTTCAACAAGGGCCTTGTAATCCAAGAACATGTTAAATACTTCGCTCTTAATTTTTAGGAAATAAACCCAAGTGCGTCTGGTGTAATCATCAATGAAAGTTAAGAAATATTTGAAACCAGAAAAGGAAGCAGATGGAAGAGGACCACACAAGTCACTATGCACAAGCTCCAAGTGAACCGAGGCGTGCCAAGAGGCACGTTTGTTAAAACTGTCCTGATCATGTTTTCCGAGTACACAACCAGAGCAAACACCATCCCTGCAAGATACCATCAGAAGACCTGTCACCATATTTTCTTGTACAACCTGGTAATATCATCAACAATTCCGGTAGCTATGACCTATTGAGGATCTTTAAAATCCTTGATTACAACTTGGTGAGGTGTAAAGGTCACAGTTTTACCTTCACCAGAATGAGTGATCTGATAGACTGATAACAAATTGCAGGAAATTCTTGGAACACATAGTACATCACTAAAATGACCATTATCTACTGGAACTGTTCCAGCTCCTACAACACTTAGAGATCTATCATCACTAACAAATATTTGTGTGGTGTTACATTCATGCATAGTAGAAAAGATGGCTTGATCCTTAGCCATATGATAAGATGCTCTAGAATCAATGAGCCATTCATTTGAAGTAGAAGAAGAAGATGCATTATAAGAATAACCAGAAGCACAAAGTGCATGTCCATGAGAGGTAGATTCTGAAGACGAATCTAGGATGATGTGGTGCTTCTTCATTGCTGCTTCCAAGGCTACCATCTTCTTGAAACACTTAGATTCATCATGATTATCTTTCCCGCAATAGTTGCAATGATGCTCAGTCTTCTTGCCTTTTGGCTTGGATCCTTGGTATTTTTTAAAGAAGGAGCTGACTGAGAGGGTTTGGGACCGTTGTTTGACTTATTATTGCAAAAATTTTGTTTCTTGGGAGGCTTGGACTTTTCTTTCTGTTGGGACAATAAGGCTTTCCCAGATGTATCTGCATTGTTGATTATTCCAAGATGAATGAGTTTATCTTGTTCCCTAATCAAGGAATCACAAAAGGATTCAAGACTAGGCTCTTGATAGCTAGCTGCATTCAAGGATGCTTTCATGGAGTAAAATGTATGTTAAGATTTAATATGCTAAGAGAGAAAATAGCAGCATCACATTCCATTTCACAATAATAACATATACAGGATCACTGAAGAAACAACAAGCACAACATAAACACAAGAGACACAGATTTATCCTGGGAAACCCTCATGGGGTAGAAAACCCAGCAAAGCTTCCTCAATATAGATGACCAGCAATATACAAAGATGCAAACCAAAGACATGATCTCCTCCTCCACCATAGAAGACCTCTCCTCCACAAGTGCGCTTCTCTCAAGTGAGTGAGTGTATATTAAATGAGGAATACACCTCCTCTATTTATACACTACTCCGACTTGTCTTTTACGCAAGACATGTAGGCTCGTATTTAACCAATGGATTAATTACCCCACTATAGCTGACTGGGCCGACCCCTCTAGGGAAGTCTAATAACCCAAGTTACCACATTCCGACGGAGGAATAAATATCTCCGGATATACAATACGATCTTCACGGAGGAATGAAACATCTCCGGAATAATAAAGTACAAATATAATATTCTTTGAAGTTACAATATCTCAACACTCCCCCTTAACGAGAAGGATATTATAACAGCATCTGCACAAGGAAGGAGTCATCAACATCATACATGATACATCTATAAATCATTGGAAGCTTTTTCAACATCATCAGTAACTCAAGCAGTTACTGGAATATCTTCAATACTAGAACATCAACATCTTCAGTACTGAGTCTTTATCTTCTGCAGCACTCGAATAGCTACAACACCATCAACATCTGGATCGTCACGATCATCAGCATCGTCATCATACGATTATCAGCATCGGGATCATCTCGATCTATAGCATCTGGATCATCTCGATATACAGCATCTGGATCATCTCGATCTACAGCATCTGGATCATGACGATCTACAATATCTGGATCATCTCGATCTATAGCATCTGGATCATCTTGGTCTACAGCATCTGGATCATCACGATATACACCATCTGGATCATCTCGATCTACAGCATCTACAGCATCTGGATCATCACGATCTACAGCATCTGGATCATCTCGATCTACAGCATCTAGATCATCACGATCTACAGCATCTGGATCATCTGTATTAGTATCCACACCAATACATCTATCATCAAAACATGTATTCTTACTAATACATATATCATCAAAAACATGTATTCTCACTAATACATCTATCATCAAAAGCATGTATTCTCACTAATACATCTATCATCAAAAGCATGTATTCTCACTAATACATTTATCATCAAAATCATGTATTCTCACTAATACATCTATCATTAAAAGCATGTATTCTCACTAATACATCTATCATCAAAAGCATGTATTCTCATTAATACATCTATCATCAATAGCATGTATTCTCACTAATACATCTATTATCGAAAGCATGTACTCTCACTAATACATAGCAGCATATCCTGCAACACACACGATCATATTACAGGATGATCAATCCCGCTCTCTTTAGGACATAGGTCCATGGATGATACAATCCAGATCAAGTTCCGGGATGATCAATCCTTATCACTTTAAGACAAGTCTCATGTCTAGGGACGATGCAATCCCGATCCAGTTCTAGGATGATCAGTCCTTATCAATTTAAGACAAGTCTCATGTCTAGGGACGATGCAATCCCGATCCAGTTCCAGGATGATCAGTCCTTATCAATTTAAGACAAGTCTCATGTCTAGGGACGATGCAATCCCTATCCAGTTCCAAGATGATCAGTCCTTATCAATTTAAGACAAGTCTCATGTCTAGGGATGATGCAATCCCAATCCAGTTCCAGGATGATCAGTCCTTATCAATTTAAGACAAGTCTCATGTCTAGGGACGATGCAATCCCGATCCAGTTCCATGATGATCAGTCCTTATCAATTTAAGACAAGTCTCATGTCTAGGGACGATGCAATCCTGATCCAGTTCCAGGATGATCAGTACTTATCAATTTAAGACAAGTCTCATGTCTAGGGATGATGCAATCCCGATCCAGTTCCAGGATGATCAATCCTTATCAATTTAAGACAAGTCTCATGTCTAGGGACGATGCAATCCTGATCCAGTTCCAGGATGATCAGTCCTTATCAATTTAAGACAAGTCTCATGTCTAGGGATGATGCAATCCCGATCCAGTTCCAGGATGATCAGCCCTTATCAATTTAAGACAAGTCTCATGTCTAGGGACGATGCAATCCCGATCCAGTTCCAGGATGATTAGTCCTTATCAATTTAAGACAAGTCTCATGTCTAGGGACGATGCAATCCCGTCACGTACATTTTGAACCGAGGTCCAGGGATGATGCAGTCCTATCTTCAATTCTCGGAGACATCAGTCTACGGATCAATTCTGGGACCTAAGTCCAGGGAAGATACAATCCCCTACCTATTCATTCAGGACTTCATTTTTGGAGACATCATGTCTACGGCTCTCTTTTAGAACATGTGTTCAAGGATGATACAATCCCTCTTTTTTCTCGGAGACATCTGTATATGGCTCACTTTAGGACTGAAGTCCAGGGATGATCCAATCCCCACATGTCCACCAAGGACTTCATTCTTGAAGACATACATCTACGGCTCTCTTTAGGACTGAATTCCAGGGATGATTCAATCCCCACATGTCCACCAAGGACTTCATTCTCGAATACATACGTCTACGACTCTCTTTAGGACTGAAGTCCAGGGATGATTCAATCCCCACATGTCCACCAAGGACTTCATTCTCGAAGACATACATCTACGGCTCTCTTTAGGACTGAAGTCCAGGGATGATTCAATCCCCACATGTCCACCAAGGACTTCATTCTCGAAGACATACGTCTACGGCTCTCTTTAGAACATGTGTTCAAGGATGATGCAATCCCTCTTCTTTCTCGGAGACACCTGTCTACGGATCCTTTTAGAACATATGTTCAAGGATGATGCGATCCCCTTGTCACCTTAGACACTGTCTAAGGACCATCCACCAACCTCTCTGTCGGCATCACCAATATAGGTATCCACATCATTGACCTCACTGTCGATGCGGGAAATCTCATCATGAGTGATCACATCACTCCCCCTTTCAAGGAGGGTCCTTCTAAACTATATTAAGTTTGTCTTGGAAAAATTTACTTGAGGTGGCGGTTTGGTTATTACATCGGATCAATAGAGGTTTGGTTAGTACATTGGTAACTTGTTACAAATTCGAACATTAACCATATCTTGTATATAGAAATGTCAGATCTCTATGTGCTTTGACTTATCATGGAACACTGGATTCTCTGCCATTTTGGTACAACTTTATTTGTCACATAGGATCACAGTTGGGTCCATTTTTATGTCAAACAATTCTAAATCCACACGGCTTCACAACTAGCAGAGAAAGCAACCATATATTCCGCTTGTGATGAGAGCCACACTAGATTGCTTCCTTCTAAACCATGAGATCATGGCTGATCCCAGACAATAACATCCTCTCGATGTGCTCTTCCTGTCTGATACAATTTCTGCCCAATCAACATCTGTGTAGCCATCTGAAGTCATGATCTCTAAGATAACATAGATCAAAGTCTATCGTATCCTTTAGGTACCTCATCACATGCTTTGCAACTAACAGGTGAACACATCTAGTTTTCACTAGATACTGACTCAAGGTGTTCACAGCAAAGCATATATCTGACCTAGTATTTGTCAGACACATCAATGACTCAATATTTCATCTGTACAGAGTTATATCCACTAACTCTGATGAATCATCTGCTAATAACTTCAAGAGTGGCCATTCAAACACATCAAGTCCTTTTAATATTTCTCAGCATACTTTCCCTGGTTGAGAAAGATTCTTTCTGAGCCTTGCCATACTTCCAGACCTAGGAAGTAATGCATCAATCTGAGATCTTTCATTTTCATTTCTGTAGCCATCTTCTTCTTTCTTTTCATGATTTGTTTCTCATTCCTTGTCAGAAAGAGATCATCGTCATACAATAATGGTATGATAGGTTCATCATCCACAACCTTAAGGTAAAGGTTAGGATCAGCTTTACTTTTGGTAAAGCCCAAGCTTATCAAGAGACTGTCAATTCTCCCTTTGTGATTGAACATCATTCACATTCTGCATTGACTGATCTTCTGCATATCTATCTGTGCCATCTCTCGTTAGATGGGTCTACTAATATGAGCCTCAATATCATTCGAGCTCTGTGGTGAGTTCCTTCTTGCATCCATGTCATCTGTGTATAGAAACCATATTCAACCTTGTAGCAAAGGTTGAGATCCACATCACCCATGGTGATCATCAAGCTCATCAATTGATTATTGATCCTGGGAACCCATACAGAACCTGATTCACACTTCTTCTTTAATTACACCATTAAGAGAATGGTCTAGCCACTTGGAGCAAACATCTCATCATGATTCTCTTAAGAGAATCTTCTAGCCACAAGCCATCTATAGTGTGTTTGATTTGTAAATCTTTTTGTTGAACATCCATCGCTTGTTCATTGTTCATCATTCATCATGATCTTTCCTACAAATCAAAATTAAGTACATGATTAGTAATACTTCATAATCATTAAATCATATTGACATGATAACCTATTATGCATACAGATATCATTTACATAGTTATGCAACTATTTTGACCAATACTTTGGCACAACACTTTCCCATATCCTGTATGCATACAGTGGCTATCTAGATGCCTTCCATCTTTACCAGAACATACTATCGAGAGTGTGCACAGCTCTCAGCATGTTAGCAAAGAGGTTTCATTCTAGACAAGCAACAATGGAATGTTTGTCCAACTTACCAATCATATGCATATTAGTAGTATACTGTTCAATGCTCTATGAATGTTTACACTCAGCATGATATATTCTAGGAATACAAATATGCATACAACCTATTACAGGCAATATCATTTACTATTTCAAATAACAACTCAAATACTTATCTTTTATGTTTGTGTGGTTGCCTCCCGCTTGATCTTCTGTATGTCTTTTGAACTTCTATTCATTTTGTACCACTTTGCATGCTCAAGTGTCATCCTCATGATCTCATACACAAACATACATTCATTAGTATGTTATCAAAACATTATAGTTCTAAATAATCTTGAAAATGTATAGTCATGATTATAGATAATATTCAAGTTTTCAGGGAAGTCTTCTTTTACTCATGCATATTCTAGTTTGATCATAGTACTCTTCTGGTTAATTAAATCATCAATACAAGAGACATAATATGCATAAACCCTTGATTACTAACTTTATGAATAAGCATAACCAATCATACCAAGTATACTTATATAAGAGATCCTAACACAAGGTAAGATTCTAACTTGACATAAGAAAACATACCTGGATTAGTATAACTACTTAGTTATGTACAACATACCTAAACAATCTCTTCAATGATTTAGAGATCCTGAGCTAGAACCTGCATGTCTCATAGGTTAAGAATAATATAACAAAGTCATACATACCTCATAAGTAGAACAAAGATTATGGATGAGTCTTTGTCTTCATGTTGTCATGGTCATGGAACTTGATTTGTCTTTTGTGATGTACCTGTATCTTGTTAGCAGACAACATCAACCTCACACAACACCATAATGCATTAGTACAATCATATATCCCTAATCAATGAATGTCTTTGATCATTCACATGCATTCATACTGTTACTAGGGTGATAAGACAATTCTAACATTAATCAAGATTGTACTAATAATATAAAGACAAACACATCATGAACTTAATCAAGAATCAGATTTCAAGACATACCTGAACCTCCTTAAGTCATACCTGTCGAGACTTCTTGTAGTCTTCTTATGTAAGGCCTTAGCCTCAACTCCCCCTGAAACTTGATTTGGAGCTTGATTAGGGTTTGCTAGAGAAACCCTAAAAATTCAATCTTTGACTTTCACACTTCTGAATGGATGGAAGGATGTGTCTTGCTAGCATACTTCAATTTTGAAATCTCCAAAATTTGACCCCTCAAAATTGCCTTCAAAACTTCTGGATCTTCTGGACAGAAACCCGAACTAGGGTTTGATGAAGCCCACCCTTCTGTCCAATCAAAAGGTTCGATCCAAGGCTCTAAACTCTTATTTTTCTGAGGAGCTTCCAGTCGTGGTTACAGACTTAAAAAATTCCAACTTTTGCTGAAGCCCTAATTTTCCATCTTTCCGATCAAAATCCCGAACTGGGGTTTGATCAAGCCCGGTCTTCTACCCAACCAAAAAATTCGATCTTGGTCTCTAAATTTCAATTTTTCTGAGTAGCATTCAGCCATGGATTCCGATTCCAAAAATTCTAACTTTCTCCGAAACCCTAAATTCCGGAAGCCATGAATGAAGGTGCTCCAAAAATAATTCTGTTTTGACAGAAATATGTACCTGATTGTTTCTGCTGTAACTCCGAACGTTTCACTCCACAGGGTCTAATTTTTTTTTTGGTGGTAGTCTGACCTGTCATCTTTCCATCCCGATAGTTTTGACCTCAATTGGAGTCTCTGAGAGAGAGGTATGCCAAGTGTCGCGACGTGACATGTTTATGGGATAAAACAGGAGAGTGAACTTGTACGGTGTGCCACGTGTCACTAGTTCAACTTTGGCCTCTGAAAACATTTCTTGAGATAGTACAGTCTATGTAACACCTGTCAATTTTTACGAAATTTCATTTGGAGCTTCCTAGTCCAAGTTATGCCAAGGGTCGCAACGTGACCTATTTATGGGATAAAATAGGAGAGCGAACTCGTACGGAGTGCCACGTGTCACTGGTTCAACTTCGTTCTCTGAAAACGTTTCTTGAGATAGTACATTTTGTGTACTACCTGTCTGTTTTTACGAAATTTCATTTGGAGCTTCCTAGCCCAAGTTATGACCTTTTTTCCTAGATCACCTGATTTTGACTGAAATCTGGAAGAGGCAGAAACCCTAACTTGTACTGATCATAACTTACAAAGTACAACAAATATGAGGGTTCCCTTTGGACACAAGATACCTGGAGATGTTATCTACGACCTGTAAAGGTTTTAGATCCCGAACCTTCACCAAAATGGATTTATGGTGAAAGTTCCACGATGACTGGTTTTTTCTATATAAAACCCTAACCTTCAAATTGTTGTAAGTAAAGAAAGTGTCGTAAGTGCCATACATTGCCTTCCTTCAGGTTAGCTCTGATACCATGTTAAGATTTAATATGCTAAGACAGAAAATAGCAGCATCACATTCCATTTCACAATAATAGCATATACAGGATCACTGAAGAAACAACAAGCACAACATAAACACAAGAGACACAGATTTATCCTGGGAAACCCTCATAGGGTAGAAAACCCAGCAAAGCTTCCTCAATATAGATGACCAACAATATACAAAGATGCAAACCAAAGACATGATCTCCTTCCTCAAGTGAGTGAGTGTATATTAAATGAGGAATACACCTCCTCTATTTATACACTACTCTGACTTGTCTTTTACGCAAGACATGTAGGCTCGTATTTAACCAATGGGTTAAATACCCCACTGCAACTGACTGGGCTGACCCCTCTAGGGAAGTCTAATAACCCAAGTTACCACATTCCGACGGAGGAATAAACATCTCCGGATATACAATAAGATCTTCATGGAGGAATGACACATCTCTGGAATAATAAAGTACAAATATAATATTCTTTGAAGTTACAATATCTCAACAATGTAGATACAAAAACAGAATATGCAGGTCCAAGTTTGGAAAGAATATGATAAATGCGTTGTTTGTCTTTCCTCTCAATCTTACATTCTGCACATAAGAGTTTAAGAGTTTTGTACTTAGATAAATAATCTTGAATGCATGAAAAGTCACTTGGATTTAAAGAAATCAACTCCTTTTCGAGTTGGTGACCTCGAATTTCATTGTGTTTACTAAACACAGATTCCAACTTGTCCCAAGCAACATTAGGTTCATCAATTCCAGATATGTGGAATCGCAAATCAGTAGAGATTGACATCCCAATCAATCCACAAGCTTCATCACATCTATTTACCCATTTTATTTTCTTATCATCATCAGTGGGTTCTTTTTCTTTCCCTGAGGTAATTCTGAAAAGTCCCCTACTTCGCAGAACATCCTCCATACGAGATTTCCATGAGAAATAGTTGGAACTGTTAAGTAGAATATCACAAGGGGCGGCCATATTTGTAAATTAATGGTTGTAAAAGCATAAACCAATAGTCTGGATGTGAAGAGCTCAAAAAAATAGGTGGTTTAAAAAAAAAAACGGCACTGAAAAATGACTCTGTATGATGAAGTTATGCTTGAACAAAGAAAATGTTGAAGATGTCCCCAATAGCGACGTGGCAGCTAGAGAATGTCCGGCAAAAAAAAGAACCCCCCTCTTCCCAAGATGAACCTTTTGACAATCACTTTACAAGAAATTTGATTTAAGTGAACCACTTTTGTAAAATAAGTGATTTCACTTTTACAATGATATTACTTTTAAGTAGTGCAACAATAATAAAAAAATTTAAGTGACTCACTTGTATTTTTATTTTTTATTATTTAAGTGAGATGCACTTTTACAATAAAATAACTTGAAAATATAAATTGCATGCACTTTTTCTTTTAAAAGTAACTTCCTAAGACTTGAACTCAAGACCTATTAAGGAATAGAGCAACTTTGAATCAAGTGAGCTAGATTAAAAGGTATGTAAAATATGGGAATGAGAAAGGGGGCCTTTTTTTTATTTTTTTTTATTTTTTTTTACTCTTCTTGCTCGGTTTGCGTGCTTTCCCTTTTTTCTACAAAACACACCACAAATCGAAACAAAAAAAATGGAAAGCCTGTGCTTTCTCTCTGTTTCTAATTTGCCGAGATCACGCAAGGTGCACGGCAAAGAGCATACGCATCCGAGAAAAACCCTTTCCCTTTCTGTTTCTGATTTGACGAGATCGATCAAGGTGCATGGCAAAGAGAATACGCAGACGACAAAGCAACAATCCAAACCCAAAAAAATCTAACAGTAAAAAAATATGAGTTTTTTTTCTTTTAAAAACAGAAAATAAAAAATGCGTCACTGTAACATTATACCTTCAGATCTGATGAAATACGTGTTTCTGGAGCAACCGGGAACCGTTTTCGATCAAACAAAAACTATTTCCCAATGGAAACGACGCTCCGGACGCAATGGAACACCTCCCATATCCCAAAAATGAAGAGAAATACTAGAACTAGAAACCCTTTCGAGTTTCAGCAACAGTAGTTCAAGATCTAGATCATAACCCGGCACTTCATAAAAGCTCTGATACCATGTTCGGGTACACAGGGTACTACCAAAGGACCAAAAACCAAGAGCAACCACTTCACACAAACAGATCACAAATCAACACACCAATGTTTTGACGTAGTTTAAACCCTCTTGAGGGAAACACTCCATGGCCCCGACCAAATAGCTTCTACGGGACAATTTATTATGCAAAAAAAGAAAGTTACAAATGAGCTTCTCATAATCGATCAACTAAACAATGACCCTCCATGCTCTTTAAATAGAGATCATGGACCAATTGGGTGTTAATCCACGGATCAAGGTTAGGTTTGATCTAAGAGAAGTTGAGCCATTGGATCACTCTATGTCGGGAACATATCGTGACCGTCGAATTAAGTATTTACAAATGCATACTAATGCATACTAAAGAAACACACTATCCCTAATGGATATATTACACAAGTTGATCTTAAATAACTCCTAGGTGTCTAAATATCCTAACACAGAGCCAGTCCTTTTTCATACTGGATGTGACCTAGATCAAGTCTAGGATTTACCACCACAGAGCCAGTTATTTTTCATACTGGATGTGACCTAGATCAAATCTATGATTTACCACCATAGATCCAGTCCTTTTTCATACTGGATGTGACCTAGATCAAATATAGGATTTACCACCACAGAGCCAGTCCTTTTTCATACTGGATGTGACCTTGATCAAATATAGCATTTACCACCATAGAGATAATCATTTTTCATATTGGATGTGACCTAGATCAAATCTAGGATTTACCACTACAGAGCCAGTCCTTTTTCATATTGGATGTGACCTAGATCAAATCTAGGATTTACCACAACATAGCTAGTCCTTTTTCGTATTGGATGCGACCTAGATCAAATCTAGGATTTACCACCACAGATCCACTCCTTTTTCATACTGTATGTGACCTAGATCAAATCTAGGATTTACCAACACAACATCATCATAATCACATTCTCGGAGACAAGAGTCTACGGATCCTTTTAGGACATGTGTCCAGGGATGATACAATCATACTACAACATCATCATCAACATCTTTCTCGGAGACAAGAGTCTACGGATTCCATTAGGACATGTGTCCGGGGGTGATACAATCCCACTGCAACATCATCATCAACATATTTCTCGGAGACAAGAGTCTACAGATCCCTTTAGGACATGTGTCCAGGAATGATACAATCCCACCGAAACATCATCATCAGTATCAACAATGCTCCCACTTTCGAGGAATTTCCTTTCAAACCACACCAAGCTTGTCTCGGAAGTACTTGAACTTCACTCGATATAGAGGCTTAGTCAACACATCAACAACTTGCTCACTATTCCTTGCATACTAGAGCTTTATAGCTCCCTTCTATACCATATTATGTATGCAAAAATACTATATTTCTATGTGCTTTGACTTGTCATGGAACATTGGGTTGTTCGTCATCTTTATACAACTCTGGTTGTCACATAGAATCACTATGGTATCCAACTCCAGGTCAAACAGACATGACATCAACTTCCGAATCCATATGGCTTTACAACTTAGCAGAACAAGATGTTATATACTCTGCTTCAGCTGTGCTGAGAGAAACACTGGGTTGATTCCTGCTAAACCATGAGATCATGGTGGATCCCAGATAATAACATCCACCTGAGGTGTTTTTCCTGTTTGAGACACTTCTTGCCCAATATGCATCTGTATAAACATATAGTCTATAGTCATGATCTCCAACATAGTATAGACCAAAGTCTATTGTACCTTCCAGGTACCTCATCACATGCTTTGCAGCAACCAAGTGAACATGTCTAGGCTCAACTAAATACTGACTCAGGGTGTTCACAACAAAGCATATATCTGGCCTCGTATTCATCAGATACATCAATGACCCAATGATTATGTTTGTATTGAGTCACACCCACTAACTCTGACGATTCATCATCTAACAACTTTAGGTTGGTATCCATGGGTGTGGCCATGGATTTATATTCTAGCATATCAAATCTATTTAGGATTTCCATGGCATACTTTCCCTGGTTGAGAAAGATTCCCTTTGGGCTTTTTCATACTTCCAGACCTAAAAAATAGTGCATCAATCCAAGTTCTTTCATCTCAAATTCTTTAGTGAGATTCTTCTTGCACTCTACAATATGTTTCTCATTTCTTCTCAGAAATGGATTATCCACATACAACAATAGTATGACAGTTTCATCATTCATAACCTTAAAGTAAAGGTTAGGGTCAGCTTTACTTTTGGTAAAGCCCAAGCTCGTCAATAAACTATCAATATTTTCGTACCAATATCTGGGAGCTTGCTTAATCCATACAAAGCCTTCTTTAGCTTGCATACGTGAGTCATTATGTCTTCAACTTCAAATCCTTGTGGCTGCTCTATGTACACCTCTTCCTCAATCACACCATTCACATCCATCTGGTGTAAACTCCACTTCATCATAGATGCAAGTGCCATGATGGTTCTAATAGAGGTGTACCTTGCTACTGGTGCAAATGTCTCTTCATAATCAAATCCTTCTTTCTGAGAGAATAATCTAGACACAAACCTTGCCTTGAATTTCTCAAAACTTCCATCAGCTGCATGTTTTATCTTGTATATTTATTTGGAAGATACCACACTTTTTCCTTCTGGTTTGGGAACTATATCTCAAACATCATTCTTCATTATTGATTGGTACTCTTCTGTCATTGCTTCTACCCATTCTTTATTCTGTATAGATTCTTCATAACTAATGGGTTCTTGATCTACAAGATCACACATCAAAGCCACATAATTGGAAAATGGATTTTGCTTCTTACTTACTCTTGTGGAACCTTCTGGAGCTCCATACTTCTCCGTTTCTTGTATTATTTCTCTTTCCCAAGCAGTCTTTCTCTTTCGTGATATATCCATAGTGGGAGGTTCTTGAGGTTCTAGCATATCATGGTCTCCTGGTGTTTCATATTCAGGGGAGGGTACAACTTCTACATTTCTGGGAGGTACATCTTCTTCATATACTTCTTCACACTGGCATTTTCTGGATCTCTTGAGAGCTGCTTCTTCATCAAATGTTACATCTTTACTGATCTCCATGTGATAGAATCCTGGAATGTATATTCTCCACCATTGTTTTTTCTATGGAACAAGTCTCATCATTCTTCATTTGTAGGTAATTGTTTGTACGATACTTCCTACAAGTCAAATTCAATAGCATGGTTAGAAACATCTCATATTTTCCAAATATGGATACTGTGGGTTCTCTGATTCCTCCCGCAAGTTTCCAAATAAATTCTTAAAAACATAAGTAATACTATCTTAGACAATGCTACAACATTCATCCATATCCCACATTCATATGGTAACTTTCTAGATGCCTTCCATCTCTACCAAGACATTATTAAGAGCGTGCACTACTCCCAATATGTCAACAAAGAGGCTTCACTCTAGATAAGTAGCAATGGAATGGTGTATAGTACCATAGGCTACTTACCCATCACATGCATAACATTGCAAACATCCTAATACACATCCTAAATAAATGTGTATACAACTAGATACTAATATTTTAAAAAAATGACAATTCAAATACTTATCTTTGTTTGTTTGGTAGGATCTCCTTTTGATCCTAGTCTTTTGATCATCATCAAAGTTTCTGAACCAATCTGGTATGTTGCTTCTCCTATTCTCCTAGAGAAAATTTGTGAAGGGAATCCTTTTCTTCTAAACTGGAGAGAGTCTTCTTCTGTTCTATCATGTGCTTTGAAGCACCATTGTCACAGAACATATTCTTCGATTTCTTCCTTTGCTTGCTTCCTGGGAAGTTGAGACTCCTTGTGGCTTTCCTTCTTGAAGTTAGATTGACTTCTTATTCTCTTGGTATGGGTGGTGTTATCACTAGAGTTTGCACCTAGACTACTTAGGTTCAAATCTTAGAGAATCTTAAAATTATTGAAAGGATGGCTAGGTTTGTAAGTTGAAAAGAAAATAAATATAACAGAGATTAGGCTAACATATCAGATTACATAAAAGTGGATGTATAAGAAAAATAAACAAAGATATAAAAATTAGAGAATGAACTTATATAAGGAATGAACAGGTTCTATTCAAATCATTAATAAATCTACAATTCATTCATAAGAATCTAGGTAGAGGGAACATCTATCCAAGGAGAAGAATCATGAATAAAACATAAGATTTATCATTTCATATATTAAAACAAAACCGGCTCAGTTCGCACATAATCACTTCAAAGCATTATTTATAAACAAAGGAAATGAAATACATGCCTGTAAAGTATAGTAGTAGTCTGATCTCCACTGTCTAACCCTTCACACTGTCTATTATGACTTCTTATATACAAAATTTTTACAAACTGAAACAATTTAAGATCCACATTTCATGGATCTGAATAACCCAAAAATAACTAATATGTTTACATTCAACTAGATCGAATAACTTCACAAGTAAGATTAATCGTTATTCCTAACATTTGTATAAACAAACTATAATATTATCTAACTAACAGTTGTCCAAGCCTAAGTGGTTATCAAACATGACTTAGCTCTGGAGCTTGACTCATTCATGATCAGTTAAATTTTTTTGGCCGCCTCAACTAAGATAGTTAAACCATCAAGTGCCTGATATCTCTTCTGCAAGCTAGACTGCTCTGTTTCCATAGCCTGCATTCGATTTTGAAGGTCTTTGTTATGATTTACCATTTCATCATACTGTTGTTTTATGGCCCTTTTTTATTTTCAAAACTTATTTGGATACTGTGATAAGTTCCTGATAATCTGCACCCACTTCTTCCAAATCTTCTCGTAGCCTTTTGTTATCAATCATTAATTTCTCATTCGCATCATTGAGATGCCATTTTTGCTCTTTAAAAGACTGTAAATACCTTTTTAATACTTCCAGCTCTGATACTCATTCCATTATCTCTGAATGTGCAGGAACTTCCTTAGTCTCATAAGGTTTTGAACCTAAACCAACCTCATACTCACATATATTGTGTTTACCTTCACAAACCTTTTCGACCAACTCTGGTGTATGCATCAATTCTTGTTGAATTTATGCTAGGGTTTGGTCTTCTGTTTGATAAGATTCCTCTATAGCCCGTAACTCTTCATCACTCAATGAATATTCTATAACATTTACAATATCTCTGTGAAACCTAGTTTTTAAGCTTGCATTCATGTTCATCCTTAGCTTGTTTCTTGCTCTAGTCCTTGGCCTGAAACTATTTTCAACATTCTTGACCAAAGGAGCTTCATCCTGTTTTGTATCCAATGGAATTTCTTGAACAATTATATTGTCCTCAATAACTCTAGGAGTATCTGGAGCCATGACTTCTTCTTTTTTCAACCCTTCAATCTGGAAAATTCCTGTCATAGACACGGTGTCACATAACCCCTGCACTTGTTTGCCTTCATCTTCAGCCACTTTCCTTTTTTGTTCACTGCACTGCTCTTTCATTCTTTCATTGTCACCCTCTTGAGTTTCGGGCTCAAAACCAAACCAAAAGATGAATTTCCGCCACGTTCTATTAGCTTTCCCCAATTCAAAAGCTATCAACCGTTTAATCAAACCATGATGGAAGACTGAGTGACTGCTATGGTCGAGGTGATTTCTAACCCGTGCAATCATCTTTTCTATGCTCCTAAACAGGTAATAGGGCAAGTTTAACTTGGATTCTCCACTCGAATGCAACAAATACCTTAGGTGATATCTGAATACAGTTGCAAACTGTCCTTCACAAGTAATATAGCGCTGAATAATATTTAAAATATCTCTCCATTCTGGCTGAACCTTGTTTAAGTGAATACCTTTCCTCCAATCTAATTACTCATAACTAGGAAACAGAAACCGGCTGAGATCAACCTCAAACATATACTTCTTAAGCCATTTTTTCCTTCAGAGGGTGCGCCAATGGCTTCTGCAAAGGTAGCCTCATCTACCTTAAAGGTTAGGGTTTGAAAATTAACCACATAATCCTTGTAATTGTTTACAAAATCCTTCGTCACCTGCAAGTTGTGCCCGTTCGTTCGTTCACATAAAGAAAACCAACCTGCAGTCTTCATCATTTCGGCACATCTAGGAAATTCCTCACTCCACTTGATATTTTATGGTTCCAACCTGTAGATTTTACCACTAAGTATTTTAACCACTTCCATTGTAATTTGAAGCTCCTGCTAGCTCGTGCTCCTATTACAACATTTCACACAAACACGCATTATGCAGAGAAAGGTCGATAGGGTTAGCTAAAATTTAAAACCATGGTCTTAGCAAATCTTCGAAAATGTCCTTGTACATCATGGTATGATTACATTGCGTTGATTTGCAACATGCATTCGAACCCCTGTCCATTTAATTATTAACACGGAATGTCCTTCAACCATGCATCTTTTTCTCTTAACAGGTGGAAACAATCCGGCAATGCCATTTCATCCTCATTGTTCAATGCGCTGCTAGTATGTGCCAAATCATAATTGAAGTATCATCACCATAAAAAGCACCGAACTTTCATCATGTAGAAGTAAGGCCTTTGTTTATTAAGAAAACCAAAACCATTCACACATTAGGCTATGCATATATTTCAATAAAGAACTTTAAAGGACTAATGCAAACGAGCCTTATTTGTTTTAAAATAAAACAATGATACAAACTATTATTCTAAAAGAACCTAAGCACTAGGGTAAAACCTAAGGGAATCAATATTCTAAGCTAACCTAGGGTAAAGTTAGGGAAATCATAGTCTTCTAAAAAAAAATTTCTAAAGTAGAACTAAGATACAAATCTAGCGATAACATCTGGCTCCGATTGGGGATAAATCTCTCCTTGTGAGGCTTTAAGAACATCTTGACCATGTGCCTACATAAATCCTACTAGAATCATATCTCCGCTTTATTGGGATGGAGTCTTATATACAAAACTGTAATGATATATACAATGATATGTACAATGAATGCCTTAGTTCAATATGTATGGAAAGGTTTCAAAAACCGACCGTTTACTGGGCCTGCAACTTCATCACCACTCAGATTTTGTAAGACAAAAGTGTTATTTCCCAAGATCTTAATTATTGTAAAAGTTCCAAGCCACAAATTATCAAAATTTCCATGCTTACCCTTTTTCATCATTTCATGCATCCCATTTAAGAACTGCATCACCAACTGCGAAAGTATCTTTCTTGATCTTTTTGTCAAAACTTTCCTTTACCTTCTTCCTGTAAGTTTCAGCTTCTTCCACTATCGCTTCTCTTTCCTACTATAACTTGACTATTTGAAACACTCTTCTTTTCATTTCATCAGGTGCCTCTTCTACCTCTTGCAAAAATTTGATTATGGAAAACTTAGTTGGATAGGAAATATTGCATCAATTCCATAGACAAGTTGAAAAGGTGTTGTTCCAATTGACTTCTTTACAGTTACCCTATCTTCCCAAAGAGCATATCTTAATTTGATATCCCAAGTCCTTTTATTTTGAAACAACGTCTTTTTAATACTATTCACACTATTCTTATTGGTGGATTCTGCGAATCCATTCCCCTGAGGGTAATAAGGTGTGTACTGTTTCAGTATGACATTATTTTCTTCACAAAGAGCTACCATATTCTTGGACTTAAAGGCTGGAGCATTTTCAATAACCAACTTCCTTGGACAACCAAATCTACTCAGGATATTATCTTCAAGAAAACTAATAATGACTTTATCTGTTTCTCTCCTTATGGGAATTGCTTCCACCCACTTGGTAAATAAATCAGTGGAAGTCAAAATCCACCTGTGCTGACCACGTGGTGCAGGATGAATTTCTCCTATAAAGTCTAAACCCCATTTTTGGAATGGAGCATTTACTGCAACTAGTTTTAGGGGTAAAGATTGCAACTTATGCTTATCTACAAATTTATGACATTCAACGCAAGCTTTGACATAAAGACACACACATATGTGAAAATAATGGGACAATAGTAACTTGCCCTTAAAATTTTAAATGCAGTTGCTTTCCAATACTTATGTCCCCCACATGCACCTCCATGTAATCCTGCAGTAACAACATCAGCCTTTGATCTATCCAAACATTTAAGCATTATGCCTCCAGGATCTTTCCAATATAAAACTTGATCAATTAAAACATGTTTCAAAGCTTTAAGTCTTAATGACCTATATTCTTTCTTATTCAGATCAGGAGGAAATTGAAAATGCAGCGGAAAATAAACAATTTTCTCATACCATGAAGAATCAAGATACATGTTATAAATCTTCTTTGTGTCATACTCTGTTGATACACCCTGTACTGACTATTCATTAACCATATGAATATCTAGAACCTGACAATTTGACTCTGCCTACAGTTTTTCTAAACCTTTCCCCTTTACCAATTTGGTAGGCCTAATATCAACGTCATATTCCATTATTTTAGCTATCCATCTTCCTCTTTTTCCCTCCCTGTCGGGCTACACCAAAATTTCTTTAACTGCTATGTTAGGAACATAAGCCAAAATCTTAGAATGCAAAGCATACATCCTGAAGAATTTCAGAGCCTTAACTAATGCATAGGCTTGTTTCTCCATAGTGCTATACTTTAACTCTAAGTCTCTCAAGGTTTTGCTAAAGAATGAAATTGGTTGTTCCAAACCATCTAAATTCTTCTGTAATAAAACAACAGCTATAGTGTCTTCAAACTAGTACAAAATGAGAGATAAGTGATCGGGCGACCAAAACATTTGGTCACCACAACTTTTTCAGGGGATAAATGACCAAAATTGAGAAATTTCAAGTGAACTGACTACAAATGACCAAGATAAATGACTAATTTGGTCACGGGATAAGAACTAAACTAAAAATAACCAAGATAAATTACCAATTTGGTCAGGAGATAAGAACTAAACTAAAAATGACCACATAACAATTGGTCATTTGTGTGGTCATTTTTAGTTGTATCATTTCCGCAATGGACAATTATAATTTTGATCATGAATTTGTACAATTTACTAAATTTTAACACTGCAGATGGATTTGGAGACACTGTAAGGGGTCTCCAAATCCATCTGCAGTGTTAAAATTTAGTAAATTGTAACATTAATAGTACACAACTTTGATTATTTTTCAATACATGTCTTCTAAGGGACCATTTCTTTGAGGCCATCCCGATACCTATTGTGTTAGATGATAGGAGAATCATTGAGATGCTCATTTAGGGGTTTCTCTACTAATTAGTGCCTTGGGTGTCGTGAGTTGATATCTAGATAATACACCATGTCTTTCATATAGTTTATCAAGTGATAGATTAGTTCTTCTACATGTGGTTGATTCGAAATTTTGTTAAAGTTTTGACAAGTTCATGTATTTTGCATCATGTTAGCTAAAAATTGTCAATTTCATAACCTCCATTAATTCTCTGTATGATTCCATTCGTCATGGTTCTCCTCACTCTTGAGTTCGGAAAGGTCTAAAGTCCCCCATGTTTCCTCCCCTACAAAAAAAATCACCAATATCCTCCATTTTGGAAAGAAAACAATATTCCTCCCTTTTTGTAAAAATCTCTTCTTTCCCATCTCCTTGAATAATAATAATAATAATAATGCCATTATAATCCCTAACCCCTTAGATTTCCATCATATTAGCTAAAACTTGTCAATTTCAAAACCTCCTGCATTAATTCTCCATATGCATCCATTCACCATGGTTCTCCTCGCACCTGATTTCAAAAAGTTTGAAAGTCCCCCTTGGGCCTCCCTTGCAAAAAGCCGCCAATATTCTCCATTTTGAAAAGAAAAAAAAACTTTCTTTCTATAAAGATACCTTCGTTCCCATCTCCAATAATAATAATAATAATATTCCCTTATAATCCTTAATACTTTGCTTTCCCTTTCTCATTTAAATAGACAAATTCTTAAAAACACTTCTTTTCTTTATGTTCCTATTAACATTCTATTTTTCACTCATATATAATATATTAATATTAGTATTAACATATTTATAAAAACAATAATAAAAACAAAACAAATATGATAAAATGAGGGAAATTAAATTAAAAATATATATAAATAAGAAACAAACATAATAAAAAGATGAAAACTAAATAAAAATAAATAAATAAACAAAAGTAAAATAAAATAGAAGAGGGAAAAGAATTAGCCAAAAAATGACTAAATTAAAAACCAGATTGAGAGGGAAAATTTGGTAAAATAACTCAAATTAGAAAACTTGAATAGATATGAGTCACGCGAGGGTTTGGTAGATCTGAGTAATGCGAGGGTTTGGTACTGGATCATCGCATTGAGAGTTGTTTGCACAGAAGCGAGGGTTTGGTATTGGATCATCGCATTGAGAGTTGTTTGCACAGAAGCGAGGGTTTGGTATTGGATCATCGCATTGAGAGTTGTTTGCACAGAAGAGAGGGTTTGGTACTGATGGAATCACAGAGGGAAAATTTGGTAAAATAACTCAAATTAGAAAACTTGAATAGATATGAGTCATGCGAGGGTTTGGTAGATCTGAGTAATGCGAGGGTTTGGTATTGGATCATCGCATTGAGAGTTATTTGCATAGAAGCAAGGGTTTGGTACTGATGGAACCACAGCATTGAGAGTTGTTTGTACAGAAGCTACATCAGCACTCAATTTAGGTATTTGTTCAGTATTTTATTTTCTTATTAATTTTATTGGTGAGGATCAAACCTGCCCATGTAAATATTCTGAGTTTTAAATGATTTTTAAGGCTTTCCAAGTAGGATTCAATCAGAATGTTCAAGCTTGTGGAAAAACGAGGTGAACACAATTTGGCCATGTTGATGAAATGCTGCTATTGGTGGTGCTTCTTCCTCTCCTGCTCCTGTTAGTGTTGGTCCGTGGGCTACACCCCTTTTCCTTGTAAACCAATTGAATAGGTCTCGATATCGGTATAGCTCAACAATTGGAAGGGATGCGGCTCTCTCCCCGCTCTTGAAGGTATGATGGCTCCCTGCAGGATCATTCACCAGGACTAGGTCAACTTCAATTTTATCTGCTAGCTATAGGATAGAGCCTATCACCTGATACGCATGCACAGCCGCAACACTATTTGCTTGCCACTATTGGTAGGTATCAAGTCACGCCCGGTTGTGGGTGGGATAGATATGTTGGAATTTTTTATTAATCAAACCGCCATGCCATCTAACAATCAAGGCTACCATCCATACAAAATTTGGCCATGGTGATGAAATTTGACAAGGTGCTGGTAGGGATTTTGGAGAAGGTAAAAAATTCTTCATAATGGAAAATGGACAGATTACTGTATATCAAATATATCAATCAATCAGTTGGCTAGTGTAATCCCAACTTTATATGAGACAGGTTAATCGTACAGGGGGGGAGCTCTCATCCAACAACTAATACTCGTCCCATAGTTTATACCCTCTTGACATCACCTTTAAGAATGGAGGGATATCATCATATATTATTGTATCCATACAAAGCACGAATTAAAACTACGTGATAAGAGGAGGTATTCACCCTACGAGATATCACTTTGACGGTATGCTTCGACCCCCTCTCACAATATATATTAAAATCCTATGTGTCCCAACAGGGTCTCAGTTTTTAAACCCCAAAATAAATAAAATATAAGGTATTCTTGGTAAACTTCCACATAGCAAAGCATAGCATCCGTAACCTGCATTCTGATTGATCTGATTTTTATAATTCTTTGTATGGTTGGTCTGGATTTGTTCCATTGGGTTGGTCCATACCATTGGTTTCATCTTCGAGTTGACTACCCATTTTCCTTGCGCTGGGATTCTTATTTGGATAACTCTCATATTTTAGGTCAATCAAGAGTTCTCTATCGATCCTTCATTGTTTATGAGAATCTGAATTACAATTCAAATATAGTTTATGGGATGAATTTTCATTAATTAGTACTTTTATCATGGGACTTGAGAAGTTATATAGTGATATACTGAGCAAATATTTGTGATGTTTTGATGTTGCAGGGTTGCTCACGTGTGGCAAATGTTGCAAGCTTCGATGGACCAACTATTTGAGGCAAGACATAAAACTAGGAAAGTTTTCTTTTGGTGATGAACAAACCATTCTTTAACTCCATGCAATTCTTGGAAACAAGTAAGTTATCAACAAACCTCGATAAATCTCATGTACTTCTTCTTTAACTTATTATGTTTGAGTTTGATTAACCTGCTAGATATTTAATATTATATTCAATTTTTAGTTGGTTTGCAATAGCTTCCCATCTGCCCGGAAGGACAAATAGTGAGATTAAGAACTATTGGAACACCCATTTCAATAAACGATTGCTTCAAATGGGGATCGATCCATTGAATCATAGGCCACATACAGACCTCTTTGTTGCTTCCCAGATATCTCAGTATTTTTCTTCGCTGACACAGTGGGAGAATACAAGGATGGAGGATGAAGCACGATGGCTTAGATATTACTTATATCTTGCTGCTTATCAGTCTTCACCCAATATGTTGAATGTTGAGAATGGAAATATGAACCAACTAGACATCAATATGCTAAGTTCTGCTGCTGCATGCATGCAAATTTGATGATCCAGCTGCAACTCTGTGTTCTCATATTTGGGACCAACAGCAGCCTGTATCAGTACTAGCACTTAATTCTCAGAACTTGGAACAACATTTGGTTCAAGGTTTGAATAGATGTTTAGGGAGCTATAGTGTTCCATATCAATCAGGAAATGTCGATGGATTATCACTGCACCAAGATCAGGAGGGATATGTTACTCATTTTTTGGATAACATGTGCTCCTTATCTCTTGGTTGTGCATACTCCGGCTTCACCTGTGTGTTTTATATATATCACATATTAAAATTAAGGCATCTCCCACTAGATATTGAAGGTGCTTATGGGATTGTAAGCATAAGCAAAGTGTCATAACACCAGTCATGTTAAATTTTATAAGGGAAAGTCGCTGAAGCGGGATGGACATGTTGGAGTGTGCGGTTCCGTAGTCTTTTACGTACAACCATTAGTGAACCTCACACTCTCAATTAATTTTGTATATATGAGAAGATTAATCCCATCCCAAGATATAGGTATACTTCATTTTCAATGTAAAAAAAACATTACATTAACTTATGATAATGGTAGTAAACTCCAATAATGAACATAACACTCATTTATTTGTGTAGATTAGGTATACTTCATTGTCCATATAAAATATAAACCTTAGGAATACTATATGAAAATTTCAATTTGCATTTGAAATTTGTCTCTGATAGTGAACCTCACAGTTGGAAAATATTAATCCCATTCCAAAATATAGGTATACTTCATTTTCAAACTTGAGATTGACCTATGATGATTGTAGTAAACTCCATTAGCACATTGCTTTCCTTACACTTGTTTACTTAGCATAGAAAGAACTTAGCAGGCAGGAATAACAACCGAATAAAATGGGTTCCTTAGATTGATTGCAACATGCAAAAAAAAACTAAAACTATAGAAATTGGAATGGCAGCATGGACTAAATCTGTGGGTCCTCCCAACCAACCTCTCGCTGCTCAAATGACTATCACCCTATAAAATGAATTATATGCACACACATAAATTAGAGATTTAGGCTTAAGCAGGTGGAAATAGAGAGAGGTAGGTGGAAATAGAGAGAGGTAAGGTAGGCAATCAATCTTAAAATAACTTGTATCAACACAGCTACCTCCCCATCCCCTACCCCTCCCATGGAGCCCATTTGTTTCGAACTGCTCTTTCATTGTTTTATTGGATAGCAGCGGGGTTATTATCCCACGCAGTAACAATAATAAGCAATTCGTAATAAAAGAAAAAGTGCAGCCACTGTGTTCTACCAGCCTACCTCTTATCCTAGCCTTTTTACCAGTTGGCAAGCAGCGAGTTCAATCGAAAAGCAGCAGGTGGCTGGCTCCCCCCGCTCAAAATATCAACATATTTTATTGAAATGAAATTCAACAACACAATCTGATCTATAGAAATATCAACCTAAGTATAAAATCTATAAATGCCTCGATCTACATTACATCATTGTCCTCTATCAACCAACTGCAACAACTACCTTTCTATATCCTTTTACATAGATCTAAATACAATAGGTATGTGCAAATCGATCATAACAGATCCCCTACTTGATGCCTTAGGTGTCTCGATCTTATCAAGAGAGATCATGACAATAGATATATCAAATCTATAGATTGTGTGAGGAAGAATTTTAGTGCTCAATATAGAGAATTTTAGATCATAAATAAACATTTGAAATGTTTCTTACAATAACAATCACAGATGATATATTAAGAAGTTTGGAGGTAAACTATTTACAGTTATTATAACTATTGAAAATCTAAAATATCATGTAGTAGTATGCGCAAGCTACTAAAACAATCATGTAAACAAAAACTCAGATTATTACTTGGTTGGTGTAGATTGTTGCAACGTAGAAAGGTAAAATAAACAAACAAAACATCGGTATGCAGTTTTGTGTTTTCAGGGCCTCCTGTAAACAATTACTTCTACTAGCTGAATTAAAAAGGATCAAAAAACTCGTACAATAACATTACAAAAAAATGAAAGACTAAAAATAGGACCATGAAATCCTTGCACATAGAAACAAACTAAGACTAGTTGTCTGTCTTTGCAGCTGCTGATGCAGCCTGTCCACCCAGATGACCAGTTCTTCTGGCAGCAATAATCCCAACCTTTTGACCTGGTGGTGCATCACAACGTACAATACTAGCATGACCAATATGTTGATGGTTACCACCACCATTGGGATGCTCAAATGGGCTCAAATCCACACCATGATCCTTATGGCAATAGTTCCTTTTGACTATGTATTTGTGGTATGCATTACCAGCCTTGAGCATTGGATTTTTTGTTCTTGTTCATCACGTACAGTTTATCATTCAATAATCGATTGGGAAACCTAATATCTATGATATGGCTAGCCATCTTATATTATCATTTGTCCATCTAATGTTCACCATATGGAGAATATATCAGCATCACCCCTCTTAGCTGCCAGTGCGGTTCAAATTAGAAGTGCCACTATGAGTCATGAGGGGAAAGTTAAGAACCCACCATTGTTTCTGGGTGGAAGGAAAGAATTGAGATCATTATGTGTTATTTCCATTTTGCTGAATAAGTATGATTCAATTGATTATGGTACACATTTTTGGAATATTTTTTTTACAGCAATAAAACCATTGGTTGATAAATTTAGGCAAGAACATGGGAGCAATGAAACACCTAGCTCATTGTTTACTTGTTTCTTGGAAATGAGAAAAAGCTTAAAGATTGCTTCATTTATTCAGAGAGAGAAATCGCTTGTTCCCAATATTTTGTCAATCCTTTCTGTTAAAGGTGTGTCAGAAGTCATGGTTTCATCTATTCTGAATTTCTTTGAGAATTTTCTGAATTTGGAGGATGCAAATGATGAAGATCAAGAAAATATTTCGCTGCAACAAATTCTTTTGCCACATCTTGATATACTCTTCACAAGCATGCAGAATTTGGTTCAACTTCATTGAGAGAATAACAGGTAATAACTTAATAAGTTTGGATTGTGTTTGGTTTATAATTGTTTCTATTGTTTTCTATCTTGTCAGAATGAATATAGATGGTCAGTTTTTGCCCTTCTGGTTTTTTATTATCAGGAAAAGCATCTCAAGACCTGGGAAACGTGAGCTAAGAATTTTTAAATTGTTGGGAAAATATGCAAAATGTTCAGAAGTAGTGAATCAATTTTTTGATTGTTTGTTACCATTCCTTGATGTCAAAAAAGTTAGAAAGAACGGTGAGTACATTGCATGAGCAAAAATAATATACAAGTATTACAGCTGAATTTCAGATTTGATTTTATGAATTTGTTGAAACCAACATAATTTCCATTTATTAACATGTTGTAATCAATGTGATTTGCATATCATTTCTTGGAAATATCCTCTGTCCTAAAAGAGTTTTTTCCAGCTTTGGGTGACAAAAGTGTTATTAAAACTCCAACTTTGTTCAGTTCATTGCTAACTTCATCAACATTGGATATTCAAGTGGGTATTTGTGATATCCTGAAAGGGCTTTCAAAAGTTGACCCCTCCTTAGTCTTACCTGTAAGATGGTGCTTCTTGTTTAGTTTTGTTGAACCAAAGTTTGATATTATTTAATGCCCATGATATTAGCCTACAGTGATTCCATTTTGTTATTCATTGGTTGTAACGTCAAATTTTGTTATTAATTGCTAACATGATTTCTTGGTGCTTTCTTGCAGGCAAAACTGGTAGGTGATTTAAATGCAATATCATCATCTACAGTTGGAGAATATGATTATGATAAAAGGATTGTTTCTTATGAGCAAATATCATCTCAATTATTCTCCCATATAGGAAAGCAACATACCTTGCTTATTCTCTCACATTGTGTGTATGATATGTAATCAAAAGACCTCTCACTCAGGTATAGTGCCTCTAGTTGTCTACTTTCTTTTATTCAATTTTGTGCCTTTGCATTAGAAAGTGAAGAGGTATTGCAGCAGAAAGAGATTGAAGATGACCTAAAAAGTGAAAAGAAACCTAATCATCTAAACATGGTGGAGCAAGAACTGCTTGATTCTTGCATCAATGATGGTTGTGGAAATTGGTCTAAAGTATCTGTTAAGCATGCTAGTTATAATTTTCTTCTCACACATGTGAAGAATGGTATAACAAGCTTAGAGACCTCCTCCCAAAGGGTATTTTTTGTTGATTTATTTTAAATTTGTACTCTATCCTCTTTAAGTTTTAGATGTAAGCATTGCATTCTAACATTGTCAAATGTATCTATTGGAATGGGTGGCTTTACTACGTTCAATAATACTTATCCTTTCTGGTATTGCAACTTTGAATGAATGCAAGCCTCTTTCTAGCACATATGTAGAAGTGGACTTCTTCAACAATACTTTTCACATTCAGGTTTCCTGTTCTTTCCTTTTATTTCCCGTTCTTCCCAAAAAAATTCTTTGCATGGAAAGCAGTCTGACAATGATTTGTTTACTTATGCAGAGGCATAGGAGATCAAGAGCAATGGCACGGTTTAGAAATATTGTGGATGCTGGAAATCTATCTAAGGTAAAATAATGTTTGAGTCTGAGATAACTCTGTGAACATGTTTTTCATTATTTGAGTCTGAGATAACTCTGTGTACATTTTTTTTTTTTAATCTTTGGGTGACATTGGTGTGGTAAGTTGTTCATATTTTCTATATCCTCTTCTGACCACACCTCTCTGCAATATACTCACATTGCTAGTGAATATGGAATATTATGCAAGGAACTCTCATGCAAATATTTGTGTTGCTCTTTTTTAGTTTGTTGTTCGAGGCCAAAGGTGACAAGGGGGGGAATGTTGTGAATTCTTGCTTAGAAAACCTCTCTTGTATTGTTGGTCACATAAGATGGGATTCTTACTTCAGTTTATTGATGATAGCATTTCGACTGATGGTTTCCAAGGATGAGAATATAAATATACTTGTACGGCTGATTTGTTCAATACTAGATAAGTTTCATTTTATTGATGGAATGGCCTCAGTTGTAGGACCAGAAAAACATGATCATCAATCTAAGATTGGTGAAAAAGCAATGGATAAAGTCAGATATGGAATAAAGGAGGGATGGTGATAACAAAAATATTATCTACCCTAAAATACAAGAGCGTCTAAAAAAGTGTGTGCTACCTAAGATAAATAAGATGATGATATTTCATGCGAATGTGGTTAATATTTCAGTTAGTCATGCTGCATTGAAGTTATTGAAGCTTTTGCCTTTAGAAACAATGGAATCAAAGCTTCCTTGCATCATACAACATATTGCTAATCTGTTGAAATTAAGTCGGCCTCATTCTTAATAACTGCAAGGTGAATGACCCATAAGGAATTCTATTTAAGGTTGCTAGCTCAATGGTAGAGCACCTTCCTTATAGGCAGGAGGTTGGTGGTTTGATTCCACCGTGCCCTATTTATGTTTTGAAACCACTAAAAAGAGATAAATGACTAACAAAATGACCAAAATTTGCATATAAACGACCACCAATACAACATGAGAGATAAGTGACCAAAATATGCATATAAATGACCAGTTTTGAGTTGGTGATCGCTGGTACCAAATTAGTGGTCATTTATCATGTGACAAAAAATGTGGTCATTAATTGTGACAATTAATGACCAAATATATTACCAAACTAAGGACCAAATATATGACCACAAGATAAGCTATAAATGACCACATTTTTGGTCGTGTGATATATGGCCACTAATTTGCTACCAGTGGTCACCAACTCAAAAGTGGTCACTTATATGCAGATTTTGGTCGTTTTTTTGGTCACTTATCTCTCATTTTGTACTAGTGTCAGATGCGAATGAGAAAATTGAAAACTCTTTGGAAAAGTTAGGACTTACAAGAACCGGTGCTTCTATAAGCAGTTGCTTTATCTTTTCAAATGAAGCCCTAGCCTCAGTTGACCATTTGAATTCCATGTATTTTTTAAGAATCTCAGTAATAGGTTTAATTATCTCTGCAAAATTAGGAATGAACCATCTTAAAAAAATTATTTTCCCAATGAATGATTGAATTGCTTTTTTGTTTTGGGGAATGTTGATCTTCAAGATGGATTTTACACGTTCTAGGTCTATCTTAATTCCTTCAGTAGAGACTATATGACCTAAGAGCCTACCTTCTGTCATGGAAAAATGAGACTTCTTTGGATTTAATGATAATCCAAATTTCCTGCATTTTAGAAAAGTCTATTTTAGATGCTTTAGATGTTCATCATCAGATTTAGAAAAACTTGTAATGTCATCTTGATAAATTACTACAAAATTTTCTTTCTCGCCAACAAAGGTTATGTCCATAGCTCTCTGGAATGTGTCACCTGTATTCATGAGTCTGAAAGGCATATTGTCATACATAAATGTACCCCAAGGAGTTGTGAAGGCTGTTTTTTCCATGTCCTCCGGCTGTACTGCAATCTGGTTATAACCAAAGAAACCATCAATCATTGATATCCTCTAGGACCCTACCACTCTTTGCAATATTTGATCAATTTTGGGCAGTGGGTAGTTATCTTTGAGAGAGAATCTATTCAAGTTACGGAAATCTATACAAAGCCTTATCTCTCCATTCTTTTTGTGTACTGGTACCAGATTTGCTACCCAAGAGGAATACCTAAGAGGTATAATGATTTTTGCATCTAGTAGTTTTTTTACCTCTTTTTCAATAACTGGAAGCAATGTTGGATTAAGCCTTCTAATCTTTTGTCTAAAAGGATTAGTGTTTGGCTTCAATGAAATTTTATGTTGGATGATGTTGGTGTTATAAGTCTTCGGATCTTCATATGACCAAGCAAAAATATCAATAAATTATTTTAGCAAATTAGCATACCTTTTTCTTTCCTTTTCTGAGAGTGTCTTGGATATCTTAATCATTTTTGGCTCATTTTCAAACCCAATATTATAACTAAAGACATTTTCTTCAATAGACTGTATTGTTGGTTTTAACAAGGTATCATCCTTTGAGAATAATCTTTTAAGAGGCACGAGGCCCTTGGGAATAAAATTCCCTTTTAATTCCACTACCTCGTGATTTCCAATTGAATTATTTATGCATGGACTCTTTTCATCACAGTCAATATCTTGATCCTGATCAATAAATTAATTAGAAAAATCCTCTGTCAAATCTAGAAATTCTTTAAGCTCTTGATCATCCTGAAAAAATTTTCAATGTTTGATATTATCTGGAAATGAGGGTCTATATCTTACTTCAATTGGGTACTTAAGATGAGCTGATTTTGGGACTATGAAGTAGGTTGTTTCCAAAGCCAATGAATCTATTGTTTGATTATGATCCCTTGGGATATAAGTTATGTCTAAAGCAATGTGTTAGCACCCAAATTGACCCTTTAGGTTGTGGGAGAAAGACACTTCGAGGTAAACACAAAACCACTTTAGACTGTACTTCTGACCCAGTACAATCAGAGAGGGATCTTACACTATTACAAACCCTTCTAGCTCAGGATGTTCAACCAGAACACACGCAGAAGGTCATATTTCTGATAGGGCGATTTGTTTTTAAGGTTTGGTAAGATAATCACGAGTGGGACCATTGGGCGGTGGATTCAAAACATAGCACATATATCAAATAACAATGTTCCTGCATGGAATATCGAAACAGAGGCAATATATCCATCCATTTGCAGTCAAAAGGATATTGTCTAGTGGTAAGGGAAGAAGAAATGAATCGTCCATTAGCATGGGCATCTCACAAGGGAGAATCCGATGCCAACTTTAGTGGAAGAGTTTTGTGAACACTTGAAATAAAAAAAGACAAAGCATGAGTGCATGAATTCTATCTTAATCTATACTTATCCAAGCATGAAAAGGAATACAATATGGAAAAGAGAAACAAGGAATACATTCACACAAGAAGAAGAAAAATGCAGACTGCAAGACAAACGACACATGAATCTCTGTCAAACACCAGCTGCAACATTGCAATTCTATTAGGTATTATGTATCAAAACATAACTCAGCCTTCTCAGGTCTCGACCCACTGATTTTCCAACCCATTGCTACTTCTATTACATGAGACTTTATAGGCCCTTAGGCTCGAAATTTCTAACTGAAAATAGTTATGGCTGAGCCGACACCTAAATGACCCAGTCCACCACCTTTGAAAGCTAATTACAACAAGGAATGAAAGCCTATACACAGACATGACCGAATTTGTAGGTGTGACTGCATTATTGGGGACTACAATGGCCCCTGAGCAGCTGGCAGGCCCTAAGAGGCCTAAAAAATATAGGAATATTGCATATAAAATCGAAAAAGTATAAAACAAACTGATGCGATGGAAAACAAAAAACATCATGAACAGGATGCCACCCTACATTGTGGCTATTACATGGCCTTGCTGGTCGAAGAAATCCTCCACTTTTAGGGAATCAGCTTCTGGTGCTTCTTTTGTCGAAGGAGGAGGTGTTGCTTCCTCAGTGGGGATTATGAAATCTTTGAGAATCTCTGCAGTTTGGCGAGTGGGATGCTCAATTTCCCGGACCCCTTTCCTTTTCTTTCACTGATATTTCATGGGCACTTGTCGCTCTTTGGGATCGTCGAGCTTGCTGGCTGAAACTTCATCTATGTGGTCAAATTTTATGGGAGGCGAGGGAATGGGATCATCCTCCACTTCGGACCATGCCTAATCTAGCATGAAAACCACCTTGGTCTCTGGATCTTCTGCCATAACCGGATTCTACCTGAAAATATCAGTTCTGATGATTTTTCCACCCTTTCGATCATGGATGCGGACAATAAATGCTGGGGAATCTGATATAATAAGATGATGATCAAGATAATCATTCGGCATGATTGCTTGGAAGGACTCCTCACACACAGTAGGATGATGACTGCGCTCCAGCGTGGATTTGAGCAAGCTAGATTAGACTTTTGTGGTAGGGGAAATGGAAAGTGGAAGCTTTGATGTGGCCCCTTTTCTTTGGTCAATGATTCATATGTAGCAAAGGTTTCCTTTAACCCTTCACTCCTGTGATCGACTCAACACCATCGATTTTGGTCTCCCCCGCATCCAAACCATTGAATGTCATGGCCCCTACCGCACTTCACAAAATCTTGGGTTGCTGCTAATGGGTCCATTTTTCCAGGTATTTGATAACCCTTTTTCAACAGTCCAGCTAAAGTAATGGTAACAAAACGCACTCAATTATGGGAAAAGTGTTTTACTTTAATGATTTAATGAAATTGTTTTTATGATTAATCTTGTATGTTAGAATGTGTATCAATTAAACTGATTATATGGAAACCAAGCGTGATTGAGCAGGTTCAGGTTTATTAAAGGATGGACGTGTAGAAGACTAAAGGATCACCAAGCTCGTCGCCCTGTTTCCTGATTTATAGAGGACACACTCCCACTTTCAAGATGAATCGAGACTTTGACAATCAGTTAGGATTAGAGTTAAATCGTATAAATATGGACCTCTCAGGTAGCGAGAGGCCCCTGCTGTTATTTTTGTGAAAGACATTAGTTTTAACACTTTCTGCACTATTGAGATACTGAAGTACAAACTTCTATTTTGACAAGGATTTTACATATTAATGAAAGATTGATGATTAATTCCAGCAAGCATTTCTGAGTTTTTATTCTCTCCTGAGTACGGGTTGGGGAGGGCCCCTCCAACACGTAGGTCAAGAGATTCCTATTTGCAGGTATTTTTCCAAGTATGTGTTTTACATTGATGAACAATTCTATGATATATGGTAGCGATGAATGAATCATTGTTTTTTGTAGTAGTTTAGAATGCATTCCGTAGTACAGTAAAACAATTTCAGTAGTCATGTAGGTTCTTTCTTGCAACGCATATTTTTATCCATGGTTACATGTGTAATAGCTTAGCTTTCAATGTCATGGTTTAGATCTGGAGTTCACTGCAGTTTCTCATCATGATTAGTTTCTTTTAACTTCTTAGTAGTAGATGGGTAAGCATAGAATGATCGCATTTCAATTCTAGATTGGTAAAATAAGATAGATCAAGACTCAAATTGTGTGCGCAGGTAGTAGTTACAGACTTCATTTCCCCAATAGTAGAATAGCTCTGTTATGGTATTTTCATTCTCAGCATTTAGTTATTTCAGCAATTTAATTATTTCAAATAGATTCACTGTTCTTGTATCTTCACTTCTTAGAACAGATTGACATTCAATCATTCCAACATTTTAATTATTTCAAATAGATTTACTGTCTTTGTATCTTCACTTCTTAGAACAGATAAGCATCTAATTACTTCAGCATTTTAAATTACTTAGAATAGATTCCCTGCTTTATTTCTCAGAACATATTTACTGCTTTCAGCACTTTAATTCTTTTAATCAGATTTATTGCTTTCCAGTATTCAATTTCATAGCATAATCAGTTTTCACATTAAGTAGACAATATTCACATTTAGTAGACAATATTTAGAACATCGATACCGCCCTTTAACTTTGATAAGAGATTATCCTATAAAGAGCACAGATAGTGCATGCATCTCTCAAGTTTGTATGTTCCCCGGGTTGACATTTAAAGTAGGCTCTTGGTATAACTGCTCTCATTAGGCATCCATATTAGGAGCTCACCACTTTTTGGCGCTGTTGCCGGGGAGGTGCTAAGTCTTTTAGGAGACATCACCTAAAAACAAAAAAAAGAAAACATAAATTACAAAAACATAAATATCTTCTACCAATGAATGCCTCGTTGGCAAAGGGATAGGTTTGGCCACTTTCTGCCTAATCATTCCATGAGAAACAACGGTAATAACAGTTCTGACCATTCTCAGTTTGAATTTCTACACTCTGAAAACGAGACTGACTCCACATACAATCCAAACAGAAGCAACTTCACTACCAGTTCCAACTCAAACACCTCAATGGCAAATGAAGAGGAAGAACCTAGGGAGCTTTTCACTTTTCCCATTAGCATACCTCTTGGAGATGCCAGAATGAAGAACATCAATCCTAATAATCTGCCAAACTTCCATGGGTTGACTTTAGAAGATCTTGACACATTCCTGTTTGAATTTGAGGTAGTTTGCATATCATTTGATTACACTACTGATGCACAAAAGCTTAGGCTTTTTCCTTCCACACTGAAAGACCTATCACTTCGGTGGTTCATGAGCCTAGAAGGAAATAGTATCTTTAGCTGGGATCAAATGAAACAGTCATTATTAGAAAAATATAGGGACTACTGCAAGGCCAAGGATACTAGGGATGAAATCTTTAGGATGCAACAAGGAGATAGAGAGTCATTAGAAGATTATGCCCAAAGATTTCAACTCAGCTACAAACGAGCCAGCCATTGCACATTAGATCCTGAATCACTAAAGCTTGTCCTTCTCATAGGTGTAAAAGAGGATAATTTTGAAGTCTTAAATCTCCTTGGATATGGAGACATATTCCAAAAATATTTTGACCACATCCTTCAAATCTTCAAAAACTACTCAAGATCTAGGAAAACTAAGAATGGGACAAGGGATACACATACAACCACCAGTGGATCATCATCCTCAACACCAACACTTACAAAATATGATTTAGGAAACCTGCTGGATGACATGAAAACTGACATATTGCAATCCCTAGCCATGCAACTTGATGCTCTTCAAATAAAAAAGAAACAGGATGAAATTAACCAAGCCTTGGCAGTATTTTGTCCTCATTGTAAGAAGAAGCATGAGAAGGGGCAGTGCACCTTGAACACAATATAAGTATGTGGCCTCTGCACCAATGACCAATCCATTGACAAATTTCCCCTCTTACCCTCATGTAAGATAGCCATTTAAGACCCAACAACTAAAGGAACTATAGAACAGCTCTGTTTTATAAATCAGAGGAGGAATAATTGTGTTAGGCCATATCAGCAGAGCAATCAAACTTACTATAATCAAGGACATCTAAATTGGAACTCTGCACCGACTCCATGGCAAGCACAGCCAAATCAAAACCAATGGCAACAAAACCAGCAGGCATATCAACCATCCTATCAACATCCATATTATCCACCGTCTCATCCTCAATACCCCCCACCGTTTCCATCCACCACAAATTATGCAAACCAATACCCCCATCCATCAAATTGGAGGGCGCCATTACAACAACCACTCATTATGCCACCCGCACAACCTCAACCACCCCCCATACCTCCACCTATTCCATCCCAACCGATTCCAAATCCTAATAATAACATCCCCCCACAACAGTAGCAGGCTTATAACACTGATATCACACAATTCCTAACTTATGTTGTAGACACCATAGAAATAAATGAAATAAACCTATTGTTGACACTATATCTGAGAATGCTCAAATCCTAAAAAGTTTTTGCCAAAATAATCCAAAAGCAGTGAAATTACCACAAATAAGTTGAAGAGAAGGTTTGAAATACAAAAAGAAACAAGAAGGAAAAACCCACATATGCAAAGTCCGAAACAAATCTTTGAAAATATTAAATCCAGATCAAGTTTCGATGGCGGAGATGATAAGGATCAAGATCGACGGCTAATATAGTTTCCTGCACCGCCAAAGTGATTGGTTGCAAAGAGTTGTGAGCGGTTGCGGACCCAATACCGCCGGGCACGTGTCCAAATCTCATCAGTCTGCATATGTGATATAGTGGTATCATAAACCACCACAGCGCCGTGCGGAACCACCAAATAGAAAGGCGCGGCGTACCATAGCACGTGGTGTGGTAGGACATGGTACGTGGCAGATGGAGAAAGCACAAGGGAATACGCCATACGTCGGTAGCAATTGAAGGGCCGATATAAATCTGAAACAAAATCAATGAATACAGTATTGAAGAAACCCCAGTAGAGGGTGATGTAAATAGACCCCAGAATATGATGGATGTATTTAATGAACATAGTCAGAATAAACAGGAATCCTCTAAGCAAACCAGTCAGCTGTTTCCAAAAGTTAGAAATATATCTAATACTGAAGTAAGTTTATTTACTAGCAGAAATATCAGAGAGAATTCCTTGAAATTTTCAGTTGTTACGAAAGATAAGATTTCAGAGATGAAAGTAAATTTGTCTAAAATAAATGCCCCAGATAAAATTTTATTGCACAGACAAACAGGAGAAGTTATATATTCAGATTATTTGGGGGCAATATTAAAGGCAGACAAATTGAAAAATTCACTGGATAAATTGAATAATCAGTTGAGACAGGAGAAGGCAGAAAATAAGTCTCAACAACAACAGATTAAAAAATTGCAAGTAGATTTGATAAATAAAAAAGGAGATGCAGCAGCAAAATTGCTCAAAGAAAAAGATGATACGATTCTGATGTTAAGACGAAAGTTAAAAATTCCAGAAACTATACTTATCCAAGGAGCAGAATTAACAGTGCTGGAAAAAGAAAAAGAAGAATTGTCTAATGAGGTAAACGATGTCACTGCAAAAATGTTAAAGCTTTCTGATGAAAAAGATCATTGGGAAAAAGAGAAAATCATTTTAGAAGAGCAGTTGGAAGAAACAAAGAAAAGTTTAGCAGAAAGTGGTCAGTAGCAAGTACAAACAGACACAGAGGAAGATAAAACTGGAGTAGATGGTATTTTACAAGCCATGTCCCAAGTAAGTTTGAAAGAAGGTGAAATCAAAGAATTGAAAATGGAAATACAAAAGATGAGAGAAGAAAATGAAATTAAAAATAAGGAAATAAAAACTTTGTAGACAAGGAATCAGGAATTAAGTGATAATAATAAAGGATTGGCAGCTCATGTGACAGGACAAGCTGCTATGCAAGGTTGCAAACATATGGTATGGGACCAAATTATCAAGGAAGTTGAAAAATTAATACCATATCTGGATTACATAAGAGTCAAAGAAAAAGTAGCCAAAGATGCCTTCGAAAGTTGCAGAGCAGTAAGGGAGAATTTAAATAAAAAGACAAAAGAAGTAGCCCAAAAAGCTATACCATTCTTAAATAGCCTAATTGAAGCAAACTTGACAACCATGAATATAATTAACAGAATTTCAGTCATTACATGGGCCAGAAGGATCTTGGGAAAGTACTCGCATGTTGAAAATGTTGAAGCTAAAGCTGGAGAAATACGGGAAGAAGTAGTAAAGTTTAAGAAGCAATTTGAAAAATTAATAAACAAAGGATTCCCTGCTTTTTGGAATGAAAAGAATGAATTGATTCCTCCTAATGAATATAAGAGATTGTTGTTTGACATAAGGACGGATCACAGAAAGTTCCAGCAGTTAGATCACATGCTTACAGGAAACATTTTAATGGAGAAAATAGCGAAGGACTTTGAAATTTTAAATATGCTAATATCAACCTGTGAGAATCTTCTTCCTGTTTCTTATGCAAGTCATGTTGAAATGCGAGTCTTGGTAAAAGAAATGACCAACTATGATTTACCCACGGCCGACTAATGGAATTATGTGGACAAATATGGAAGGACAAGATATTCTGTCCATTCATGGATGCATTCAAAACTCTTGCCAAGTGGCGAAAATATGATATTCAAAATTTTTGCCAAGTGGCAAAAAAGATACTTTTATTTTAAATTTGTAATATTATTTGAAGACAGTTATCTATTGCTCAAAGACAGTTATCTTTCAAGTTAAAATATTTTCAGTTATTAGTTAGAAGAAGCAGTTATGTCAAGCTTCTTTCGAATTTTGTATAAAGACAATGAGAGTCATTTTTGAAGGGGTTGGAAATTATTTGAGAGACAGAGTATGTTTTGAAGTTTTTTTTTTTTGATAAATAAAGGCAGTACAGTGAAAATACCTATCTTTTGAGACTAGAGATTCATGTGTTGATCAGCTTTACAGTCTGTTTTTTCCTTTATCTTTATATGTGCATGTTCACTCTCTTTGTTATATCTTCCATTATGTTTTTCTTCTATATTTAAATGAACGTTTGAAATAACTCGAGATTCATACTGGTTATGCCTCGTTTTATCGCATTTAAATATTCACTATTTTCTCCAAAGTTGACAATGGATTCATCCCAGTTAGATGCCTGTTGTTGATGGAATGTCATTACTTCTTTCTACACCATCTGAAAAATCAAATTGACGGTGATATGGTTGCTATCTTTCCTCTGTGAAAATCTATTTGGTGTAAATCTCTTACTGGCATATTATATATTTGAAACTTTGACTCCATGCCCAACGTTTCTTGTTTTTCTTTTCAACCAGAAAATATTTTTGAGAAATTTTGAGAGAACTTCTATATATTTTAACCTTTACATATATATCGTGAGAGAGCCCTCTCCGGTGGAAAAATGGTTGAGTTTTCTACCTAAAGTTTGGTTTGAAATAGGTTACCTTAGGTCTTATTTTCTTACAACTGGAATAAAATCTAAGTGCTAACATTTTGGCGCCGTTGCCGGGGAACGAAAGTGAAATTTTCCCTGGGAGAAACGAAAAAGAAAGGTCAAATTTCTTGGGCAAGGAAGTTTGAAATAAGTTGGTTGTAGATATTGCCCTGGAGACTTCACTTGTGACAATTTCTTAAGGTTTTTTGAAGATATTTTGAGAAAGACATTGTGGCTACAAGAAGAAATCCCGGTTTGCAGTTCTTCTCAGGCGTAGATAATCCAGAAAAGCTCCTCAAGACGGATAAAGGAAAAGGCAAGACAAAAGAAGGTATTTCTCAGTTTTCAAATATATTCCCTTCTTTTCAAGAAAATCTATTTGAGGAAGAAAATATTGGTTCAAGTGAAAAGATTTTGCTTAGAACTAAGTCAGATTCTGATTTGAAAGAAACAAAAGTTGACCCAAAAAGTTTGTGGGATTATTCTCTAAAATCTGTTTGGGAAAATTTACAAAAATCTGAAAGGGAAGAGTCCAAAATATCCAAATCCCAAAGAATACCTGTGCAGAGTAGTAGACAATAGGCAGTGATTGTTCCACCTTATAACCCACCACCCATGGCTGCCAGATTTGCCCCATTGGTTTTGCCCGCAGCTTTACATGATTTACCTCAAAATTATGGACAGAGAATCTTTACTTTTGATAATGAGGGTAATTATACAGCACAACAACATGTTGATAACTTTAGTGATTTCATTGATTTAGAAGAAGTGGATTATGATTATGCAAAAATGAGGTTGTTTGCCCAAAGCTTGAGAGGTGAAGTCAAAAAGTGGTTTAGAGATTTAGCTACAGGATCAATTGCTAATTATGATGCTTTTACAACTCTTTTTATCGAAAGATGGGAAGATCAGAAAAATCCTTCACAGGTGTTGACACAATATAACAATCTGAAAAAAGGAGGTTTTGAGTCAGTTCAAGAATTCTATGCCAGATTTATGAAAGTCTATAATTCTATCCCCACAGATATAAAACCTCGAGTGGGAGCAGCCATGTTACATTATGCAGATGCTTTTGAAGGTGATTTTTCATGCACATTAAGAGAAAGAAGATCTACTACTTTGGCAATAATGATGAAAGATGTAGTAGAAGTTGAAGCTAATATGATGGCTTCTGGAAAGATGAGACATAGAGATATGGACAGAAAGAAAATTAGAGAAGATAATCAAAATGCAACATCTTATTCTTCTTCCACAGATGTAAAATTTGAAGCAATGATGAAAACTATGGAAAAGTTGTTAGAAAGGTTAGTGGTGGATAACAAAGCTCCAAATAAAGAAAAAACAGAACCTCAAATTAGAAACCCAAATTTTAGGAGACCCTTTGTTCCAGCTACAAGGCCGAGAGAACAACGGAACCCAAGGAATGCAGAAGAAGATCAAATCAGACCTCCTTTCCCCGAAAATTATATTGCCGGAGAAGTTGAAGCTGAGATACCTGAGAGTGATATTCACCATTGTGGCAGTTCTGATTCATAAGTGTATCTGACTAAACAAGAGCATGATATGTTCCTTGCAGAAGGGGAATGTTGTAGTTTGGAGACAGAGATTAATCAATACCAGATTGGTTACCAAAATGCTATAAACGATCTTCAAAGAAAGATAAATCTGAGAAACCAAGACGTTATAATAAACAAAGGAAAAGAACTAATGGGCAAATCAAAAGGAACTACAGATAAACCTTCTACTAGTCAGTATGAACAGCAAAAGAGAAGAAAAGAAAATGAAGATGTGCCAAAATTAATTCCGGATAACAAGAAAGATTCGATGAAGGAAGGTGATAAAAATTTGGTTCCTTTCAATATACAGAGTGAAATGTCGAAAGTCAAGATTTCTGTACCTTTCAATGAGATATTGAAGAATAAGGAATACAAGGAACAAATTTTTAAGATGATGCAGGTAGAAAATCGAGTGGAAATAGATACTTTGGAATTAGATGATGATACTCCTAATATCTGCTTGGGTTCAAGAATGGAAGATAATAGTTTTGAAGAAGTTTCTCCTTTCTATGTGAATTTGAATATTCATGATAAAGTTGTGCATAATTGTATGTTAGACTCAGGAGCTTCTCATAATCTGATGCCAAAACTTGTAGTAGAATCTTTGGGATTGGAAATCACAAGACTATATGATGACTTATTTTCTTTTGATTCAAGTAAAGTTAAATGTTTAGGGTTGATAAAAGATTTGACAGTCAATCTCAGTAAAATACCAGCCAAAGGTATTCTTATGGATGTGGTGGTTGCTGATATTCCAGCAAAGTTTGGTATGTTATTGTCTAGGTCATGGGCCTCAAAGTTAAAAGCAACTTTGCAGATGGATATGTCTTTTGCTACTATTCCGGTGTTGGGGGTACACAGAGGATTATATGCTGAAAAGATGGCTGCTTATTTGGTAAGTGACTTAAAAGAACCTGAGAAGCATGCTATATATGCAGTAGATACAGATTTGGGTTCTTGCATTTTGTACAATGATGTTGAATCTAAAGAAAAGATTGATTTAATTGAACCTAAAGAAAATGAAAAAGAAAGATTGTTAAGAGAAAAGATCAGAAAAAAAGGGACCTGGACAATGCACTTTGATGGGGCTAGAAGTAGAGAAGGAGCTGGTGCAAGAGTATGGATAATTACACCTGACCGAGAATTCCTAATGTTTTCTTACCAATTTAATTTTGAATGTACCAACAACGTTGCAGAATATGACACTTTGATTCTGGGGTTGAATGTGTTGATAGATTTAAAAGAAAAAAGGATTGAAGTGTTTGGAGATTCTGAATTGGTTATAAATCAAGTAAAAGCTATTTATCAGACCAAACACCCTAAAATGAGGTCTTATAGGAATGAAGTGTGGGATTTACTGGAAAATTTTTCGATGAGCATGATGTTGTTTCAATTCCCAGAGTTAGAAACACTGTAGCAGATTCTTTGGCAACTGCGAGAGCTGCCTTCAAAACTCCTATCTTTTCTAAAAAGAAATATGATATTGAGGTCATACACAGACCATCTATCCAAGACAATATCAAACATTGGCAGTTTTTTGAAGATGATCAACAGATTAAACGCTTTTTAGAAATGACAGATGAATTCAATTACAGGTCTATTGATGCAGAAGGTGATGGATCTAGTCCAGATGAAATAGATCCCCCGGAAGAAACAAAAAAGTTCAAGCAAAGGATTGGAGGTAAGGATATAATTCAGCTAAAGAATAATGTTATCCCTAGAGGCTTAATTCCTTTAGAAAAATTATTTGATAAAAATGATGTGGTGAAAAATCCAAAGGTAGAACCTAAACCTGAAGACGTAAAAGATTACAATTTAGGTTCTGAAAAGGATCCTAAATTGTAAAACTTTCAAAGAAATTACCAAGAAAGGAGGAGGATAAAAGCGTGGAAGTGATGAAAAGATTTTCGGATGTTTTTGCTTGGAGCTATGAGGATTTGAAAGAATATGATGTTTCTGTTATACAACATACAATTCCTATCAAACTTGATGAAAAGCCTTTTAAACAGAAACTAAGAAGAATAAATCCCAAGTTGCTTCCAGTAATAGAAAAAGAGGCGAGAAAGATGTTTGATGCTAAGATAATTGTGTCCTTGAGGTTTTCCAAGTGGTTGGCTAACCTAGTACTAGTAAGGAAAAAGAATGGCGAAATAAGGCTGTGCGTAGACTTTAGAAATTTGAATAGAGTTTCTTTAAAAGATAATTATCCACTCCCTAAAATGGAACAGATTTTACAAAAGGTTGTGGGAGCCGAAAGAATTTCCATGTTAGACAGTTTCTCAGGTTATAATCAAATTAAAGTTCATCTAGAAGATCAAGAAAAAACTGCTTTTACTACTCCATGGAGAACATTTATGTACGCCAAAATGCCATTTGGTTTGATGAATGCAGGCGCAACCTTTCAGAGAGCCATGGATATTGCATTTGCAGATGAAAGGGACAAATTTGTGGTAGTATATATGGATGATATCACTGTTTATTCAAAGAATGCTGCTGATCACTGGAAGCATCTGGAAAGAGTTTTTCTAAAATGTAGAAAATTTGGGATTTCCTTAAATCCAAAGAAATCTCATTTTTGCATGGAAGAAGGAAGATTATTGGGACACATCATATCAAAAGAAGGCATCAAGATTGACCCGGAGAGAGTATCTGCAATACAAAAGGTGGGAATCCCTAGGAGCAAGAAAGAGATTCAGTCATTTATTGGAAGGGTAAATTGGTTAAGAAGGTTCATTCCTAGTTTCACTGAGATTTTGAGGAACATAACTGAAATGCTAAGGAAAGACAAGGAAATTAAATGGACTGAAGAAGCAAGACAATCCTTTGATAATATTAAAAGAGCATTGACTGAAGCACCAGTGTTAATTAGTCCAGATTATACAAAGGATTTCATTATGTTTACTTATGCATCAGAACATACAGTAGCTGGGGTATTGTTGCAAAAGAATCAAGAAGGTGCGGAACAACCAATTGCATTTTTTAGTAAGATTCTGAGAGATGCAGAATTAAAATACAACATTATGGAGAAACAAGCTTATGCTTTAGTGAAAGCATTGAAGAATTTCGGGATATACATTTTGCATTCTCATATAATAGCATATGTTCCATCAGCAGCAGTGAAAGATATTCTTACCCAGCCAGATCCTGAAGGGAAAAGAGCCAAATGGATAGCAGTGTTATTGGAATATGATCTGGACATTAAACCTACAAAACTAATTAAAGGCCAAGGTTTGGCTAAAATGATGACAGAAACAAATTGGGACTCTCTTGGTATGAATTTTCTTTTTGAAACTTCGACCGAAAATGTTCCAAATTCATAGATAATTGAAGATTTCTCTTTATCCCCCTGGTACGCAGATATTGTATATGTTTTGCAGAATCTCCAAGCACCTACGAATATGGAAAAAAATAGGGCAAGATCAGTAAAATTGAAAGCAGCCAAGTTTTGCATACTAGATGGAAATTTGTTCTGGAAAGATCCAGGAGGGATCATGTTAAATTGTCTATTAGAGAATGAAGCGCAGCATATTATGGTGGAGTTTCATAAAGGTATGTGTGGGGGGCATCATTCATGGAAGGCTGCCGTGAACAAAATTCTTAGAGCTGGTTTTTATTGGCCCAGCATGTATTCAGATGTATATAAAGAAATAACAAAATGTCATGAATGTCAAATTTTTGATGGAAAAAGAGAATTGTTGCCATTTCCGTTGAAACCTATTTCAGTTGAAGCACCTTTCCAACAGTGGGGGTTAGATTTTATTGGTGAAATTAACCCAAATTCTTCAGGGCAACATAAGTGGATTCTGACTGCTACAGATTACTTCACAAAATGGATTGAGGCCATCCCAACTAGAAATGCCACAGAAACAGTGATTATGAACTTTTTGGAAGAGAACATTTTGTCCAGGTTTGGTTGTCCTAAAAGGATAGTGACAGATAATGCTCCAGCGTTCAAGTCAAAAAAGATGATAAATTTTTGTCACAAATATCACATACATCTAAATCATTCAACTGCTTATTATCCACAAGGGAATGGGTTGGCTGAATCTTCAAATAAAAGTTTAGTGAGAATCATAAAGAGGTTGCTAGATGATAACAAGAGGGCTTGGCACACTAAACTGAAATATGCTCTGTGGGTGGATAGAATCAGTACAAAGAGAGCAATTGGCACTTCCCCTTTCCAGTTGGTGTACGACACATAGGTAATTTTCCCTGTTTCTTTTGGATTGCCAGTTATGAAATTATTACAAGAAGTCGATGAAGAACCAAATCATATGCAAAGGAGAATAAATCAAATGATAGAATTGCATGAAGTCAGAGAAAAAGCATATAACAAAACCCAAATGCATCAGGAAAAAATGAAGAAAACTTTTGACAGAAAGGTTAAGGAAAAGGATTTTCAGATAAATGATTTGGTTTTGAAGTGGGACTCCAGAAATGAAGATCACCATCAAAAGTTTGAGCATTTATGGAAAGGTCCATATATTGTTGCAGGATGTCAAGGAGAAAATGCATTTATCCTAAAAAATTACAATGGAGAATTCTATCTTGGAGGACCAGTCAATGGGAGACACCTCAAACATTATCTTTCCTAAAAGACGGAGGTGAAAGAGAGTTTTTTGTACATTGTAAATATCTTCTCAAATGAAAAAAAAGGGGGTTTGAATACATCCCAATGGATCAAGCACTTGGTCTACGATGTTCTTTGCTACCTCACTGGAAGGATAGCATCCCCAGTTGGAGCCAGTTGTTGACACTATATCTGAGAATGCTCAAATCCTAAAACGTTTTTGCCAAAATAATCCAAAAGCAGTGAAAGTACCACAAATAAGTTGAAGAGAAGGTTTGAAATACAAAAAGAAACAAGAAGGAAAAACCCATATATGCAAAGTCCGAAACAAATCTTTGAAAATATTAAATCCAGATCAAGTTTTGATGGCGGAGATGATAAGGATCAAGATCGACGGCTAATATAGTTTCCCACACCGCCAAAGTGATCGGTTGCAAAGAGTTGTGAGTGGTTGCGGACCCAATACCACCGGGCACGTGTCCAAATCTCATTAGTCCGCATATGTGATATAGTGGTATCATAAACCACCACAATGCCGTGCGGAACCACCAAATAGAAAGGCGCGGTGGGCCATAGCACGTGGCGTGGTGGGACATGGTACGTGGCAGATGGAGAAAGCGTAAGGGAATACGCCATACGTCGGTAGCAATCGGAGGGCCGATATAAATCTGAAACAAAATCAATGGCCATTGTTCGTCTGCATCTGGGAAAGTGCGCACTGGATAGAGGGAAGAGAGGTCGCGGAAAGTAAAACCACTCAAACAGGTGTCATCAGATGGTTGATCCGCACAAGGAACAAACCAGAGAAGGAAAACCGCTTTAAGATCGTGGATACCACCATAGGGGATAAAAGGAGACGAGATCTGGTGGACCAAATCAAAAGCTCTAGATCAACGGTCAGATATGAACCACTTTCGGAAAATTTGTCAGGAAGTTAATCAAAAAGACTTATATAAAACAAAAAGGGCTTCACATAACAACATTTTGCATATGTGTCGCTATCCTGGGGAGCTCTGAGGACTGGTGGATATCAACGATTGCGACAGAAGGCAAAAGGCGTGTACATACAGGTAGGGTCTGGTGACCTGGCCCACTTTTTTAAACAGAATTTTGTTTAAAGAAACGTTTAAATGGAAACTGTACACGATATAGACATTTTTAAAGCAAAAGAAGCCCTAGAGGATAGAGATGAAGACGTTCATGATACCCTAATTATGTTACCAGTCTCTGAGATTAAACTTAGGTTATCTGAATTGTTAAAGGAAGGGATAGACCTACATAGAGTCCACCAGTCATATTTGATAGCCTTTTGCCCAGACCAAATCCCTTTTTTTCCAGAATTTGTGTCATGGTGTGCCGAGAATTACTCCCGAGAAGAAAGAATTGTCCTAGACAGTCAAAAAACCAGAGTCGTTTGTGAAATAAAGCCGGCCGAAATAATTAAATCCCTAGGAATAGATCTTTCCCAAACCCTCGAGTCCGAGATTTTTTCTGAAACCTCCATTATTGAAAATTATCATCAAATCTCTCAAATTGATAGAGAAAGGTTTTTGTCGTCGTGTCCCAAACCAGAAACCAACATTTCGGAGGTCCCGTACCCTGTAGATATCAATTTGTTTGATGAAAATACCCAATTAGTTTTGACATTATTGGATTTAGTTCTAGGGTTTGATATGGACTTGTATGTAACCGAGTTTCAGTTGAGTCTGTTGTACAAAATGAGTACAATTCCGTCAGGGATTGATGAAAATTAAATCCCTCGACTTAATTTTGAAAAAATTTTGACAGAGAAGATTCATGACCAGATGGTCAATTTTTCCACTCTGAGGCATTTCAGGTTTCAATCTTTTTTTATGAAAATGATTATGATAGCCAGTCAATAAAAGTTGCAGTTCCCAAAAATCATTTTCACAACTTTATTAGAAAATAACATGTTCAATTACATCAATTACATGCTCTCAGAGATTTACAAAATGATCTTTGGTAAAAAATTGCCTAGAGTATTACCAGAAATGAAGGAATGCATGCAATTGAGTGCAGAGTACGTGATGGGAGATTGGTTTTTGTCAAAAGACAGTACAGTAATTAGATTATATAGGTTCAAACATAAACCCTATGTTTTACCAGCTTTTCTTACCTTAAGGGTTTTTGCTTTGGAATTCCTGAGACAAAAGTTAATTGTTGAAGATAACAATTTTTTGGTTTACAAACAAGCAACAGACATTAAATATCCATTCACACTTGTCCCATTCACAATAAAGAATAAAAATGTTGCTGTGTATATAGAGAAGTTATTGAAGGATATGAGTTTTGAGACATATATGGCTATCGAGTATGATCCGTTAAACATAATATCAAAACGGAGAACAAATCATCGCATCAAAGCACTGAACCATCAAATGATTGAAGGGATGGCTGACAGAGCCAATTGGATGGAATATAAAGAAGAAATCATTCTGGATGCACATGATAAAGAAATGGTATTGACAAATACAACAACAGAGACAGAAAACACAATGAATACCGCATTGGTGGGGTTTAAAAGACCCATACATGGCATAATGAACATTGAGGATGAAGGAACAGAAAGAGGGAAAAAGTTGAAAATAAATGAACAACAAGAGTTGATAGTAGTTTCAGAAGAGGGAAAAAGAGCTGAAGAAAAAATACCAGAGGTCACGGTTAAAGAATACAGTATTGAAGAAACCCTAGTAGAGGGTGATGTAAATAGACCCCAGAATATGATGGATGTATTTAATGAACATAGTCAGAATAAACAGGAATCCTCTAAGCAAACCAGTCAGCTATTTCCAAAAGTTAGAAATATATCTAATACTGAAGTAAGTTTATTTATTAGCAGAAATATCAGAGAGAATTCCTTGAAATTTTCAGTTGTTACGAAAGATAAGATTTCATAGATGAAAGTAGATTTGTCTAAAATAAATGCCCCAGATAAAATTTTATTGCACAGACAAACAAGAGAAGTTATATATTCAGATTATTTGGGGGCAATATTAAAGGTGGACAAATTGAAAAATTCACGGGATAAATTGAATAATCAGTTGAGACGGGAGAAGGCAGAAAATAAGTATCGACAACAACAAATTAAAAAATTGCAAGTAGATTTGATAAATAAAGAAGGAGATGCAGCAGCAAAATTGCTCAAAGAAAAAGATGATACGATTCTGATGTTAAGACGAAAGTTAAAAATTCCAGACACTGTACTTATCCAAGGAGCATAATTAACAGTGCTGGAAAAAGAAAAAGAAGAATTGTCTAATGAGGTAAACGATGTCACTACAAAAATGTTAAAGCTTTCTGATGAAAAAGATCATTAGGAAAAAAAGAAAATAATTTTAGAAGAGCAGTTGGAAGAAACAAAGAAAAGATTAACAGAAAGTGGTCAGTAGCAAGTACAAACAGACACAGAGGAAGATAAAACTGGAGTAGCTGGTATTTTACAAGTCATGTCCCAAGTAAGTTTGAAAGAAGGTGAAATCAAAGAATTGAAAATGGAAATACAAAAGCTGAGAGAATAAAATGAGATTAAAAATAAGGAAATAAAAACTTTGCAGACAAGGAATCAGGAATTAAGTGATAATAATAAAGGATTGGCAGCTCATGTGACAGGACAAGCTGCTATGCAAGGTTGCAAACATATGGTATGGGACCAAATTATCAAGGAAGTTGAAAAATTAAGACCATATCTGGATTACATAAGAGTCAAAGAAAAAGTATCCAAAGATGCCTTCGAAAGTTGCAGAGCAGTAAGGGAGAATTTAAATAAAAAGACAAAAGAAGTAGCCCAAAAAGCTATAACATTCTTAAACAGCCTAACTAAAGCGGACTTGACAACCATGAATATAATGAACAGAATTTCAGTCATTACATGGGCTAAAAGGATCTTGGGAAAGTACTCGCATGTTGAAAATGTTGAAGCTAAGGCTGGAGAAATACGGGAAGAAGTAGTAAAGTTTAAGAAGAAATTTGAAAAATTAATAAACAAAGGATTCCCTGCTTTTTGGAATGAAAAGAATAATTGATTCCTCCTAATGAATATAAGAGATTGTTTTTTGACATAAGGATGGATCACAGAAAGTTCCAGCAGTTAGATCACATGCTTACAGGAAAAATTTTAATGGAGAAAATAGCGGAGGACTTTGAAATTTTAAATATGCTAATCTCAACCTGTGAGAATCTTCTTCCTGTTTCTTATGCAGGTCGTGTTGAAATGCGAGTCTTGGTAAAAGAAATGACCAACTATGATTTACCCACGGCCGACCAATGGAATTATGTGGACAAATATGGAAGGACAAGATATTCTGTCCATTCATAGATGCATTCAAAACTCTTGCTAAGTGGCGAAAAGATGATATTCAAAAATTTTGCCAAGTGGCAAAAAATATACTTTTATTTTAAATTTGTAATATTATTTGAAGACAGTTATATATTGCTCAAAGACAATTATCTTTCAAGTTAAAATATTTTCATTTATTAGTTAGAAGAAGCAGTTATGTCAAGCTTCTTCTGAATTTTGTATAAAGACAATGAGAGTCATTTTTGAAGGGGTTAGAAATTCTTTGAGAGACAGAGTATGTTTTGAAGTTTATTTTTTTTTATAAATAAAGGCAGTACAGTGAAAATACCTATCTTTTGAGACCAGAGATTCATGTGTTGATCAGCTTTACAGTCTGTTTTTTCATTTATCTTTATATGTGCATGTTCACTCTCTTTGTTATATCTTCCATTATGTTTTTCTTCTATATTTAAATGAACGTTTGAAATAACTCGAGATTCATACTGGTTATGCCTCGTTTTATCGCATTTAAATATTCACTATTTTCTCCAAAGTTGACAATGGATTCATCCCAATTAGATGCTTGTTGTTGATGGAATGCCATTACTTCTTTCTGCACCACCTGAAAAATAAAATTGACTGTGATATGGTTGCTATCTTTCCTCTGTGAAAATCTATTTGGTATAAATCTCTTATTGGCATATTATATATTTGAAACTTTGACTCCATGCCCAACGTTTCTTGTTTTCCTTTTCAACCAGAAAATCTTTTTGAGAAATTTTGAGAGAACTTCTATATATTTTAGCCTTTACATATATATCGTGAGAGAGCCCTCTCTGGTGGAAAAATGGCTGAGTTTTCTACCTAAATTTTGGTTTGAAATAGGTTACCTTAGGTCTTATTTTCTTACAACCGGAATAAAATCTAAGTGCTAACACCTACGATCTGGAAAAACGTTGTAGAATACACTCCCACACAACATCCAACAACCTGTACATGAAGCTCAGGACCACACATCAAAACCCTATGTTCAGCATCATGATGAACCAGAACCTCCTGAGGAAGAAATTATACCACTCACACAAACTAGAAACCCTCCATTTCTAGAAAAACTTGTCCGGAATACAAAAGAAGAGGAAGAGAATATAATCTTAAATGAATTCAAACACTTAAACATCCAAATTCCAATCTTACAAGCCATAAGGGATGTGCCCATCTGGAACAAATTCATTAGAGAAAATTTCCTAAAGAAGCCAGGAAGGAGGAAGCGTGACCCACCAATTAATAATGTAGTGGGACAATTGGCCGATTTGATGCTAGGTGTCATAATAAATCCTAAATATCTTGATCCTGGTAGTCTTGTAGTAAACGTCACCATAAATAACAAGCAAATAAATAAAAGCTTAATCGAACTAGGAGCTGCAATCAATGTCATGACTAAAGAAACCATGTTATACATAGGACTCCAACCAATGGTAAGACCAACTACAAAAGTACTCCAACTAGCAGACACGCCCAACGTGAAGCCCGAAGGAATGCTAGAAGACATTATGATCAATATCGAGTCTTGGGAATACCCAGCTGATTTTATAATAATCGAACTCAAAAGCAAACTTAGTGGCTATCCAATTATCCTGGGTAGGCCTTGGTTAGTAACTGCGAACACTTACTTAGGTTGTCGATCAGGAAATATGACAATCACCAGTGGACATACTAGGAAGAAGATAACAATCTACCCACTAGCAATGAAATCCTCAGAGTTAGAATATCAAAATTGGACTGATGATTACCAGAACACACCAAATCAAAACCTCTGACCTATACTAACAATCGATGTTGCAATATCTTTAAAAGCAATAGATGAAGATGGCCATATAGATAGATTTATACAAAATATATCTCCTAACAATCATGTTATTCAAGAATTTTTTTCTACAGAAATATGTGAAAGTTCAAAACAGAACATGGATGACTTATGGACAGAAGTGCTGCCAGAACAAATTGAGAAAGTAAAGGTCGTGAAAATTAACCTTGGCAAGACAGTCAACATAAATTCCAATTTAAAACTAGAGCAAGAAGAGAAATTGATGAAGATACTAACACAACAAAGTAAAGCATTTTCCTGGACATATACAGATATGAAAGGAATACATCCTGATATCTGCAAACACTACATTTACATCAAAGAAGGTTCTACACCCATCATGCAACCACAAAGAAGGCTGAACCCTGTACTAAAAGACATAGTCAAAATGGAATTACAAAAGTTATTAGACGCAGGGTTCATCTATCCAATATCTGATAGTGAGTGGGTTTCACCACTAGTCATAGTGCCCAAAAAAGGGGGAAAATGGAGAATTTGTGTGGACTACAGGAAGCTGAATAAAGCAACAAAGAAGGATCATTTTCCACTTCCATTTATAGACCAAGTGCTGGATACATTATCTGGAAATAAGTACTTTTCATTCCTAGACGGTTTGAGTGGTTACAACCAAATTTTAATACACCCAGCTGATCAAGATAAGACGACCTTCACATGCCCATGGGGAACTTACGCCTATAGGGTCCTACCCTTTGGTCTATGTAACGCCCCAACAACATTTCAAAGAGCCATACTGAGTATTTTCTATGATTTTCTGAATAACAAAATGGAAGTATTCATGGACAATTTCACACCTTATGGACAGAGCACAAGCATTGGAAAATCTTGAATTAATATTAAAATTTTTTATTGAGATGAGCTTGTTCCTAAGCAATGACAAATGCAGGATGTTAATGGAAGAAGTGATTGTTCTAGGACATCATATATCACAGAGAGGTATAGAGGTGGATCAAGCCAAAGTATCAGTAATCAAGACACTGCCCCCACCTGTCAAACAAAGATGTGAGAAGCTTCCTTGGACATACAGGGTACTACAGGAGGTTTACTGAGAATTATAGCAGAATTGTTGCCCCCATGTTTTCACTTCTCACAAAAGACAATGAGTTCATATGGACAAGCAACTGCATGTCAGGTTTTGAAAGTCTTAAACAGAAAAACATCACAGCACCGATACTTCAAGGACCAAACTGGGAAATTCCATTTCACATTCACACCGATGCATCAGATAAAGCAATCGGATATGTGCTTGGGAAAGAACAAGACAAAAAACCCTATGCCATATACTATATAAGAAAAAATGTGGCTGGGGCAGAACTCAACTACACAGTCACAGAGAAGGAATTTCTGGCAGTCGTACACTCAATCAACAAATTCAGGCATTACATTACAGGATACCAAAGTTTTATCCATACTGACCACTCAGCGATCAGATATCTTATGAACAAGCCTAATACCAGTGCAAGAATTATTCGATGGATGTTACTTCTAGAGGAATTCGACATCACTATAATAGATAAACCAGGCAAGCATAACGTCTTAGCATACTTTTTGTCAAGAGTAACACATGGGACAAATAATGAATTGGTCCAAGATAACTTCCCTGATGAGCACCTTTTTTCCATATCAATAAAAAGTCCATGGTTTGCTGACATAGCAAACTATTTGCTATCCGGGAAGTTTCTAGAACATTACAGTTATAAAGAAAGGACAAAAGTAATAAGACAAAGTGCCACATATACATGGATAGAGGGCATGCTTTTTAAACAGGGACCAGATCAAGTACTTAGAAGGTGCATTAGGGAAGATGAGGTACATGACATAATGCATGCCACCCACAATGAACCATGTGGAGGACACTACGCTGCAAAAAAGACGGCCTACAAGATCTTGCAAAAAGGGTATTATTGGCCAACACTCCACAGATATGCTTATGAGTATGTGTCCCATTGTGACGATTTCCAGAGAATGGGAAATCCAACACAAAAACAAGAAATGCCACTTCATCCACAAATCTCTTTAGAGGCATTCGATAAGTGGGGATTCGATTTTGTTGTCCCATTCAACCCACAATCCAATCGAAAGAGCTACATCCTTATATGCACTGATTACCTTACAAAATGGACAGAGGTAGTAGCACTGGCTGCTGCAAATGAAACCAGTGTGGCCAAATTCTTTACTGAGCAGATCTTTCACAGATTTGGGGTGCTAAGAGAAGTAGTTTCGGATCAAGGACCACAATTCACATCAAATTTAATTAACGACTTAATGAAAAGAAACAATGTAAAGAACAGACAATCATCCTCCTACCACCCTCAAGGAAATGGTCAAGCTGAGGTAACCAACAGGGAATTAGAGAGAATCTTGACAAAAATTGTCCAGCTTCACAAAAGAGATTGGGCTGACAGACTTAGTGAAGCAGTCTGGGATTACAATACTACATGGAAAACAACAACATGATTCACACCTTATGAGTTGTTCTATGGGAAAAAGGTCATGCTACCAATCGAATTTGAAGTAAAAACATTAAGAATTGCAGCCGATCTAAATATGAACCTATCAGACATTAAAAAAGAACGCATGCTACAGCTAAATCAACTAGATGAAAACCGCCAACAAGCACTGACACATACTGAAATCATCCAACAACAAAGAAAGAAATGGCATGACCAACATTTGAAGGATAAGAAATTCAAAGAGGGTGATTGGGCACTTCTATACGACTCCAGATTTCACACATTCAAAGGAAAGCTAACCACTAGATGGCTTGGACGTTACAGTATATAGAAAATTTATGACAATGGGGCTGTGAGAATTATTACAATTAATGATTATGAGTTCCCCATGATCGTGAATGGGCACCGCCTAAAACTCTACAAACAACCAAAGTCCAAAGAGGAATTTACACAAGTACTCTACCAGCAAAAATTGATGCTGATAGAGCATGCTCCAAAACAATAAGCTTCAGCACATTTCATGAAAAAAACACAAAAAAAGAGAAAAAACAAAACAAACAAAAAAAGGACAAATGGATAACAGAAAGTACAGGGCATCAACCCATTCAAGCGAGCCTGCACAATAATTCAAGCGAGGCTTCCAGTAATTCAGGAGAGCCTGCCAATAATTCAAGCGAGGTTGCCATAAATTCATCCAAGAAACAATTTATATCAAGCAAGGCTGCCATCAATTCAAGCAAGCCTGAAAAATAAATCAAACGAGGCTGCCTTATATTCAAGTGAGGATGAAACCAATTCACGTGAGCCAGCCACGTCTACATGCAAAATAAGTCTTCATATACTACGGAATTCATCAAAGACACACCCTACCAACCTTTTTCAAACATATTCAAGAGAGCTTGCAAAGTTATTCAAGGGAGCCAATCAGATCCAACCATGCAATCATCCAAATATAAAGCACAATCGCCTGAGTCGTATCAACAACTGGCACAATTTTCAAAAGAACATACTCAGCAAATTCAAAACACGCAAAACGAAAAAAGCGCCCTACTCACGTAACTACTGACATGCATAAATCAACTACAGACACCGCCAAGATATACTACAGAATCCACTGCGCATGAAAAATGGACCAGATCATCAATGTAGGTACGCATACATACCAAGGTAATCTCTAAAATGATTTTATTTCATTTTTACGGTAAAGCACTTTCTCACATTAGAGTCATTTCTAGTCAACCGAGGACAGCTTCAATTTCAAATCGACGGCATGGTGGAATGACCTTCATAAATCATGATTGCTACCAAAGCCCCATCAACCTTAGCAAATCATGATTGCAACCTTCACCACATGAAGTACAGAGGTCGATCATAAGAAGGCAGAGGTCGATCATGAAAGATAGGGGATTAGAAGTGGCAAGTACAGGTATGATGAAAAAAATAGGTGCAGAAAGGCAGTGAATTAGGGTGCATCATATTCCATGCTTTTGCATATAAGTAACCACCTGGAATTCCCGAGAAGCATCCACCATTGTATTCCTTGAGCCTGTAGGCAGAGCCCGACCAAGTTAAAAGTATAAAACTGCATCCCAAAGCCCTGGTTTTTCTGGTTATAGAGAAGATTCAAAAAATGATGAAGGGTTTTAAAAAGAGTGAACTGAAAGATCATAGTGCCATTTATCAAAACCCGAGAGTCCTGCAGATCATTCGCAACTCAGGCTGGATGCCATTTATCCTTGGACTGAGAGGATACCATACAGGGGTAGCCCAGGAGTTCGCAAGAAACTTCAAGCATATAAAAGATGAACAGTACGTCACCCGGGTGAAGGGGTTACGCATAAAAGTGGATGAGGACATGATAGCCAAACACAATGGTCTTCCAACAAGCCTGCATTGGAGCAGCAACAACCGGGAGGCAAACCACATAGAAAAAGCAACATTCTTTGAGAGTGGAGAAGTTTATGATGAGGACAAAAATGGAGTCAAGAGACAGTCCATGCCAGCACCATGGGATAAAATGGTTGCAATTGTCTTAAGGTATATTACATGCACCGGAAGATTAAGCTATGTTCCCATTTTCCATTTTCGTATTTTAGAGCTTTTCAGGCATAGAAGTCACATTTCATCAAACAATAATATTAGCATTCTATTTTTCCTACTCCAATCCCTAGCAGAGATGAGCAGGAAGGTGAATAAGGGAAAAGACGATGCTTTGGCCCATCATGGGCTGATCAAACTAATAGTTGGTGAGGAGATAAAAGCTCAGATTCTAGAGCTCTCTTGGGAGGAGTTCATTGTGGTGTCTGCTAAGGATGTTCAGAGAACGAGGACTATGCCCCTGCCACCGGAATCAAAAAGTAAGACCACCTCTGTGTCAAGGGAAAAAACAAAAATCGACTTGGACGGTGTGGCTGACACCTTGGTCAAAATAAAACACTCCAAAGAGGACTCGCCCAAATCAAATCCAGATATTCCTACCAGTAGTCAGGGGTTGAAGAGGTGTAGCAAGATATTCACATACGTCTCTAAAATCCGAGTCTCCAAGGAGAAAGAAAGGGAACCCAACCCCTGATTACCAATGTGTCTAATGATGACATTGATCCTTTTATAGATCAAAAGGATCCCACTACGGATGAAGAAGAGGACGAAGAAGAAAAAGAAGAAGAGGATGAAGAAGAGAAAGGAAATGAAGAGGAAAAATAGGATATGAAAGAAGAGATGGATAATGGAGAAGGGCCGAGCTTACAAGAGCAAGGTAACTTTTAGGAAAACCCTCCAGAACGTAATGAAGACCCCGAGGTCGTTTCCCAGCTCGCTGAAGCATGAGCAGAATTGGAAAGGCTCAGAAATGAGTTGGAAACATTAAGAATCTGGCTAGGAAGCTAGGCCACACCTCCCCCATTCTCAGCCGAGAAGACACAAATCCTAAAGATGCATCATGCAGAAGAGATCCGGCTGGTCGAACAGAAGAATTTAGAGCTGCAAGAAAATTTGGCCGAAGCACAGAGCAAATTGGCAAGGAGGGACCAGGAAATTATCAAAATTAAGGATGTTCTTGCCACTACTATCAACATATATGAGAGAATGCGTGACCTCAGACCACCATCAGTGGTCTATGCAGTTTATTTACAAGAGAAATGGGGTGAATTCCAGCTTCAGAGATTGAAGAAAGATCTCCCTATAGAGGTAAGCACTCCTAAGGAATTTATTGATGCATCATTGAACTCCACAGAGCTGGAGAAAGACTAATTGAGTGAGTTCTTCTTGCACAATTTCGTAGTTTCTAGCTTGCCCAATTGGTCACCAAACCCATATGTGGGTGATTTCCATTTAAGGGAATTATGTTCGTGGATGAACCACGAAATTGAGCGAGCTCAGGACTATCATCTCTATGTGGCATCCAAATGGAAAACTCCATTAATGATTAGACCTGAGAAAACTCACCCTGAGGGAATAATTTATAATCACGGGATCCTCACTCAGGACGAGGAGCTGATACCCATTCTCCTCACAAAACAATAGGAGGCGGTGAGTCACTTTGACATTACACTCCGCAGCACGAAAAAGGAAGTTGATGAGTCCATCAGGGAAAGGTTGAGTAGGGTGGAAAATGATCTAAAACGAAGAGAACTCCACTCTCCCCTCAGGCTTAAGGATGCTCTCTTCAAAACCATACTCTATAAAGAATCCCTGGAAAGAAACCAACTAAGGTGGATTGGTATGAGATTGAATCCTCCATTCTTTCTTTCCTCAATCCTCAAAGAACAGATTAATGAAGAGGAGGAGAGGAAGGCATGGGCCAGGGAGGATCAGAATTTTGGGTATCTCAGACAGGCAGGGGCACCTAAGGTGGAAGCATGGGATATCAGGGAGGTCATTGACGAAAGGAATAAGTCACCCAAGGATGGGTGAATCCTTCAAGTAGGGGAGAGAATTATGGGTCCATTTTTCCAGGTATTTGATAACCCTTTTTCCACAGTCCAGCTAAAGCAATGGTAACGAAACGCACTCAATTGCGGGAAAAGTGTTTTACTTTAATGATTGAATGAAATTGTTTTTATGATTAATCTTGTATGTTAGAATGCGTATCAATTAAAATAATTATATGGAAACCAAGCGTGATTGAGTAGGTTCAGGTTTACTAAAGGATGGACATGTAGAAGACTAAAGGATCACCAAGCTCCGTGCCCTGTTTCCTGATTTATAGAGGAAACACTACCACTTTCAAGATGAATCGGCACTTTGACAATCATTTAGGATTAGAGTTGAATCATATAAATATGGACCTCTCGGGTAGCGAGAGGCCCCTGCTGTTATTTTTGTGAAAGACATTAGTTTTAATGCTTTCTGCACTATTGAGATGCTGAAGTACAAACTTCTATTTTAACATGGACTTTACATATTAATGAAAGATTGATGATTAATTCTAGCAAGCGTTTATGAGTTTTTATTCTCTCCTGAGTACAGTTTGGGGAGGGCCCCTCCAACATGTAGGTTAGGAGATTCCTATTTGCAGGTATTTTTCCAAGTATGCGTTCTACATTGATGAACAGTTCTATGATATATGGTAGCGTTGAATGATTCATTGTTTTCTGTAGTATTTTAGAATGCATTCCGTAGTACAGTAAACGATTTCGGTATTCCTGTAGGTTCTTTCTTACAACGCATATTTTTATCCACGATTACATGTGTAATAGCTTAGCTTTTAATGTCATGGTTTAGATCTAGAGTTCACTGCAGTTTCTCATCGTGATTAGTTTCTTTTAACTTCTTAGTAGTAGATGGGTAAGCATAGAATGATCTGTTAAATTTTCAGAATTTACTTCAATATGATCTAGGATCTTAACTGAGAGAATAACATGTACAGCATATCTACAACATATCAATCATGGAGACAATAATGCAAGCACACAAGAGACACAAAGATTTACTTGGGGAAAACCATAAAGGTGAAAAACCCCAATAACTTCCTCAGAGATAGATAGAGCAATGATACAACCAACCATAAGAGATAGACACAACCTAGCAGTAGATCCTCCTCCTCCATAAGTGTGCCACTCCTCCTTGAGTGCATGAGTGAGAAGTGAGTGAGTAAATAGAGTGCCTCCCGCACTCTATTTATACTTGACTTGACTTGCCTTTTTACCTAACTCATGTAGGCTCGAACTTAACCACATAACATAATGCTGAGTGGGCCGAACCCCAATAGGGTGGTCTAATAACCCTTTGACCCACATGGCCGACCCCCAATAGGGTGGTCTAATAACCCTTTCACCCACATGACTTATACAGGGCCGACCCCAAACAAGGTGGTCTAATAACCCATCAAGTATAAGTTACGACACTTACAATATAATTGACGACACTTCCTTATAGAGGAATAATACCATCTCTATAGGAATACAATATACATATATGTGAAATACATTCCGAAGTTACATATACATCAACACTCCCTCTTAACTAGGAAGGTATTTCTCAGCACAGTTCTTCTAGCACAAGTCATCTTCTCTGGATCATCGTCACTGGATAATCGTGATCGAGTCATCATCATCGTCACTGCTGCTGCTATCTCAATCAATCTCTGAATCTACTCGTCATAGGAAGTTCTACAGAGCCAGTCCTTTTTCATACTGGATGTAGGCCCACCACCTGCAGGTCTTCGTCATCACTAGCCATACTATGGAATCCTTAGGACTTATTACGTGCGTCACAAAACCTTGAAAGAGCATCCTAGGATGTTACGGGTACACAAATCCGACCTGTAGGATCTCCCAGGGCGCTATTACATGTGACCCCACCACAAAACCTTGAAAGAGCATCCCAGGATGTTACGGGTACACAACTCCAACCTGAAGGATCTCCCAGGGCACAAATTACATGTGGTCACCACAAAACCTAGCAAGAGCATCTCAGGATGTTACGGGTACACAACTCCGACCTGAAATCTCCCAGGGCACAAATTACATGTGGTCATGGAAAAACCTCGAAAGAGCATCTCAGGATGTTACGGGTACACAACTCCGACCTGAAATCTCCAAGGGCCCAAATTACATGCCATAGGACAAAACCTCGCAAGAGCATCTCAGGATGTTACGGGTACACAACTCCGACCTGAAATCTCCCAGGGCACAAATTACATGTCCTCCCAGAGCAATGTCTCGAAAGAGCATCCCAGGCTGTTACGGGTACACAACTCCGACCTATAGGATCTCCCAGACATGCTCATCTGCACAACCTGATCCACGACCATAGAGTATCAACCTGATACTCACCATACATCATCCTGATGTACTCATGATCGTCCTGATCATCATCACTGCAACGTCCTGCTGCATGTCATCTGGAGAAACATCCTGAAGCTCATCATCCATGATCATCCTGATCAACATCACTGCAACGTCCTGCTGCATGTCATCTGGAGAAACATCCTGAAGCTCATCATCCATGATCATCCTGATCATCACTGCAACATCCTGCTGCATGATCCACCTGATGCATACCAAGTATCTACCTGATACATATCATCATACATGATCCTCCTGATCATACAATGTATCCACCTGATACATGATACATATCACCATACAAGATCCACCTGATCATACAATGTATCCACCTGATACATATACAGATACATGGTCCAAGCATCCAACATGATGCATATACAAAATACATACACATGATCCAACTGATCATATCTAGCATCCAACATGATGCATACATACATAAATGATCCAACTGATCATATCCAGCATCCAACATGATGTGTACATACAAAAATGATCCAACTGATCATATCCAACATCCAACATGATGCGTACATACATAAATGATCCAACTGATCATATCCAAGCAGAAACCAGAACATCATCCTGATGCTCATCATCCAGCGCTTACATCCATAGCCATGTGAAGGATCCTCCTTCCAACATGCTTGGAATGGCTTCAACAAATGTGTCCATCACTTCTTCCTCGAAGTGTCCTCGATCTGAAGAATGCCAAGCCTCTCTCTGAAGTACTCGAACTTCACCCTAGCTAGTGGCTTCGTCAACACATCTGCAATCTGCTCATCTGTCGCAACATATAGGAGCTTCACAGCTCCTCTCTACACCATATCCCTGATATAGTGATATTTGATCTCTATGTGTTTCGACCTGTCATGAAACATTAGGTTCTCGGACAGCTTCACACAACTCTGGTTATCACAGAAGATACCAGTAGCCTCCAATGGGAGATCAAATAGCTCAGACAGTAGCTTCCGTAGCCATACTGCCTCACAACTAGCTGAACAAGCTGCAACATACTCTGCCTCAGCTGTACTCAGTGCTACGCAAGACTGCTTCCTACTAAACCAAGAGATCACACCTGATCCCATACTGAAGCAACACCCAGATGTGTTCTTCCTATCCGCAGCACTGCCAGCCCAATCTGAATCAACATAACCCTGCAGGTTAAATTTTGATTTGCTTCATACTTGATCCCATAATCCACTGTACCCTTCAGGTACCTCAGAACATGCTTTACAGCAACCAGGTGAACACTCCTCGGATTCGTCAGGAACTGGCTCAATGTGTTCACAACAAAGAAAATGTCTGGTCTCATGTTCGTCAGGTACATCAAGGACCCAATCATCTGACGATACATAGAGACATCAACTGGCTCAGATGAAGCATCACATAAAATTTTTAGATTCGATGCCATAGGTGTGGCCATATCCTTGCAGTCCATCATCTCGAACCTCTTCAGGATCTCTACTACATACTTCCCTTGTCCAAGGAAGATTCCATCACTCTGCCACACCTCCATGCCAAAAACAAATAGTGCATCAACCCCAAGTTCTTCAACTCGAACTCAGCAGCAAGCTTCCGCTGCGTGTCGGCAATCAATCTATCATCTCTTGTTACAAACAGGTCATCCACATACAACTATTCAAGAAAACTGTCTTGAAATCCATCTCGTGTATCTTCTATTTCATCACTTTCATATTTCTCTATGCTGCCATCTGCAACATGCTTTATCTTGATAGATCCATATGGAAGTCATAACAAACTTCCCTTCAGGTCTTGGGATTACATCCCAAACATCATTCTTCATGATCGACGGATCATGGCATTCCATTTCTTCATCCCAGATCCTGGGAACTTCAATATCTTCAATATTTTCAATAGATATCTTTGTTGCTGGAACAAATGTTGTAGTCCTTTTGTAGGTGAAGATATATGGTCTTTCCTACAAACCAAGTTAAATTGCATGATTAGAAACATCTCATAGTTTTCAGAACAATTCTTACACATAAAGAAATATGTCATACAGTCATGCAATTATTTTAGCCAATGCTTCAATACAACATTTATCCATATCCCATAACTTTCTAGATGCCTTCCAATCTCTACCAGAACATTGTTAAGAGTGTGCACAACTCCCAACATGTCAGCAAAGAGGTTTCATTCTAGATAAGTAGCAATGGAATGTTGTACAGTGCCATAGGCCACTTACCCATGTATATTAGTAGTATACTGTTCATCAATGCAACTATTCTAATATGCACAATACATATCCTAAGTCTAGGAACATGAGCATATACATCATTGAACAATTTTATTTAAACAAACAAATATGCAAGAAATTAAAATACTTATCTTTGTTTGTTCGTTGGGTGGACTCCCTCTGAGTCTTTGCTTCCTTACAGGAGCTGCTGGAGTCCTAATCTGAAGTAGCTTCTTCTACACCTTTCTGTTGTCGAAAGATGGTCAACTCCCTTTGAATATATGCATCCTTGCAGAAACTACTGAAGTGTCATCCTTTGCTTTCTTGCAAGAACAACTGGAGTGTGCTCCCTCTTGATCTTTGCTTCCTGGATTACCTGTTCTTGAACTCATATTCATCCTTGGTTCCTATGCATGCTTATTAGTATCATGATTGTGTTATCCTTGTGATCTCATATAAAATCGTACATTCATTAGTATACTATTAAAACACAATAATCTCAAGCATATATAGTCATGATCATTTCAAACAGAAAATAATAAGCATTAGCATTCAAGGTTTATGTAGGATTCTTATGGTTAGTCAAATCATAAGAAACATAACATGTCTAAACCTGTAATTACTCAAACCTATGACTCTTTAGGTTAGTTGAATCATCAATCAAGATAAGAGATATAATATGCATAAAACCTGTGATTATTCAAACCTATACCTTCATGATTCTTCTGGTTAGACATATCATCAATTATGGTAAGAAACATAATATGCATACAACCATGATTATTCAAACCTATGACTTCATGAATAATCATTATCAACAACAGTATAAGATCCTAACACAAGGTAGGATTCTAGCTTGATATAGGAAAAACATACCTAGATTAGCATGCTAGCTATTTATGTCTAACATACTCCTCACATGATGTCTTCTTGTTCTTCTTCAATGACTTGTGCTAGTAACCTGTATATCTCATAGGTTAACTATTACAAAACCAAGTTATACATACCTCGTAAATGGATCTTCTATGAGATCCATGACAATGGATGAATCTTTGTCCTCGTGTTATCATGATCATATGCTCTTGGACCAGAACATGATTTGTCTTTCTTGGTGTACCTTTCATGTTAGTAGACAACATAAACCTCATACAACACCATAATGCATTAGTACAATCATAAGTGTCAACACCCTAACCAATGAATATCTTCTATCATGCATTCATAATTTTGTTAAGGTGATACGACAAATCTAAAATCAAAATTGTACTAATCGTAATAACATGAAGACAAACATACCATAAACTTAATCATGGACAAATATCGAAACATACCTCGATGAGTCATACCTGTCGAGATCGCTTGTAATCTTCTTATGTAAGGCCTTAGCCTCATCTCCCTCTGAAACAGGAACTTCTTCACTTATGCAAGTGACCAATCCATCTTCTTCTAGGATTAATCCAATCCACTTGATTTACAAGAACTGAGACTGGAGCTAGATATGGGTTTGTCAGAGAAACCCCAAAAACTCAAACTTTGAATTTCAAACTTCTAAAAGGATAGAAATATGCGCCTTGATGAGCTGATCAAGCTTCTATATTCATAATTTGAAAACTGCAAAGTTTCACTCCTCAATTTTGCCTTTGAAACTTCCGGATTCACTGGACGTGACCCTGAACTGGGGTTTGATGAATCCCACTCTTCTACCCAATCAAAAAGTTTGATCCAAATCTCTAAGCTTCTATTTTTCTGAGGACCTTCCAGCCGTGGTCACAGATTTCAAAAATTCCCATTTTTACAAAAGCCCTAATTTTCCACTTTCCTGATCAAAGTCCCGAACTAGGTTCTGATCAAGCTTGGCCTTCTACACAACCAAAAATTCTGATCTTGGCCTCTAAATTTTTATTTTGATGAGTAGCATTCAGCCGTGGTCTCTGATTACAAAAATTCCAACTTTCTCCAAAGTCCTAATTTCCGGAAGCCATGAATGAAGGTACCAAAAAAATAATTATGTTTTGATAGAAATATGTACCTGATTGTTTCTGGTGTAACTCTGAAATTTTTGATCCACAGGGTCTGAAAACGTTTCCTGAGATAGCCTGACCTGTTAGCTTTCCATCCTGACAGGTCTGGCCTCAATTCAATTTTCTGAGAGAGAGTTATGCCAAATGTCGCAACGTGACCTGTTTTGGGATAATACAGGAGAGAGAACTTGTACGGCGTGCCACGTGTCACTGTTTCAACTTCGGCCTTTGAAACTCTTTTATGAGATAGCTCAGCCTGTTATCTTTCCCTCCTTACAGGTCTGACCTCAATTGGATTCTCTGAGAGAGAGTTATGCCAAGTCTCGCAACGTGACCTGTTTATGGGATAATACAGGAGAGCGAACTTGTACGGCATACCACGTGTCACTGGTTCACCTTTGGCCTCTGAAAACGTTTTCTGAGATAGTACAGTCTGTGTACTCCCTGTCACGTTTTACGAAATTTTATTTGGAGCTTCCTATCCCAAGTTATGACTTTTTTCCCAAGGTCACCTGATTTTAACTCAGATCTGGAAGAGGCAGAAACCCTATATTGCACAGATCATAAATCACAAAGTACAACGAATTAGAGGTTGTCCTTTGGACACAAGGTACCTGGAGATTTAATCTTCGTCCTGTAACAATTTCAGATCTGAAAACTTTGCCAAAACGGATTTATAGCGAAAGTTCTACGATGACTGGTTTTTGCTATATCAAGCCCTAGCATCGTAAGTGCAACAAGTGTCATACATGCCATATCATTTCTTCTTTCAGGCTAGCTCTGATACCATGTTAAATTTTCAGAATTTACTTCAATATGATCTAGGATCTTAACTGAGAGAATAACATGTACAGCATATCTACAGCATATCAATCATGGAGACAATAATGCAAGCACACAAGAGACACAAAGATTTACTTGGGGAAAACCATAAAGGTGAAAAACCCCAATAACTTCCTCAGAGATAGATAGAGCAATGATACAACCAACCATAAGAGATAGACACAACCTAGCAGCAGATCCTCCTCCTCCATAAGTGCGCCACTCCTCCTTGAGTGCATGAGTGAGAAGTGAGTAAGTAAATAGAGTGCCTCCCGCACTCTATTTATACTTGACTTGACTTGCCTTTTTACCTAAGTCATGTAGGCTCGAACTTAACCACATAACATAATGCTGAGTGGGCCGACCCCCAATAGGGTGGTCTAATAACCCTTTGACCCACATGGCCAACCCGCAATAGGGTGGTCTAATAACCCTTTGACCCACATGACTTATACAACGCCGACCCCAAACAAGGTGGTCTAATAACCCATCAAGTATAAGTTACGACACTTACAATATAATTGACGACACTTCCTTATAGAGGAATAATACCATCTCTATAGGAATACAATATACATATATGTGAAATACATTCTGAAGTTACATATACATCAACATGATCGCATTTCAATTCTAGTTTGGTAAAATAAGATAGATCAAGACTCAAATTGTGTGTGCAGATATTAGTTACAGACTTTGTTTCCCCAATAGTAAAATAGCTTTGTTATTGTATTTTCATTCTCAGCATTTAGTTATTTCAGCAATTTAATTATTTCAAATAGATTCACTGTTTGTGTATCTTCACTTCTTAGAACAGATCGACATTCAATCATTCCATCATTTTAATTATTTCAAATAGATTTACTGTCTTTGTATCTTCACTTCTTAGAACAGATCAACATCTAATTACTTCAGCATTTTAAATTACTTAGAATAGATTCCTTGCTTTATTTCTCAGAACATATTTACTACTTTTAGCACTTTAATTCTTTTAATCAGATTTATTGCTTTCCAGTATTCAATTTCATAGCATAAGCAGTTTTCACATTAAGTAGACAATCTTCACATTTAGTAGACAATCTTTAGAACATCGATACCGCCCTTTAACTATGACAAGAGATTATCCTATAAAGAGAACAGATAGTGCATGCATCTCTCAAGTTTGTACGTTCCTCGAGTTGACATTTAAAGTAGGCTCTTGGTATAGCTTCCCTCATTAGGCATCCATATTAGGAGCTCACCAGCTTCCCATCCACGCTAGTTCAATTTGCAAACTTACTCTCCGCTGTAGATCCGAACTCTGTCGGATCTGGGCCATTGAAATTTGTGCCCCTCTACCAAAAGTCCGCAAATATTAAAATTCCCTTTCATCGCGCAAGTCATATCCACAAAGTATTTCTTGGCCATTGATCTACATCGTCGACCATTGATTTAACCCCCAACTTGCTCGTGGTCTATGCATGCCGCCTCCGCTTAAACCACCGCCACTTTCTCCACGAGATTACTTCTTAGCCGTGGATCCTCATCGCCCCGAATCACCGCCCTCCATGTGTTCCGCTGTTTAACTAAAGCGGGATTTTTCATTTTTTAATCCTTTATGCCTTTTTTAGACCTATGCTTCGGTCATTTCATCCTTTGAGCTGCAAAATATTGATCAAGCTTCCCCACCTTCCATTCCTCTAGGCCATTTTGCACAAATACCGAGGCCTTCCTCAATTTACTTCAGGGTCTATCCCTTCACTTTATCTAGGAAAAAGTTGGTGCTAACAACTGGCTCCTATTGGGGATGTTATCCTCCCTGTGAGGTAGCAAAGAACTCCATAGACTAGTGCTTGATCCATTGGTCCTTTCTCATCAAAAAATTTGCAACCTGTAACTCTTTATTGAAAACCGAAAACAAACTTAAAACAATAACATAAAACTGTGACTGGAAATGCTGAAAAAGGTGTTCGCCATATCGATCTTATTTATGCACAAACTACCCTACCCTATGCTACTTTAAATGGCTACAACATCAAGTGATATGAAAATTCCAATGCAACCAATCCAGCAACTGATCCAACAGGAAAGATTTCCCATCATGCTTAACTAAAATCAGAAAATAATGACACAAGGGCACAAAATAGTGATGATAGGTGCAATCATTTTGGCAGAAATATAGCCAATCATTCCAACGCGAGGATTTTTCCATGTACTCATATATTGGGTCATAAAAGGCATGATATTCCCCACATTCCTCTGCCATTCCTTTGGCATGACAAGTCTTATTTAGCTGTAACTTACCTGGCACCTTATCAAAATGTGATTCTACTTGCAGCTGGACAATTTTCCTTCAAAAGAACTGCAAATGGCATGCTCATCTCCTTTGTCATTAATAGTAAGTCTAGGAGTGGAATGTTCATGACTAAAACAACCATATTCATATACCTCCTTCTGCTGAGACTGCATCTCTATAACATGAGGTGTTGTTTTAACACAAGGGCTAGTAATAACCTCACCTCCTTGGCTATTTAAAACCTGATTCTGCTAGGGTACATCGAAATACATCCCATCCTGGCTTTCAAATGGATCAAGGAGAATAATTTTTTCTCAATACGAAGACCCTAGGCCCAAATGATATGAAGAATACGTAGATTGGCTATCTTGGTTCTCTTCCAGACTGCTCATTATATGATCAGCATGTTGAATATCTTCATTAACCTCAGGAGAAATAGCAATAAACTATTTATTGCTACCACCATCTACCCCATCTCTTGCTAAGGGAAAAACCCTGGCTTGCTGGAACCCTTCATGAATACATTGATAATCGGTCCCCTCTCCCTTTTTCTGATGAAGGCAGGGTTCTACATGCAAGGCCTTTGAGCTTTCCTCATTCATGACTTCAAAACCTCCTTTCATTGTGCCACATATTTTAGATCAGAGAGGCAGGGTATCACCTTCATCAATCTTACTATATCTATGGTCTACAATGATAAAATCTAAGGCTACTATCTCATTTCCTTCTATGATTGGTTTTTCTAAATAGCAGGACTGATTGTATGCCTGCTTATCCCCTTCATCCACTTCTAAGAGGTTTATGACACCCTCTATCACTTCGGCTTTCTGCTTTTGGTTAGGGATTTCATTCCTCTGCTTCAGCAATCCAAATGAAGGATAATATAAAGGAAAACGGTCACTTCCATCCCACTTACTACCCATACTCTTTTCATACCTTAGACTATAAGTTTCAAGTGGGTTTTCTTCACCAATTTCCCTATAATTTTCAAAAAAAATTGTTGGTCATTTATGTACCTCCTCCTTGTATTCATCTTCATATTTATCGTATACAGGAGGATTGAGATCTTCTTCAAAACCTTCCACAACAGAAACTTCAACCTACTGATTGCAATCTACATAAAAAAAATTAGTGCTACCCCCCCTTGCGTATCTATGGATTGACCATTTCTCTGTCCACCATGAAAAGGATGGGGAAGCAAAACATATCCCTCATGTTCATATCTTTCTTCAATCTCTAATTCCCTTTCCCTTCCACCTTCAATGTTTTGCTCTGAAATTTTTCCAAACATCCTGAGATTGTCTTCAACCTCCAATGCATCAATGAACATCTGCTACAATGTGGAAGACTTCCTTTCCAACAGAAGAAAAGACAATTCAGAGGGAAGGACAGATGCATAATGCAACTTAGAATTATTTTCTAGAAGTTGAATTTACTTCGGCATGTTATAATAAAAGCTTGCAAACCTCCTATTAAAACTAGACATGGCTTCTCCTTTTTTCCTTTTTAGGGAATAAAACTCTAAAAGAACTTGGTCCAATGACCTTCTCTTACCCCAAAACTCTAAAAAGGCATTACAAAAATCTTCCCTTGTGTGAATGGACTCAGGCTGCAAGTGCTTAAACCATATCTTCACATCTCCTTGTAAAGATTGGGCAAAATCCCTCATACAAACATCATCATGCTCTATTTCAAAAAGGTCTAGGAAATGCTCAAACCCTTGGACATGCTTCTCAGCTGTAAGGATTCCATCTTCTCCATCAAAAACAGGGAGGTATTTATGGTATTTGGGAGGGTATTCATGAAGAATAGGGGGTAGCTTCAAAGGACTATATCTCTGCTAAAATCCAGAAGGAAAAGGAGTATGTACAGGAGGAATTCTATCAACCTCAATCCCATGGGGTTTGTAGGGTTGATTATGGATCTCACATGGTTCAAAAGAAGGAATAGGATCAACTCTAGGAATGAAAGAAGAATGTACATATGCAATATCTAATGAAGGATATACAAAGGAAACTCTCTCATGACTTGGGGATCTTTGGTGAAACAAAAATTCTTTGATACATACACATAGGGATAAAAGGAAATACATGCAAAAGAATAAGATCTCTTTGGAGAAATTAATTATTTGATACCTGAATCTTAATTCATCCATACTTCTGTCAGTTGGGTTTGTTCTCCAATGGATCTTGCAAATGGGATTGAATCATGAGCGGAGTTGCCATGATACCTCCAACATCTCAACTTTGACTTGTAGCCACTGATCTTCCCAGTGGAGTCACCCTCGTACTGAAATATTGATGAGTGGAGTCTCCAGGTGAAATATACACAACCCTCTTTGACATTTGAATGTTGTTCACCACCAACAATCAAATCTAAAACTCTTGGTCGTTCTACCCAGGGACAATATAACATTCACTCCCTAGCAACAACGCCATTATGTTAGCACCCAAATTGACCCTCTAGGTTGTGGGAGAAAGACACTTCGGGGTAACCACAAAACCACTTTAGACTGTACTTCTGACCCAGTACAATCAAAGAGGGATCTCTCACTATTACAAACCCTTCTATCTTAGGATGTTCAATTAGAACACACTCAGAAGGTCAGATTTCTGGTAGGGCGATTTGTTTTTAAGGTTTGCTAAGATAATGACGAGAGGGACCATTGGGCAATGGAGTCAAAACATAGCACATATATAAAATAATAATGTTGATGCATGGAATATCGAAACAGAGGCAAGATAGGCATCCATTTGCAGTCAAAAGGCTGTTGTCTGGTGGTAAGGGAAGAATAAATGAACAACTCATTAGCATGGGTGTCTCACAAGGGAGAATCTGATGCCAACTTAAACATGAATTCTGTCTTAATCTATACTTATCCAAGCGTGAAAAGGAATACAATATGGAAAATAGAAACAAGGAATACGTTCACATGAGAAGAAGAAAAATACAGACTGCAATACAAACGACACATGAATCTCTGTCAAACACCAGCTGCAACACTGCAATTCTATTAGGGATTATGTCTCAAAACAGAACTCAGCCTTCTCAGGTCTCAGCCCACTGATTTTCCAACCCATTGCTACTTCTATTACATGAGACTTTATAGGCCCTTAGGCTCGAAAATTCTAACAGAAAACAGTTATGGCTGAGCCGACACCTAAATGGCACAGTCCACCACCTTTGAAAGCTAATTACAAGAGGGAATGAAATCCTATAGACAGACATGACCGAATTTGCAGGTGTGACTGCATGATTGGGGACTACAACGGCCCTTGATCAGCTGGCAGGCCCTAAGAGGCCTAAAAAATATAGGAATATTGCATATAAAATCGAAAAAGTCTAAAACAGACTGATGCAACAGAAAACAAAAAACATTGTGAATAGGCTGCCATCCTACGTCGTGGCTATAACATGGCCTTGTTGGTCAAAGAAATCCTCCACTTTGAGGGAATCATATTCTAGTGCTTCTTCTGTCGAAGGAGGAGGTGTCGCTTCCTTAGTGGGGATTATGAAATATGTGATAATCTCTGCAGTTTGGCGAGTGGGATGCTCAACTTCCCAGACCCGTTTCCTTTTCTCCCGCTGAGATTTCATGGGCACCTGTCGCTCTTTGGGCTCCTCAGGCTCGCTGGCTGAACTTTCTTCTACGTGGTCAAATTTTACAGGAGATAAGGGAATGGGATCGTCCTCCACTACAGACCATGCTTGCTCTAGCATGAAAACCACCTTGGTCTCTGGATCTTCTGCCATAACCGGATTCTACCTGAAAATATTGGGGCTGATGAGTTTGCCACCCTTTCGATCATGGATGCGGACAGTAAATGTTGGGGAATCTAATATAATAAGATGATGATCAAGATAATCATTCGACATGATTTCTTGGCAAGACTCCTCACATGCAGTAGGATGATGATTGCGCTCCGGCGTGGCTTTGAGCAAGTTAGATTAGACTTTCTTGGTAGGTGAAATGGCAAATGGCGGCTTTGATGTGGCCCCTTTTCTTTGGGAAATGATTCATATGCATCAGAGGTGTCGTTTAACCCTTCACTCCTATGATCAACTCAACACCGTCGATTTTGGTCTCCCCCGCATCCAAGCCGTCGAATGGTGTGGTCCCTACTGCACTTCTCAAAATTTCGGGTTGTTTCCCATCCGCGCAATTTTAATTTGAGAACTTAATCTCCACCCTAGATCTGAACTCCGTTGGATCTGGGCCATTAAAACATGGGCCCCTCTACCAAAAGTTCACAAATATGAAAATGCCCTTTCATCACGGAAGTCATATCCACGAAGTATTTTCTGGTTGTTGATATACATCATCGACCGTTGATTTAACCCCCAACCTGATAACGGTCTACGCATGCCGCCTCCGCTTAAAACACCACCACTTTCTCTACGAGATTACTTCTTAGCCTTGGATGCTCATCACCCTGGATCGCCACCCTCCATGTGTGCCATTGTTTAACCTCCTTAGGCATAATATTATGTGGGGCACCAGAGTCTAAGAGACAATTATGTAGCTTTTGATCATGAACAATGAGTGTGATATAAAACAAAGGAGGATAATGGGATTTTACATCTGGTTGATCAGATGTCTTAGAACCAAAAATGATAGTCATATTATCATCCTGCAAATTAATAATATCTGAAGGGATAGGGGTAGCTGAAGAATTCAGGATTCTAAGAGTAGTCTCCCTGTATGAATCATTCCTAACCAACTCAGTTAATGGAATGTGAATTTTAAATTTGCTAATCTCATGTTCCAAATTAAAATTAGCAATTTTACCTACTTCTTCAGTTTATGTAGTTTTATTCCCATCTCTTTGTTGTTCCTTCTTTTTTTAACAAGACACGCTTTCTTTAATAGGAACATTCTTCACCTCCATGTTTTTTGTTGTTGCTTTTTTCATACCTGACCTAAGACCATATGACTTCTGCTACATTTCCTGGTAAACCTTTGGCACATATGATTCTTGTTCAAAACAATCTGTCTCATGATAATCTGCCATCTTTGCATAATGATATTCAGCCCTAGTAAAAAATTTAGAAGAAGAATCATCATCTAATTGATCCATATAAGGTTCTAAGTCTTTATCCTCCATCTGATCTATTTCATATGACTCATCATCTCGTATATTATTATTTTGGAAAGGAGGCTGGATCCTCTACTCCTCATTATCTCTTCTTTCTCTTTGAATATCAGTGTTCCTTCTTTCTTTGGGTATGAATCTAGGAGCAAAAGAACGTCTGAATTGATTTGGATTTCAATCTCCTTCCTGCATAGGTCTATTTTGATTCTTATTGTCCATTTCTAACCTATTAATTTTTGCAGAAAGGTTATTGATTAACTTGGTCATCTCATCCAATTTATTTTCTGATGGATTTCCTGTAGAAGTTGATGGTATCATTTCTTTTTTACCCTTTTTATCAAGCATTTGAGATTCTGATTCCTTAAGTTTGCTTGATGCCAATATATTTGACTCAAATTCCAATGCAGCCTCTTGCATGTTTAACAAAGTCACATACCTTCTTTCTCTTAATAACAATGAAAACTCAGAATAAAATGAATTTACATAAGTAAGCTTGGCTGATGTCTCATAAGGTTTAATTTCAGCAGGTATCTTACTGTACAGCTTATTGAACCGCTTTGAAAAATCTACAACTGTTTCATTATGTTTTCTTTTCAATGCTCCAAATTTAGTGATGTAATAAAGATAATCTTTAGTGTCCCCCCACTGTCTCATAAACACCTCCTCTAAAGCCTCTATCCCATCAATGGATTTTACTAGTAACTCTTTGAACCATTTTCTTACTTCTCCATCCAATCTTTGTACGAACATCCGCATCCAAACATCCTTAACCTCAATGTTTTGATTATCCGCATAACTGAAAAAAGCATTCCAATGCTCTTATGTAGTAACATCACCTTGACCATTGAACCTAGGAGGATATTTCTGGAAGTCACCTCCAGGAAAAACATTAAGGGGTTGAAGCAGAACCAAAGGGGCATATCTTGTATCCACTATGCGATCCATCATATCAAGGGGCTGACCAGCCATGTTTGGGCTAACTTGTCTTGGTGGAGAAGGAGGATTGTTGGACTTGACCTGACTAGATGTGAAAGTAGGATTATTAACTTTAAGTTGGCTAAATGAGGTCCTACTTGTGAGAGGAGTGTAAGGCGAATGTTTAGACTTCAATGAAAAACCCCCTGAATGTAAAAGTTCATCTTTGACCTTTTCAAAAGACAAAGGATTAGTGTAAACCTCAAAAGTGTCAATTTGAGTGATAGGGATAAGAAGGGACAAGTCTTGTTCATTTTCTTCTTCCTTAAGTTGTGATTCTATAGAAGGAGAAGCTTGTTGTGACTGATCTAGTATGACTATGGATGAAGGATAATGAAATTTTCCTGATGAGATAGAGCTCAATTTCTTCCTGGCCTCCTTCAAAATCTTCTCTAATCTGAAACTCCTGGATGCAAGGGAGATGTAGGGTTGTCTATAGTCCCAAAATTATTAGGAACCACAATTTCTTTCCTTCGACAACCCAGTGAAAACTGTAGTCTTGGAAAAGAATGTACTGATTCTATTCACCTTCAAAATCAGATCTATTGATGTCAAACCCAGGGAAGATATTCTTCACTTCCGTTGCCAGAAACGGTGCCAGAAGATGTTATCACTAGAGTTTGCACCTAGAATACTTAGGTTCAAATCCTAGAGAATCTTAAAATTTCTGAAAGGATGGCTAGGTTTGTAAGTTGAAAAGCAAATAAATATAACAAGGATCAGGCTAACATATCAGATTACTGAATAGTGGATGTATAAGCATAATAAACAAAGATATAAAAATTACGAGACTGAACGTATGCATTAATAAATCTAAATTTCATTCATAAGAACCCCGGTATAGGGAACATCTATCCAAGGAGAAGAATCATGAATAAAACATAAGATTTATCATTTCATATATTAAAAAAAAACCATCTCGGTTCGCACATAATCACTTCAAAGCATTCTTCGTAAACAAAGGAAATGAAATATATGCATGTAAAGTATAGTAGCAGTCTGATCTCCACCGTCTAACCCTTTTCTTATATACAATATTTTTACAAACTAAAACAGTTTAAGATCCACATTACATGGATAATAACTAATATGTTTACATTCAACTAGATCGAATAACTTCACAAGTAAGCTTAATCGATATTCCTAACAACTGTATAAACAAACTATAATATTATCTAACTAACAATTGTCCAGTCCTAATTGCTTATCAAACATCACCTGGCTCTGGAGCTTGACTCATTCATGATTAATTAAATTTTTTTGGCCGCCTCAGCTAAGATAGTTAAACCATCTAGCACCTGAGATCTCTTATACAATCTGGAATGCTCTATTTCCATAGCCTGCATTCGATTTTGAAGGTATTTGTTCTGATTTACAATTTCCTCATACTGATGTTGTATGGCCCTTTTTATTTTCAAAAATTATTTGGATACTGTGATAAGTTCCTGATAATTTTCACCCCCTTCTTACAAATCTTCTCACAACCTTTTGTTATCAATCGTTAATTTCTCATTTGCATCATTGAGATGCCAGTTTTGCTCTTTAAAAGACTGTAAGGACCTTTTTAATACTTCCAGCTCTGATACTGATTCCATTATCTCTGAATGTGCAATAAATTCCTTATTCTTGGAAGGTTTCAAACCTAAACCAACCTCAAACTCACATATATTGTGTTTACCTTTACAGACCTTTTCGACCAACTATGGTGTATGCATCAATTCTTGTCGAATTTCTGCCAGGGTTTGGTCTTCTGTTTGATAAGCTTCCTCTGTATCCCATAAAACTTCATCACTGGATGAATCTTCTATAACATTTACAACATCTCTGTGAACCCTAGGCTGTAAGATTATATTCATGTTCATCCTTAGCTTGTTTCTTGCTCTAGTCCTCGGTCTGAAACTATTTTCAACATTCTTTACCAAAGGAGCTTCATCCTGTTTTGTATCCAATGGAATTTATTGAAGAATTATATTGTCCTCAATAACTCTAGGAGTATCTAGAGACATAGCTTATTCTTTTTGCAACCCTTCAGTCTGGAAAATTCCTGTCATAGACACAATGTCACATAACCCCTGCACTTGTTTGCCTTCAACTTCAGTTGCTTTCCTTTTTTGTTCAATTCACTGTTCTTCCATTCTTTCATTGTCACACTCTTGAGTTTTGGGCTCAAAACCAGACCAAAAGATGAAATGTTGCCACAGTCTATTATATTTCCCCAATTTAGAAGCTATCAATAGTTTAATCAGACCATGATGGAAGACTGAGTGACTGCTATAGTCAAGGTGATTTCTAACCCGCTCAATCATATTTTCTATGCTCCTAAACAGGTAATAGAGCAAGTTTAACTTGGATTCTCCATTCCAATGCAGAAAAAACCTTAGGTGATATCTGAATATGGTTGCAAACCGTCCTTCACAAGTAATATAGCGCTGCATAATATTTAAAATATCTCTCCATTCTGGCTTAACCTTGATTAAGTGAATACCTTTCCTCCAATCTAATTGCTCATAACCAGGCAATAGAAAACGACTGAGATCAACCTCAAATAGATACTTCTTAAACCATTTTTCTCCTTTAGAGGGTATGCCAATGACTTCTGCAATGGTAGCCTCATCTACCTTAAAGGTTAGGTTTACAAATTAACCATAGAATCCTTGTAATTGTTTACAAAATCCTTCGTCACCTGCAAGTTGTTCCCATTCATTCGTTCACATAAAGAAAACCAACCTGTAGTCTTCATCATTTTGGCACATCTAGGAAATTCCTCACTCCACTTGATATTTTCTGGTTCCAACCTTCATATTTTCCCACTAAGTCTTTCAACCACTTCCATTGTAATATGAAGCTCTTGCTAGCTCGTGTTCTTGTTACAACATTTCACACAAACACGCACTATGCAGAGAAAGGTCGATAGGGTTAGCTAAAATTTAAAACCATGGTCTTAGCAAATCTTCGAAAATGTCCCTGTACATCATGGTATGATTACATTGCGTTGATTTGCAACATGCATCCGAACCCTAAGTCCATTTAATTATTAACAAGGACGGTCCTTCAACCATGCATCTTTTTCTCTTAACAGGTGGAAACAATCCGACTACGCCATTTCATCCTCATTGTTCAATGCGTTGCTGGTATGTGCCAAATCATAATTGAAGTATCATCACCATAAAAAGCACCGAACTTTCATCATGTAGAAGTAAGGCCTTTGTTTATTAAGCAAACCAAAACCATTCACACATTAGGCTATGCATATATTTCAATAAAGAACTTTAAAGGACTAATGCAAACGAGCCTTATTTGTTTTAAAATAAAACAATGATAACAAATATTCTTCTAAAAGAACCTAAGCACTAGGGTAAAACCTAAGGGAATCAAGATTCTAAGCTAACCTAGGGTAAAGTTAAGGAAAACATAGTGTTCTAAAAAAAACATTTCTAAAATAGAAATAAGATACAAATCTAGAGATAACAGGTGGCTAGGGCTTGATCATCTTCTTTAAGTAGGGCTTCTCTATTGGCCACTCTAGCGTCTTCTTGGATGCAATCTTCCCATACAATGTCGAACTTTGTGCTTTCCTTTGCACACATAGTCTGGATGAATGAATCCCAAGGTCTAGTGAGGACATTGAGAGCAGTCATTACTAGCTCATCTTCATCAAGGGAGTCTCCAATGGATTCTAGTTACTCCTTGAACTGGGAGACCCTTGTGAAGTAGTCTTAGATGGATTCTCCTAGGCTCATCTTGGTACTCTTCAATTGAGATCTCAAATTCATCTTACTATTGATGTTGTTCCCTTCATACATTCTGGCTAGGGAATCATACATCTCCTTTGGAGTCTTCTTGGATGAAAATTGAGGAATCAAGTGGTATTTGATAGAATCAACAATGATTCTCTTTTCCCTAATCACGTCGTTCTTGTGCTTCTCCTTAGCTTCATTCTCCACAGGTTCTGCAACTTGATCCTTGATGTATTTGGAAATATCATTCTCTTTGAGAATGAGTCCAATTCTATATTTCCATGCTCAGAAATTCTCTATGCCTTCTAGCTTATCCTCAAGCTTAGTGCTTGGGGCCATCTTATCCAGGAAGTCACCAAAAAATGAAAATTCTCAAAATGAAAAACTGACCTTTCCAGGAGATGTGCTTGACTGAGGCGAGTTGACTAGTACACTTGCTTTTTGGAAATTCCAAATTTTTACCCTTCAAAATTGACTTGCGAATTTTGGATCGATAGTAGATTTTTGGTTTTCTGGTTTTTCTGATCCAAAAGTCAAACTAGGGTTTGAATTATCTTGGGGTTCTACCCACTCAAGAACTTCTATCTTGGTCTTATAATTTCACTTTTGAAGAGGTGCATCTTTCTCTGCAATCATATTTCCAAAATTCCAACTTTGATAGAAACCCTAATTTATTACCGGAGGAAGAAGAGAGAGAGTTTCACCTTGTGAAAGTTGTCCTATTTAGGTTAGTTCTGATACCATGTTAAAATTCTATATGCTAATCTAGATAACAATTCAAATTTACAACAATAGCATATGCAGGATCACTGAAATAAGCACAATCACAAGATAGACATAGATTTATCGTAGGAAACCCTCGTGGGGCAGAAAACCCAGCAAAACTTCATCAATATAGATGATCAGAAAGTATAAAGATGAAATCCCCAAATAAGAGCTCCTTCTCCTTCACAGACATCCCTCTCTCTCTCCTAATGCGCAATCCACAAGTGAGTGTGTGTGTGTGTGAATGAATGAATAAATAAGAGAGCCTAGATCTCTATTTATACATTCACTTTTACTTTAATTTTACAACTTTACATGTCAGCCTCAACTAAATTTACCACTCAATTAATGCTGACTGGGCCGACTCCTCTAGGGGACATAAAAACCCCATTACATTTTACTCTAGGGGGATCTAATGCCCCGACTTACAAAGCAGGATTTACCTCAATGAATTTACATGACCAAATGTAATAATAACATCCCGGCGGAGGAATAAAACATCTACGAATAAATTATAGTAATAAAGTGCAATAGAGTATTCTTCGAAGTTACAATATTTCAACACAAAGGAATAAGGATTAGTGGTTTTTCATGATGCTCTCCTAGAATTTTAATAAATAAAAAAAATATATACATCTTTTACCTCAAGTTTTACCTCTAAAAAGATGGTTGTGGATGTAGGAATCTTTGTGGTACATGAGGTTGAACATGTATGCATACTGGGGGCTGCAAATGAGGCACACAAAGATATGAAATTGAATAATATTGTTGTAGATATGAAGGTTGATCAAAATATGTTGAAAGATATGAAAGAGAGTTGGAGTTGATAAATGCTACCTGAATGAAGAAGAGGATAATGATAAAGGAAATAAATTGAAGATGTTGAGAAGATTCTGAAGATATTGGAAGAACTAAATGTCCCATCCGCCACTCCCCCATGCCTAAGGATTTTCATGTATTCATGCAAGCAAAGGAAAGTGAATTCTACTAAAATTGGATGACTAGGTGGTTGTATGGCTGTCGTTATTGGAATAATATATGCTTCTACAAGAAAATGAAATCCTACTACATAAAATCCTGAAAAGATGAATGGTTGCAAGTTGTTGATATCATAAAACCAAATAATATTCAACTGCTACAAAACCCAAGGTACAATTCTTACCATGTGAATAAATGTTCCTGAAGTCGAACATGGAAATAAATCTTTGGATTGTCGACCATCAATGTATGTCATTAACCAACATGAAGCAACTCACCTTTAATGAAAATAAACGCCAAAGTACCTTAGTGCATATTAACAAGTACGAATGGATGTGTTGGAGTCGATTCACCTGCAAGATTTGTCATTCAAGAGGCATTGATGAATCCCCATGATTAACAAGAAAGGAATCTTCCATTGATGCATGCAGACTCCAAGGCACTATGAAATATCTAACCTCAATCCTAGATGATGTGTTGGAGTCGATGGGATGATATTTGTCAGAAGGAGGGACTTAAGTAATTCCCCATCATATGACATGAGAATACAAATTATTTTGAAGAATCACAACACAAGATTTGGACCAACATAAACTTACATAACTTATTGTGAACTCTGCCTTCTAGTTTCCTGATTTTCAAACAAATCTTGTGTTTAGTTGCGATAGTAAACTGGTTTTCACAACCAAACTCATTTCTCTTTACTATTTTTTTTAAAGATAAATACATCAAAACATGAGGAAAAGAAGATGATGGATATTTTTGGATGCTTGTACAATTTATTTTTGTGATGATGATATGAATATGAGCACTAAAAGATGGCCTCTTAGATTAAAAGAGCATGCTAAAAATTTTCAAGAAGCTAAAAATGTACTTTTTACTGCATAGGATAAAAGTATTCTTCCGTCGATAAATGAAACGGGATTCCTTTGATCAAATATACCTCGAGATTGCTAAATATATCTTTGCGGTGTAAGGATCCAAGAAATCTATTGAAAAACACCTAATTACAAGTTTTTGTTTTCTGATAGTATCCTCAAATTACAAGTTTTTTAGAAAACTTGTAAATTCTAGAAAACAAAACTTGTAAAGCATGCTGAAAAACTTATAAAGTTTGTTGAGAACTTGTAATATATGTGAAAACTAAAACCCGTCTTCAATTAATCCATTCCCTTGGTGTTGATATGGTAAAAAATTATGAAAATGAGTATAGAAAGCTGGTCCATGACGAGTTGGAGAGAACCCATGTGTTTGTTTATGATTTTCACAACCATAGGTACCCAAAACTTTCAAGTTTGTGATTTTCCATGAAAACTTAAAATAACCCGAAAACCTATAAAAAGCTCAAAAAAACTATAATATTCTGTTAGTTACCATGTTTAATGATCAAAACCCACTTAATTATGTAATCGTCAAGAACAGAATAATAATTTGACCTTACATACCTTAAAGAACATAATCATTAATTCTCAAGATTGAAGGAAAATGGCAGAATCTAATAACCAAAACCATTGTGCAAAAATAAAACAATTTGTAGGACTAACATTGGATAGGTGGTAACTTGTTATGAGGCATTCACAGAGGGTTTTCTTCACATAAGTCAAAACAATACTAATAAATAGGCCAAGGTAGGGCACTCAGGTATTGTTGACTCAAACCCAGTCGACAGGGGTTCCCATCACTGTCGACACCAACCCACCATGATCTCCCTGAGCACCGGCCCAAACAGGTTTTACCTTGCCTAGCAACACCTGCAAAGTAGATGAGGCCTCACCCGAGGCGATCAAGGGAGAGTGGATGGAACCATGTTTCCACCGAATGAAAGAGGATGTGTGTAGCATCGGCTACTTACTCTTATTGCAACATTCAACGGTAAATCTATGCATTCACTTTGACATTATTATACTCATAGCATCATTTAATGGAAACATTCATTGTTGCAGCAGATTATAACAGTACAACGACTATTGCATCAAAGAAACATTGCATTACCATCAAAAGACAGAAGACACTCCAGGATTGCATAGAATAGTTTCATCACATCATATTATTACTGCAAAAACCCAATACAATGCCTCTGCAGGTCACATATTTCAGCAATATCTCTCGGTCTCAGAGCATACGCACAAACCGCATATCAAAAACTTCTCTGTTGATCCCTTTTACAACCTACAACTTTATGTCTATATATAGGCTTTTCCTTTACAATGTTTGTCCACTTACTAACAACTTCCTAACCAACTCTTGGACAAATGACCCGAAATCTAACTAACGCGGTCCAAATGACCCAACAACCCGCCTACTACGTTACAATTAGCAAAATTACATTTCATATGGTCCAATGACCCAAAAACCTGCCTATTGCGGTACAAACGAATCAAAAAATACATAAAATAATAGAGCCTTCTTCTTTCTGCGATTTCTTCTGATGTGTCGCAGCATCGGCTATGCTGTGACTTCTCCTTATCAAACCGCCTGCCAGTAAGCCCCCAACACAATCTTGTGGCCTGCCCTCGAGCCACGTCAACTGGACATGGTGTATTCTGCGGTCTTCTCTTTGAAGTCTTCGTACTGCTACACGACTGCCATCACCATTTAGTTGACTTTCGTAGTCCCCACTTGACTGTTGCCACATCTTTTGTAGATGGATGCTCAGTGAGCTTGGTCGTTACCTATTGCTGATGATTCTGTACCACTTGAAGTGCTTCACCTGCCTTGGTCATGAACTGTCCCCCAATATCCTGAAACTGCTCCAACTGTGCAGCACATTTCTTCTATCACTCATCCGCCTTGGCGATGTGCAGTTGTAGATCTTTCAACTCCATAACCTTGGCAACCTGCTCCATGGTAGGCATTGCATGCATTACTGCTTTAAGCGTCGCCAACTACCCTTCTGCTTCCTATCGTTCCTTCATTAGTTGTTCGATCTACTCGTCCTGGACGATCTGGCCCCAGAATTGCATAGTGTCAGCCGTGAGCTTTGTTGTATCCTTTTCCAGCTCCTCCAACTGAGTGGTGACCTCCTCAATTGCCCATTTTCTGTCATCAACTTCAACTTTAGGCGTATCAGGATTCACCTGAGCCTTCAACGCTTGATTCTCCTGCCGCAACTGGACAATGGCAGCCCCCAGCCGTTGCACCCGGTGGAGTACATCCACCTCTTCAGTGGGCTCTGGCACATGCTAATAAGCTTCCGTGATAGCCCAGTCGACTCGTACACTGTCGTCCCACATATGGGACTTCTCCACAATAAGGAAATCGTGTTCCTTTTTGAGTCCTTCAATTTCGCTCGCCTTCTCGGCTCGTTCTCTCTTAATGTGCTCTTCGAGTTCATCCATAGCCTGTCGTGCTAAAGCAGTGCTGCCGTTCAATTCTTCAATGGTGCACTTCACAGCGGCTTCACTTTCCTGCAATTGTGCACACATGCCACTGATCTCCCATAGTCGGTCTGTCTTTTCCCGGCTGGTAGCTACCTGCATCGTGGTCAACCCTTATACTGGAAATGCATTCACATTAATGGTCACCTTCTTTAGCTGCTGCATCAAGGCGTTCACAGCCTCGTCATTAGTCATCATCGCAATCGGGGGAATCTCCACATTCCTCACTCGTGGCTCGGTGCTGATTGTGCTAACTTGTGGTGCCACTATGTCGTTTGGTGCCTTTCGCAAAACCAAGTCATACACAAAGTCCACACGAGTAGTGAGCGCATGGAATCCTTCGTTTGTCGCCCTTATCATGTTCTGAGCTGCTGCGGTGAATGCATCAGTGATTGCTTGTACGATTCGACCCAAATGTGCTTCCGTCGATAAGGGCAGGCCACTGATTGTGGCCGGGTCCTGGTGCCCCTTTCTCATGTGCTCTTCCAATGTGTAGTCACTGTCATCATCCGTTGGTGTTTTGATGGACTCTTGATTAGAATCATGATGACTGGGTGGGTCCTGTGCCGATATACGATCTTCTGGACCCTTCGCAGGCCCACCAGCCTCAATCTCAGCAACCGTGACGGGTTCACGCCATTCTACTGGCCAGTCATTCATAATAGCCTCCAGTGCTTCAGTCGTTACCTTGTAAGGGGTCAACAACCATTGCTGACCAAGGTCACGCCTTTCCTGCACATAAATAGCATGTGACCAAACCGCAAACTCCATGATTGGCTTAAATTGTTCCGCAGTTTCTTTGGATAGTCGTGATACCTTTGTTGCGGCATTGCCAAGCATCTCCCAGTAGAGCTAGAATAACAATTGGCAATCCCGGAGGTGCTTGAGTTCCCATACATACCATAAGTTCTGATAGTGTGCACCCTACCGCTCTTTTGCAGCCTCAACTTCTATGCCCTGGTATATGTCGGGTTCCTTCCAAGCCACGAATGAAATCAAGATCAACATCCAGCTATATGTAAACAAGCCCTTCCCGAGCTGAACTGCCGCAACATCCTCTACTAACTGATTCAACAGAAACAAGGACCAGCTCATTTGGACACCCTCCGCACATTGTACTGCACATGCGATAAGCCCTGAGTTGCACTAGTTAGGACGACCACCCCTGAATACCTTACAGGATAAAAACTTGGTGCCGGTGAGTACTGCCTGATCATTGATACTGCTGGTGCGATACCCACGACCATCTGTATCCAAGCCATATTTCTTCACTAGTTGTCCTGCCTGCTTTTTGTCATTTTCCTTCCCATGGAAGAACTGTGATGGATCGACCCCATCTTTAGGCAATCCGGTAAAGCACGCAATTAAATCAATGGTGACTGGGATTTCGCTGTCCAACCACAACGAACCAACATGGAAGCACACAAGCAACTACTTTATGCATGCGTTAACTTCTGCCAGTCACCCAAAATGCGGCATGTTAATAAGTCCCAATAAGCCGGCCTGCTTCAATCCTCGTGCCCAGTCCTGTACAATCGGCATCGCGGTAAGTTGTGATCCAGGCACATATGGGGCCAATGCAATTTCTAGGTGCGCCACCATATAATGATCATCATATCGGAGGTGCATCAATGCCGGTCCAATATCAGCAGAGCACTCCATTCCAGTAGGGAGCACGGGCATCTTCACACCATCCTTTTGTTTCGGGTTCAGCTTGCGCGGGGTTGCATCCGGCCAACTGGGAGGGATATACCCATGGATGTCAATGGCTGATAGTCCCTCCCATGGGGTAGATTCATCAACGCGATGATTGGACTTCTCGACCTGCAACAAAGCTTCTCCTACCACCTCGGAGGATGATCTCAGTTGCCTCTTGCTCTGCAGGGACTCAGAATGTTGACCCCCTCGATGCTTCTTGACGACGACTAAATCTCCCACCGGCATTTTTGCGACTTCTGCCACAAGATTGACGTCTGTTTGTTCTTGATGTGGTGATCATGTGAAGCCTTCTGGCGATCCTTATCCACACCCTAATGGAAACCGGTGATAAAGCGATCTTCCTCCAGCTGTATTAACTCTGCGAGACGCTCCTTTAATGCTGCCGCAGCATCCATACTGGTTGTTGCTGCTATACACAGACTCAGAATAATATACTCCATAGGCATAACTGCTTCTTGTCCATACATTAGCTTTAATGGTGTCTACCCTGTCAGCCGTTTACATGTGGTGCGATAGGCCCACAATACTACTGGGATTTTTAGATCCCAGTCATCACGGTTCACATTGCACACCTTTGTCAATGCATGCTCCAATATCTTATTGAAAGCCTCCACTGTGTCATTCACCTCCGGATGATAGGGTGTACTCTTCTTATGGTTTATCTACAACTCCTCCGTTAATGCGTTGCTGGTGCCATTAAGAAAGTGGTTGCCTTGATTGCTCAACAATATCCTAGGGAAACCGAAGTGAGTGACAATGTGATCAAAGAGAAATCGCATGGCTGTGGCCGCGGAGCAATCAATGACTGGTGCAGCTTTCACCCATCGTGTAAAGTAATCTGTCACAATGGTGATATACCTAGCACCAGTGCGCTTACTTGGTGGATTGAGGGGTCCCACAAAGTCTACTACCCATTTTTTGAATGGCTGCAATGTCAACTGAGGAATCAATGACATCTCATCCCATCTGGATGGATTCCCGGTTCTCTGACAAACGTCACAGGACCTTGCATAATTTGTCGCATCACTGTGCAGCATAGGCCACCAGAGCCCCGCTCGAAGCACCTTTTGTGTCGTCGCACGGCCACCGTAGTTCCCTCTAGCCACTCCTGCATGTGCTTCATTAAGGATCTTCTCTTGGTCGTGTGGCAAGACACACCGTCACAATATCTCATTGGCACCCATCTTGTATAGCGATTAGCTGGAAGTTTGCAGCCTTAACTATCAACTGCTTCTTCTGATTAGTGGTGAATTCCTCTGGTGCGGTACCTATCGCCAAAAACTAAATGATTTCTTCAAAATACCCATCAGCGAATTCAACCTTAAATAATTGCGCATCAGGAAACCCATCCTCAATGTTAGTCGGCTCCTCTCCTGTTTCAATCTGTGAGAGATGATCCAGACTAGTATTTAATCGCCCTGGTTTTACAATTACTTCAAAATCAAACTCCTGAAAAAGAAGTAGCCATCGATAGATCTTCCCCCCCAACACAAGCTTATTGACCAGGTATTTTAATGTAGAATGATCTGTAAACATCTTGAAATGGCCTCCCAATATGTAATGGCAAAACTTCTGCAAAGTATAAACCATCGGCAGACCTTCCCTCTCCGTAGTAGTATAGTTTCTTTCTACAGATGACAACTTTTGGCTGGAAAAATCAATGGGGTGATCAAGATCTCTCTCTCTGGGTTGGGCCAATACCACTCCCAGCGCGATCGATGAGGCATCAACATGAACATGAAATTCCTTACTCCAGTCAGGAAATACCAATATCGGTGTAGAAGCCATTTTCATCTTTAGTGTCTCAAAGCTATCCTAACAGTCAGGGCTCCACTGAAATACTGCATCCTTTTTCAACAACTTCTCCATAGGGGCGTTAATCGTAGCATAACCCCTGATGAACTTGCAGTAATACCCCGTGTTTCCCAGCGTCGCTTCTAACTACTTAACAGTAGTCGACGGTGTCAAACTCAAAATGAGAGCGATCTTTGCTGGGTCAACCAATAATCCTTGCTTACGCACAATATGACCCAACAATATACCAAATGGTGCACAGAAGATACATTTCTTTAGGTTCAGCGATATCTGGTGCTGCCGACATCGCTCCAACATTAACTGCAGATTCGCTAGATGATCGCGGACCAAACCATAGACCGTCCAATCCTCCATGTATACTTGCAAAAAATTCTGAATGAATGCAGCAACGACAACCCGCAAAAATATCACAGGTGCATTCTTTAGGCTGAACGGAATCACGATGTACTAAAAGCATCCCCATTCGGTCACGAAAGTTGTCTTATGGTGTGAGGCACCTGCAACAATTAATTAACAAGAATGCGCGAAATAGCAGAAATGACAGAACTCAGAATCACTTTTGTATTGATCACGGGCCACTTCGAGGGGGCAACCTCCTTTGAGCAAGCTCAATACAAATAACTTCACGGTGGCTTCATAGGTCTCAACACACACTTATATACTAATTCTAGGCGCCAATACTATGGGTCGAAACCATGGGCCGTTACAAACTATGGATCAACAATACTACGGGCGACTTACAAAGCATATGCGCCAACAACAATAACACAAACTATTGATCAACAAATACTACGGGACAACTTACAAAGCATATGCGTCCAATAACAACATACTAACAAAGTAAAGACATGGGTTCCTAACATCCCCTCCCCCTTGAAAAAAAGCTTTGTCCTCAAAGCTTTAGATGTGGAAATTGTTGTTGAATCTGAAGGAGTGGTTCCCATGTAGCATCCTCTGGTTGCATGCCGTGCCACTGAATTAAGACTTCTGTGATAGAGCGAGAGCGAAGCTGACGCGTGCGCCGATTGAGGATGGCCTCTGGCTCCAAAAGGATGGATCCTTCATTATCCAGTTCGGGTAAAATCATTTGGCTGCTGATGTTGGTGCCAAGAACTTTCTTCAGACAAGAGACATGAAAGACTGGATGAATGCGGGAAGAAGGAGGAAGTTCCAATTTATAAGCGACGGACCCAATCTTCTGAAGAATCCGATATGGCCCATAGAACTTTGGAGCGATCTTATGACGTCCTTTGAGTTTCAAGGAGGATTGTTTGTACGGCTGGAGACGAAGAAAAACCATATCGCCGACTTGAAAGGTGCGCTCTGAACGGTGCTGATCAGCTTGTTGCTTCATGCGATTCCTTGCCATGTGAAGATTGTCCCGCAAAATGCGAAGAATCTGATCTCGGTTGCGAAGGACCCTGTCAAATTCCTGAACTGGTGAACTGGTGGGGGTGTATGGAAGAAGAGCTGGAGGTGCCTGACCATAGACTGCTTCATATGGGGTCATTTTGGAGGCAGTGTGGTAAGAGGTATTGTACCACCATTCAGCGAGAGGAAGCCACTTTGCCCACTGATGTTGTTGTTCCGAGGTGAAGCAACGAAGATAAGTTTCCAAGCATTTATTAACAATTTCAGTCTGACCATCTGTTTGTGGGTGATACCCTGAACTCATCTTCAGTTTGGTGCCAGTGTGACGAAATAGTTCTGTCCAAAAATGACTAGTGAAAGTCGCATCACGATCCGAGACAATGGAAGAAGGGATGCCATGAAGACGAAAGATCTGGTCCATAAAAATTTGAGCGACGGAGGAGGCTGTATAGGGATGGCTGAGAGCACAAAAATGACTATATTTGGAGAGACGATCAACCACAACGAGAATCACTGTCTTTCCGCCAGATTTAGGGAGCCCTTCGATGAAATCCATAGAAATATCTGTCCAAATCCGTGTAGGTATGGGCAAGGGTTCAAGCAATCCTGGAAGGAGTGTTGTTTCACCCTTATTGCGCTGGCAGGTATCACATTCGGCCACCATCTGTTGAATTGTTCTTTTCATGCCCTGCCAAAAGAAGTTACGCCGTGCTCGTTCATATGTTTTGAGGAACCCGGAGTGCCCGGCTGATGGAGAAGCATGGAGTTCATAGAAGACAGCCTGTTGAAGATCTGTGCTCTGGGGAAGCACCAGACGACCCTTGTATCGCAGAGAAGCACCATCCCAAGAGTAATGTGGGACCGCAGAAGGATTGTTGGTCAAGCGCTGGATGATCTGAGATAAGGAAGAGTCATTGACATAACCCTGTTGAACAGATTGCAACCAATTTGGAACCGGCATAGAGATAGCTGAAAGAGAACCTTGGGTATCAAATGTACGAGAAAGAGCATCTGCCACAATATTGTCTTTACCCTTCTTGTAAGTGATCTCATAGTCATAACCCATGAGTTTGCTAACCCATTTCTGTTGTGCCGGGGAGGAGACACGCTGGTCCAAGAAATATTTCAAACTCTGGTGATCAGTCTTGATGCAGAAATGATTCCCTAATAGGTATGGACGCCACTTCTGTACTGCATGCAAAATAGCCATCATTTCCTTCTCATAGGTAGAGGCAGCTAAATTCTTACCGGACAGGGCTTTGCTGGTGAATGCAATGGGGTGTTCATCTTGAAGGAGAACAGCACCAAGTCCATTGCCGCAAGCATCACTCTCAATCGTGAAGGGCTTGGAAAAATCGGGCATAGCTAGCACAGGTGTAGTACACATAGCTTGTTTTAGTTTGTCAAATGCACACTGAGCAGCAGGTGTCCATGTAAAAGCATCTTTTTTCAATAGGGCAGTTAATGGAGCTGCAATCTTCCCATAATCCTTGACAAACTTGCGGTAGTAGCCAGTCAACCCCAAAAAACCACGAAGGCTCTTGAGTGTCTGAGGATGTGGCCAATTGTTCATGGCATCGATTTTGGCAGGATCCACGCGAACCCCTTGTGCTGATATAATGTGCCCGAGATACTCAACTTCCTTTTGTCCAAAAACACATTTAGACTTCTTGGCATGGAGATGATGGTCAGAGAAAAGTTGCATGACAAGATCCAGATGCTGGAGATGTTCATCCCATGTTTTACTGTAGATGAGGATATCATCAAAGAATACCAGAATGAATTTCCGCAAGTAGGGTCGAAATATTTTATTCATTAAGGCCTGGAATGTGGAAGGAGCATTAGTGAGGCCAAAGGGCATGACCAAAAACTCATAATGGCCATCATGTGTGCGGAAAGCTGTTTTAGGAATATCCTCCTCATGAACTCGAATTTGATGATACCCAGAACGAAGATCCAACTTGGAGAAAAAGTGAGCCCCATGAAGCTCATCAAGAAGCTCATCAACGACAGGAATTGGAAACTTATCCTTGATGGTGAGGTGATTAAGTGCTCGAAAGTCAATGCAGAGGCGCCATGACCCATCTTTTTTGCGGACAAGAATAACTGGAGAAGAAAAGGAACTAGTGCTTGGGCGAATAATACCTTGCTTCAATAAGTCCCGCACGAGCATTTCAATCTCTGTTTTTTGGTGAAATGGGTAGCGATAGGGCCTGATGTTGGGAGGAACGCTGCCAAGAAGGAGCTGAATACGATGGTCTTCTGGCCTGGAAGGTGGTAATCCCACTGGTTCAGCAAAGACACCTGTATATCGATTCAGAATTTGTTGTAGATCCAAAGGAGTAGTGGAGACCGCGGATGGTTGCATCTGGATGGAACTGATCTGAGCGATGACACCATGTGAACTCTTCTTGAGGAGTTTCTCCATGCGATGTGAACTGATGATGCTGAGAGAACCTGGTTGTAATCCTGTCAATGTGTGTTTGTGTCCATTGAGGGAAAACTGCATCCAAAGTTCGGCAAAATCCCATAAGATAGGGCCGAGTGTGCGTAGCCATTGAGCGCCCAAAACCACATCACATCCGCCTAATGGCAAGGCAAACATGTCAGACCGCAGGATATAATCTCCCATAGAGATACGCACATTTCGACACTTCCCTTTGCAAGGTAAGGTGCCCCCATTGGCAATCATGACTTCAAAGTTGGAGCAAGGATGGATAAAACAATCAGCTTGTTTGGCGATCCGAGGGTCGATGAAATTATGAGTGCTACCAGAATCAATGAGGATTGTAAGAGGAAGCTTCTTGAAGTAACCCCTGACCCGCATTGTTTGGGGGGTGGTGATTCCAGCTAAAGCATGGAGAGATATCTCTGGCTGGTCATCCTGAGACGGAGGGTCAATAGGCGGTTCCTGAATGTCGACCGGAGCATCCAGTGTTTCTGGATCTTCGTCACCCATTTCAGAGGCAGGCGGAGACTCCACATCCAGGAGATATAGTTTTTGCTGAACACATCGATGTCCCCGAGTGAATTTCTCATCACAATTATAACAAAGACCCTTTTCTCTGCGTGCTTGCATCTCTGTTTCTGACAAACGCTTGATAGGAGTCGGTCGAGGAGCCTGCGGTATAGGAGGTCACTGAGACCCCATATTTCTGAAGGGAACAAAAGTGGGCTTGGAGCGTTGTTGGGCTGCAATCTTGTCTTCTGCCAATTTAGCCAACCCGAGTGCTTCCATCATTGTGTTGGGGCAGAACATTTTGACCTCGGAGCGGATGGCATCCTTTAGACCACTGATAAAACAACTCCGGTAAAATTCATCAGACAATCCTTCGGTGTGGTTGGCTAGATTCTCAAATTCAGTTTGATACTCTCTCACAGTGCCAGTCTGGCGAAGTTTAGTGAGGGCTCCTGTGAAGTCATCAAAAGCACTAGGACCAAATCGTTGCAGAAGGAGCTGGCAAAAGTTTGGCCAGTTGGGCTCTGGATGAGCCTTGATGTACCAACGGTACCACTGAAGAGCTTCCTGTTCCAAATGAAAGGATGCCAACGGAACTTTGTTGACATCAAACGTATTATGCAGACTGAAATATTGTTCTGCACGATAGATCCACCCAGTTGGATCGGTACCATTGAAGTGAGGAAAATCAAGCTTTGGACCACGGAAATTGCTGGAAGAAGAGAACCCAGTGTCTACTGAAGACTCGGACTGCCGTTTGTTGTTCATAGCTGAATGCTCAAGATGGAGACCAAGAAATTTTTCATCCAGATCCTGGAGTTTGGCTTGGATGGCTGCAAGGGCTTCCTCCATGGTTTTTGCTCCTGCATGGGTGACAACCATAACCAGGGATTTTTTTTATTTTTTTATTTTTTTATTTTTTTTTTGATTGGGTAGGAAAACAAAAACAGGAACTACTTCAGTAAAGGAAAATTTGGATTTGGGAAAAAATCAGAAGGGTAATTGGGGTTTGACTCGTTTTTTGGACACTGTTGGATAGACAGGGAAGTAAAAATGAGGATTTCAGCAGCGGGGTGAAGGGATGGGAAAAATTGGCAGAAGGGAACAAAGAAGCAGAATTCAGAAAGGAACTCTGTGGTAAAAATTGAAGGTGATTGGGTGAAATCTGAGGAAGTTATGGCAAACCCTAAAAATAGACAAATGTGGGATTTCCGGCTGTAGGAAGGGGAACTGAGGATAGGGTCCTCAGGGATGAAATATGCAGAATGGAATGACAGGGGTTCCCTGAAAATTTCAAGGGAAACAGAGGTAAAACAAGGGAGATATGGAGAAAAAACTGAATTTTTTTTTTTTTTTTTTTTTTTTACAGACTGGAGCGGCTACGGCTCAGAAGGAATCTGGAACAACGCCGACCTGCTGGATCTGGAACGGCTTGCAAAATGAGTCTGAAACGGTGCAGCAGTGATCGACAATAGTTCAACTGAAAGTAGATATGGACCCCAGGTATGTGCGGCTTCCTAACAGTTCAGGGTTTTCACTCGGCCACCAATGCTGTCTGACGGCTTGCGTATTGGGGCAGTACCCCTCACTCCACGGCTCAGGTAAAACTGATAACCGCTTTGCCACAAACGACAGCTCTTGGTTTACCTCACGGGTGGGAACTAGTCAATCAGGTAGGGGTCGTTGCCCTTTTCGCCGGCAGGTCCTCTCAATGGGCCAGCTACTTCGGGGTTCCTGTGGTACTCCTCACAATGAGTTTTAGGGCTTATGCCCAAGTACTTCCCACAGTTAAGCGGATAGGGATTATTCCCAAATCCGAACCTGCAACAGATGCGAAAAAAAAAATTTGGCAGAAATTTCACCCAGCGAGCCCAAGAAAGTGCTCTGATACCAGATGTGAGGCACCTGCAACAATTAATTAACAAGAATGCGCGAAATAGCAGAAATGACAGAACTCAGAATCACTTTTGTATTGATCACGGGCCACTTCGAGGGGGCAACCTCCTTTGAGTAAGCTCAATACAAATAACTTCACGGTGGCTTCATAGGTCTCAACACACACTTATATACTAATTCTAGGCGCCAATACTATGGGTCGAAACCATGGGCCGTTACAAACTATGGATCAACAATACTACGGGCGACTTACAAAGCATATGCGCCAACAACAATAACACAAACTATTGATCAACAAATACTACGGGACGACTTACAAAGCATATGCGTCCAATAACAACATACTAACAAAGTAAAGACATGGGTTCCTAACATATGGTGATCTTCTTTTGCTATGCGGATCTGATGGTAGTCAGAGAACCCATCTATGAAAGAGTACATCTCCTGGCCACCCACACCTTCAAGCACTTCGTCAGTAAATGGAGTTGGGAACAGATCATGCAAACATGCATCATTTAGCTTCCTGAGGTAGACACAAATGCGCACTTCATGAGTCTTCTTATCCTGTACCACCATAGGACTAATCCATTCTAACTCCTCAACTGGTTCAATGATACCAGCGTCAAACATGCAATCCAATTCTACCTTGACCCTCTCCTTATGTCGCGGATTCAATCGATAGGGTTGCTGTTGGATCGGCTTAGCATTTGGTTTTAATGGAATCTTCATCTCCCCTAAGTCGCCCAGAATTCCCTTCATGTCAGAAAACTTTGTAGGAAATATGTCCTGAAAATCATGGAGCAAATCAGTGACCTTGCTTATCATCTCATCATCCCAATAATCCCCGACATTTGCGAACTTCAGATTGTCCTCTCTCCCAATGTTAACCGTGTGGATATTCAACGGCTGACTGATTGGATCGCTTAGTGCATCAGGGGGTACTACGACATGACTTACTTCCGATTCTGAGATATTCACATTCCGCAGATCATCACCATCTTCTGGCCCACCACTGATATTGAATCATTCCATGAGAGACTGCATTTGGCAGTGCATGTGCGTATCCACAGGATATGCCACCGGGACAACCTGCATAATTACATCCTAGATGAGCTGTAATGCATTATTGACCTCTGGATCGACGTCCCTAAAACTGAATGTATGGGTAAAACACATTGTGAGCTCCAGCCAAGTAGAAATTTCTCCCCGTAACTCAGCTGCAGCATACCATTGTCGTGGCATCTCATCCAAAGTATGGATAAAATCATGGACCCACTCGTCTCGTGGTCGCGATACCCATAGCCACTGACACTCCATTAAGTGACCACCAAGATCGTTCCGACCATCATACTTTCCAGTGTGGTAAACCTCGGTATCGCCAAAGCGTACCATCATCAATCTTCTGCATTGCGACCATCCATCAATTGATGCCTTTTGTGTCTCCCACCAGCGTGCTAGAGCAATCTTCAGTGCTTCATTCAACGCCAGCAATTGTTGTGGTTCAGAAACTCTTTCCTCGAACTCCATCAGAAATTCATCTAAGTCAAGCAGTCCTTCATATACTGGTAGCGTGACCGTTTCAGTTGCGACACGGCATAATGACTGTGTGATCAACCCACATTTATGCAGCCACACCTTGGGCAAGCGATTCTGCCAATATTCTAGCGCATCATCGGAGTCAGAAGACATAGAGTTGTCACTACACCATCCTAGCTCACCGTTGGCAGTTGGATGGATATAATCCTCAGAGATATTGAAAGCATGGTCCCATCCACTAGGATCGTCGTCCTTCATTGGTTCTATGTAGCGTTTTCCTTCAGCCAGATCCAATGGGGCGATAACTCTAAGATCGCGATTTTCAAAAGTCATCATCCATTGCTTAAAATTGATTACAGCTCCACTATCATTAGCCCATCCAATGCCTAGTAATGCAGGATAAGAGCTTCCTCTGTGACAAATAATTAATAATACATAATTATTAATAATAAGTAGGAGTAATCGTTAATGAGAGGATGCATCTCCTCAAAAATAGGCAATGCCCAAGCTACTATAAAAGCGGGCCAACAATTGTATAATTATCATCTGATCAATCTATAAATTTATATATCTACGGATATGTGGGTTATTTTAGAAATTATGGATTCATTCCAAGTTTATTGAGAATATCCAACTATGGATATTACAATGGTATCAGAGCTTGTTGATTCCGGCTTGTGGCCAAATTGTCAAATTTTCTTTGAGATTTAGGTTTTTAACCTTACAATTAGGCTTTTAGCCATCCTTATTGAAGAAAAAAAAAAGAGAAGGGAATAAAAGGGAAGTTAAAAGAGAGAGAGAGAGAGAGAGAGAGAGAGAGAACAAGAAAGAAGACCACATAAAAAAGGAGAAGAATAAAAAAAGACACGACATAGTTTTTATTTAACCAACCTTCGTTTTATAAAACCATCCCGTGGTTTTATAAAACTAGCCTTGGTTTTATAAAGAAACCATTATTTATAATAACTCATACCTTAATTAGGATGAGTTTAGTTAGTAATAATAATCCATTTTTAATATAGTTATTATATAACTATAGTAATAATAATACATATTATTATTATCTCAACTAAAAATTAGTTTTTTTGGGAAAATATATATACATATATATATAGTTTATAAAACATTAATATAATAATATTTTTTTTTTCCTTGGAAAATGTCCGTAATTTTATTTCAAAAAGATGATTAAAATTACATATTGCACATGTAGTAGAATCAACAAGGATCCCTACATTTTCACATATTTGTGTCCCATATAAGCAAATACAACAGCTTATTAAGAGCTGAACCAAAAAAGAGAAACCCAAAGTAAAACTTCGCCACAATAAGATGTAAATCTTGAACAGCAAGGAGAAAACCAAAAGATGCCATAAGAAGAAGCTTGTACATCAGATAGGGCCACCGGTAATGTGCCTCGACCCCCACCATCCACGAAGAACCCTTGACAATTAGCTATGTCTTCAGCTCCCATCAGAACCGAAACCCTCAACAGAAGAAATAGTAGATCCAAGTCTGTGGACGAGCAGCAGACTCTATAGATCTCCCAAACCGGTGAACTCAGCCAGCATCTCCTGATGAAGAAAACGGCCAGATAGAACTAGAGCACCGCCGTAGCAATGGATCTTGTCCCATGAGCATTTGCATTGGTGCCCGTAGGCAAACATCGGCGTAGAGCAAGAGTCGATTGGTACTCTACAAGAATCAAGAATCTTCGATTCGGCTCTGCCTCCGCTTGGCTCTGTCCCCTCTCGGCTCTGCCCCGCTCGGCTCCGCTCTCCTCTACCCGGCTCGGCTCCATTGTCTTCCTGCGAGAGATTAATGACGCCCTCAACCTGTGAATTTCAAGCATGGCGACGACCTTCTTGGTCTCTGCGACGACGGTCAGCGCCCGGGCTGCAGGCGCGAAGGAAAATGCCCTCTGTGGGATCTTGTAGCTGCGTTTATTATCCATCCGGGTAAAATACCCTGGGAGATCGACCTCGCGTCCTCTTCCGTTTCATATCTGGCGAAGGAAAACCAAGAAACCGCCGTCTCAGCCTACCCGGCCAAGAAACTTCACCTCCTGCACAATGTAACCCACCGGCCTCCAAGAACTCAAAGCCCGTAGCCATAGCAAAACTGCTCCGCCTGTGACCAGCAACAGCACAGAGCCCTTGCAGCAAGCCCGCATCAGATTGAATCCTGGAGCCGACCTCCATATCAAATGCCGTGAGTCCCTGAAAACAGGAACCCCGAGAAGCCTCCACCGGGAGAAAGGTCGCCACCCTTCAGCCTGCAAGAAGAAAAAAAACACAGCTATGCACAGAGGAGGAGGGGCGGCTGGGTCAAACCCTTGCCGCCCAAGCTTAAAACAAGAAATCGACTCTCAAAATTGCAGAGCTCCAGTATCACCAGTTCGTTCAATGCATCCATTTAATATAATAATATTATTAATTAATTAATAATTATTATTATAAATAAATAAAATAAGAAAATAAGAAAATAAAAAATTATTTTTGGAAAAAAAAGGTCATTTGACCTAATTAAAGAAAAAAAATAGTAAAAAAGGTTCTTTCCAGCGAGACATATTTGGGAATTATTACACCTTTTTGGTGTCTACCTATTATCAAAGAGAAGAAGACGAAATCAGGGACCATCTATCGTCGAAGAAATCAAAATCAAAAGACGACCAGTCGTTGTCAAAGAAATCAAAGAAACACCATCCACCGTTGAAGAAGTCGAGGCTATCTATCGTGAGAGAAGTCAAAGACCCTCCATCATCAAAGTCGAAGACTATCTATCGCTGAAGAAATCAAGAAAGACTCCATTGCCAAAGAATTCAAGACTATCATCCTTCGAAAAAGAAAAAATCAATGAATATCAGCAATCATCGAAGAGTCAAACGTCAAAGGAAGACCAAGTATCGTCAAAGTTGAGACCAGTTATCATCAAAAAAGACCTATTCAAGGAAGAAATTGAAGCAAAGTTGAAATCGTAAACTATGGCAAACACATATTTGGGAATGAAGTCTCAGTTGCAAACAACAATGGACGAATTAGAACAATATAAAGCGAGTAGTAAACGTCTACAAGCTCAGATTGAGACACATAAGTTCTTGAAGGAGTGGAGAGATGATGAGAATCGTCGCTTATGGAATCAAAATCGACAGCTAGAACGAACCATAAGAGATAACAAGAAAATGTTATCTGATCATGATAAAGAAATATCATGTTTAAAAATCCATAATCAAAACCTAGAAGACCAGATTATAAAGTAAAAAAGTGATGATAAGCCACCCAATGGAAGCAATAATGATTTAGAAGAAGAAATAAAGCGTTTAAACCAGCTTTTTAGGGACAAAGATGATGAATTGATGCAAGTTCAAAGGAAGCTACAAAGTCAAGAATCGGACATAGGTCAACAGCAACAAAAGAATAAAGAACTCTAGCAGACATACGACACTACTAAAAAGACGCACTTAGTGGAAATTAAGAAAATCAATGACATATTAGCAAGTAATACCAAAGAACTATTTCGACTAAGAATTCATAACAAAACATTACTTACAAAAATAAAAAAGTTGAAAAATAGTAAGAAGATGGAACACTCTAATGAAAACCTTGAAGGAAAACTTCTAGACAAGCAGGAAGAAAATAGATACATCAGAAATCATAACAAAGATCTTAAGGAACAACGTAAGAAGTCTGAAGATGACAGAAAATCGCAAGTAGAATTGATTAAGAAGTGTCAAAATGATAACGTGCAGTTAGAAAACAAGTTGGAAAAGATACAAAATGAAACCTTTAAATATCAAGGGACAAAATACAACTTCCAGCTCAAGAAAACGAAGCAAAAGAGCAGACAACAAGGTCTCCATATCATCACCCAAATTATAAACGTCATTTTGACCAATGATAGGGTCAAAATGAACATACACAGAGAAATTATGATGTCAGACAAGCAAGAACATCGAATCAATACACTAAGCATCAAACAAAAAGTTACGTTCTACAAAGCGATCAAATAGCTCTGATAAAAATAGATCTCGGATGGACCACATCAGAGACGATGCGACAGTTCTCCCTTGGGATTCATAACTCATATTGCCTCATTTCATCAAGTGTCGCTAGTACTAAAGAAAGGATCTAGAGATGTCGGTTCAAACAAAGAAATCATTTGTTTCCAATAAGGTTTGAGGACAAAGCTTCCCTTAAGGGGAAGGCAATGTAACAAATAATTATTAATAATAAGTAGGAGTAATCGTTAATGAGAGGATGTGTCTCCTAAAAAATAAGCAATGCCCAAGCTACTATAAAAGCGGGCCAACAATTGTATAATTATCATCTGATCAATCTATAAATTTATATATCATTTTTATATCTACGGATATGTGGGTTATTTCAGAAATTATGGATTCATTCCAAGTTTATTGATAATATCCAACTATGGATATTACATCCTCCTTCAACTACTTCTATTACATCAAATTTGGCATATGTTTTCATTCCCTCAATGTCCACCACCATTCGTGGAACTCTCCCAATCAGTGTCACCTTAGCATGATTAGATAACTGGAGCTGTACAGGAGACCAGCTCAATGGGGGACTCCCCATATTCTGCCAAGCCTTCTTGGTCAAGATGTTGGCATCCGAACCAAGATCCAGGATAACGGAATCAACATCGTAGTCACCAATTTGAATATTCATCTGCATCTCCTTACCCGTCTTTCATCATTGTAAGGAATTAACCACAAACTCTTGTCGATCCTAGGTTGGTCGTCGCAACAGAGATTCAATCACAACAAGATCATCGGGATATCTTTCCAGGGATAAAACAACGTTCCAAAAATGCTTGAAGTGTGCTGGACTGACGCGATGGGACAACCTCTGAAGTGGCATCAAAAGTAAAGGGCATGTCGTACACAACAGCTTTACCTCGGTCTTTTTCTAATGCATGACGTGCTTGAAGAAATGTCTCCCGCTCCACATTAATGTCAAATGATACCTTCTTTTGTCCGGCTAACCGGATCATTGAGTTGTCCTCTCCATTTGTCTTTCCTCCACAGGTGACCATAGCAACGGAGGCATCTTGCAGTATTGGTTCTACAGAAATGGTCGCGATGTTTGCAACCTGGGTCTGGTTTAGCGGCGGATTTCTGGGTGGGTTCACATTTTGATTCTGATTTGGCCACAAATTCTGGTTATGTACTGGTTGCTACACTTGGTTCTGGGCGGGCTACTGTGCCTGAGGCTGGTTCTGCAACTGGGGAGTATTCCATGCTTGCCATCACACAATCAACTATGGACAATTCTCAACCGTGTGATCATTAACAAAATAGAACGTACACTGGTTCTGCAACAATGGACAGTCTCACTGGTAGTGTCCCCATACTGCACAAGGATAGCATTGAGCAGGTCCGCAACCACCTCGTCCTCCTCTGCGACCAAATCCTCCACCATGTTCTCCCCGGTATCCTCCCCGGAATCCTCCATGTTGCTGGTACTATGGTTGGTTGAACTGTTGCTACATTGGTGCCGGTTGCATTCCTTTCCCTTGTTGTGCATACTGTGGCTACTGTGGAGCCATCTGCATCGGAGCATATTGTGGCATGAATTGCGGCGGTTGCTGTTGCTGCGGTACAAACTGCATCTGCGGTTGAGGTAGCGGTTGGGATACCTGCGGCTGCGGTTGCAACTGTTGTACGACACATTGGTTGTCCTTTACATAGAATGCATCATATATTCTTTCTTGTAGAAACCCATATGCACGGAAATCCTTGTCATCATGACCCATCGATTTTCAAAATGTACAATAAAGGTTCCTCAGGGTTGTGACCATTTTCTGCATATATGGGAAATTGTCATGGCTGTGCCCATATACATGGAAGAAGCGACACCACGGCATGCGACCACCATTCAACGGATTTGGCACTCCTAAAACCAAATAATTGTAGAAATCCAGGCAAATGTCCTTTGTATGCCCTTCTCCTCAACATCGCGTACACCATACTTCTTCACGCTGCTCCTTTCCCTTCTTCAAATCTTGCAATTGTATAGTCAAGTTAGCGAGCTGTGTCTGTATATGCGACATCCTGGCTGCATTTTCTCCAATCAGTGATGCCTCCAATCGCATTGCAATCTCCAGAGCTTCACTGGGCGTCAAGATGTTTTGTTACATCAATGGAAGCCGAATATGTGGTAGCAGTGCCGCGATGAACAACTCTTTATGTTGGACGGCGCTCATATCGAAACAAACCTTGCCATCAGCGTCTTGAATTGGTGGTCGAATTCCCACACCATCTCATTGGGATATTGCTTAATTTCTTCCAATTATGTAATATTATGAGCCTCAAACTTGGGATTTCTAAATTCTGCAATTAGCCCATACCGGATCTCATCGAGTGATTTCACTGGGGCTCCTGTAGGGACTAGAACAGACTTCATAAACCGATCTAATGCAAAACCTCGCAGAGTTGTCACTAACTGTCCTTTCTTAGCGACATCATCAGTGATATGTTTTACAGTCCAGACTGCTGCACACAAAAACCAATACTATTTTGGGTTGTCTGTCCCACTCCCGTGGAACAACGGTAACTTAGCGTCATCGCCCGCCATTCTGGGATTCCTTCCTCCTTTCATTGTGCTACTACCGATTAACTTATGTGGTATATATGAACTTGGCAGTGTCGAATTGGTATTTCTTGCTATCTGAGAGATAGTGAGTGGAGGTGTGGATACATTGGTGCTGGAGTTTGGTCTTGCCTCTATCCTGGGCGTAGCCTGGTTGTACTTATCAGGACTGTGAGGTCGCTTCATCCCGTGTGGTCTTCCTTCACGGCCTTGCGGTTCGACCATGGCAGGACCTTCTCCTTTCCTCTGCCTCTTTTCCTGTCGGAACCTCGCTCCTCCCCTCGTAAGACCACTTTCTTCCTTGGCTTCACTCACAGTCTCGTCATGACCTGCACCCATCTACCCCTTATCATTCCATGTATAGTCCCCCAACTGTCGCTATACCCACGGCCTCCACCCACCAGGATGTCTACTGATCAAGATGCATCTTCAATATACCTTTTTCGCAAATAAGCATCTTAATCGACAGTTGAAGCGACAACAAAAACCTGCCTTGGGGTTCACGGAAAAAATATCTTTCGGCTTCACTATAAGATTTCTGGGTATCAACCGTGAACTCTATGATATATCCCTCTAGGATGCTATCGAACCACACTTCAACAACCCACGAATCAAACCCAGTCGACAAGGGTTCCCATCACTGTTGACACCAACCCATCGCGATCTCCCTAAGCACTGGCCTAGACAGGTTTTACCCTTCCCAGCAACACCTGCAAAGCAGATGAGGTCTCACCCGAGGTGATCAAGGGAGAGTGGACAGAACCATGTTTCCGCCGAATGAAGGAGGATGTGTGTAGCATCGTCTACTTACTCTTATTGCAACATTCAACTGTAAATCTATGCATTCACTTCAACATTATTATACTCATAGCATCATTTAATGGAAACATTCATTGTTGCAGCAGATTATAACAGTAAAATGACTATTGCATCAAAGAAACATTGCATTACCATCAAAAGACAGAAGACACTTCAGGATTGCATAGAATAGTTTCATCACATCATATTATTACTGCAAAAACCCAATACAATGCCTCTGCAGATCACATATTTTAGCAATATCTCTCGGCCTCAAAGCATACGCACAAATCGCATATCAAAAACTTCGCCGCTGGTCCCCTTTACAACCTACAACTTTATGTCTATATATAGGCTTTGCCTTTACAATGTTTTTCCACTTACTAACAACTTCCTAATTAACTCTTGGACAAATGACCTGAAATCTAACTGACGCGGTCCAAATGACCCAACAACCCGCCTACTGCGGTACAATTAGCTCAAAATTACATTTCATATGGTCTAGTGTCATGTCCCAAATTTGGAATTGGGTCACAATGGCCTAATCACATTATCCATATTCATTAGAGTTTGCAAAGTTGATGTTAAGGGTCAAATAATTGCCAAGGAGGAAAATTACTAGTTTCCTAGGTTTGGGGTGGAAGCTTTGGGATTTGGAATAATGGGGATAATAAATGATGTTTGAACATTAGAATGGCATAAATATTTAATAAAGGAGCTAAATAAATATATACAAGTGAAAATCAAAGTGGCATTTCATCATGAAGACACATGGAGGAAGTGGGACCCACATATGGCTAGATTTCCCCACTACATTTGGCATCATTCTCTCACCAATTCGAATTCAAGGTGAATGGTAACATACTTGGGGAAGTCCAAAAGGTATTATTCATGGCATAACTCATCCAAGGTCGAAATATAGAGGAAGAGTAACTCCCATGGAAGAGGAAGAGGCAATTTGGAGCTAGTGAGACACTTGGGCTAGATTCCCTAGCTCTATGACAACAATGATGAAGATGCTATGACACCTATGACACAAATCAGACCTGAAGGCTGACATATGACATATATGACATGTCAGGGCTAAAAATAGACTCCAAGAGGGCGCTCAAGGGTGTTAGGGCAGCTAAGATGCTTCCACATGTGATTTGGTGGAAGTGGGAGACTAGGAATTGTTGTACAAGTGGCGTTCTTTGGAATCTCTTCCCAACTTGAGTTGGCATGAGTCTCTTGGAAGGAATTCGACCCATGGAGGCCATTAGAACTTTATAAATGTCAATAACAAAGAATGAAACCAGCTTTTGATCATTTGTAGAATTTGCAATTGCATTTGTGAAGAGGGAGAGCTAGTGGATGACTAGTTTCTTGCCTTAGCCAATTTCGAGGGTGAAAGATTCCCATCCAAGTTGGTAATTGGAAAGGCCATTCAGACCTTTCATTTGGAGCTTTAATGGAGTCTTTATTTGCAGGTGTAAGCTACAGGGCAGCTCATGGTTTCTTCTATTGCAGCTCACTCCTTCAACCATTTCCGGTTTTGATGGCATATTCTTGATCCTTGAGGGAGGGCGTTTTTGGTGAGCTATTGTACTATTTGGGGAAGTTTTTAATGCCCCATTTCTTTTGTAATATGAATTAAATACTCTGTTCTTCATCTACAAAAAGTTTCAGGTCGAAATTCCAAGTAGAAATGTATAAATCTCATTTTTAATGGAAGAACAATGCCATTTCCCCACTACCTTGTTGTGAGCCAATGTATTGATGATGATTTCGAATGGATGGATGATTCTCTGATATATTTGTGGTCAATATAATTCCATGGATGTCTTCTACAAGTTTCATGTACTGTACTTGAGCATTTGAAGTATTTTTACTTAGTTTAATTGCACTGGGAGAAGAAATAGTGCCATTTCCCCAAGGGTCGAATTGGTGATTTTTGCAGTTGAATGGGAGAGGGTTGGAACAGATATAATAATCAATTAATGGTGCACATGAGACCTTAATAACATCCTTAATACATTCCCTACCTTTTTTCAGAAATTTGAGTGGCTTTGGAGGCATTTGGGAAGCCATTTTCAATACTTACCCCAGGGGGATTTGAACCCCAAATTACTAGTAAAATTGCATACTTGGTCCAGAATATTAAGAGAGTTTGCAGAGGTATTTTGGTGGCCATATATCATCCCTGAACATCATATTCAAGTCTTAATATCATTCATACACCTTCCTTGAAGATTTGAAGGCATTTGGAGTCAATTCGAGACATAGAGACCAATACTAGTCAAAGGCAAATTACTAGTAAAGTTCCCTACATTGGCCAGAATTGAAAGAGTATTTGCAGAAGTATTTTAAAGGTCCAAAGGCATCCTTAAAACACATATTTATGTTCTAATATCATTCATATACCTTCTCAGAATATTTGAAATCATTTGGGGCAAATTTGGGACCTAGAGATCAAACTAGTCAAAGGTCGAACTAGGGAAAAAAAGTGGAAAATTGCCATTTTAATAAAATTCCTAACAAGGGACATTACAGTGGTATCAGAGCATGATGTTGGCACCTGATGTGGTATAATATTCATGAGGACAATAATTCAGGTACCACCATTAGATATTGAAACCGAAAGTGCTTTTGTTGAAGAAAAAAAAAGTAGGAGAAGAAGAGCAAATTTTTTGAGGAAACTATGACTAGGGATGAAAAGGGAGCCTCATATGATGGTGAGGAGCATATAAAAATTATGAAAACAATATTTGAAGATATGACCAAGCAACTTAAGGAAGGATTCGAATTGTTTTCTATCGAACTTGTGGAAAAAATTATTGATTTTAAGGAAACCAAGGGGAAAAATGCATCAGCTTGCTTGAAGGAGCAAAAGGAAGAGACATCACAAGATCATGAAGAAGAGTCTATTGAAAATATGGAAGATCATTTCGAGACACCTTCTAGCTTAGACATGAACCAAAGAGCATCTACTGATGGATGCTTAAACTATGAAGGAGTACCTACTGATGGGTGCTCACACCTCTATGTTGGTGACATAGAGATCACTTTTGAAAGTGTTGCTGCAAGCCCAAGTTCCATTAAGCATGATAATGAAGACCTTGCAGCAGTTGAAGAAGAACCAAGATCAACTTCTCCATCACCACTTGAGCTTCATGAAGTTGGTCCAAGAAAAAATGAAGAAGATGAGGAGGTTCATTTGCAAGAGCCTCATTTTCTTGAAGGGTCCTTAAAGATGAATGAAAAGAAGATCCAAGAGTCCCTCAGCATTCTCCATGACACTCAAGCATTGGTGTCAAATTCTTCTTGGAGAGCTACTTCATTGGAGGAAACATCCTTCCTTGAAGACATGGAGAAGATTCAAAGAGCAATGTGCCACATCAAAGGTAATTTCATGTCTTTGCTTTTTGATAGAAACCATTTGTTTGAGCTTAATGAATTGTTACATGATGCATACTTGAAGAATAATGAGGATATTCATAAGCTCACAATTCAAAATGAGCAACTTCTTGAAAAGTTGCAAGATACTTGTTTTTCCTCCTATGTTTCAGATTGTCAAATGGTAGATTGTTTGGAGGATTCTCATGACATGGTGGATCATGAGAAATGTGAAAACTTGAATGTTCTTGATGTGTTTGAAGATGAACTTGAAGAGATCCAAACACTTGATGTGGTGGAAGATGAATTTGAATTGCCTCTTGATGAAGGTTATGCAATTTTTAAAGAAGAGCATGATTCCTCTACATTGGAACCAAACTATGACGAAGAGTTCACACTTTTGAAGGAGCTGCATGATACTACCCACATGGATCCTTCCCATGATAAAACTCCTGAACTTTTTGATCATTTGGGTGAGTTAGTACATTCTCCTACATCCTACAATTCCATGTTTTGCAGTATTAGTCTCAATGAAGTATGGGTGAAAGGGTTCTTTTTGATGGTGCCACATGAGGAGTATGGAACTCCTAGATTTACTTTTTATGATGATATGGTTGGAGCACATTCTTATTCACATTTGCAGAAGCATACTTTGTTACTTTATGACGATGCACATCTACATGGATGCACCTATGATATGCATTTGAGTCACTTGAAGACTCATGGTTTTTCTTGCTCAACACTTGATTCATTTGATGTTGGAGGAACTTCATCCAACACTTGGGTGAATAGATTTATGATTGGAGAACATTTTTGTTGGAAGCCACATACTTTGTTATATCTTTATGATGATGACATTCAGGGATGTATGGGTGAGACTTCTTTGAGTCATTTGAAGTCTCCTTGTTTTTTCTGCTCATTATTTGGTTCAGATTTTAATGGAGATTCTTCATTCACTTCTCGGATGAAAGAATACATGGCTGAATATTTTGATGCATATCACATCCTTTTGGAGCAGCTTTATAAGACATGAGATCCTCACCTATGTCATTGGAGCAGATTTGATTGGTCACTTGAAGCTTGTATGCACTTGGAAAACGGTGGTCTACTTGCTTGGAGGTATAAGCACTTTCATGATTCTTTGATGAAGCACCTCCTTGATATTAATTTTCATTATGTAGTTATGTACTTTGATGATATATATTTGGTACTCATGATGTTTGGAAGAATGCATACAAGAAAATGGGATCCAGGAATCCTCTTATCTAATGGTGTAGGTTGGAGAGCACTCTTAATTGTTGGGGTGCAATACAAGCAATGGGACCCTGGAATAATTTTTATCTCATTGGTTTCAAATTTTTTAGGGAAACAAGCAATATGGGAGATGGATTTCCCCACTTAATAAAGTGATTTTTATCAGAGTAGTGCAGCAGCAAGCATGTTGGTTCCTCTCTAAAATATTCATGGAAACTCAAAGACTCAAGGTTTGGCAATTCAATGGCAACTTCAAAGAATTATACAGAAAGCAGGTTCTTCAACACCCATGTTTGAAATTGCTTGAGGACAAGCAATATTGGGAAGGGAGGATTTGTCATGTCCCAAATTTGGAATTGGGTCACAATGGCCTAATCACATTAGCCATATTCATTAGAGTTTGCAAAGTTGATGTTAAGGGTCAAATAATTGCCAAGGAGGAAAATTACTAGTTTCCTAGGTTTGGGGTGGAAGCTTTGGGATTTGGAATAATGGGGATAATAAATGATGTTTGAACATTAGAATGGCATAAATATTTAATAAAGGAGCTAAATAAATATATACAAGTGAAAATCAAAGTGGCATTTCATCATGAAGACACATGGAGGAAGTGGGACCCACATATGGCTAGATTTCCCGACTACATTTGGCATCATTCTCTCACCAATTCGAATTCAAGGTGAATGGTAACATACTTGGGAAAGTCCAAAAGGTATTATTCATGGAATAACTCATCAAAGGTCGAAATATAGAGGAAGAGTAACTCCCATGGAAGAGGAAGAAGCAATTTGGAGCTAGTGAGACACTTGGGCTAGATTCCCTAGCTCTATGACAACAATGATGAAGATGCTATGACACCTATGACACAAATCAGACCTGAAGGCTGACATATGACATATATGACATGTCAGGGCTAAAAATAGACTCCAAGAGGGCGCTCAAGGGTGTTAGGGCAGCTAAGATGCTTCCACATGTGATTTGGTGGAAGTGGGAGACTAGGAATTGTTGTACAAGTGGCGTTCTTTGGAATCTCTTCCCAACTTGAGTTGGCATGAGTCTCTTGGAAGGAATTCGACCCATGGAGGCCATTAGAACTTTATAAATGTCAATAACAAAGAATGAAACCAGCTTTTGATCATTTGTAGAATTTGCAATTGCATTTGTGAAGAGGGAGAGCTAGTGGATGACTAGTTTCTTGCCTTAGCCAATTTCGAGGGTGAAAGATTCCCATCCAAGTTGGTAATTGGAAAGGCCATTCAGACCTTTCATTTGGAGCTTTAATGGAGTCTTTATTTGCAGGTGTAAGCTACAGGGCAGCTCATGGTTTCTTCTATTGCAGCTCACTCCTTCAACCATTTCCGGTTTTGATGGCATATTCTTGATCCTTGAGGGAGGGCGTTTTTGGTGAGCTATTGTACTATTTGGGGAAGTTTTTAATGCCCCATTTCTTTTGTAATATGAATTAAATACTCTTTTCTTCATCTACAAAAATTTTCAGGTCGAAATTCCAAGTAGAAATGTATAAATCTCATTTTTAATGGAAGAACAATGCCATTTCCCCACTACCTTGTTGTGAGCCAATGTATTGATGATGATTTCGAATGGATGGATGATTCTCTGATATATTTGTGGTCAATATAATTCCATGGATGTCTTCTACAAGTTTCATGTACTGTACTTGAGCATTTGAAGTATTTTTACTTAGTTTAATTGCACTGGGAGAAGAAATAGTGCCATTTCCCCAAGGGTCGAATTGGTGATTTTTGCAGTTGAATGGGAGAGGGTTGGAACAGATATAATAATCAATTAATGGTGCACATGAGACCTTAATAACATCCTTAATACATTACCTACCTTTTTTCAGAAATTTGAGTGGCTTTGGAGGCATTTGGGAAGCCATTTTCAATACTTACCCCAGGGGGATTTGAACCCCAAATTACTAGTAAAATTGCATACTTGGTCCAGAATCTTAAGAGAGTTTGCAGAGGTATTTTGGTGGCCATATATCATCCCTGAACATCATATTCAAGTCTTAATATCATTCATACACCTTCCTTGAAGATTTGAAGGCATTTGGAGTCAATTCGAGACATAGAGACCAATACTAGTCAAAGGCAAATTACTAGTAAAGTTCCCTACATTGGCCAGAATTGAAAGAGTATTTGCAGAAGTATTTTAAAGGTCCAAAGGCATCCTTAAAACACATATTTATGTTCTAATATCATTCATATACCTTCTCAGAAGATTTGAAATCATTTGGGGCAAATTTGGGACCTAGAGATCAAACTAGTCAAAGGTCGAACTAGGGAAAAAAAGTGGAAAATTGCCATTTTAATAAAATTCCTAACAAGGGACATTACATCTAGTGACCCAAAAACCATCCTATTACGGTACAAACGACTCAAAAAATACATAAAATAATAGATACTTCTTCTCTCCGCGATTTCTTCTGACGTGTCGTAGCATTGGCTATGCTGCGACTTCTCCTTATCAAACCGCCTGCCAACAGGTATGGAGGGAATTTGACCATCATGGATTTCAATTTTCAATATGTTTGATGTCTTTCCATTTGTGATCTTTACTAGTGAAAGTTGTACATATGCAATGAACTCATACTACTTCTTGGAAGAGATAAAAAAATACAAGGATTTGTTCTTAATTGTACATTTTGTATAAGATACTATTCACAGATGATTCCTTCAAATGAATGTCAGTTCAGTAAGATCAATAAATACACAGTCTCAAAATCCATTGTGTGATTGACATTTTCCCACTGGACTTAATATAATTGCAGTAATAGATAATGATACTCAAGGTGAATTGATAAAGGTACCAATGCAATCTTTTAGCGAATATGTACTTATCACATACCTTCTTGGATATAGACCTTAATTTCATGTAGTTGATTATTTATGAGAAGAAGGTATCTGGGATGCTACATACCTGTCTAGTTGATGAAAATAAAATACATCTGCAAATTTCCACTTATATAGACAATCAAATCAACCTTTCCCTCATGCACATTTAAATCAAATCTCACAGAAGTATGTTATACCAACAAGTTTCCTTACAAATTATTATCATCCCATGTCTTATTTGGAAAGCATGAAAATATTGTTGCACTATAATTATACTAACTATGTGCAACATTTATTAAAATCTTATTCATTTACTAACCTACCTACTTGAAAAGGACAAGCATTTGTCAAGTGTAGGAAAACTTCCATTGCAACCATGCATGTAATAAAACCAAGAATAAACTCATATCCAAATATGGAAAATATTCCTTGACAACTGGACAAATACGAGGAAATAGCAAATCCATTCGATCTGATACCAAAAAGTATTGATGAAGGAAGTCATTCCTTGATCCGATGATGGATTGGAACCATTCTTCAATATAACCTTTCATCCCTTGGTTTTCTTGCATGTCAATATTGTCAGCTTGCATATTTTTCTTTTTCATGCTTTGTAAGTCTTCAACAATTTGACTCTCACATTCTTGGATGCACAAGGGATCTAGGAATGCAAGGAATTCCTCAATATGAGGTTCTAACATATATTCTTCATCAAATGATTTCCTTGTCTGTTGGTCTTCTCTAGGTCTTCTTGATGTTGCTCATGCTCCTTTATCACTTCCCAAGATTTAGACATGTCCCTAATTACTGTCAGGAATTTCTCTTCCTGAGATGTGAAGAGGTTCCCAACTGCTGTTAGGATTTGAGAAATTCCTTGATAAGATTCCTTACTCAAAAGATGCTCGATCATTCTTGGTTCCTTGATTGCACATGTGTTTCAAGAGGAATGGATTAGTACTCAAGAATATTCTTCCAATGCCAGAAAATGAAATTTTCAGAACTTAAATTTAATCTACTGTTAAATATACAAGCATGACAAATATTTGGAATTTCTTCACCAATGGTGGAAGAGCAATAATACTTACCTTATTTCACCAATGGTGATAGCGCAGGTTATTATCCCTCATCTTATTATTCAGTCCTCCTCCCTGTCAAGATGTAAATACAACCTACCTACCAAGACTTTAGTCCCTTTAGAACCTCCCTGACAACAACACCAAAAATGTTGGGTTAACAATTATGTTATTTAATTTCTCCAACTATTTAATGTCAATGCGGGGCTCGTAGGATTGTGAGGTGCAAGCACATCATGTGCAAGACGAAATATGGACTATCCCAACCTAATTGCAAAATAATTGAAAACTCTTTTTGAAATTTGTTAATCTCCCATAAGTTCTTTATTGGAATTGTTGGGGCTTGATCTAACTACAAGTGCTATCACTTATTCATGATCTGTGATCATGTGATGCACAATACTATGTTTCCAACAACCAATTCTAACTTAGCCAGAGTGTCTTCAAAATATATTACTAGTATATGGTAAATGCTAAAAGGAAATTGCAAGAAATAAACCTAACTTGGAAAGCAAGAATATAGTACTCTTTACTCATAGTAGCAAAAGATCAAATTCATTGATAATAACAAACTGAAACAATCAAGGAAATCTAGAACAAAAAACAAAATCACAATCTAAACTCATATATATTTCAACATCCGAATGTACTGATATGGAAAAGAAAGCAATTGATATAACTTGGATATTAAACACAATGAATGAAAGGGGGTGAATACTTTGTTCTGTGTTTTATTGACTGTGTGTATGATATTTGTTCTGAAGAATAATCGACCTTATAAATATAAAACTAAGGGAAATAAATGAATGAGCAAGAGAGAAATTATTACTACTCTCAAATAGAGAGCGAAAATCCACAAAGCAATTAAGCAATATAATTAATCTTTGGTTTGAATGGGAGGATATTGATTCACTATTTTGCATATATAGATATGACTTTAACCATCAATAATTCATTGCAAGATAGATTTTGAAGAATGGTCAAATAGTGAGAAAAGGAACGATTTGCATATAATGATCAAATTAATAAAATATGAATTGTAAGAGAGGTACAACAGTTGAAAAATGACAACTGAGTTTTGACCTAATTCCACATACAACAAATGAAATTTAAATGTGACAACACAAATTAAAAAAACACAACCCAAGCAAGCATACAATAATCTAATTAACAAATACAAATGAGCAGGGTTGATCCATGAAGGTGGTTCACGCTTTTTTGGCAAGCAAAGTGCCAAAAATTTGTGTCACGAACCCTCAACCGAGGTCTTTTAAAGCCCTCGATCGAGGTATTAAAACCTTGATCGAGGGTTTTAAAATACCTCGATTGAGCGCTTTAAAAGACCTCGATCGAGCTATCAAAACCTCGATCGAGGGTTGAAACAAGACCTCGTTCTAGCTTTTAAAAGATCGATCTAGCTTTTGAAAGCTCGATCTAGCTTTCGAAAGCTAGATCTAGCTTTTGAAAGCTAGATCTAGATTTTGAAAGCTCGATCTAGCTTTTGAAAAAAATAAAAAAAGGCCCGCAACCTGTTTTTAGGCCCTCGATCGAGCAATTTGCTTGATCGAGGGTTTTAAAATAACTCGATCGAGGTCTATGTAGAACCCTCGATCAAGGTTTCATTTATCCCTCGAGCGAGGTATTTCAAATACCTCGATTGAGGGCCTAAAAAATAGGCCGAGTGTCCTTTTCATTGCTGAAAGAAAGTTTTGTCTGCCTTTCAGAGGCTTAAACTATGTCATTAAATGCACATTAATGGGTGAACTTGATACCATTGGATTCGTCAATGAATTAACAAATACAAATGAACAGGGTTGATCCATGAAGGTGGTTCATGATTTTTGACAAGCGAAGTGCCAAAAATTTGTGTCGCGGACCCTCGATCGAGATATTTTAAAGCCCTCGATCGAGGTATTAAAACCTCGATCGAGGGTTTTAAAAGTCCTCGATCGAGTGCTTTAAAAGACCTCAATCGAGGGTTGAAACAAGACCTCGATCGAGGGGTTGAAACAAGACCTCGATCTAGCTTTTGAAAAAAAAAAGGCTCGCAACCTGTTTTTAGGCCCTCGATCGAGCAATTTGCTCGATCGAGGGTTTTAAAATACCTCGATCGAGGTCTATGTAGAACCCCCGATCGAGGTTTCATTTAGCCCTCGAGTGAGGTATTTCAAATACCTCAATCGAGGGCCTAAAAAACAGGCCAAGAGCCCTTTTCATTGCAGAAAGAAAGTTTTGTCTGCCTTTCAGAGGCTTAAACTATGTCATTAAATGCACATTAATGGGTGGACTTGATACCATTGGATTTGTCAATAAATTAACAAATAAAAATGAGCAGGGTTGATCCATGAAGGTGGTTCACAATTTTTGGCAAGTGAAGTGCCAAAAATTTGTGTCGCGGACCCTTAATCGAGGTCTTTTAAAGCCCTCGACCGAGGTATTAAAACCTCGATCGAGGGTTTTAAAAGAGCTCGATTGAGAACTTTAAAAGACCTCGATCGAGGGTTGAAACAAGACCTCGATCTAGCTTTTGAAAAAAAAAAAAATGCCCGCAACCTGTTTTTAGGGGTTTTAAAATACCTCGATCGAGGTCTATGTAGAACCCTCGATCGAGGTTTCATTTATCCCTCGAGCGAGGTATTTCAAATACCTCGATCGAGGGCCTAAAACACAGGCCGAGAGCCCTTTTCATTGCAGAAAGAAAGTTTTGTCTGCCTTTCAGAGGCTTAAACTATGTCATTAAATGCACATTAATGGGTGGACTTGATACCATTGGATTCATCAATGAATCCTCTATCCATATACATAAAATTTATGAATTTTTATCTTCGTATGTCTTTTGTTTTTAAATTTCTACTAAAACTTGCCCTAAAAAACCCTATCGACAACTTCGATTGAGCTCAAATATAAATCAACAACATTCAAAATACACATCCATTTTTTTTTTTTAAATACACAAGCACTAGATAAGTGCGTACTCTTCAAAATGGTATTTTTAGTTTTGCAAATTATGTAAACAGTCAAAAGATTTGGTGCACACACACACATGTATGTGCAAAATGCGACTGAAATATTCATTGGTCAGTTTCGAAAAATAATAATAAATATAATTTTTCAAGAAAAATATGTAAGCACTAGTGCATTATGTCTAGATCATGTTCACATATTTCATTTTTTTAAATTATTACTTTAACATTAAATTATTGTGCACACACACATACCACTTGTTAATTGCTCTTCAAATTTTTAAGTACACACATTTCATTAAATGAAAATTTGACACAATAAATGACATTGGTATATTTCGAAAAAAATATCATTGGAAAGCTCTACATTTCGTGTTTTAACCGCATGTCGAAATTCATGTGGAAAATATGAGTTTCGAGGGCTTCAATATAATACATGGGTAAATTTTTCGTTTTTCATCGCCATATTTGGCCCAAAATAGTTACCCATCTTCATGGAATCACCCAGCAGCATATCACCTGGACTAAGGGACCCTCCCAATATGGTGATTGCCATTAGAAACCTTTAGGAGAACTAAATACTCTTCTTGGATCAACAACAAACAATTCTCATTTACTTAAGATAAAAACTCTTAGTTACAATATGAGAACAGCCAACTTTTTGGATCTCTATCCCTCCCTATATCAATCCCTTTCTACATCTATTTATACATGAACAGTTAATGTGGCATGGTAGAACCGAATCCCCAAATTCCTGATTTGTTAAAACACATTTGTAATTTTGGAAAATCGTGCATGTAATTTTAGAATAAAAGATGTACTAGGTAAATGTGCATGTGCTCTAATAGATCCAATTGGTCATCCTATAGCTTCCTCTCATGCACAAATCCCAATGCAACCCAACTATCAACCTACACATAAAAGAAACAATTCCTTCCTCAAATCTTATGGGGAAATAAAAAAATGAATCAACTAACAATTCAAGTTGATCCTCAATTAATCCTAATCAATCTATTAGGGAGATTAATCCTTCAAACCAGTATGCCTCGAATATAATCAGACATTGAACATCATATTGTGGGGTCGAGGATGGGGAGGGAGTGAAGAGGAGATATATATATTTCATTAAAAATAAACAATAAATAAAATTACTTGATCTTGCTACTAACACTTTCTAGAACCTTTTTTTGGGTCCCTTTGAACCTGAGGCCACTAATGCCTCAAATTCCCAACCTTCACTCTTCTCCTTGAATAAGATGGAGAAATCAATTGTGGATATGGACCTCACTAATCAAGAGAAGATGGAACTTATAAACAAGGTTTTTTTATATGGGAGAGGGTATAAAAACTCAGAATACTTGAGACAATTCTTCAAAAAAAATGATAATATGAGTGTAAGTGCCTAAGTTCCCTATCTCTCCCATGAATGCTCCATTTATAAATTCTTGACATGTTTGAGACAGTTAGAGGGTGGTTTCCATAGCAATTGTTTAGATTCATGATTTTTTATATTTTGCACAATTTCCAAGACACACACTCCTTTTCTGAAGGAAAGGAGCATGTACATGCACCTTGCTCCAAGGAAGGGCACATGTTCCCCTTAAAGACTGTTTTTCTAGTGTTTTTTGGGTTAGATTGACTTGCAAATGTCTCATGAGGTAGGCCCTTTAGCCATGTCTCAAAACATGCTATAATGGAAAGGAAATTCAACATCTCTCTTCATCATGCAACTCCAAACAAATGATGAGGCTTTATGAATGCTTCATCGAGCATAAAGGTAGGTCTACCTACTCTTATACGTATCCTTTTTAATATAAATAACACAATAGGAATTAATAAAACTTGTTTGAAGATTTAAAACCACTATAATCAATGGATTAGTGGTTTCAATTAAAAGACAACTTTTATTTATTTTATGTTTGAATGATAAAAAATTGATTTCAAAATGAGAAGTTACTTTAGTCAAATACAATTATGGATTTTATTCTCCCCAAACACGCATTTATCCAAACCTTCAGATCACTCACCACAGATCACTCACCACTTAAAAAGGGCACCGACCTATCTTATTATGGTGTATAATTTTATGCAATATAACCACACCCGAAACTTAATTTACTATCAATGTTGCCTATCATTAGAATAATAAATAGCTAAAAGTTAAAACCATACTCACTCCATCGAGATCACTCACAACAAATCCAAACCTTCCGATCACTCACAACAAATCCATAATGCACTTTCGCAAAATTTTATGGAGATTTCTTGGGTTGAGAAACTTACATCATAACATTTCCTTAGTGAAATCCCTAAATATGTTTAGGGTTTTGATTACTATTAAAGTTACTATCTAAATCGTCAACTAAAAGAAAAAGTAAAAACGTAAAACTATATGAATAAATTAAAATAAATTGGAAAATTACTCTAATAATAACTTATTAATGAAAAAAAATAAAACACTCCTCGCCATCTTAGGTTATACTGTAATCTAAGTCGCAAAGAATTCAAGAGGACGTAGAGAATATTAGAATGCATTTACAACTAATGATTTAATTATAAAATATCATAACATTTTCGATGGGGATTTTTATAACACTACAAAGCAATAGAAAGAGGAAGTAAGTAAACCGATGGAAGGAAATCCAAATCTTGAGCTCTCAACCGATCTGGACAATAAATAAAGGGTCACCCCCGTTTTCTCTTTAATCAATGTTAAGGGTGTTCATGGGAAATAAATCTGGTCTGTGGGCCTGGGCACTCTGCAATATTTATGGACCTAAGTTGTTAATATTGGGATATCAACTTTCACAAGTGGATTTAGTTTTTTTTTGTCTAAGAAACCCTAAGCCCTCAATCCTTTAATCACTTATTTGGGCATCACGATCCCTTTGGCCGACTAAGTCATCAAATCACTTCGGGATCCCACGATCCCTTTGGCCGACTAAGTCGTCAAATCACTTGGAATGGCACAAACCCTCTTGGCCAATTAATCTTTAATATTAAGGGATCACACTAACTCACTAAGAAATGAAACTTTTAAAAACCAATTTGGCTAATTAAACTTAACAATAATGTTAGTTTTTAATTATAACAAATTAATAAATATTAATAAAATCTTTATATTCATGAACACTCCACTTATTAAAATGATTAAAAGTAACTTTATGAAAAAAAAAATACTAATTAACATTTATTTATTAAAAAGATTTATATTATAAATATATTAGAAAATTTTATTTATACTAAATAGAATGTAATGCATAAAAATAAAATAAAGAATTTTGATTAAATTAACATAAAAGTATTTAATATAATAAAAAAAATATTAAAAGTTTTATTTAAATAATGAGATAATAAAGAATTTTGATTAAATTAACATAAAAGTATTTAATAAAATAAAATAATAATAATAATAAAAGTTTTATTTAAATATTGATAGAATGAAGAAAAACAAAAAGCTAATATCACATTAACAACAAAAGAATAAATAAAATAAAGGTAACACAAATCAAATAAAGTAAATGATAACAACAAAAGAATAAACAAAATAAATGTAACACAAATCAAATAAAGTAAATGATAAGGAGAACCTTACACACCCCCCAACGAAAAAAAATATTATGTAAAAGAAAGACTATAAACTTTCAATGAATGGGAGGATATAAAGAAAGATAACTCATTATGGGTGTTCATGAATGAGTAGGTTTATATTTTTGAATTGAAATTATTAAACATATTTATTAATTTTTAGAATTATTTATCAATTTCTAAAATTTATTTAGTAATGTGATTAAAGTAATGGTAGTTGAAGCAAGAATTTTGGTTTGGTTGAAACATATTAAGTTCTTAAATTTATGTGAACATTTAGTAAGATATTTCCTTTATGTTGATACATGAGACATTCCTTAGATCTATTTTTCTTAATCTATGGTAGACCACTTTGCTTTCCACTCTAGATCCAATCTTGATAGCATGTTACATAAAAAAAAGGTAGAAATGTAACTCACCTTGTCAACAGTGATGTGTGTTAATGTAGATCCCTTGTTCGTGTAGATCTGGTGCACTTTGCTCCAACTCCTTTGCACCTGCTTCCTACACACAATCAAACAACAATACCCATATCAACCCTCTCAAGCATTATTACAATTAAGATATAAACTATATCAAGACAATCAAGATACACACTAGATCTAATATGTTTTCTCAAGGACAAATCTGATCCTCCACACATAACAATGCAATCATAAGCATAATGCAAATAATAATTCAAACATGAAATGGAGAGGGGGGATGTATATATATATATATATATATATAATCAACATGAGAAATATACACCATGCACATACGCTAATTCATGATGCAAGTCTTCTCCAAGCTCCTTACTCCAATCATTCCTTGATCTCAATGACACACAATTATCTCAATGAGAGCTTCATGAATTCACTTTGGAATTAAACAACACAACAATACTCTTTTCAATCCTATTTCTCCCTTGAATTGCCTTAATTATATAGATGTATGGAGGAGGAAAATGGAATGAATCTAGACTCCTAGGGCTTGTCATATTCAAGTTGGGATTTTGAGTTATGGAGCTCATGACATGTGGGTCTAACCCATCACAAGTATCTCATCAAAAAATAGCCAAATACGAAAGTTTTGAGGCTATTACTCTACATTAATGATGCAAGGAGCAATAGGGTCTCTATCTCTCCACAATAGAAGGATCGATAGTGCGAGTGATCCCTACATTAAGTGTATAAGGGGCAATAGGGGTCAAAATGACAATGGTGCTCAAGGTAAAGGGTCAGAAAGGTAGTGTTTAGGCATGACAAGCCATGGTGAGTCTTCCATAGACCTCAAGGGTAGAAAATAAGGGATAACATATGCCCCCCAAAGTGTGAGGTCATAAGAACAACTAAGGAATGAAATACTTTACAATAATAATACATTCGCAAGAAAAGGAATCAGAGATCATGAAAGTGGAGAGTACCTCTAATCAATCATCAACGAAGTATGTATAGATATCATCCTTAAGGTAGACATACCCATGCTTGTTAAAAAGAGAACACAACATGACCGCCAACTCAATACATTGTGGATCCACGAAAGAAGATGTTAGATCATGGACACAACAAGTACAATATGGATCCATGAAGACATAATGATCTCCACGAGTGGTGCCACTCCAAAACCCAAGGTCTTATTCTTAACTTTAAGATTGTGATTATTCAACATACAAATAGATGTGTTGATGTCGAGAATATGAGAAAACATCTGATATAATATATTTATCAATTTCTAAAATTTATTTAGTAATGTGATTAAAGTAATGGTATTTGAAACAAGAATTTTGGTTTGGTTGAAACATATTAAGTTCTTAAATTTATGTGAACATTTAGTAAGATATTTCCTTTATGTTGATACATGAGACATCCCTTAGATCTATTTATCTTAATCCATGGTATACCACTTTGCTTTCCACTCTTGATCCAATCTTGATAGCATGTTACATAAAAAAAGGTAGAAATGTAACTCACCTTGTCAACAGTGATGTGTGTTAATGTAGATCCCTTGTTCGTGTAGATCTGGTGCACTTTGCTCCAACTCCTTTGCACCTGCTTCCTACACACAATCAAACAACAATACCCATATCAACCCTCTCAAGCATTATTACAATTAAGATATAAACTATATCAAGACAATCAAGATACACACTAGATCTAATATGTTTTCTCAAGGAAAAATTCGATCCTCCACACATAAAAATGCAATCATAAGCATAATGCAAATAATAATTCAAACATGAAATGGAGAGGGGGGATGTATATATCTATATAAAATCAACATGAGAAATATACACCATGCACATACGCTAATTGATGATGCAAGTCTTCTCCGAGCTCCTTACTCCAATCATTCCTTAATCTCAATGACACACAATTATCTCAATGAGAGCTTCTTGAATTCACTTTGGAATTAAACAACACAACAATACTCTTTTCAATCCCATTTCTCCCTTGAATTGCCTTAATTATATAGATGTGTGGAGGAGGAAAATGGAATGAATCTAGACTCCTAGGGCTTGTCATATTCAAGTTGATTTTGAGTTATGGAGCTCATGACATGTGGGTCTAACCCATCACAAGTATCTCATCGAAAACTAGCCAAATATGAAAGTTTTGAGGCTATTACTCTGCATTAATGATGCAAGGAGAAATAGGGTCTTTCTCTCTCCACAATAGAAGGATCGATAGTGCGAGTGATCCCTACATTAAGTGTATAAGGAGTGATAGGGATCAACATGACAATGGTGCTCAAGGTAAAGGGTCAGAAAGGTAGTGTTTAGGCATGACAAGCCATGGTGAGTCTTCCATAGACCTCAAGGGTAGAAAATAAGGGATAACATATGCCCCCCAAAGTGTGAGGTCATAAGAACAACTAAGGGATGAAATACTTTACAATAATAATACATTCGCAAGAAAAGGAATTAGAGATCACGAAACTGGAGAGTACCTCTAATCAATCATCAACGAAGTATGTATAGATATCATCCTTAAGGTAGACATACCCATGCTTGGTAAAAAGAGAACACAACATGACCGCCAACTCAATACATTGTGGATCCACGGAAGAAGATGTTAGATCATGGACACAACAAGTACACTATTGATCCATGAAGACATAATGATCTCCATGAGTGGTGCCACTCCAAAACCCAAGGTCTTCTTCTTAACTCTAACATTGTGATTATTCAACATACAAATAGATGTGTTGATGTCGAGAATATGAGAAAACATTTGATTATTATTTAATGAGGATAACATTAAAAGACGTGAGGGAACTGACCGATGATGATAATGGGTCGTGCTATGTTGATGCTCAACATCAACATGCTCTTGAAGATGTTGGAGCATGACGCCAAAGGAGAACCTACTAAACATTTTTGCAAAATCATTTTGTCTTATACCGTCATGTCCAAAGTGATGTGATTGTCATGTCCATACCTCATTTCTCCATTTTCTCTTCCATTTGACCACTTTGGCAGATCTGCCAATTTGTATCTCAATTTCGCCATAGTCCGGTCTGTGTCGTGTCTTCGAGATTTTTTGTTTCTCGCTATGGACATTGACATGTCAAGGAGTTTATGTCATGACATTTTGGTTGTCATGCTGATCATATCCATATTTCATTTGACCAAAACCAAGTTCGTTTGACCCTTTTAGTAGTCTGTTAAAGTTTCAACAAGCATGAATTTTTGAATCATGAAAGCTAAAAAATTGCCAAGTTTATGTCCTCTCTTAAATGGTCTTCTGCACCCGTCCATTAGTCTTTTCATTACGCCCAAGGTCCTAAAGTTAAAAATCATTGTCATGTACTTCATTTGCAAAAATCTCCAATGTCGGCCATTTTTTAAATAAAGAGAAAGCTTCCCCCTTCTTTGTCAAACAATCCTTCCCTTTCCCTTAGCAAATAAATTACCCATTTAACATTCCCATCGCATATTATTTCTTTTTCCTACCCTTTAACTATTCACCTTTTATCCCTTTTCGGTTTCTCATATCTCCCAATTATACATTTTCCCCTTTTAATATCCCTTATTAATTCTACCCCTTTATAATTCCCTTTTTCTTAATGTTCATTTTATTTTCCCCTTTTGCATTTATAATCTGTCTTGTTACTCCCTATCCTTAAGTTGCTATTACTTCTTCTAAGGTTCATTTCTCCATTCTTTATTTTCCCAAAACTCCCAAAGGTCATTTTTAAAAGAAAAATAAATTTAAAAAGGGTACACCTTTTTTCCAAAAGAAAAATCCAATTAGGGTCCACCTTTTTTCCAAAAGAAAAATCCAATTCCCTAAGCTTAGATTTTAAGCCTAAAACTAAATCTTTGAAAAATAAAAATAATAAAAAGGAATTCCTTAACTTTACACCCACGCCATCCATTTAAAAGAAAACATTATTAAAACAAAAGGGTAAAAGGGGTGTTGAAACCCTAACGCATACCTGGCCACCAGAGGGGAAATGGATAAAGGGAGACATGGAGGGGAAATTCAACTAGCAGAAGGGTTCCAATGGATATGAGCGAGAGGCATTAAGAGATGGAATACCTAGAGGTAGTTACACCAGCCCATCCTGACAGCAATGCCACCAAAGAATAAAGTCGACACCCAGCGTTGAAAGAGGAGGGAATCACTAGACCAAGTACAGGTGACTAGTTTCATACACAGATAAACCACATTTATCATCATGTATAGGTATGCAAAGAATATCATACTATGAGATGGAAGACTCGTTGGCCATCTTGAATAGGAAAACCTAACCCCGACAACCAATTACGTCGAGGTTACATGCAACCAATGAAACAATGAAATGCTGTAGTTGACACATATGAGGATAATCATAAACCCTAACCATTAATTCCAAAATGAAAATGCACAGTGCTGCCAGGAAACACACATAAAGTACGTCGGTCATAGAAAATGAAAAAAACACCCACTTTCCATATGCGCAAGAGGGCGGAGTCAATGAATTAACAATGAGCATTTGGAAAAAGAAAAGTCCTAACAAGCAGGAGGCAGGCAATGGCCTGTAAAAATGAATTCCAATGCATACAACGAAAACCCTAATGAGATGTGGCAAACACCAGAATATGGTGATAATTTTATTTTGTGTTTCCTTTGGAGATGTCTACTTTTTAACAATTCCAAGCATTTAGATTGTGAGGTCCAACTCCTAATTATCGCGAGGTCCTCACACGTATTGTGGGATGAGATTGTTAAAAACAATTAGAGGATAATTATATGTTAGGCCCGAATCATTCATTTGCCGACAAGGTCTGTTCACAATTGGATGGATATTTTTATTGTAATGTTAATTAGTTTAAGGCCATTTTGTTGCTACAACCTGATCCCTATTTTTTTTGGAAAAATAATGGGGCCCCTCCTTTTCTCTTAAAGAGAGCTTTTTGAAGTTTAAGTCTTTTAGAAAACCACCTTCATACTTAGTTTTTCTTAAAAAGTTGAGCAAAGAAAGTTGTTTCCTACCAAGTAAAACTCATTTTTTTGTGTTGAAACGGTCGGCATAACTCGGCCTTATGCGCCGAAGCTTCGTGCCTCTTGACTTATTTCTTTTGGAGCATTTGTGTTTCGGCGTAACTCAACGAGTACCTCCGAAACAGTCGGCAGTTCTCTTCAAAAGTATCAAAGTCTTTTATGTCAGCGGAACACGCCGAGGCTAGCTGAAACGATCGGCGTTTTCTCTTCTAAAAGTTTTAAACGTGGACGTCCTTTTGTTTTGGCGGCGCTCGCTGAACCGATCTGGAACGATCGACGGAGCTCAGCTAACCCCTCTGAAACATCGGGATGCTTTCTTTGTTTCTTCGGCACTTAAGCTCTTCCCCGGGATGACGAGGATTTTTGAGCACCCGTGATACATTTCAGCGAGATTGAAAATATTGCACCGAAACGATTGTCGGGAGTCGGTAAGATGCATTGGTGATTTGAGAAATGACCGCCGAAACGATCATCGAGTTAAATGGTAATTTACAGTAAAAAAACTCACTTTTTACTCCAAAAAGAGGCCTTAGGGTGACCTTTGGCCCTCCATGTATCCCGAAATGACTTGATTCGACCTTTCACCTACCTTTGGAAGGCTATATATTGAGCTCTTATGGTACATGGAAGGAGGGGAATGAGAGAGCATCAAAACTCTATTGGATTTTTTCCATAGCTTGAATCTACATCCATTGATCCTAGTTGTTGTGAACCTCTTATGTTCACCTACCAAACTCCTTTCATAGTTTGAGTTTTCCATTGCATGGGGGATTGAAGTGATGGAGACACAAGTGGAGGGACCTAGTTCTCGGTTTAGATGAGTTGTCGGCAAGAGGTTGTATCATGTACTTCTTGTTTCATTAATAGAAATACTCATTTTCTCGTCCAATTGATGTTGTGAATGGTTAATTAACATTGGGTACATTTGATTATTATATCATGGACCATGTTATTGTTTATGCTAATATCTTTCACATATTATATGCACTTGGTTGTATTTGTTGTTGAGACTAAGCTGCAGGTTCAACTTCCCGACCTTGATCTTATTGAGCAGGAAGAGTTTCGATTGACTCTAGTGGAGAAGGTTGGTTACCATGTGGCTCCTTTGGATTCACATGGTATTTACGCGGAGGGGAACATGGCTAAAATTTCCCCAACCATTTCGATCAACATCTCTCGCACTCCCGGAAAGATTGAGAACGTTTACATCGGTGTCGATTGTTCCCCCGAGGAGATCCGCATTTACACCGATCTTTTCAAATAATTTCAGGATGTTTTCGCCTAGTCTTATGAGGAGATGCCAAGAATAGACCCTAGTATTGTCGAACATGAAATTAGGACTTATCCAAATGTTAAGCCTATTCGGAAATATCTTCATGTTGTGAATACTAGGAAGGAAGTCGCAATTAAGGCAGAGGTAGAGAAGCTACTCAAAGCTGGTTTCATCTACCTAGTTCCCCTTACCGAATGGGTATCCAATCCCGTTCTTGTGGATAAGAAGCAGGGAACCATCCGTTTCTGTACTAATTTTAGAGATCTGAACCGAGCATGTCCTAAGGATAACTTTCCCACTCCATTCATAGATCAAATCTTGGATGCGTGTGCAGGAAGTAAAGTGTTTTCGTTCATGGACGGTTTTTTAGGTTACAATCAAATCCAGATTAAACCCAAGGATCAACATAAAACCGCATTTATATGTCCTTGGGGTACTTTCACATACTGGAAGATGCCCTTCGGGCTTAAAAACGCCAGAGCTACTTTTCAGCATGCCATGACCTACGCTTTTCACGACCTTAAGCGCATAGTGGAGGCTTATCTGGATGATCTTGCTGATAATTATCGTAAGAGAGTTGATCACCCCAATCACCTCCGCCTCGTTTTCGAAATATGTCGGTGTTATAATATTCGTTTGAATCCCAACAAGTGTATCTTTGTCATGAAAAATGGTCTCCTTTTAGGGTTTTTAGTTTCCAAAGAGGGTATTAGAGTCGATCCTCTAAGGGTTGAGGCAATACGTCGATTTCCTCCCCCGCATAGCTTGATTCGGCTTCAGATCCTTCAAGGGAGAGCCACTTTCTTGCGTCATTTTATCGTAAATTATGCCAATCTTACTAAGGGTTTCGTGCGGTTATTGAAGGAGGACACCCCTTTTATCTGGGATGAGCGAACCCAGCAATCCTTCGATGCTTTGAAAAAACCCTTGGTATCAGCCCCTCTTCTTAGTCCACCCGACTTTGAGATATATTTTATGTTATATGTGGCCGCATCTTAAGAGACAATTGGTATGGTCTTAGTTCATACGGATGATGTGCTTCAGGAGCATGTTGTCTATTATCTGAGTAGAAATCTCATTGATACTGAACTGAGATACTCTCACATGGATAAATTGGCCCTTGCGACTATTCATGCAGTCCAACGACTTCGACATTATATTTTTATCAAGAAGACCACCATTATAGTGCATGTCAATTTGTGCTCTCACCACACATAGTTGGGGGGAATTATAATAAATGGATTTTCATCCTTCAACAGTTTTATCTCGATTTTGCTTTGGCGAAGTCGATGAAATCCTTGGTTTTCACAGAATTAATGTTGGACTTCCCAATACTTGATGAGGAAGTAGTCCATGAATATTTTTTTGTGGATGAACATTTATTTCTTATCTCATCGACGAATCCTTGGGATGGGGATATCATCATATATCTCCAAAATCTGAATTTCCCTTCGCACTATTCACAAGATGAGCGATGGCATGTGAGACATCAAGCTAAATATTATGTCATCGTCGATGAAACTTTGTATCGCTGAGGAAAAGACTCTATTCTCCGTCATTGCTTAACTCATGAAGAAGCGGAGCAAGTTCTTAATGATTGCCATAGCGGAGCATGTGGAAGTCACTTATTCGGGCTTGCGACAACCCAACGTATCTTGTGAGCGAGCTATTTTTGGCCTACGATCTTCAAATATTGTGTAAATGCTATGAAGATATGTCACCCTTGCCAGGTGTTCTCTCGAAACATGCACTCGCACCCTGCTCCTTTACATCCGGTCGTCACCATCGGTCCCTTCACCAAGTGGGGGGTATATTGCATGGATTGCAACCCAACCTCAGCTGGGGGGAATCACCATATTATCATGGCCATTGATTATTTTACCATATGGGCTGAGGCCATGCCGACCGTAAAAGCCGATGGTGATATAGCAACCCACTTCGTATGCAATCATATTATAACTCGATTCGGTATCCCGAATGAGATTGTCATTGACCATGGTAGTCACTTCCAAAACCATATGATGGTGGATTTATCACTTAAGCTTGGGTTTAAGCAAGAGTACTCATCTTCTTACTACCCCCAAGTGAATGGCCAGGTCGAGGCAGTAAATAAGTCCTTAGAGACCATTCTCCAATGAACCATCTGACAAAGCAAGAGCAATTGGAACATTATGTAATATCCTGATTTGTGGGCATATCGAAACGTAGTCAAGACTTCTACCGGGTTCTCACCATTTTAGTTAGTCCATGGTGTGGAGTTTATATTTCCAATTGAATGTGAAATTCCTTCATTAAAAATATCTATAGATCTCCTACCTAACACTTCAGAAGTAGAACAACGTCTAGTCTACATCGAGCAACTTGACGAGCAACGTCGGGATGCCGCCATAGAAATTGATGCTAAAAAACATTGTGTTAAGGTTCAATATGATAGGTGTGTCCGCCTACGACAATATGCTGAAGGTGACTTGGTCCTCCTCTATGACCAAGCTAAGGAACCCCTGGGGGTAGGAAAGTTTAATCCCATGTGACACAGTCCTTACGTTATGAGGCGTGTTCTGGAGAAAGGAGCCTATGAGTTGGAAGATTACGAAGGGAACGCCTTGAAGGAGCCTAGAAATGGGCTCTACCTAAAGCGGTATTATGCTTGAGATTCTAGCTCAAGCTGATACTTTTGTATACTATTGTATAGTTTCTTTTTTTACATAGTTTAGCTTTCTTTTGGTTTTTCGAGTCTGCTGATTCACTTTTGTTTGGTTGACAGATGTCAGTGGAATCTCCAGTGTTCTTGGGATTCACGGATGGGGCTAGTCGTCATATGCAGAGACTTGCTTCTGTTGCGTGGGTTATTTACTCGCCCGACCATCAGATTGTGTCTTCAGGAGGTGCTTGTCTTGATCCTACATCCAACAATGTGGCTGAGTACAGTGCTGTCATCGAGTTACTTCGTGATACCATTTCACATGGTATCCATTCTTTGGAATTCCTCATGGATGTGCAACTGGTTGTGCCACAGTTGAACGGCCAGTACCGTATAAGGGATCCTACATTACTAAGGAGGTTCTTAAGGGTAAGACTCTTGGAGCGTCATTTTTTTTTTATTACATACATTCACATTTCGAGACGTTTTAATCACATAACTGATGCATATGCTAATTATGTCCTAGATTGGAATTTTTCACATCAATAAAAGAAGCACGCAAATAACATACATTCATACATTTGTACATACACAATAGTAGAGTCAGAAAATCAAAGTGTTATATATATATAAAAAGTGGTGTCATGATACAAAAATGGAGCCCGTAGCTCTAAAAAATATACAATCCGATACAAAAATAGTGAGACCCCATGGCATCTAAGCCCTGCGGGGAGGTCTTTCCTCCTTGGGGGGATGAGTCTGAGAATAATAGTGTACGACGTTGGCTATACACCGCAGCATCCGCACCCATACACTTGGTACCCCCGACCACATGTCACTGCATCGCATCCGGGAGATGCTCCACGTCTATCATGTTAAATTTTAAGAATTTACTTCAATATGATCTAGGATCTTAACTGAGAGAACAACATGTATAGCAAATCTACAGCATATCAATCATGGACACAATAATGCAAGCACACAAGAGACACAGAGTTTACTTGGGGAAAACCATAAAGGTGAAAAACCCCAATAACTTCCTTAGAGATAGATAGAGCAATGATACAACCAAAATACAAGAGATAGTCTTCTTTTAGTAGCAGAGCCTCCTCCTCCACAAGTGCACCACTCTCCAAAGTGTGAGTGAGAGAATAAAATGTGTAAAATGAGAGAGACACACTCTCTATTTATACACTAACTTAACTTGACCTTTACTCAACTAGGTCGGCCTCAACTTAACCACTTAACATAATGCTGACTCGGCCGACACCCAATAGGGTGATCTAATAAACCTTTGACCCACATGGCCGACCCCCAATAGGGTGGTCTAATAACCCATCAAGTATAAGTTACGACACTTATAATATAAATGACGACACTTCCATATAGAGGAATAATAACATCTCTATAGGAATACAAACACTTCCGTATAGAGGAATAATAACATCTCTATAGGAATACAATATACATATATGTGAAATACGTTCCGAAGTTACATATACATCAACACTCCCTCTTAACTAGGAAGGTATTTCTCGACACAGGTCTTCTAGCACAAGTCTTCTTCTCTGGATCACCATCAACGAATCATCAACCTCGAATCATCGTCATCGTCATTGCTGCTGCTATCTCAATCAATCTCTGAATCTACTCATCATAGGAATTTCTACAGAGCCAGTCCTTTTTCATACTGGATGTAGGCCCACCACTTGCAGGTGTTCATCATCTGTGCGAACGGTTTGATAGAGATGGCCTCTCAGGACTAATTTTATGTGCGGATGCAATACCAGAAAGAGTATCCCAGGAACATTTATGTGCCTAAGCACGACCGACAACATCTCCCAGGACTGATTACATGCATCTCCTCCACAATACCTTTAAAGAGCATCCCAGGAACATTTATGTGCCGCAGCATGACCGACAAGATCTCTGAAGAGCATCCCAGGACTTATTACGAGCACACAGCTCAACCTCTCGGATCTCCATGACTGATTACATGTGGATAGACAAAACCTTTAAAGAGCATCCCAGGAACATTTATGTGTCGTAGCACGACCATCAAGATCTCTAAAGAGTATCCCAGGACTAATTACGAGCACACAGCTCAACCTCTCGGATCTCCAGGACTGATTACATGTCTCCGTAGTAATACCTCATCCCAGGACTGATTACGACCACACAGATCAACCTATCGGATATCCGAGGACTGATTACATACTACATAGCAATACCGGAAAGAGTATCCCATGAACATTTATGTGCCACAACACGACCGATAAGATCTCCCAGGACTGATTACATGCTATTTGCACAACCTGCCACATATCATCTCTGACCTCCAAGTATCAACCTGATACTCATAATCCCATGGATCATCATCACACAAAGCATCATCCTGATGCTCATGATCACACTGATCATCATCACTGTACTATCCTGATACATATCATCTGGAGCAACATCCTGAAGCTTGTCATCATGATCATCCTGATCATACAATGCATCCACATGATGCATACCAAGTATCTAACTGATACATATCATCATACATGATCCACTTGATCATACAATGTATCCACCTGATACAAATACAAATACATGATCCACCTGATCATATCTGATACATATCAACATACATGATCTACCTGATCATACAATGTATCCACATGATACATATATAGATACATGGTCCAAGCATCCAACATGATGCATATACAAAATACATACAAATGATCCAACTGATCATATCCAGCATCCAACATGATGCGTACATACATATACATATAAATGATCCAACTGATCATATCCAGCATCATCCTGATGCATATACAGAGTAGTAACTGGAGCATCGTCCTGATGCTCATCATCCATGATCCTCCTGATCATCATGGCATCGTCCTCTTCAGATCATCTCATCGTCCACGAAGCACAACCCAGATGTACATCATCCAGTACTTACACCACCGACATGGGAGAACACATCTACCACCATTCGGGGAAGGCTCCAGCCCTTACTTTTTCACCATGGGAGAACACATCTACCACCATGTGAAAAATGGTTTAGCAATTACATCATGACCAAGGGAGAACACATCAACCATGTCAGAAAAGCTCATGTGCATCTGCATCTTCCGGACTCATCACTTCCCTTTGGAAGGAACCTCGATCTGAAGTGCACCAAGCCTCTCTATGAAGTACTCAAACTGCACTTTGGCCAATGGCTTGGTCAATACATCTACAACCTGCTCATCCGTCGCAACATACTCTACTTCAGTTGTACTTAGTACTATGCATGACTACTTCCTGCTAAACCAAGAGATCACACACTTGATCCCATACTGAAGCAGCACCCAGATGTGCTCTTCCTATCTGCAGTACTGCCTGCCCAATCTGAATCAACATAACCCTACAGGTTAAACTTTTGATTCGCATCATACTTGAGCCCATAATCAACTGTACCCTTCAGGTACCTCAAAATATGCTTTACAACAACCAGGTGAACATCTCTCAGATCCGTCAGGAACTGGCTCAATGTGTTCACTGCAAAGCAAATATCTGGTCTCGTGTTCGTTAGGTACATAGAGGACCCAATCATCTGACGATACATCATGACATCGACCGGATCAGATGAAGCATCACACAGAAGCTTCAGGTTTGATGCCATAGGTGTGGCCATAGCCTTGCAGTCCATCATCCCGAACCTCTTCAGGATCTCTACTGCATACTTCCCTTGTCCAAGGAAGATTCCATCTGCACTCTGCCACACCTCCATACTAAGAAAGTAGTGCATCATACCCAAGTTCTTCAACTCTAACTCGGCAACAAGCTTCCGCTATGTTTCGGCAATCAATCTGTCATCTCCTGTTACAAATAGGTCATTCACCTACAGGAGTAGAATCACAGGATTCCCTTCCTCAACCTTGTAGTAAAGGTTGGAATCCGCTTTACTCTTGGTAAAGCCCAAACTGGATAGAAAGCTGTCTATCCTACCAATTTCTGCACACATATATGACTACACCATTCAAGAAGGTTGTCTTGAAATCCATCTGGTGCATCTTCTATTTCATCACTTTTATATTTTTCTATGCTGCCATCTGCAGCATTCTTGATCTGATAATTCCATTTGGAAGTCACAACAGACTTCCCTTCAGCTCTTGGGACCGCATCCCAAACATTGTTCTTCATGATTGACGGATCATGGCATTCTTCCTGTATCCTGGGAACTTCAATATCTTCAATATTTTCAATAGATAACTTTGTTGTTGAACAAATGTTGTAGTCCTTCTTTTGTAGGTGATGGTATACGATCTTTCCTAAACAGCAAGTTAAATTGCATGATTAGAAAAAATCTCATAGTTTTCAGAACAAATTCTTACACATAAAGAAATATGTCATATAGTCATGCAATTATCTTAGCCAATTCTTCAATACAACATTTATCCATATTCCGTAACTTTCTAGATGCCTTCCAATCTCTACCAGAACATTGTTAAGAGTGTGCACAACTCCTAACATGTCAGCAAAGAGGTTTCATTCTAAATAAGTAGCAATGGAATGTTGTACAGTGCCATAGGCCACTTACCCATGTATATTGTAAAATTAGTCACAGCAGATCTAATGAACAAGTAAATCAATCACAATAGATGAATATAGAAAATATGGTGTAAAACTATGCAAAACATGCAGCAGTGCTCAATATCCCAATAAGGGTGAATGAATTACAATAGAATACAATCTGACTCAATGACTAAGCAATTCGAATTGCCTAAGTAGGTCATTCGAATCACTGAATGGAGTAGCTTGACTCCAACTAGGAGTCCTCATCATCAATCGGTGGTGCTCATCAATGCACAAGGCTTGACTCCAACTAGGAGTCCTCATCATCAATCGGTGGTGCTCATCAATGCACAAGAACCAGTCATCCAGGTGTCAATCTGAGTCTAACTAAGTGTAACAAGTGTAACTGAAGTGTGTAGCACTGATTAACGGAAGGAGGCTCAGTGGGGAGCGCATGGGAGGCTAACTGAAGTTAGAACAAGTCATCTAGTCAATCTGGAGGTCCAACGAAAGTGAAACAGTCAGTCGGGAGTGAAACTAGCCTCAAATCAGGGAGAATCGGAGCTAACTGAATGTAACTGAAGTGGAACTGCAGTGGTAGGTGAGAAAGTGCGCCCTTCTCTGGCAGTAGGTGAGAAGTGGGCGCCTTTTAGACTAGGAGGGCTAAAGAACTGAAGTAAGTGGCTCCCGGGTGCTAGAAAGAGGTGGCTAAGGTGTCACATCCCCTCCCATCCCAATCAGCTAGATGGAGAGGATCGTGAGGTTAAACTGGGCATCCAGCCCCATAAATTGGAATCAAGCATTCAATTCAAGAAGAAGATGAACATGTGCAATTGCATAGACATTTGAAAGCATATAAAAGACATATGGGATGTATGATCATAAGAAAAACACAGCGGAATTTAAATTCAATAGCACATCCATCATTCATTCTGATATTCATCAAATAAACAATTGCAAGATAGCACAAGAAAATACTTATCTTAATGAAGTAGTACCAAACGACTAGCTACGCTTCTGCAACATTCCACCCAACCGTAGGCCAGTGTGCTCCTCAATCTCTCAGCACCACTGCCACCCCCGAGCTGGGCATGATCTCCACAAGGAAAAAGGGGAAAAACAGGCTCTCACATAGCCAAAGGTATATCAAAATCAGCCAAGCCAATCAGCAATTGGGTTTCTCAGGCTGTTAAGAGAGGGGTGCATGTATCATCAAAAGCATAAGTGTTGGGCATGAGGAAAACGCTTCTATAGTGAAGTTCCCAACAATGGGTTCCTGAACGTTCCAAAAAACGTGGGCAACCAAAACGAAAAGGAGAAAATGGGAATTCAACCCCAGGAGAGCAGAATCATTTTCAGAAGAATTCTCATGGGCATTTCGTGGGCAAGTAACGGCCTCCCTAACCCCAAAAATCGTGGCTCTCTTCTCCCATCCAATGAGCTAACCAAAAACGAGTTTGCAGGCATGGAAAAACGCAGGGAAAGGTGAAAACGTGAAGGATAAAACCCCAACAGGCTCTGACTGCGTGAGAGAAAGAATGCCATGGGTGAAGAATGGCTTTTGGGCCAATTTCGTGGGGGTTTTCTTGCCCCACAAGCAAAAACACGATTTTCCAAGTTGATGGCTTGCCCATGCACGAAAACTGACAGCCATACCTCTCCCATCCCAAGGCATTTATTGTCTCAACCAATTCTTGGAAGGATTAAGTGATTGGGTGCATGAGACCAAATGGGTAGTTGAGAGTTCATGGGTTTCCTCAATGAAATTGATTAACACCATGGGCTCAAGGGTTTGGTTATTTTTCCCTCCCTATTCCTTGTAAAGATCATGCCCCCATCTCTTTGTTGCATTGCGTAGCTGGTTGTGGGTATCTTTCATTAAATTCGTATTTACATGATGTCTTATTTACATCGTGCCCTTCTAGCACAAGAACCATAGGCATCTATCTCATTAATTTCCGGTACATAAAACGATAAATCAATGGCGGGGCCTTGGCCTTGAGCTCCTCACCATGATTAAGTTACAATAATTACATCATTTACGATTTAGTGCAAAGGGGGTCAAAATGGGGACGTGACATAAGGTGCTGGAGGCATCAACCTGGTGACTGGGATGCATTCAAAGTGCATGCAAACCCTAGAATTTGCATGCAAACCCTAATTGCATGCAAGATCCTGAAAAAGATGATGTGGATATCCGAACATATATCAGTAGTATACTGTTCATCAATGCAACTATTCTAATATGTATAATACACAACCTAATTCTAGGAACATAAGCATATACATCATTGAATAACATTATGTAAGAAATGAAAATTCAAATACTTATCTTTGTTTGGTTGCTGGGTGGACTCCCTCTGAATCTTTGCAACTCCATCTTGATGTGGATTGTGAGAAGTGGTCAACTCCCTCTGAATATCTGCATCCTTGCAAAAACTACTGAAGTGTGCTCCCTCTTGATCTTTGCTTCCTGGATTATTTGTCCTTGAACTTACATCCATCCTTAATCACTATGCGTGCTTATTAGTATCATCATTGTGTTATCCTTGAGGTCTTATACATAATCACACATTTATTAGTATAATCTTAATACTATCAAAACACAATAATCTTAAACATGTATAGTCATGATCATTCACAGATAATAAACATTAGTATTCAAGGTTTCAGGGAAGTCTTCTTTTACTCATGCATATTCTTATTTGATCATAGGACTCTTCTGATTAGTTAAATCATCAATGCATAAACCCGTGATTACTCAAACCTATACCTTCATGATTCTTCTGGTTAGTCATATCATCAATTATGGTAAGAAACATAATATGCATACAGCCATGACTATTCAAACCTATGACTTCATGAATAATCATTATCAACAACACAACAATATAAGATCCTAACACAAGGTAGGATTCTAGCTTGATATAGGAAAAACATACCTGGATTAGCATGCTAGCTAGTTATGTCTAACATACCCGCATAATGTCTTCTGGTTCTCTTCAGTGACTTGTGCTAGTAACCTGCATGTCTCATAGGTTAACCATTATAGGACCAAGTTATACATACCTCGAAAGTAGATCTTCTATGTGATCCATGACAATGGATGAATCTTTGTTGGCATGTCACCATGATCATATGTTCTTGAAGTAGAACATGATTTGTCTTTCTTGGTGTACCTTTTATGTTAGCGAACAACATAAACCTCATACAATATCACAATGCATTAGTACATTCATAAGTGTCAAAACCTTAATCAATGATATCTTCTATTAAGGTGATATGACAAGTCTAGTAATTAATCAAGATTGTACTGTAATGATACGAAGACAAACATATGATAAACTTAACCATGAAACATACCTGTAAGCCATACCTATCAAGATTGCTTGTAATCTTCTTATGGAATGCCTTAGCCTCATCTCCCTCTGAAACAGGAACTTCTTCACTTATGTAGGTGACCACTACATACTCTTCTAGGATTAACCCAATCCACTTGATTTGCAGGAACTGGATCTGGAGCTGTAATAGGGTTTGTCAGAGAAACCCCAAAAATTCAAACTTTGAATTTCAAACTTTCGAAAGGATAGAAATATGCACCTTGATGAGCTGATCAAGCTGGTATATTCAGAATTTGAAAACTGCAAAGTTTCACTCCTCAATTTTGCCTTTGAAACTTTCAGATTCACTGGACGTGACCTCGAACTAGGGTTTGATGAAGCACACTCTTTTGCCCAATCAAAAGGTTTGATCCAAATCTCTAAGCTTCTATTTTTATGAGGAGCTTCCAGCCGTGGTCACCGATTACAAAAATTCCAACTTTCTCCGAAGCCCTAAATTCCGGAAGCCATGAATGAAGGTGCTAAAAAATAATTCTGTTTTGACAGAAATATGTACCTGATTGTTTCTGATGTAACTCCGAACTTTTTGATCCACAGAGTCTGAAAATTTTTCCTGAGATATATCGACTTGTTATCTTTCCATCCCGATAGGTCTGACCTCAATTGGATTCTCTGAGAGAGAGTTATGCCAAGTGTCGCAACGTGACTTGTTTATGGGACAATACAAAAGAGAAAACTTGTACGGCGTTCCACATGTCACTGGTTCAACTTCGACCTTTGAATTTTTTTTTTCTTGAGATAGCCTGACCTGTTATATTTCCATCCCGATAGGTATGACCTCAATTGGATTCTCTGAGAGAGAGTTATGCCAAGTTTCGCAACGTGACCTATTTATGGGATAATACAGGAGAGCGAACTTGTACGGTATGCCACGTGTCACTGGTTCAACTTCAGCCTCTAAAAACATTTCCTAAGATATTACAGTCTATGTACTACCTATCAATTTTTATGAAATTTCATTTGGAGCTTCCTAGTTCAAGTTATGACCTTTTTCCCAAGGTCACCTAATTTTGACTCAGATCTGGAAGAGGCAGAAACCCTATATTGTACAGATCATAAATCACAAAGTACAACGAATTAGAGTTTTTTCTTTGGACACAAGGTACATGGGGATCTGATCTTCAACCTGTAAAAGTTTTAGATCCGAAAACGTTTCCAAAACGGATTTATAGCGAAAGTGCTATGATGACTGGTGTTTGCTATATCAAGCCCTAGCATCGTAAGTGCAACACGTGTCATACATGCCATATTATGCCTTCTTTCAGGCTAGCTCTGATACCATGTTAAATTTTAAGAATTTACTTCAATCTGATCTAGGATCTTAACTGAGAGAACAACATGTATAGCAAATCTACAGCATATCAATCATGGACACAATAATGCAAGCACACAAGAGACACAGAGTTTACTTGGGGAAAACCATAAAGGTGAAAAACCCCAATAAATTCCTCAGAGATAGATAGAGCAATGATACAACCATAATACAAGAGATAGTCTTCTCCTAGCAGTAGAGCCTCCTACTCCACAAGTGCGCCACTCTCCAAAGTGTGAGTGAGAGAATAGAATGTGTAAAATGAGAGAGACACACTCTCTATTTATACACTAACTTGACTTGACCTTTACTCAACTAGGTCGGACTCAACTTAACCACTTAACATAATGCTGACTGGGCCAACACCCAATAGGGTGGTCTAATAAACCTTTGACCCACATGGCCGACCCCCAATAGGGTGTTCTAATAACCCTTCGACCCACATGAATTATACAGGGCTGACCCCAACAAGGTGGTCTAATAACCCATCAAGTATAAGTTACGATATAAATGACGACACTTCCATATAGAGGAATAATAACATCTCTATAGGAATACAAACACTTCCGTATAGAGGAATAATAACATCTCTATAGGAATACAATATACATATATGTGAAATACATTCCGAAGTTACATATACATCAACATATCAGTGGTACTCGAGCAGTCATACGGGAGATGTTAACCCGTACCATCTCTAGTGTGTGGTCTGCCGCCGCACCTACTATCTCGCCTCCCCTGCCTCTGCGGCGTTGTCGTGGGAATCCCTTAGGTCTTCGCGGACCTCGATCTACGAGCAAACAATCAAAAATCAATATGTGATACCACACCAAAAATATTTTTGCATTTCACTTATATAAAAAATCCAAAAAATTAAAATACACAAAACTTAAAAAGAGTAGTCATACCTATGTCTCCAAACGCGGCCCCTGGTGGGAGCGGCATGTCTCTATCCCCTCTAAATTCTATACCCTCATATGGATAGTCATCAATGGAGATGACCTGTTGTGCCCACCAGTGAAAGAACTCCTCTGAATATGGTGATGCCTATCGGCCACCACCCTGTCACGTCAATACCTCTGCCCACAGAGTTTGGGCAAGATCTCAGAGGCCATGCGGAGGGACTTCAACCCTTAGAATCAAAACTGGTACTCTCTCAAAGAAGAAACTACATAGAATACTTCCAAAGCCAAATTTCTTGTCCCATCCAGGCTTGCACTCTGTTAGTTGGGTCTTCATCGTACCCAGCAAAGTTGTGCACCAATCAAATACTATGGGTCTCATACACTCAACCGCGTAGAATATCACAGGCCTTGAATCCTGATGAAGTGCAGTCGATCCAGTAATCCTCTCGAGGGTGAGGACTAGGATCTTCATACTTAGGCTTGCTATGGCCTTAATCGAAATCTGGATACCCACCTTTTGGGTTCCAGCAATGCAATACCTATCAATGTAATCGTTGATGGTAATTCCTGCACCCACACTGCGAGATATAAGGCTCATTGTCTCCCCTCAGCAGGACAACCCTGTGATAAAGTATATGTCTTCCACATCCAATGGAAGTGGTTTTCCATCTAGATCGAACTGTTGTTCCTCTGTGTCCCAATAGTTGATCAAATGCACAAGCAATTAGTTTTGGGCCCTTAAACCCTCTATTCTCCAAAACTTGTAAATCCCACATGCTTGCAACATTTGTTGTGCGGCTAGATCTTGGCGTACATGCTCATCAACAACATCATGTTCTCCCTCTCTCCACTCTAGGACCATCCTGGAGGCAAGAAACATTGCTTTTTAGTGCCCATATATTTAAAAAAATCAACCCTTGATGTTGTACACAGGCTACTCTATACACAGTCGTGCGTATGAGCGGTCAATGGATGCGTTGACCGCGTCCATAAAGCTCTCCACGCGACCCACATTGAAATAGCCCGCGTACAACAATTTATGGGTGCAATCTAAGGCAAAAAAAGAAATTTACCATTAAAAATTGAAATAAAAACTATGAAATTGAAGAGGGGGATGACACCACCAACCTGATCCAGACGGTTCGCGAATCTGATGCCCATAGCTCCCGAAATCTGCAGCTGAAGATCGTGGGTAAAAGCCAACCAAAAGCACTATGGTGGGTAAAAATTTAAAATGAAATGGTAAAAGTAAAGTTTTATTACTATTTATAGTTTTTCATACCCACTTTTCTATAGTTTTTGCCATTTTGAACCATTTTGGACTAATTTGAAGCTATAAAGCGCCATTTTGAACATTTTTTTCCAATGAAAGTGGATTTTCCTAAGGTGGACAAAAAATTAGTTTTTTTCTTTCTTCCTTCAAAATAAATAAATATTATTTTATTATTTTAACTATTATTTTATTATTTTCCTTAGGAGGCCCATTTTAGACCTCAAATTTCCTCTAATGAAGAAACACTTACATGCGACACTCTCTCTCTCTTAGAGTCTGTAACAAGCAATGATGGACTTATGAAAAGGGATAAAACACTCAACACAGTTTATCCATGCACAACACGACATCCCGTGCTATATCAATGCACCAATATATATAGTTTTCCCTAGGTCTTGTGCCATCCCAATCAAATCTTCAATCAATCCTTCAATCCCTATGATTTAGGATTTTGTCTGGTAGTTGAGCTTTTAAGATTGGATTTGATTGGTAAAAATCTCCCTTGCTTGCTTTACACATGTTCTTTGTGCCATGGTGGTGTCCCCTCATTTAGATAAATTATCCAAGTGCCTTTTCTTTTATTAAATAATAAAATAATTAGTTTGTTGTGCAAAGTGTCACTCACACCTCTTGTGAGTGTTTTTGAGTTTTTAAATAACTCTTACAAAATAATTTGTTTTTTTTTTAAATATTGTCACAAATAGTAAATCAAAATAAAATAGTAATGTCTTGGGGGTATCACACTTTCTCTCTACAGTGGAAGGATCGATAGTGTGAGTGGTCCCTACATAGTGTATAGGGGGCTATAGGGCTCAAAATTATAATGGTGCTTAGGGTCAAGGGTCAAAAAGGTAGTGTTTAGGCATGGCAAGTATGGTGAGTGAGTCCCATAGACCTGAAGGGTGGAAAATAAGGGATAACAGATGCCCCCCTAAAGTGTGAGGTCATAAGAGAAAATGAGAGCCAAAATACTTTAAAATATTAATAAGTTCACAAGGAAAGGAATTAGAGATAAAAAACTAGAAACTACATGTAATCAATCATCAACCAAGTATGTATAGATATCATCCTTGAGGTAGCCATATCCATTCTTAGTAAAAATAGAACACAACATGACTGACAACTCAATATACTGTGGATCCATGTAATAAGATGTTAGATCATGGCCACAACAAGTACAAAATGGATCCATGTCATAAAGGGACCATAACCATGAGAATATACAATGTGAATCTATGTCATGATGTACATGCGGAAGGCAAAATGGTCTCCATAGTACTAAAAAAATAAACTCCATCGTAGCCTGGGGGGTGTAGCATGAATGAGCAATGCCACTCCAAAACCAAGGGTCTTCTTCTAAACTCTAACATTACAAATCTTCAACTTGCAAATAGATGTGATGATGTAGAGCATGCAAGAAACCATATGATTACCGTTCAATAAGGATAACATTAACATACCTGAGGGAACCCACCGATGTTGATAATGGGTTGTGTTACCTCAAAATCTAGTACTCTTCCATGATCGAGGGAGGCATCACAATTAGTGTGGACCCATCTAGAACTCCTCTGAATATGGTGATGCCTGTCGGCCACCACCCTGTCACGTCAATACCTCTGCCCATCGGGTTTGGGCGGGATCTCAGAGGCCATGCGGAGGGACTTCAACCCTTAGAATCAAAACCGGTACTCTCTCAAAGAAGAAACTACATAGAATACTTCCAAAGCCAAAGTTCTTGTCCCATCCAGGCTTGCACTCTGTTAGCTGGGTCTTCATCGTACCCAGCAACGTTGTGCACCAATCAAATACTATGGGTCTCATACACTCAACCACGTAGAATATCACAGGCCTTGAATCCTGATGAAGTGCAGTCGATCCAGTAATCCTCTCGAGGGTGAGGACTATGATCTTCATACTTAGGCTCGCTATGGCCTCAATCGGAATCTGGATACCCACCTTTTGGGTTCCAGCAATTCAATACCTGTCAATGTAATCGTTGATGGTAATTCTGCACCCGCACTGCGAGATATAAGGCTCATTGTCTCCCCTCAGCGGGACGACCCTGTGATAAAGTATATGTTTTCCACATCCAATGGAAGTGGTTGTCCATCTAGATCGAACTATTGTTCCTCTGTGTCCCAATAGTTGATCAAATGCACAAGCAATTAGTTTTGGGACCTTAAACCCTCTATTCTCCAAAACTTGTAAATCCCAAATGTAATGTATGGACCCAATTGTGATATGTGGACCCAGTGTCACCTCTATGTAACCCCTTTCCTCTTTGGACCCTACTCCTTGGTCCATGAGAGGATTCCTGAAATGAGGTAAGGATAGACCTGTAAGAGACGCTAAAAAGGTACTTTTGACTTGCTGCAATTTTCTGCAATAAAAAGAAACAATGAAAACTAGAGATATATTTTAAACCAACCTTCAAAATTGCTTGAAATTGACCTCCTGTCAACCAACAATGAGGGGTGCACCTAGCCACCCTATGGCGCACTTGTTTTGGTGGATGAAATATGTGATTTAATATTGATTATGATACAGGTATGAAACTTATTGTAGTGAAACGAAATCAAAAAATTCATTAGCCTCAAATCCCCCTAGGGTCCTCTCGGGTGACCTGAAATTCGACCCAATCTTCCTCAAAACACTAGGTTTTGAATTTTCTTTTGATATGGGCCTAAAATAACTCACTAAAAAAATCTAAATAGTCCCTTACTATCATAACCTAACCCTAGGATAACATCACCTCCTTTAAGGCACTTTTAGGGCCAAAATTGACTTTTTGCAAATATTTTCAACTTTTTTTTGGATATTGAAACTTTTTGGGGATTTTTTCAATATCTAATCTAAATCTGAAATTTAGTACTGCAATTAATTAATAAAATAACTAGGTCACACAAAAATTAATATTTTTGGATTTTTACGAAAATATGAAGTTTTTAGGGTTTCTTCCAATATTTGGCCTTTTGGACTTTTTCAATAATATACTACATATTTTTGATAAAAAAAATGAGATTCTGAGTGAATATGAGGGAAATAAGGACTTAAGTATATTCCCTACAAGGTCACCAAGGAATCGTGGGGTAGCGTCCTCTCAAGAATTGGCAATCCAATTTGATAAATGATCTGGGAGGATCTAAAGATGCTCCAGAATCAAAATGCTCAACTACCAAAAAGGATAGGACCATCACAAAGAGATCGACGAGAGATTTCCAACGGCATGAATGGCACATCAAACGGAATCCAAATGAAGGATATATTCACTTCTGAATTTTTGGTGAAACAATGTTTTTAGTTTTCAGAATGGAAAAAAGGATGCCATGTGTCACCACTTAAAGGTTTCCATGTGGCATGTATGATGCCTACATGGAAACACTCCCAACACCACGTGGCAGGTCGAAGTGACTTGGAATTTGAATGCATAGTTTTCAACCTGCATGGCAATTGACGTGGACCAATGGGATTGCCTTGAATGCATAGTTGTCAACGTGCATGGCAATTGACATGGACCAATGGGAGGCCACCACGTGGCAATCCCACTGGCATTTTGTTGAATGACTTTACCAAAATAATGCTATATAAGTTGAGAATTGAACATATGACCTCCTATACAATAATTCAATAACTTCACCATTACACCACCACTTATGTTACTTATTACATTATGACACAATTTCTATTTAAATGAAAAAGTTTCCAAATTATGGATTTTGAACTCACGAACCATGCATTATCAACCAAGCGCCTCTACCATTGCACTAAGGATTGATGCTTGTTATAGCAGTGATAAATATTATATTTACATGTAAAATGCTTGGTGTGTATGGTTATGCCAACGCACATGGTATTGAAATGGGACCCCACTCACATGGTTGCTGGTTTCCAAAGCTTTGTCATGTGGAATATTGTTATACCAACATTTTTATGCACATGGGTATAGTGTGGACACCAACTATGCAATATGCTATGGAAACCAAACATAATATGTTACATAAATGCCAAAGGAATGGGGTTGTTGAACTTATATGGGCCCATATTAAATGGTAAGTGTTGGAACATGGGTATACATTGTACATTGTTTTAACCAATTTCAAATGGTTATGAAAAGGCCAACATCCCATGCCAAAAAAAATAAAACAAGTTGTAGAAAAAGGCATATGTATAGTATGACCAAGCATATGGTTGTAACAAAGATGCCTTTTATGAAAGAAGTTGTAAATGTCAACATTGAAAATATGACATATGGTAGCAAAAGAGATATTAAGTTGAAACCAACATATCCTTTATGAAGAAAAAAATTGTAACCAAAAGATAACAAGCCTAACAAATAGGCTAAGGTAGGCATATATGTGAATCATGCCTAAGGAGGAGAACTTCAACTATTTAAGCCCCCGCCAGCCATGGTGAAGGGGCATGTTTTTGGCATCCATGTTGTGGGAATTCCATAACTTTTGAAGGATACAAATTGGAGATTGCAATCTTAGCTCGAGGCTTGAATCTTTGTAGAAGTTTTGAGAGAGCTATGTAGAGCTTGCAAATGCAAAGAAAAGATTTCTTCATTGTAACGAACATACAATAAGATAATAATTAAATAATTAATAGTTAGGTTACCTAAATATAGGTTATGAAAGGAGGTGTCTCCTCAACATCAAATGCCCAAGACATATTTAAGGCAGGGTCATCATTGTAACCTACCATCTCTTATCTATTCAAATATTCAATATTATTTATTATTCATAGCATACTTAATTTATCAATTATTCTGGTGAATTATTTGTGTGAGCGAACTGATTGTTCGCCTCATTCATGATGTCTAAAGTAAGGTCACTTGTGTAAGATTACTTCTTGAATCCTTGTTAGGGAGAAGGTACAGTTGCATGTCATCACTATTGAGAAGGTCCCTGCATATTTCAAAGGAATATAATGAAGTGGTTCGATGTTTGATCGAGCTTGGATATGTAGCTAGGGGGTCTAGTGAACTCCATTATCAATGCGTCTTTCAAATGTGTAATGTTGTCTTGATTTTCCTTGCACATGTTGTTTTTCTGCTCTTAGGATCATGATGCTTAGTATGCGATGATGAATGAAGTGAATGGCATGTTATAAAGTTTAAGATGCATATGTGGCTTTAATCATTTTGAATGCAATCAAGTTCAATAAAATGATCCTTCTATGTTGATCCCTATTGTTTAAGTGAGTTTCAAATTGTTTTAGTGTCAGGGTAGCTAACCGGTTCTGAATCTACGACATCCCAGTGCTAGTTTCTCCAATAGGTGAAGCTTCCAGCTTCATCGCGATCTCCAGGGATTTTGCCTGCGAAGCCACTTTCTACTGCATCAACAACAGTCTGATGTGAGGAAACAACGCAGCTATGAACCATTCCTTGTGCTGTTGCGGTGTTATAACAAAGCTTACTTGGTCAAGAAGTGTCTTAAATTTCTGATCAAACTCCCAGACTGTCTCATTAGGTTTCTTGTTTGATCTTTTTCAACTCTGTGATACACTGTGACTCTGACTTCGACTTCTTAAATTCTTCTAAGAGTGCAGCCTTGATTTCTAGCAGGGTTCTATTCTGTCCCTGTGAGTATTTCATGAACCAATGCAAGGCTCGGTCTCTAAATGTGGTGACGACCTGCGCTTGCTTAACAACATCATCCTGGACTTGTTTAACACTCCAAACGGATTCACATAGAAACCAGTGTTGATCAGGGTCTTCTAGACCCGTTCCTTTGAATATCGGCAGCTTAATATCTTTGGTCATGCTTCTTCTAGGTGGTGGAGGGTTCTGTGCAGGTTGTTGAGCAGAAAAGATAAACGGAATGGTCTAAGTTCTAGGGATATTCTCGATAGGGGGGTTCTGGAATGGTTGCGTTTGTGCAATGGAAGGCACGGTGTTCCCACCCGGTGGATTCCGTGGAGTGATAGGATGATAGGTGGAAGATAGAGGTGCGGTTTGGCTATCAGGTTCGTCTTCTGAATCAATGTCTACGCGGAGTCCAGGTCCACTAGTAGTCTTCTTAGGTGTATATTTATACCTTTTCCCACTTCTTAGATTATGTGTCTCTTCGTCAGACTCACTAAAAATGCTATTGACCATTACAGATGCAAAAATTTTACTGCATTCTAAAAACACTCTGAATTATAAACTGAGGTTGTTCAGATACTTACCTCTGAATCCTTTGAAAACCTCTCTTTCGGCTGCGCTGTAGGACTTTAGCATGTCCACTGCGAACTGCGTCACAAAACTTTGTAATGTACTGTCGACCCAGAAGTAGACTGCTTGTACGAATGGACTATCTAGCGCTTTGAGCCTTTCAAGAAGCTTCGATGTCCACTCGGTTGGTACGTCTCGCGTGGTACAGTTTATATGTTCTACGAGCCTTGACAACCACTCGTGTAGTTCGTTTCCAAAAGATGCCCAGAAAACTTCATGCACGTCTTTCCACAGGTATTTGTTCAAACATTGAATGTCAAAGAGATGTGGGTGTCTGTTTTCTTTCCTTGAGAAGTCTCTCTCTGTCTTGTCACACCAAGCCCAGATTTATTTCTTGTCTGGATACGAAAAGTTGATGCCCAGCTCAACTTCTTCTACTTCGCACATCACAACTTCAACTCATCACGGATTCTTGTCCTGGCAACGAAACCATTTGTTGGCTTAAAATATTGTTCTAGAGGTTTCCAATGTAGACCCGGGTTCTTCGCGGTTTCAAGGAACCAACAAAACCCCTTCTCACTGGCCCTTTCGGCAACAGTCTGCGAATAGGCTGAGGCCTCACCCAAGGTGTAACTATGGGGGCGCTGCGGAATCGGGTTTCCACAGCAATGTGATGAGTTGTTCGGACAGGACTACTGCGCAGCGCGCTACAGAGCTCACGCTGCGGGTTGAGGGTTGCGCAACAATAGACTACGTCGCGGTCCGCACTTCTACAAACTTAATCACTTGTGCAACCAGTGCATACAAGGAATGCGTGGTTCGGGCGGGATGCAAATAATAGGTCAATGCAACTGACTTATACGCTTCCTCTTCCAGACTTAACAAGTATTGAAGACTTTACTTAACATTTAATCCTTCATCTACTGCCTTATATTATTTAGCTTTATAACGGGTGCAAGCAAATGAAACACACAGTACTGCGTACTTCCGGTGCTACGTGTCAAAAAGAGTTACATGACCCAGACTCTACACACACTTGTGATTGTCCAATAAATTGATACTTCCGCAAACTTAGAATATTGAGCATTCATCATTCATCCATTCACACAATACTTAACATATTATTCCCATCTTTCTCCTATGGCGAATACATATAAAAGCATTAACATAATAACTGATAAATGAGAATTCAGACATTCATTCATAAGCAAATAGACAAGTGCAAAACGTAAACAATTTGTGATGCACCTGCAACAATTAATTGATACGAATATGCGAAATAGCAGAAATGACAGAACTCAGAATCACTTTTATATTGATCACAGTCCACTTCGAGGGGGCAACCTCCTATGAGCAAGCTCAATACAAATAACTTCACAGTGCCTTCATAGGTCTCAACACACACTTATATACTAAGTCTAGGCGCCAATACTATGGGTCAAAACCATGGGAAACTACAAACTATGGATCAACAATACTACGGGCGACTTACAAAGCATATGCGCCAATAACAATAACACAAACTATTGATCAACAAATACTACGGGACGACTTACAAAGCATATGCGTCCAACAACAACATACTAACAAAGTAAAGACATGGGTTCCTAACATCCCCTCCCACTTAAAAAAAGCTTTGTCCTCAAAGCTTTAGATGTGGAAATTGTTGTTGAATCTGAAGGAGTGGTTCCCATGTAGCATCCTCTGGTTGCATGCCATGCCACTGAATTAAGACCTCTGTGATAGAGCGAGAGCGAAGCTGACGTGTGCGCCGATTGAGGATGGCCTCTGGCTCCAAAAGGATGGATCCTTCATTATCCAGTTCGGGTAAAATCGTTTGTTCACTGATGTTGGTGCCAAGAACTTTCTTCAGACAAGAGACATGAAAGACTGGATGAATGCGGGAAGAAGGAGGAAGTTCCAATTTATAAGCAACGGACCCAATCTTCTGAAGAATCCGATATGGCCCATAGAACTTTGGAGCGAGCTTATGACGCCCTTTGAGTTTCAAGGAGGATTGTTTGTACTGCTGGAGACGAAGAAAAACCATATCGTCGACTTGAAAAGTGCGCTCAGAACGGTGCTGATCAGCTTGTTGCTTCATGCGATTTCTTACCATGTGAAGATTGTCCCACAAAATGCGAAGAATCTGATCGCGGTTTCGAAGGACCGTGTCAACTTCCTGAACTGGTGAACTGGTGGGGGTGTATGGAAGAAGAGCTGGAGGTTCCTGACCATAGATTGCTTCATATGGGGTCATTTTAGAGGCAGTGTGGTAAGAGGTATTGTACCACCATTCAGCGAGAGGAAGCCACTTTGCCCACTGATGTTGTTGTTCCGAGGTGAAGCAACGAAGATAAGTTTCCAAGCATTTATTGATAATTTCAGTCTGACCATCTGTTTGTGGGTGATACCTTGAACTCATCTTCAGTTTGGTGCCAGTGTGGATAAATAGTTCTGTCCAAAAATGACTGGTGAAAGTCGCATCATGATCCGAGACAATGGAAGAAGGGATGCCATCAAGACGAAAGATCTGGTCTAGGAAAACTTGAGCGATGGAGGAGGCTGTATAGGGATGGCTGAGAGCACAAAAATGACTATATTTGGAGAGGCGATCAACCACAGCGAGAATCACTGTCTTCCCACCAGATTTAGGGAGCCCTTCAATGAAATCCATAGAAATATCTGTCCAAATCCATGTAGGTATGGGCAAGGGTTCAAGCAATCCTGGAAGGAGTGTTGTTTCACCCTTATTGCGCTGGAAGGTATCACATTCGGCCACCATCTATTGAATTGTCCTTTTCATGCCCTGCCAAAAGAAGTTACGTCGTGCTCGTTCATATGTTTTGAGGAACCCAGAGTGCCCTACCGATGGAGAAGCATGGAGTTCATAAAAGACAGCCTGTTGAAGATCTGTGCTCTGGGGAAGCACCAGATGACCCTTGTATCGCAGAGAAGCACCATCCCAAGAGTAATGTGGTACCGCAGAAGGGTTGTTGGTCAAGTGTTGGATGATTTGAGATAAGGAAGAGTCATTGACATAACCCTATTGAACAGATTGCAATCAATTTGGAACAGGCATAGAAATAGCTGAAAGAGAACCTTGGGCATCAAATGTGCGAGAAAGAGCATCTGCCACAATATTGTCTTTACCCTTCTTGTAAGTGATCTCATAGTCATAACCCATGAGTTTGATAACCCATTTCTGTTGTGTCGGGAGGAGACACACTGGTCCAAGAAATATTTCAGACTCTGGTGATCAATCTTGATGCAGAAATGATTCCCTAATAGGTATGGGCGTCACTTCTGTACTGCATGCAAAATAACCATCATTTCCTTCTCATAGGTAGAGGCAGCTAAATTCTTACCTGAAAGGGCTTTGCTGGTGAACGCAATGGGGTGTTCATATTGAAGGAGAAAAGCACCAAGTCCATTGCCGCAAGCATCACTCTCAATAGTGAAGGGCTTGGAAAAATTGGGCATAGCTAGCACAGGTGTAGTACACATATCTTGTTTTAGTTTGTCAAATGCACATTGAGCAGCAGGTGTCCATGTAAAAGCATCCTTTTTCAATAGAGCAGTTAATGGAGCTGCAATCTTCCCATAATCCTTGACAAACTTGTGGTAGTAGCCAGTCAACCCCAAAAAACCACGAAGGCTCTTGAGTGTCTGAGGATGCGGCCAATTGTTCATGGCATCGATTTTGGTAGGATCCACGTGAACCCCTTGTGCTGAGATAATGTTCCCGAGATACTCAACTTCCTTCTGTCCAAAAACACATTTAGACTGCTTGCCATGGAGATGATGGTCAGAGAAAAGTTGCATGACAAGATCCAGATGCTGGAGATGTTCATCCCATGTTTGACTGTAGATGAGGATATCATCAAAGAATACCAGAATGAATTTCCGCAAGTAGGGTCGAAATATTTTATTCATTAAGGCCTGGAATGTGGAAGGAGCATTAGTGAGGCCAAAGGGCATGACCAAAAACGCATAATGGCCATCATGTGTGCGGAAAGCTGTTTTAGGGATATCATCTTCATGAACCCGAATTTGATGATAACCAGAACGAAGATCCAACTTGGAGAAAAAGTGAGCCCCATGAAGCTCATCAACAACAGGAATTGGAAACTTATCCTTGATGGTGAGGTGATTAAGTGCTCGGAAGTCAATGCAGAGGTGCCATGACCCATCTTTTTTGCGAACAAGAATAAATGGAGAAGAAAAGGAACTAGTGCTTGGGCGAAGAATACCTTGCTTCAATAAGTCCCGAACGAGCATTTCAATATCTGTTTTTTAGTGAAATGGGTAGCGATAGGGCCTGATGTTGGGAGGAACACTGACAGGAAGGAGATGAATACGATGGTCTTCTGGCCTGGAAGGTGGCAATCCCACTGGTTCAGCAAAGACACCTGTATATCGATCCAGAATTTGTTGTAGATCCAAAGGAGTAGTGGAGACCGCTGATGGTTGCATCTGAATGGAATGGATCTGAGCGATGACACCATGTGAATTCTTCTTGAGTATTTTTTCCATGCGATGTGAACTGATGATGCTGAGAGAACCTGGTTTTAATTCTGTCAATGTGTATTTTTATCCATTGAGGGAAAACTGCATCCAAAGTTCAGCAAAATCCCATAAGATAGGGCCAAGTGTGCGTAGCCATTGAGCGCCCAAAACCACATCACATCCGCCTAAGGGCAAGGCAAACATGTCAGAGCGCAAGGTATAATCTCCCATAGAGATACACACATTTCGACACTTCCCTTTGCAAGGTAAGGTGCCCCCATTGGCAACCATGACTTCAAAGTTGGAGCAAGGATGGATAAAACAATCAGCTTGTTTGGCGATCCGAGGGTCAATGAAATTATGAGTGCTACCAGAATCAATGAGTATTGTAAGAGGAAGCTTCTTGAAGTAACCCCTGACCCGCATTGTTTGGGGGGTGGTGATTCCGGCTAAAGCATGGAGAGATATCTCTGGCTGGTCATCCTGAGACAGAGGTTCAATAGGCGGTTCCTGAATGTCGACCGGAGCATCCAGTGTTTCTGGATCTTCGTCACCAATTTCAGAGGCAGGCGGAGACTCCACATCCAAGAGATAGAGCTTTTGATGAACACGTCTATGTCCCCAAGTGAATTTCTCATCACAATTATAGCAAAGCCCCTTTTCTCTACATGCTTGCATCTCTGTTTCAGACAAACGCTTGATAGGAGTTGGTCGAGGAGCCTGCGGTATAGGTGGTCGCTGAGAACCCATATTTCGGAAGGGAACAAAAGTGGGCTTGGAGCGTTGTTGGGCTACAAGCTTGTCTTCTTCCAACTTAGCCAACCCTAGGGATTCCATCATTGTGGTGGGACAGAACATTTTGACCTCAGAGTGGATGGCATCCTTTAGACCACTGATAAAACAACTCCGGTAAAAGTCATCAGACAATCCTTCTGTGTGGTTGGCTAGGTTCTCAAATTCGGTTTGATACTCTCTCACAGTGCCAATTTGGCGAAGTTTAGTGAGGGATCCGGTGAAGTCATCAAAAGCACTAGGACCAAATCGTTGCAAAAGGAGCTGGAAAAAGTCTAACCATTTGGTCTCTGGATGAGCCTTGATGTACCAACGGTACCATTGAAGAGCTTCCTATTCCAAGTGAAAGGATGCCAGCGGAACTTTGTTGACATCAAAAGTATTATGCAGACTGAAATATTGTTCTACACGATAGATCCATCCAGTTGGATCAGTACCATTGAAGTGAGGAAAATCAAGCTTCGGACCACGAAAATTGTTGGAAGAAGAGAACCCATTGTCTGATGAAGACTCAGACTATCGTTTGTTGTTCATAGCTGAATGCTCAAGATGGAGGCTGAGAAAATTTTCATCCAAATCTTGGAGTTTGGCTTGGATGGCTGCAAGTGCTTCTTCCATGGTTTTTGCTCCTGCATGAGTGACAACCATAACCAGGAGTTTTTTTTTTTTTTTTGACTGGGTAGGAAAACAAAAACAGAAACTGCTTCAGTAAGGGAAAATCTGGACTTGGGAAAAAATATGAAGGGTAATTGGGGTTTGACTAGGTGTTGGACACTGTCGACTAGACAGGGAAGCAAAAATTAAGATTTCAGAAGCGGGGTGAAAGAATGGGAAAATTTGGCAGAGGGGGACAAAGAAGCAGAATTCAGAAAGGAACTCTGTGGTAAAATTTGAAGGTGATTGGGTGAAATCTGAGGAAGTTATGGCAAACCCTAAAAATAGACAAATGTGGGATTTCGGGCTTTGGGAAGGGGAATTGGGGATAGGGTCCTCAGGAATTAAATATGCAGAATAGGATGAAAGGGGTTCCCTGAAAATTTCAAGGGAAACAGAGTGAAAACAAGGGAGATATGGACAAAAAATTGAATTATATATATATATATATATATATATATAATTTTATTTTATTTTATTTTTATTTTTATTTTTATTTTTATTTTTTATTTTTATTTTTTATTTTCAGACTGGAGCGGCTACGGCTCGGAAGGGATCTGGAACAACGTCGAATGGATTGAAAACGGTGGGATCTGGAACGGCTTGCAACTGGATCTGAAACGACGCAGTAGTCTTCGACAATAGTTCAGCTGAAAGTAGATATGGACCCCAGGTATGTGCGGCTTCCTAACAGTTCAGGGGTTTCACTCGGCCACCAATGTTGTCTGACGACTTACGTATTGGGGCAGTACCCCTCACTCCACGGCTCAAGTAAAACTGATAACCGCTTTGCCACAAACGACAACTCTTGGTTTACCTCACGGGTGGGAACTAGTCAATCAGGTAGGGGTCGTTTCCCTTTTCGCTGGCAGGTCCTCTCAATGGGCCAGCTACTTCGGGGTTCCTATGGTACTCCTCACAATGAGTTTTAGGGCTTATGCCCAAGTACTTCCCACAGTTAAGCGGATAGGGATTATTCCCAAATCCGAAACTGCAACAGATGCGAAAAAAAATTTGGCAGAAATTTCACCCAGCGAGCCCAAGAAAGTGCTCTGATACCAGATGTGATGCACCTGCAACAATTAATTGATACGAATATGCGAAATAGTAGAAATGACAGAACTCAGAATCACTTTTATATTGATCACAGGCCACTTCGAGGGGGCAACCTCCTATGAGCAAACTCAATACAAATAACTTCACGATGCCTTCATAGGTCTCAACACACACTTATATACTAAGTCTAGGCGCCAATACTATGGGTCAAAACCATGGGCCACTACAAACTATGGATCAACAATACTACGGGCGACTTACAAAGCATATGCGCCAACAACAATAACACAAACTATTGATCAACAAATACTACGGGACGACTTACAAAGAATATGTGTCCAACAACAACATACTAACAAAGTAAAGACATGGGTTCCTAACACAATCACACTACACAGGATTTAATGTGGTTCACCCCCAAGATGAGAGCTACGTCCACAAGAGATATTGTTATATTATCCTTTGGGAAGGGTACAACAGTTCTTTGTCTGCATAGTCAACTGCAGACTCTCTTCTTTCTCTGAATAGGCTTCTGCGCACATAGCTTGCAGAGCCTTTACAAAAATGTCTCTCAATAGAGATCTATTCAATCAACACAGAGAATAATAACAAAACGAAGAGTCCTCTAACGGTCTCATGCGATTGGTTCAGGTAGTGGTTCTTTCGCATGTACGACCAGTCGCTTTCCTTCCGCATTGCTCCTTGCCCGCCGCCTGGAAATTGTGGAGCATCTTTACCAAAAATAGATCGCCAACGGTCTAACTGGAGTTTGTTCCTTCTTCCATCCAACACTTTGCTTTGCTGGATCCCCGTATATTGGACACATCGTAGCATTGTCTCCTCGCAGCACTGAACTTCGCAGCTCTTCCAACACTGCGCTGCACGTAACTTCGCAACATCCCAAAAACTTATACCAAAAATACTTCAACTGGACTGCGCTCAGCTCCGCAGTTCCAAAAAATCCTTCTTGCTCAAAATGCCCCACTTGGTCCAGGCCCAACAGGTAATGAAACCTTCAACAATGTTATCGAACAAGTGCTGGCTCAACAATGGACCGAAATGTTCACCCAGTTCAATGAAATTCTTGCGCAATTTTCTTCGATATCCGGAGGATTTTCGACGTGACCTGACTCTGATAAAATCAACCCCTTCAAAGTGAAAATGAATCTGGACATACTGAATCTTGAAGGTAATATTGACGCAGAATCCGTCGACAATTGGGTACAACAACTAGAATCCTATTATGTTGTGAATCAACTCTCAGAAGCTGACAATATCACCATTACATCCTTAAAGATGTCAACCTCCGTGCACTGTTGGTGGGAGAACCTCTCGACAAAGATGGAGAAAAGTGAACACCCCATCGACACATGGGATAAATTCATTGAACACATCCGAAAAGAATTTTACCCACCGAAATATCTTGAGCAATAGTATAAGAAGTGGCAGTAGCTAAGGAAATGGAAAGACCAATCAATACAAAATTACACCGGTGATTTCTATCAACTCATGGATAGACTTGGCATCTAAGAAGAAGAAAAATTGCTTGTTCTGAAGTATGTTAGCTGATTATCCCAGTACATTAAATCAGAGATGGAGTTTGTAACTATAAATACGCTTGCGGATGCTTTCCACTATGCCAACAAACTGGAAACCGAGCAGAAAGGAAAAGCATGTTTTGCGACAAATCTGACATCAGGATGACCACTAGACAAGAAGGCACCATCTGACACTACCAAAGCCATATCATAGAGAGAAGCCTTTTCACAAGAGGGAACGTAGCAAACAACCACCTACCAGAAAATGGTGCGATTACCACCACTCATCTTGGCATGATACGTCTGAATGCAAATCTTGGAAGACATTTTTGGAAAAAGTGTTGACCTTCGACGCGTTCAACAAGACGATGGAAGAATCTGATCTAGACGCAATGACCCTTTTGACCTCGACCACTCCAATAGCTTCAACTATCGTCAACGAGGAGGAACGAGAGTGCCTGTTCCATACACGGATATGGGTCCAGAGCAACCCATTGCATCTGATTTTGGACAACGGGAGCTGTGAAAATCCTCACAGCATATCTAAGAGATGATGTATACCTCACAAGAATAATTATGATTAAGAAGGAAAATAGAAAAAGAGTGGTCAATGCAGTATAATGAGCAACAAAATAATAATACAGTAGAGCTCGGATAGAAGCAAAAATACTTCACACACACTAATTAATTAATCACAATATGGACAATAAGTAGTACAATGCATGAGGATTCGAATGCCTAAGGTGGAAATTCGAATTAGCCTTCATGGAGTGATCAAAGGATCACTAGAGTGTCATCAAAGCACAACTAGTAGTCTATCTCATCATCGGTGGAGTCATCAATGCACAAGTAACTATCCACCGTCAGTCAAACTGAGTCTAACTGAGTGTGGTAGATGTAACTGAATGTAACTGGCACATGGAGACACTGACTGAATGAAGGAAGCTCAGTGGAGGGCGCATGAGGAGCTAACTGGAGTCAGAACAGGTATTCATGTCTCATCGGAGGTCAATCAGAGTGATAACAGCAGTGAGGAGTCAGTTTGGCCTCAAATCAAGGAAAGACTGGTGGCTAACTAAAGTAAACTGGACTGGTAGGTGAGAAAGGACAAGTGGCTTCCTTAAATCAAGGAGGAAGGGCGCACTAAGATCTAGGAGGGCTAAAACTGATCTGAGAGAAGCTCTTGGGGGCTGGCTAACTGAGGGCTAGGTGCTGGATTGATGACTGGAATGCATGCAAACCCTAAAAGTGCATGCATGAATAAAAATGTAAATGATCAAAATACTGGTGGGACTAGGATGGAGTATAGGAATATCTTAACACCCCCCCTTAATCCATCCTATGCCTTGGTAACTAAGACCAAAGGTCACCCAATACAATGAATAATAACAGTCAATAAACCAAGGAAGTGGGGAAAATTTCATGGGAAAATACCCCCCCTCAAAACAGACTGTAAGGCACACACAAAAAAAAAATGCTCCAAACTCAAGCAGGTGTGATGCTTGGTCATATGTCTAGAGGTATCTTCTTCTTGGGAAGAAGTGGATCATGCTCAAAGAGCATGTGCTTGTACTTGCTCTTCAGATCGAATGTGATGAGAACAAATCCAAAAGTATGAGGATGATCCTTGAACCTGTGATTCAAATCAGTTGAGGTAGGATAAAAAACATGAATATGCAGATAGTCTTTTGTCTTCTCCTTCGAACCATCATGGGTGAGATTATGCCAAAAAGAACCATCAAATAATCATGATTGTTGGAAATCCAAATCAGATATAAGACTTGATGAATAGTTTCTTGAGATCTCCTTTGAACCAGCAGGGGTTAGATCAAAACTATCATATGCATGAGAAATTATCCCAAGTAGTAATTGCTTAGAATCCAAATTAGATCCAAGACTTGAATCATGGTTTCTTGAGATCTCCTTTGAACCATAAGAGGTGAGATCAAAACCAGTAAGTGCATGATAAATTATCTCAAGCGGGTGGCAATGGCCATATTCTTCAATGACCTTCTGAAAGCATGGGATAATGATCATATAGTAATAAATAAGAGGTGGTTGCTTGAGGAGAGCGAATGCATTACCTCCAATAGCTGATTTTTCCTCCAAAATAATCATGTGATCATGATGCAAACCAACAAACTCTAGTGCAAGAGAGGATTTAGGACCTTCTGCAATATCTAGAGTGTGAGCTGGCACAGAAAGATAAGAAAGTTGGAGCATGAGTGTAGAATCTGCAAGTTCTTTGTGGACAACTTCAATATGAGATGATACTAGTTCATGATCTGAGAGACCATCAAGGGGAGCGAATGCATCACTGGGCTTGTTCTCGAAAGGGTTTGGACCAATTCCTTCATTATGTCTGCCAAATATTACATCCAGGTGAGCCCATAGCTCTTTTGGTGATGAAAAATCAGGGAGGTCATATAACATCCATTTAGACATAGCAAGCACCATTGATCCAAAGGCTCTGTCACCTTTATTTAACCAATCAATCTCCTCTTTAGAAGATTCGAACTCTCTTTCAAAACAACAGTCAAAGAGATCATGGCTCTTCAAATATGCTATTATTTTTTGTTTCCATTCATCATAGTTAAGTGGAGAAAGAGGAGAGATTTCTTCTGAATTCATTGAAGCTGTAGAAGACCTGCAAAAACAATAGAGAATATCTGCAACTGCTACTGCTGCACTCAAAATCTTGGTAATAACCTGCAAAAAACTCTCAAGAATGGAGATAAAAAATACTCTCAACATGCTCTAATACCATGTGAAAATCCTCACAGCAGATCTAAGAGATGATGTATACTTCACAAGAGTAATTATGATTAAGCAGGAAAATAGAAAAAGAGTGGTCAATGCAGTATAATGAGCAACATAATAATAATACAGTAGAACTCGGATAGAAGCAAAAATACTTCACACACACTAATTAATTAATCACAATATGGACAATAAGTAGTACAATGCATGAGGATTCGAATTCCTAAGGTGGAAATTCGAATTAGCCTTCATGGAGTGATAAAAGGATCACTGGAGTGTCATCGGAGCACAACTAGTAGTCTATCTCATCATCGGTGGAGCCATCAATGCACAAGTAACTGTCAACAGTCAGTCAAACTGAGTCTAACTGAGTGTGGTAGGTGTAACTAAATGTAACTGGCACATGGAGACACTATCTGAATGAAGGAGGCTCAGTGGATGGCGCATGAGGAGCTAACTGGAGTCAGAACAGGTATTCATGTCTCATCAGAGGTCAATCAGAGTGATAATAGCCGTGAAGAGTCAGTTTGGCCTCAAATCAAGGAAAGACTGGTGGCTAACTGAAGTAAAATGGACTGGTAGGTGAGAAAGAATGAGTGGCTTCCTTAAATCAAGGAGGAAGGGAGCACTAAGCTCTAGGAGGGCTAAAATTGATCTGAGAGAAGCTCTCGGGGGATGGCTAACTGAGGGCTAGGTGTTGGACTGATGACTGGAATGCATGAAAATTCATGCAAACCCTAAATGATGCATGCAAACCCTAAAAGTGCATGCATGACTGAAAATGTAAATGATCAAAATACTAGTGGGACTAGGATGGAGTATAGGAATATCCTAATAGGAGCCAGAAGAACATTGTTTCTGAAGATTTTGTGAAGAAACTAGGTCTTGTTACCACTCCATCTTCAGCCTTACAACATCGGTTGGATGAAGGATGGACAAGAAATATGGATCACTCGACAATGCAAACTCGCCTACTTCATAAATCCTTTTGAATATGAAGTACTCTATGACGTGGCACCACTCTCCGTAGCCGACGCCTTGTTTTGGAAACCTTACCTCTTGGATAGAAATGGAATTTATCAGTCACAACCTCAGAAGGTGATTGTCTGAATCCGAAATTGATGGTTCAACATACCAGAGCGTCAACCTACACCAATGGTTGCACTGATATCTTCCAAACAGACAAAGAAGCTCATTAATCATGCTCAGAAGTTTGCATTAATCATGATCAACCAGCAACATCCTAAGAAGACTGCAGCAACGAGTTGAGTCACCGACTAATGCAGCTTTTGACAGAAGCAGAAAGTCGATCATATTCTTGATGAGTACTAGAACCTCTTTCAAGCTCCAGACGGAGTACCTCAACATTGTCAGGTAAAACACTCTATTGAACTTGTTCCTGGTTCTTCTTTTCCTAACGCATCTGTTTACAGAAGATACATTCTCGAAAATGAAGAGATTCATAGATAGATCCAAGAATTAATCGACAAAGGTCATATCTAACCCAGCTCCTCTCCTTGTGGAAGTCCAGGCATCCTAGTTCCGAAGAAAGACGAGACTTGGCACATGTGCATCGACTACAGATCTCTCAACAATATTTTGGTAAAGAATCGTTACCCTCTACCGCGGATAGACAAACTCATCGACTGTCTGAAAGGTTCTAAATTCTTTAATAATCTTGACCTCAAGTCGGGATACCATCAGATTCCAATCGAGCCCTCAGAGGTGTGGAAAATTTCTTTCAAGACCAAGGAAGGATTTTTTGAATGGTTAGTGATGCCTTCCGGCTTAACCAACGCTCCTGTGATCTTCATGCGACATATGGATAACCTTCTACGACCTTTCATCCACAAATGGGTCATTGTCTATTGTTGGCGGGCATTTCTACCCTATAGCCAGGAAACTAAAGCTATCAACTTGGTTGGGGTGACAGGTAAGTGTATTGATGCTGTTACAGAGACATCTACAAAAAAGAAAGAAGCTGTAGATCTTGGGAACATACCTCTTAATCGAAGTCTGATCCTTGCCTTGACTCGATCCCGTGTTCAACTTCCAAATCTACCTTTCTTCCAGCAAACCTGCAACAACAATACCTTTCTCAAAACATTTTGGGCAATATATAAAGCTTGAAAGAAACAGAAACAGTGTTTAACATTCAACATTGACCAAAATATATCCAAATTAAAATGCCATTTCATAACACATTCAAATTGGAACAATAAAAACACTTCAACCTTTATTTGTCAAAATAGAATGATGTACAAGTATACCTGATAATGAAGCAGGCTCCTGCAACTAGATCCTGGGCTCTGGCTCTGCTCTGGCTTGGCTGTCTTCAACATCAACTTCTCCAATGTCTTAAAGTTTCTCCATTAACTCATCCTCTAGATTTTCTAGCAATAATTTCTAACCTTGCTCCTTTAACCTTCTTGGTATTTATAGGTTCAAAGAAGCAGTTCAGGTCGATGGAGGAGGTTGGGGAAGTTAAGAAACTACCATCAACTAATCCTCCTCGATGAATTAATATATTTTTTAATCATCTTTTAAGATGTACGTGACTATTGCTCAGTGGAGTAGCGTATAGGGCGCTACCCTATTGTTTAACAACTAGCGCTCATTCAGTTTTAAATGTCAAGCGCTACTTTGCTGAGAAGGAGTAGCGTATACATTGATATGGGCGCTACTATTATACACTGGAGTAGCGTATGGGCGCTAGTCTCTTTAAGTGGAGTAGCGCTCATATCTCAAAATGATATTTTTTGTGTTTTTCCAGTAATGTCAGGAAATGGAATGAGTTGTCATATCATCCAAGGTCAACATGCTCCTCCATCCAAGTTGTCCTTTTGTGTGATCAACAGCTTAGGGTGATCACGGACGGAGAGGTGCAAGTTTGACCTATAACAGATGCCCCCTAATGTGTGAGGTCAGAGGGAAATGATGGCCGAAATACATTACAAATCCAAAGCCAGAGGAGGAGCACAGAACCACAGAAAACAAGTCACAAGAAACCTGCAACAAAAATCAAGGTCAGCGAGCAATTACATTTTGACATCGTATAGATGTATAGTGTGATACAACATGATCTCCGATACATAACAAGGAGATGTATATAAAGGCATGGCCACTTGAAATACAAGCGTGGATCCATGGAAAACTGAGAGATCATAGCCATAACAACAAACTGGATCTATGTCTCATGGAGAGCCGAATATCAGTGAGGCTCAGTCTTGCGCAACTTGGGTGATAACAAAATGAGGTAATGTCATCAAAATCCCAAGGTCTTTATCCCACAACAACTCTAGGTACAAACCCTAACCATGTGAATAGATGAGCTGATAGTCAAACATGGGGGGTATCGTTTGATTACCGGTCATTGATGTATACCGTTAACAAACGCAAGGACTTCCATCGATAATGATGATGGGGTCCAAGGTACCAAGTACGATTCGCCAAATGTGAATAGATGGACTTGGAGTCGAACACTTGGGAATCTTGTCGAAGAAGAGACATTGATGTATTCTCATCATTCAACAGCGAGGAAAATTGCCACTGGTGACTGCAATCTCCAAGGTACTAACCGAAACTCTAAACTTCAATCCTAGAATAATGATTTGGTGTCGATGGGAAGAAGTTCGTTGGAAGGGAGGCCTTAAGGAATCCTCCATCATCCAACTCGAGGAACACTCAACTGGTAAGAGCTGATATGGAGTAATATGTAACAAGACTGACACTAGGAAGGCCGACACATGAGGTCAAGGTAAACTGCAGAATGGCCGACACAGGGTATATATCCTTGAACATTGAGCACGACACAAAAGTGACTCAGGCAGTTTCTGACATAATGGGGTAAATAAGTCTGAAATGTAAGAGACATTAGCAGACCCTCCATATGGTTGGAAAAATAACCAACCGAGGGAGTAAATAACTCAGAGGAAAGGTTCACCGTGAGGCCAAAAACTAAACCCAACCGACAAGATAGACTCAAGTAGGTGTTGTGTTCAAGGATAGAACTTGACTGAAACTGCCTTTGACAATGAAGATATGATATGTTTTTCCCGTTCCTTATTCTTTTTAGATAAAAGAATACCCTTCTTGTTGTTTTAATGAGTCCAAGAAAGAATGAAAACTCAATAGGTCCAACCATGTAAATAGTTTAACGAGCCCATGGGAGGAAGACTCAGTACCTTCTTCGTAATTTATAGAGTTCGAAGAAGAGATAGAAGATTACTCTATATGTACTGATCTCTGGATTTTAATATCGAGCCGAGATCTGTTCTTGCTCGCCGGTGTTTTCAATTTTAAGGAGTCTGAAAAACTTAAACAATAACTCCATATATCTGCTCGTGGATTTTAGTATCGAGCCCAAGCAGATTAATGCTCGTCGGTGTTTTCTTGTTTATAGAGTTTGAAAAACTTAAACAACCCTCTTTTCACCTATTCGTGGATTTTATATCGAGCCCGGATTGGTTTGTGCTCGGCGGTGTTTTATTGTTTATAGAGTTGAAAAACTTAAACAGTCCTCTACTTACCCTCTCGTGGATTTCACATCGAGCCCGAGTAGGTGAATGCTCGCTTGGTATTTTCATGTTTAGAGAGTCTGAAAACCCTAAAGAGAGACTCCAAAAGGTCTTTTTTCGTACAGTTAGTCTCCTCCCCCGAAAAAGTATAAAATAAGAAAAGGAGAACTCTTCTAGTGCATACAGGAGTATACCTAGAGTATACCTTTTCCGTAGTTAATCCACTGAGGCCCGGAAAAGGGATAATTCTATACCTGAGTGGATGAGCCTTCGAATACTTTAACGAGATCAAAGAGGACAAGTTTGCTCGGCTATCTTGTTTAGGTTTAAATAGTCCAAACAAGAGCTTAAAATGACTTAAAGGTCAGCGTCTAGGATCGTAGCTTCATGCCCTGCCAAAACTAGGTCTTCAACAAAATATTAGTCGATGCGGCAAAAATCTTAAATGATATATGAATTTGGAATGTTTAGTTAACTGACAATGTCTATCATCAAGAAATTTGAGCTTAGGAGATGAATCCGACAACAATTGAGTGAAAAATGAACTTGGATTAGTGTTATACCTTATTTTGTGTTTCAATTGATTAATTAGGGTTTTTGAAAGTGCTTGAAACTATGGAAAATTAAAAATTATGGGTAAAAATCAAAATCCAATTTGATATATAATTTCATTGTTAAAAAATCAATTTTCAATTTGTGTTGTAGGGAAAAAATTGGGCAACTTTTGCGAATTTCAAATCTCCACTGTGATCAAACCGGGTATCCAACCACCAAACTTCCTCCACCAAGTAAGTAGAAATCTCCCTATCTTGCATTTTAATGGTTTATTTTTCAATTTTTGAGCAAAAATGACTTTGCAACGCGGTGCTCACAAGCGTTTATGCGCGAGCGCTACTGTGTATACACAAGAGTAGCATACAAACGCAATGGGCGCTACTTTGCTCAAACAGAGTAGCGCCTACACGCTACTGTGTAGTATACACAATAGCGTACATACTTGCAAAGCTACCTACAAGCGTCGAGACTCAAAATTTTTTGGGTTTTTGTGCAAGATGGTCTTACAATGGAGGGAAAGGGAGCATGAAGACATGGATAGGTTAGCCATGCAAGACCCGACTACCCTCCATGCGCTCCGAAGATGCGGTTTGTTGAAATTTTATCGAACCGTAAACATGCGGGCACTAAACAAGCTGTTTCGGAGACTGATTCAGTATTGGGATGTAGATACTAATACCTTCATCATCCGCGGGAAAACTCTTGAGCTTACCGTTGAGGACATATACTTTATTACCGGTCTCTCAAGGAGAGGAGACGTAATCAATCTGAAAGGGACTTCTCGTTTGGGTGCACGATCAGTGCAAGAATATGTAAATACATACTGTGTTGCCGGAGCAGAAAAATTGGGAAGCCAAGTCCTGATTTCAACTATTGATGGTCTCCCTCTGAAAGTGATAGTGAGCATGATCAACCGAGTAAGCGGTAGTGCATCACAATACTTAGCTTCCAGGCATTCGATGCATATTGGTGTACAGTGCTTGCACGGCCATGTTTATGATTGGAGTACTAGCTTGCTGGCAAACATGAAGTATCAATTGACAAGTTGCAAATCCGGCACTATGAAGAATTTTGGGTACGGAAGTATCTTGTGTACTTTCTTCTTCGAGAGGATGCCTGCTATTAGTTTGGGGGTGCCTCTACCACAGGTTAACCCCCGTGAGCCCAGATTAGGCCGTTGGGGTGACATTTTCCTCCGCCAGGGTGGTGGGGAAAGTCACTATTGTTACCACACTGACGACTTCTGGGGGTGGTGGGAGAGGCAAGTACCCGCTTTTGAGCAGTTTCCCTATGTTGGATTGGATTTTTGTCATGATCCAGAGCTGGTGCTTCCGCCAGGTGGAGCCTGGGGAGATATTGGTATGTTTAAATTTTGAGAATTTATTTAATTTTTTCAAACTTTTTCAAGTATTTGATTTTTATGAATGAGTTTTGGAGTTCTGATCAAGTGTCAAATGCAGATGCTAGGCCTGTTCGCCCGGAGGGCCATCCTACCATCTACGTGAGGCTAGCTGATATTACCGCAGCGGATGCTATGTTGGGAACCCTGGAGAGGAAAATGAGTCGGTTGACTCATGAGATTCCTGCATGCCGCATGGACCAGATACCTGTTGACATGCAGGAAGATGTTGTTGGGGTGCCCCCAGCATGGCTTAGGGTGCTGCGGCGGATTGCTAGACTAGTGATATGCTATCGCAATGCAGTAGATGATGAGGAGGTCCCTCCTTCTCCATAGGAGAAGAAAACATTATATGTATATATTTTTGAGGCTACTATGCCCAGCTTTTGTATTTTTATGACTTGACTTTGAGAGACTCATGACTCAAAACTCATATTTTTTGGTACGGTATCAGCTATATATACAGTATCGGTTATTTACATGTGTATGCGTTTAAATTTTATGTGTGAAATGTTGTTTACAATGTATGATGCAAATGCCAGTCTAACACATAGTTTGCTAAAGAATCAGCTAAAGTGTTTAAACTTCTTGGAATGTGTTCATATCTGATAGAATGAAATTGTCTTTCCAATAGTCTAACTCGTAGAAAATGACGTAGCAATCCTGGATCTCTAATATGATAGACACCTGTTAACTGAAATACAACTAATTGTGAGTCAAGACTTACCTCTAGGTATGAAATGCCATGGCTGAGAGCATCTCGGAGAAGTTCTATAATTGCATTGTATTCAGCCACATTATTCGTGGTAGGTCCCAAACAAACCCCCCCCCGAAGATACAAGTTGGTCAGCGGGTGAGTAAATGACCCAAGCTGCTGCAGCCAACTGACACGTGTGGCGACTGGCGCCATCAACAAATCCTAAGAAATGGTTGATTGACATCTGGTACACGAAACGAGAGACACACATAAGATTACCTAAAAAGCATAACAAAACTAGCTCTACAAAAATATACAGCTATGTTACAAGAAAAAATACTTCAGCCTAGGCGTAGTACTTCTTTAGGTAGAGCCCATTTCTAGGCTCGGCCAACTTATTACCTTCGTAATCTACCAGTTCGTAGGCACCTTTCTTCAATACCTTAGAAATTATAAAAGGTCCGAGCCACCTGGATTTGAATTTACTGGGTCCTAAAGGTTCTTTGTCTTGATCCCAAAGTAGGACCAAATCTCCTTCAATGAAAACCCTAGGTTTGACGGATTTATCGTATTGTCCTTTGACTCATTTTTTGTGAACCTCGTTTGTTGTAAGCACATCTCGGCGCTGTTCATCTAGATGTTCTAATTGTAACAAACGTTCTTCGAGTATTGAATTATCGGGTAGTAACTGAACCGCTAGTTTTAGTGAAGGAATATCGCATTCAATCGGCACAACTGCTTCTATCCCATGCACAAGTTGGAAAGGAGAGAAACCAGTAGCAATCTTAACGTTGGCTCGGTAAGCCCAAAGAGCTGGGTACAGCATGATGTGCCTGTTATTGCGACTGGCATTAACAGTTCTTTGCAGTATAACCTTTAAAGTTTTGTTCACTGCTTCAACTTGTCCATTCGCCTGAGGATAGTATGAAGACGAATGTTCTTGTCAAAAACCAAGCATTGTATATAACTCAGTCATCATGCTGTTTTGGAAATGACTTCCATGATCAGTCACTATCTCTTTAGGTATGCCAAACCATGCTATGATCTAATTAAACACGAAATAAGCGGCAGTTTCTCCATCTGCCTTAACAGTAGGCATTGCCTCTGCCCACTTAGTAAATTAGTCAACGGCAACGATGATGTAATGATGTCCTCCAGCCGAAACTGGATTACATGTCATGAAATCAACCCCCCATTTTGTGAAGGGACCTGCTGTAATTACAGGATGAAGAGGAGCTGGGTGTGCCCTCATTTTCTTAGTGAAAAACTGACATGGTTAACATTGTTTCACTGCTTCCACACAATCTTTAAAGATCGTGGCCCAAAAATATCCGGCACGCAGTATCTTCTGAGCTGTTGCCAACCCGGAAAGATGTCGCCCACAAGCTCCACTGTGGGCATCATTTAATACTGCTTCAGCTTCTTCTCGAGTTAAGCATCGTTGTAAAATGGAATCTACCCCTCGTCGATATAAAGTATCTGAAATGATAAGGTAGTTTTTTGCATGGCTTTTGAGCTTGCGTCGCTCTTCTCGAGAAAAAGTAGTAGGACACCTCAAAGTCTGGAGATATACTAAGATGTCTTCGTACCATGGGTCAGAGGAGGCAATGAGGAAGATATGTTCATCAGGGAGTGATGTTTCTTCCTCAACGTATTCTAGGTCACTTGGAAATTCTGAGATTAACTCAGCGAACACTAGTGATTTCTTCGACTTGGCTGATTGGAAGACCAAATCGAATTCCTGTAGGATCACAATCCATTTATTGTATTTCCCACCGATGATTCGTCGGGTGAGAACATACTGAAAAGGATTGACTTCCGCTATCATTGTAGTAGTTCGTAAAAGTATATAGTGACGAAGCCTCTGTACCGCATAGACTGCAACAAGTGCTAACTTCTCAACGTGCGAGTATTTAACCTCAGGGGCTATCAATGCGCGAGAAAGATAGTAGACGACATGTTCTTGGAGCATATTGTCTTCCTGAACCAAAACTATACTAATTGTAGTAAGAGACACTGCCAGGTATAAAAGAAAATCTTTTGAGTAGTCTGGCGGGCTCAACAAGGGTGCTGAAAGGAGTGCCTTTTTCAAAGCTTCAAAGGATGTTTGAGCAGCTTCGTTCCACACAAAGTAGGAATCTTGTTTGAGTAGCCTCATAAAACCTTTGGTAATTTTGGCATAGTTTATGATAAATCACCATAAGAAATTGGACATGCCTTGCAGACTTTGAATTTGTCGTAAGGTGCGAGGAGGAGGCAGATTTACAATCGCCTAAACTTTAAGTGGGTCAACCATTATACCACGATTAGAGACAATGAAACTCAGTAACCGTCCCGATTCGACACAGAACACACATTTATTCGGATTCAAACGAATCTTATATTTTCTGCATCTTTCAAACACTTGTCTAAGATGATCTGGATGATCCCGTCTCTTTCGAGATCGCGTTGGGAGGTCATCCAAGTAAGGTTATACAATGTGTTTGATATCATGAAAAGAGAAATTCATTGCCCGCTGGAAAGTAGCTCCAGCATTCTTCAAGCCGAATGGCATTTTCCGATAAGCGAAGGTGCCCCACGGGCAAATGAAAGCTGTTTTATGCTGATCTTCAGGTTTGATCTCTATTTGATTGTATCCCGAAAAACCATCCATAAAAGAGAACATCTCATGTCCTGCACACGCATCTATAATTTGATCGATAAATGGTGTGGGATAGTTGTCTTTCGGACAAGCTTTGTTCAAATCTCGGAAGTCAATACAGACTCTAATAGTACCTTGCTTCTTATCAACCAAAACAGGTTTTGAAACCCATTTCGTCATGTCAATTGGATAAATGAAACCGGCTTTGAGCAATTTTTCAACCTCCGCCTTGATGGTGGCTGCTTTTCTAGGGTTTACGGGACAGAGCTTTTGTCTCACAGGTTTCGCATTAGGGTATGTCGTGATGACATGCTCCACAATGGTTGGGTCAATGCCTGGCATCTCCTCATATGACCAAGCAAAAACGTCGCGGAATTCTTTAAAAAGTTTTGTGTACAGAGCTATCTCTTCTGGAGAACAGTCTGCACCAATGAAAATATTTTCCACGACCCCGGGTTTGGTGGAAATGTTGATTGGAATTGTTCTTGAAATATTTGCCATGTTTCCTTCAGCATAAACAGCTCTCGAAGTAGAAGGAAAAAATGACAAATCAACCAATCCACTGGGTCTCACAGGGAATTCTCCTCTCTCAATTCTGTCTAGATCTGGAAGCATGTAGGACCTATGATGCATATGTTCCCAAGGTTGGTCCAGGCCCATCATAACTTCTAAGATGGCTTCATCAGATGGAAAAACCGTATCTAAACAATCGAACGAGTGAGTGGAATTCAGTGACCATGCAGGGGCATAGTCCATATTTGACTCAACAGAGACTGGTGGAGTCATGATATGTTCCATTGCAGCATGTTGAGTTTCCATATAGGCCACTTCTGCAATGGAGGGAGGCACAAAAGGTTCCGATGTGGTAGGAAGGATCCAAGGATCAGTTCTTAAACCGACCGTAAATGTTTCGGTAGCAGTACCCACATCAGAACGCATAAAAAGAACAGGGGAGGCGAGGTCGAAAGTGCCTATTAACGACCCGTACAGTCCTGCTCCTAAACTCTCCTTAACCGGGGCGATTTGATCAACTAAAGGAACCGTAGTTTCCGAAGAATTCTGGTGGTTTCTCTGAGTGAAAGAAAGTTGATCGACAGTAACGATCTTACCTTCAAATGGGAACATGACCACTCGAAAAACTGCCGATGCTATAGCTTGCATGGCATAAGTCCAAGTCCTGCCCAATAACATATTGTAATTGAGCGGAGCGCCCAGAAATTCTATCTCAACAGCAACTGTCTTACCGGCCAAAGTGACATTAAATGATGGCAAAACTCCATGTGGACGGAAAGTTCTGCCATCAAATGCAGTAAGCAATGTGTTGGATGGGACTAACTCAGGAGAACCTAAAGCTTTCCAACAGGAAATCGACATTACACAAGTCGACGCTCCCTCATCTACTACAGCTCGTCTGATGGTCATTGGACCATGAACGACCTCAATCTGGAGGGAAACGTGATAGGGCAACCGGTATTTGACATCAGTCATATCAAATCGTGCAGACATGTTGGAGGACTCCATACTCCCAATAGCTGCCAAAAGTGCATTTCGTTGCAATGGACAACTCTGCAAGACTTCTAGAGTAGACATGGCACAAGGGGTTTGGGCTAGATCTTCAACCACATTGTAGTTGGAAGCAGCCAGTGTGTTGGGATTGTGCGATGCCCTCTTCAAGACACCTTTCGGGATCTTGGGCATTGGGTCCACAGGTATGTGGAGTGGAGTGGAGGATTCAAGAATCTCCTTATCCTTTTTCTGCGCTTCCATGGTATAGTTCTTAGCTCTAGTTTGCAAAAGTGCATCTGAGTTAACCATGTTTATAAATGTTTGATCAACCGAAGCGTGCGAAGTGCCCCCAGTTTTGGAGGTGCCAGAAGTTGAGCCTTGCCCTTTAGGAAATGGATCTTTCAAGACGGCAGGCTTCTTTTCTCTTAAAAGCTTCTGGGCTTTTTCAAGTAGAGGGCATTGATGAGTAAGGTGGTTTTGCTTGCAAAGTTTACAAGCGAACCTAACCTTCTTTTCTTCTTTGTTACCCTCTTCGGCATTGTCTTTTTTGGGCTTTTGTTGGTTCCCCTCTCCTTTATTGCCATTCTTTTTGTTGTTGGGCTGCCGAGGGCCCTTTTGATTGTTCTGAAACTGATTAACAGATTCAGAAGTAGAAGGAGAGGTTGTGACAGAAGAAATTTCTGCAGTCGATTGTTTGACAGCTAAGGCATGGACCTGTTTGGTCAGTGCTTTGAAGGCTGCAGAGTCAACTGAACCCACTATGCCATCAGCATGTGGTCCAGGTTTGGGTCTACTCAGATCAGTGTTTGATCTCGGTGCGTCAGCTATAAAATCGTACAGTAAACCAGATTGTGCATATACAAGGTCTAACTGTTGAGTCCTTAAGATGGCTTCTTCTTCATTGGATACTCCAGATGTCGCTACTTCCTTAGAAATATAAGGAAGGAGTGATTTCAAGTACCACTCAAGCAGGAACTCTGGAGGGATGTTGGCCTTTATGAGCCTCTTTTGTCTTCGCCACTCCTGGATGTGGTCAGATAGGTGAGTGGCTTTATTTTGTCTAAAAGTAGACAAAAGTTCTGTTCCGACATCATACCGAACAAGAAGCTGGAAATGGTTCAAAAAGACAGTTGCTAGATCCCCAAAACTAGAGAAAGTAGCCGCAGGTAGTTCAATGTACCATTTGGCTGCAGGACTAGTTAAGGTCCTTTGAAACAATCTCAATTTGATGGAATCCTCATTTAAAGAATTGGAAGAACACCAAAGGTGGAACGTAGTGACATGGTCACCAGGATCTTCACCTGTTTTGCCTTCGAATTTCGGAATATCCGAAGGTAATTTAGTGGGAATTGATGGCCATGTGGTATTATGACACACAGGATCATTTGTCAGTTTAGAAAGATCTGGCAAATTCAAGGTTGCCAGAAAAGGTAGATGAGGCCGGTAAGATGATGCTTGATAAGGGGAACCTCCCATCGTTTGTCCCATGAATTGTTGGTAGGGGTTGCCCCCAGCCATTTGGTGATAAGGGTTGCCCTTGGCCATGTGCTGATAGGAGTTGCCACCTACCAACTGTTGATAGGGGTTGCCCCCAGTTAACTGTTGGTAGGGGTTACCCCCAGGTATTTTTTGGTAGGGGTTGCCCCCTGCCAGTTGTTGTTGTTGTACAAAAGAGTTATTAAAGTTTCCCCACCCATACGAGATTGGATTAGTGCTTTGCGGGTTCGTCCACTGTGGCTGGGTATTAGCCCCGCCATATTGCTGGTTAAAGATATTACCCCCTCCCCCTAAGAATAAGGAAAAAGGGGTGTTACTTGCAGGCATGTTACCTTGGTTCAAGTTAGGGCCTACAAAGGTGTTGAAACCAGCAGAAGTTGATGTGGACGGTGCAGTCATGGTACTCATGACTGGCATGTTTGCAGAAGCACTTGGTCCTACCACAGGTGTGGAAACCCAAGTACTAGGAATCTAATATAAAGGTTGAGAAGTAGAAGGTATTGCACAGTTAGCCATACTGCTAGGTCCAACATTAGGTGTAGGAATAGATGCCATCGTTGTAGAACTAGGCATACCTAAGGTACTAGTGTTGAAACTGAAAGATGAAGTAGGCACAGATGTGGTTTGTGCTTGACTAGGTGTAGCAGTAAAAGAAGGGTTAACTGTGCTGGTGTTCAAACCTAAAGTGGGAGTTTGGGGAACCCCCTGTTCACCTCCTGAGTTAGACATCAGATGTTCGGGAAAGGAAAGATCTGCACTAAAAAGTGGCTGCTGAAAACCAACAGGTGACAGAAGCGGAATTCTAGTATTGATTAAGGGAGGATTGAAAGGAGTGTTGTAGTCTGCGGAAGTAAGATCTTCCACCTCAAAAGTACTAAAGTGTTGCTGATCTGTGGTACCTGGTAGCGGTTCCTCAGGAACCTCAATTTCAAGGTTTTCTGTTATAAGAATTTCTTCAGGTAATTCTATTTCAGGTGTAAATTCTGAAGAAATACCGGGGTTTACCCGCTGTCTTCTAGCTGGCTGTATGGGTTATGTTCTAACAGGTGGAAGGTTTTGAATCCTTCTCGATCTACAGAGTTGTTGATTCTCCGTGATTATAATTATAAAATAACAGACTAGAACCTAGTGGCCGCTATGACTAGGGGGCAAACAGCACACCAACTAAAAACAATTCCTAAGTATACAAACCAGTCAAACAAAGGTGCCTTCCGGAGAAGAGTCTGGGATGATTAGGGCCCAGAACAGATCAACGAAGGAAGAAAGACAGTTACCCGGGGTCCACAATACAATGACTAAGGGTGCAAGCACTGGAATCACCCAACCGCCCTCCCAAAGACCTGCACGGGGTTTCCTCCCACGTCTGTCTTAGGTACAACAGATATAGCCTCTTTTGTCACCTGTGTATGAACCTAGAAGTCTGATATTATGGATACCACAACACCGAAAATTCCTGGGGGAACAGTCACCGATTGAATCAGAAAGCGTGGGCAGGGTAGCTAAGCCCGAAACTCGAAAGAGTCCCCAATACGCAATCTGATCCTGGCGTATGCTCGAACAACAAGTAGGAGGAGTATTCCCATAAACTGATCTCGCAATGACCTACTGCATAGATCCCAGGAAAATTTTGAGTGAGTTGGGTTTGCCTATGATTGTCTCACTACGATTGTTGCGCAATGTGTGATCTTGGGTGGTTTAAGGTGATTTAAACCCAAGACCCTAACCAAAACTAGTTGGTGTAGTGTACCCTAAAAAGAAAAAGTTTCTAGTTCATTTTAATAACAAATTTTAGGGCTTTTATTACGCAAAAAGGATAGTGGGTGTGTGAGAGTGGTTATAACAAGAAAACAAAAGTGCAAATAAAATCCTATCTTTCTACAACAAAGCTCTTTTCATTTTTTTTTTTATATACTTCTTTCCAAAACTGAAAATCTAAGCAACCTACTTAAAAAAAATTTGTTTTCTTTTTAAAATTATGCAAAATATACTAAATTATCTTGCAATGACAAAACAAGTTCTATTTTAACTTAAAATACCAATTTTTTTTTTTGCTTTTTCAAACTATATATAAAAATGGAAAGCCAAATAAAACTTTATATGCAAAGTGTGTAAGTATGGCTAAAAGTTCTTAGGCCTATAGCTATCGAAACCCTAGCTCGAAAAAGACTTAGTCTACAGGTTTTTTACAAAGAAAAAGCCTCTACACTTGGGCACAAAGTGGAAGAAAACAAAGGAGAAAGACACCACAGGACTGACCTAAAGTATCTAGCCCTATCAATACCACTAAGCCAAGCACAAGTAGACAAGCAAGCTGCCTTACTGACACAAAGAAACTGAGAAAAAGAACTAGCCTACAGCTGTTTAAAAGCACTTGCAACCAACAAAAAGACAAGAAGTCCTGGAAGAATGAAACTTGACCAAAAAGAAGACACCCTAGAGGCTCTACCAAGGACCAAACCCTAAACAAAGGATGGGAGTAGTAGAGAGTAGACAACTGTCACCACAAACAGCGGATACAGGGGTATGCAGGTTTGTAAACCGGCAACAAGCAGTCAGGGTCTGAAAAAAGTGAAAGTGTTCATCACCAAACACCACCAAGTCTTCCAAAAAGTCAATAAAAAGTTCAAAAATTCCAAAGGTCAACAAGTGGTTTAAAAGATGGGAAAAAATTCAAGAGAAGGTTCTTATGACTCAAACAACAGTTAAAAACCTCATGCAATCATCAAAGGGGTCCTACAGCACAGTCAGCAAATCACCACAGGGCTAAAACACAAGCAAACCACAAAAAGAATGCTTCGGAAAGTGTACTCTACTGTGTAGTAGAGAAAGTCGCGCCCCTACTGAAATGGGCGCTACTGTATATATAGAACAGTAGCGTATGGGCGCTACTGTACATATATCATAGTAGCGCTCATATCTTAAAGACTTGAAAACTGACTTTGGAAGGTATAAAAAACCGATGAAAGCAGGCAAGAAACAGACAAGGGATATCTAAAAAGTTTCTTGACACATCAAAGAAGTCAAACAATCTGGGAAGACACCCAAAAACAAGGTTTCCTAAAGCCAAAAACTCTATTTCCCCATCGGAGTCGCCAGTTTGTTGGCGGGCATTTCTACCCTATAGCCAGGAAACTAAAGCTATCAACTTGGTTGGGGTGACAGGTAAGTGTATTGATGCTGTTACAGAGACATCTACAAAAAAGAAAGAAGCCGTAGATCTTGGGAACATACCTCTTAATTGAAGTCTGATCCTTGCCTTGACTCGATCCCGTGTTCAACTTCCAAATCTACCTTTCTTCCATCAAACCTGCAACAACAATACCTTTCTCAAAACATTTTGGGCAATATATAAAGCTTGAAAGAAACAGAAACAGTGTTTAACATTCAACATTGACCAAAATATATCCAAATTAAAATGCCATTTCATAACACATTCAAATTGGAACAAGAAAAACACTTCAACCTTTATTTGTCAAAATAGAATGATGTACAAGTATACCTGATAATGAAGCAGGCTCCTGCAACTAGATCCTGGGCTCTGGCTCTGCTCTGGCTTGGCTGTCTTCAACATCAACTTCTCCAATGTCTTAAAGTTTCTCCATTAACTCATCCTCTAGCTTTTCTAGCAATAATTTCTAACCTTGCTCCTTTAACCTTCTTGGTATTTATAGGTTCAAATAAGCAGTTCAGGTCGATGGAGGAGGTTGGGGAAGTTAAGAAACTACCATCAACTAATCCTCCTCGATGAATTAATATATTTTTTAATCATATTTTAAGATGTACGCGACTATTGCTCAGTGGAGTAGCATATAGGGCGCTACCCTATTGTTTAACAACTAGCACTCATTCAGTTTTAAATGTCGAGCGCTACTTTGCTGAGAAGGAGTAGCGTATACATTGATATGGGCGCTACTATTATACACTGGAGTAGCGTATGGGCGCTAGTCTCTTTAAGTGGAGTAGCGCTCATATCTCAAAATGATATTTTTTGTGCTTTTCCAGTAATGTCAGGAAATGGAATGAGTTGTCATATCATCCAAGGTCAACATGCTCCTCCATCCAAGTTGTCCTTTTGTGTGATCAGCAGCTCAGGGTGATCACGGACAGAGAGGTGCAAGTTTGACCTATAACATCTATCTCGATGGTATATTGATTTTCAGTCGATCATGGGAGAACATGTCGGACATCTTCGACACTCTCCAACAACATCGGCTCTATCGGAACATGGACAAGTGTTGTTTTGCGAGAACCAACATCAAATATTTGGGGTATGTAATTGACTCTGCAAGCATTCACGTCGACCCAGAAAAAGTACAGATCCTCAAAGATTGGCCCATTCGTAGAAGCATTCAAGAACTAAGAAGTTTTCTTGGTTTGGCGAATTTCTATCGACGATTCATACTCGGCTTCAGTCACATATCCTGCCCCTTGAATTAGTTGATGAAGGGAAGTGGAAAAACTGTCTTCCAGTGGACAACAACACATCAAGCAGCTTTTGAACAGCTCCAACACAAGCTCTACACTGCACCAGTACTTGTGTTACCTAATTTGCATCAGCCCTTTGAGATTGAGACGGACGCATCAGACTATGCCTTGGGCACAGTGATCACCCAGTCGCTTTTCATTCTGAATCTCTTAACAACAAAGTTAGAAGGTATTTGACATACGAAAAAGAACTGTACGCCTTTGTGCAATCTCTCAAGCAATGGCTGCATTACATCCTTGGTAAGGAAACAATCATTCTCACTAATCATAAGCCTCTACAGTTCGCTCTGACACAATCAAAGTTGTAGAAAAATCGACAACTCAAGTGGATTAATTACCTACAACAATTCCAGTTGGTGAAGTATCGGAAAGGTAAAGACAATGCCGCCACCGATTACCTCATTCAACCACCCATTACTCTCCCTTTGACATTGATGAGTATGCAGGGATATGACACAACCACTTGGCCATAGTTGTATGAGGACAAGAACGACTTCAAGAGACATTGGAGGACTATCACTGGTCCTTTATTCACATCTTATGAGCTTTAGAGAGCTCTCACTATGAGTTCTACATCTAGCATGTCGGGATTCCCCAAGAATACGTCCGTTGGCATGAAGAGAACTTACCCTCCTCACATATACTCTCTGAGGACTGGACGGGAGGGAGGTTCATCACACACCACTCCTCATGGGTTTGGGACATCCCATCCCACTAGTAGGAACCCGTTTGATGATGCATGGTCATCAGGTCATTCGTATGGTTCATCTACCGGTGTGTCAGGTTTTGGTTCTGCATCGGTATCCGCGACCTCAGACCCTTTTACCTTAGGTATGCCCAGTTTTATGTTGAGTTTTACTTCCTCCCTATGTAGTAGTCACGTTAGCTCTAGCGTTGGGGGAACTATACCCCCTTTTACTTCCTATCAGTTTGGTGGTGGTCACATCCCTCCCTATTCTTTGAATGTTGGAGGATGGCCTTCTCCTTCGTCAACCCCCAATGTTAATGTGAATCCGTTCTCTAGTGGAGGTTTCATGGTAGGAATCGGATCTATTACTTATATTCCATCCGTTAACCTGTATGCCTCTAAGCATGTTCCTATGCCAATGAACGCTTATATGATTTTGAATCCTCCTCCTAGTTCTTCGGTTCCATGGGGTGGGAACATACCTATTTATTATGGTACTTACTCAGTTGGTTCGTCCGCGTCAAGTGGTTATGTGATACCCCATTCTTATGGAGGTATCTTTTATAATTATTCATCCAGTTTTGGCCCTTATACCATCCCTCCCAATGGAGCCCATTCTATGCATGTGCCTGTGCATCCACATATGGTTTAGGTTGGAGGAGCATATTATCCTTCTGGTCACTTTCATGGTTTCTATCATAGTTCATTGGGACCTTAGGTGTCGACCCCGATGTACATGGTCTCATCCTTGGTTTCACAATGTCAGTGTCTTTCGAGAGTTTGTACTCAAGCTCCACAGCCTCAGCTCCCGTTCCTCTCTAGGTTGAACTTGCCTGATCTTTCTAAACACACAAATGATATGGTGTGTCATGATTCTACATGGCCCCCATTCCCCACCAAGCTCCCTTCCGATGTTCCAAAGTTTGAGGGGAATAAAGGTTAGGATCCAAGTGATCACGTCACCACGTTCCATCTATGGTGCTCCTCGAATTTCTTAAACCATGATTCCATCCGTTTGAGGATATTTACATGAACCCTTACGGGGGCTGCCACGAAATGGTATAATGTCGAGTTTCCTGGGGGCACATATAAGAGCTTCAATGATTTGGATTTGGTTTTTCTATATCACTTTCAGTTGTCGGTTCGTTACAACAGTGGCACCGAAATCTTGTCCACCTTCCACCAAGATAAAGCCAGGCATATCTCTAATCACATTCAAGAGTGGCGCCAATAGAATAGGTTAGTAAAAACCAACATTCCTCTGGAGTTTCTCCTGGAATGGTTCCTCAAGTATTTGCTCCCTTATATTTCGAAGGACGTTTCGTTGTCCATAATTATGACTGAGGAACAAGCCATCTTTAAATCCCAGTAGTTATACCTAGTCTATGCTCAGTCTGGGATTTTGTATGGCATTATACCTGATGCACCGCAATCAAGACATGATCCCAAACCCATTCCTGGACCGCATGCTGATGGCATTGTTGGTTCTGAAAGTACTCGTCCCATAGACTTGGTTATGAATCAGATGCAAAATCTGTCTATTAACCAGTCTTCTCTTGGACATGCTTCTACCTCATCCATTTCCACCCAATCGTCAGATGTACATTCTGTGCAATTGACGAACCCATCCGGTAACCAGCAACCTGGTGGGAAAAAGAAGGGGAAGAATAACCGTAGGGGTGGTAACAATAGGAATAAAAAAGGGAACGCTAACGCTCCTCGGGATGGCGAAAATGCTGGTGGCGACCGAAATCCCAAGTGTAAGGTGAAATTTCCTTGCAAAATTTGTTATGAGGATCATCTTACTCATATGTGTCCTCATATGGAGGAAGCATCGAAGCACATCACACAGAACCCAGTTGTGTTGACAAATCCCCTTCCTCATCATCAGAATATGGCTTCTGGTGTTTCCAGTGCCGGTCATGGGACTAATGAAACTTCGACTTCTTCTACCCATGACGACACTTTTGGATGCGTAAACATGGTTAAATATGAGGTTTTTGTTTCTACTCGCTCACGTGATTATGGAGCTCCACAACCTTCTATGGGGGATGAGCCCCCTCCACCCGAAGCTCCATTGCATATTGAGAAGCCCAATTTTATGTCATGGGTACAAAAGGTGTCCTCAAGCGCTTGACACATAATCCTAATGCCCGAGCCTCCCAGAACTACTCAATTGTGGAAGATTTGGGCCAAACCCCATGTTATGTCGGCACTTGAAGTACTTCAGGATTGTCCTTTGCAAAGGAATGCCCTTTTATCTTCTTTGGGAGACCTCGATTCTGATAGCCCGAATGTCATCAAGTTTGACACTACCGATGTCCAGCCTCGGTTACCCTATCATGTAGCTTTTCAAGTTCATGTTAGGTATTTGGATATGATCGCTAAGCATACCGTCGTTGACCAAGGTGCGTCTACTTCAGTAATGTCTTTATCTTGTTGGAAGGCTCTCGGCTTACCCCTGTTGTAGAAGTCTACGACCTTGCTTACAACATTTGATGGTCGGTATTTCAAGACGCATGGTATTCTCCCCTCCCTTGGGGTCCACTTGGGTGAGAAATCCGTGCCTATATAGTTCGAGGTGGTTGATGCGCCCATCGACTACAAACTTTTACTGGGTCGAAATTGGATTTACGCTATGAAAGTGATCGAATCTTCTGTTTTCAGAGTTATTTGCTTTCCCCATGAAGGAAATATTGTGACGATCGATCAACTATCCTTTAATTCCGTATCATCGCGGGGATCTATTGTCCCTCAAATTAAAAAATTTCAGTCGATAGCTGGGAATGTTGGTGTAGGCTTATATTCCTCCTCGATGGGATACTTCAATTTTTTCGCACCAATCTCCTTTATAGGAACCATCTCCGATGGTGACCCTTCGTCGTTGACTCTTGTACCATTTTGGACATCGTATTTTGGTGATTTGTGGACCTTACCTTCCACGATTCCCAAGTCAAGAGATACTTCGCACATCGGAATGGCTATGCCCTTGTCTGTAGTCGAACTTGCTTATCATGATATTCAACAAGTCACTGTAGATCTGGACCTCTCTTCTTCAGGGACAGAGGAAGAAGATCCTGTTACACTGCCCGCATGGGTAGTAGACTCTTCTTGTTCACATGACTTCCTTGATGATACTTTACCGTCATATGAATCCATTATCAATGCCATGAATGGAAATGACAAGCCTTGGGAGGACCTACATCATAGATCTTATTTCCTTCCAATCCTTGATCTTATCGAGTAAGATGAGTTTAGATCGACTCTAGCCGAGAAGGTTGGTCACCTTGTGGCTCCTTTGGAGTCGCACGACATTTATGTAGAGGGGTATATGGCTAATGTTTCCCCTACTATCTTGATCAACATCTCGTGTACTCCCGGAGCGATCGAAAATGTATATATCGGTGTTGATTGTTCCCCTAAGGAAATTCGTATTTACACCGATCTATTCAAAGAATTTTGGGACGTGTTTTCCTGGTCATACGAGTCGATTCCAGGTATTGTGTCATGTCCCAAATTTGGAATTGGGTCACAATGGCCTAATCACATTGGCCATATTCATTAGAGTTTGTAAAATTGATGTTAAAGGTCAAATAATTGCCAAGGAGGAAGATTACTAGTTTCCTAGGTTTGGGGTGGAAGCTTTGGGATTTGGAATAATGGGGATAATAAATTATGTTTGAACATTAGAGTGGCATAAATATTTAATAAAGGATTTAAATAAATATATACAAGTGAAAATCAAAGTGGCATTTGATCATGAAGACACATGGAGGAAGTGGGACCCACATATGGCTAGATTTCCCCACTACACTTGGCATCATTCTCTCACCAATTCGAATTCAAGGTGAATGGTAACATACTTGGGGGAGTCCAAAAGGTATTATTCATGGCATGACTCATCCAAGGTCGAAATATAGAGGAAGAGTAACTCCCATGGAAGAGGAAGAGGCAATTTGGAGCTAGTGAGACACTTGGGCTAGATTCCCTAGCTTTATGACAACAATGATGAAGATGCTATGACACCTATGACACAAATCAGACCTGAAGGATGACATATGATATATATGACATGTGAGGGATAAAAATAGACTCCAAGAGGGCGCTCAAGGGTGTTAGGGAAGCTAATATGCTTCCACATGTGATTTGGTGGAAGTGGGAGACTAGGAATTGTTGTACAAGTGGTGTTCTTTGGAATCTCTTCCCAACTTGAGTTGGCATGATTCTCTTGGAAGGAATTCAAACCATGGAGGACATTAGAACTTTATAAATGTCAATAACAAAGAATGAAACCGGATTTTGATCATTTGTATAATTTGCAATTGCATTTGTGAAGAGGAAGAGCTAGTGGATGACTAGTTTCTTGCCTTAGCCAATTTCGTGGGTGAAAGATTCCCATCCAATTTGGTAGTTGGAAAGGCCATTCAGAACTTTCATTTGGAGATTTAATGGAGTTTTTATTTGCATGTGTAAGATACAGGGAAGCTCATGGTTTATTCTATTGCAACTCACTCCTTCAACCATTTCCAGTTTTGATGGCATATTCTTGATCCTTGAGGGAGGGCATTTTTGGTGAGATATTGTACTCTTTGGGGGAGATTCTAATGCCCAATTTATTTTGTAATATGAATTAAATACTCTTTTCTTCATCTCTAGAAAGTTTCATGTCGAAATTCCAAGTAGAAATGTATAAATCTCAATTTTAATGAAAGAACAGTGCCATTGCCCCACTACCTTGTTGTGAATCAATGTAATGCTGATGATTTTGAATGAATGGATGATTATATGATGAATTTGTGATTAATGGACTGCCATGAATGTATTTTACAAGTTTCATGTACTGTACTTGAGCATTTGAAGTATTTTTACTCAGTTTAATTGCATTGGGAGAAGAAATAGTGCCATTTCCCCAAGGGTCGAATTGGTGATTTTTGCAGTTGAATGGGAGAGGGTTGGAACATATGTAATAATAAATTAATGGTGAAAATGAGACCTTAATAAATTATCTACCTATTTTCATACATTTGAGTGGGTTTGGAGGCATTTGGGAAGCCATTTTCAGTACTTACCCCAAGGGGATTTGAACCCCAAATTACTAGTAAAATTGCATACTTGGTCCAAAATATTAAGAGAGTTTGTAGAGGTCTTTTGGTGGCCATATGTAATCTATGAACATCATATTAAAGTTCTAATATCATTCATACACCTTCCTTGAATATTTGAAGGCATTTGGAGTCAATTTGAGACCTAGAGATCAATACTAGTCAAAGGGAAATCACTAGTAAAGTTACCTACATTGACCAGAATTGAAAGAGGATTTGCAGAAGTATTTTAAAGGTCCAAAGGCATCCCTGAAACACATATTTATGTTCTAATATCATTCATATACCTTCTCAGAATATTTGGGATCATTTGGGGCAAATTTGGGACCTAGAGATCAAAACTAGTCAAAGGTCGAACCAAGGAAAAAAAGTGGAAAATTGCCATTTTAACAAAATTCCTAACAAGGGACATTACATATTGACCCTAGTATTTTTGAACATGAGATTAAAACTTACCCTCATGCTAATATTGTTCGACAACGTCTTCGTGCTGTTAATCCTAGGAAGGCAGCCGTTATTAAGACCGATGTAGAGAAATTGCTTAAGGTTGGTTTCATTTATCCGGTTCCCCTTACCGAATGGGTATCCAACCTTGTTCCTGTATATAAGAAGCAGGGGACCATACGTGTGTGCACCGGTTTTCGTGATCTGAATAGAGCGTGTCCTAAAGATAACTTCCCCACCCCATTCATAGACCAAATATTGGATAAGTGTGTGAGAAGCGAGGTATTTTCGTTTATGGATGGTTTTTCGGGCTATAATAAGATCCAAATTAAACCTGAGGATCAACATAAAATTGCATTTATATGTCCTTGGGGAACCTTCGCATACCGAAAAATGCCCTTCGGCCTTAAAAACGCCAGAGCTACATTTCAGCGGGCCATGAACTATGCTTTTCACGATCTTAAGCGTATAATGGAAGTTTTCTTGGATGATCTTATTGCTCACTCTCGTAGTAGAATGGATCACCCAGGTCACCTTCGTATTATTTTCGAGAGATGTCGTCGTTATAATATTCATTTGAATCCGAACAAGTGCATCTTTTGCGTGAAAACCGGTCTCTTTCTAGGGTTTATAGTCTCGAAGAAAGGTATTAGAGTCGATCCGTTGAAGGTTGAGGCAATACTTTGGTTTCCTCCCCCACGTAATTTGGTTCAAATTCAAAGCTTCCAAGGGAGGGATACTTCCTTACGTCGTTTCATCATGAACTATGCCAGTCTTACTAAGGGTTTCACTCGATTATTGAAGAAAGACACCCATTTTATTTGGGATGAGCGAGCCCAATAGTCTTTTGACTCTCTTAAGAAAGCCTTGGTTGTTGGCACGTGGTTTTATGAGTCAGCATCGCGGCATTGCGAATGTTGCGATACCGCGAAAGGAGGAAAGCAGCATGCAAGGCAACACGTACGTTTTGTAGTTTTGGGTCATTTGGACCGCGTCATATGTATTTTGGGTCATTTGGACCGTATTATGTGGGTTTTTGGGTCATATTTTTTTAAAGTTTGTTAAGAAGTAGTTAGGCGGTTCCCTAAGTGGACCATATTTGTAAAGGCGCAAGCCTATAAGTAGATGTAGGTTGATAAGTGTTGCGAGAATATTTTTGGGAAGTTGTTGAATCTGGTTGTCAGAGAGATCTTGACCTGAACTGTGTATCGCGTTGTATCTGGGTTTTTGGCAGAGACAAATATGATGTGACAGAGTTTTGAGAAGAATCCTTGTGTTGGTTCCATCTATCTGTGGTAAATGCATTTTGCGATATGATAATATGAATGATGCGATATTTCCTTGCTGCAATTAATGCTTTAATGTTTTATCTGTTGCAATAACGATTATGTTCTTGTTGAACGATGTCGTGATTATGATTAATACGTAAGTTGAATGCTTAGATCTATTTATGAATGTTGCAATAAGTAAGTTAATTGATGCACTACATCCTCCTTCATTCAGCGGAAACATGGTTCCGTCAAATATCCCTTGAACATCTCAGGTGAGACCTCATCTGCTCTGTAGGTGTTGCTGGACAGGGTTAAACCTGTCTGGGTCGGTGCTTAGGGAGATTGTGGTGGGTTGGTGTCGACAACGTGTGGAACCCCTGTCAACTAGGTTCATGTCAACAAATAGTTCCATTGCTGGGACCATAGCACGAAGTGAAAGGAGGATATGTTGTGGCATCCGACAAGACCGGAGATCCAGTATTGGTTTGACCTAAAGCTGCGAGAGTTTGCTGAAAAAGAAAATAAGAACCCTGGGTTGTCAATAAATCGGAGGTTGGTGAAGTACATTCATGACAGTCCACACGAATATTTTTTCTACAAATTCCCAATCATTCTGTATGAGTGGTTAGCAAAACTAACCTTCTAGAAGAGGAATTTCCAAGGTGGTGAACCAATAGCCTGGACCCCAAAACTGATCCAGGAGCTGCAAGAAGTTGACAACAAAGCGTCGCGGGCTATTGAAGTTTGGGTTGATAGTATACTGGAAGGTTACATCACTGAATTTACGGTTGATACAATAAAGTATTACAGTGAGGCAGAAAGGGAATTCTTCAACAGGCCCAGGGGTAGGTTTATGTTGTCACTACAGTTGTCCATCAAAATGCTCATTTGCGAAAAGGGCATACTGAAGATGCACCTAGATCAGTAAGAACCCTGGTGGGCGGAGGCTGTGGATACCGCGATGGCAGGGGGGGAGGTACATGGAATGATAAGGGGTAGATGGGTGCAGTTCATGACGAGACTATGAGGGAAGCCGAGGAAGAGAGTGGTATTACAAGGGGAGGAGCAAGGTTTCTACAGGAAAAGAGGTAGAGGACAGGAGAAGGTCCTACTGCGATCAAATTGAAATGCCGCGAAGGAATACCACATGGGACGAAGCAACCTCACAGTGTCGATAAGGACAACCATGCTACGCCCAGGATAGAGGCAAGACCAAACCCTAGCTACAACGTACCCACACCTCTGCTAACTATCTCTCAACTAGTAAGAAAAATAGCTTTGACACCACTGTGTTCATCAAGTCAACATAATTTAATTGCTAGTAGCTCAACGACTATAGGAAGGAAGCCCAGGATGGCAGGTGAAGATGCAAAGCTAACATTGTTCCATGGAAATGGCACAGATAACCCTGAGCAATACTAGTTTTTATGCGAAGCAGTGTGGACTATAAAGAAAATTACAGATGATAATGCCAAGAAAGGACAATTGGAGACAACCCTTAGGGGCTACACATTAGAATGGTTCATGAAGTTCATGCAGGTTCTTGTAGGCGCTCCAAAAAAGACACTAGATGAATTTCGAGCTGGATTGATCACATAGTTCAGAAAACCCAAATCTGAAGCGCAGTATATTACTGAACTAAAAGAGATTAAGCAGTACCCCAATGAGACTGTGTGGGATTTTGACCAACGATTTAAAACATTTATGGCAAGGGTTAGTTTCAACATGAGCACTCTCCAGCACAAAGAATGGTTCATTATGGCATTGCTCCATCACATTCGACTACCGCTGATGCAACAAAACATTACAACATCGAGGGAAGCTCTAGAGATTGCGATGCGGTTGGAAGCTTCACCGCTTGGTGAGAACGCCGCAGGCATGTCGCTGATTCAAACACAGTTGGCTAACTTGACAATACATCTGCAAGACCTTAAGAAGGGTAAGGAACAATGTGAAGAAGTATGGTGCACACAATGTCGCGGAGAGGGGCAGACTAAGGATAGTTGCCTAGACTTCCGCGACTATCTGATTTCAGGAGCACCGAATCCATTGAGTGGCGAAAGCATGCCGTGGTGTCGCATCTGCCAGGTATATGGGCACCGCCATGAGGAGCGTCAATACATGCAGAAGATGGTCACAAAAACAATGAATCTGTATTGTACATTCTGCAAGTCCGTGGGACATGAAGACAAGGACTCCCAGGAATATGGGTTGCTTCAGGAACAAACATATGATGCATTTTATGTGAAAGACGACTAGCGTGTCATACAACCGCAACCGCAGCCTCAGGTAACCCAGTCGCTACCTCAAACGCCGATGCAATTTGTACCGCAAAAGCAACCACAACAGTTTATGCCGCAATATGCTCTGATGCAAATGGCTGTGCAATAGCTACAGTACGTGCAACTCTGGTAGTATGCGCAACCGCAATCGAATCCCATGCAACAACCGCAATACCAACAGCAAGGGGGATTCCGGGGAGGCTGAGGAGGAGGCTTTGGTAGCTGAGGAGGACAAGGACGAGGCGGTCGAGGACCTATCATGTGTTATAATTGCAGAGGATGGGGACACTACCAACGAGATTGCCCACAATTGTAGACACAGTGTATGTTTTATTTTGTTACTGATCACATGGTTGAAAATTTACGTAGTTGATTGCGCGATGGCAAGCAGGGAACGTTCTGCAGTTGCAAAATCAGAATCAGGTGCAACAACCAGTGCATAATCAAGTACAGCAATCACCACAGAACCAAAACCAGTGCCTGAATCTGAATTCCAACCAGAATGCGAACCAACCCAGGAATCCACTACTGAATCAGACTCAGGGTGCACCGATCGTGACAATTTCTGCAGATCCGCAAACAAAAGATGTTTATGTTGCAGTCATTACTCGGGGAGGTGTAACAACAGGAGAAGATAGTCTGCATCCTCTCATCTAGTTAGCAGGGCAGAAGAAGGTGTAGTTCGACATTGATTCTGAGCGTGATGCATTCTTTCAAGCGCATCGTGCAATGGAAAAAGATAGCGGCAAGGCTATTATTTGTGACATGCCTCCCATTTTTTATTCCACTTCAGAGGTAGGCCCTTCGCAACAGTCTAGTACATTGCAGAATTTTTTTGAAAGTTGCTTATCACTAATAAGGGATCCTGATGCTCTTGCCGATATTGAAGGGCTGTTGCAGCAACCTACCAGGGGTCGACGAGAGTCTACAGTCAATTCCTTACAAAGGTGGAATACAGGTAAGGAAATGCGTATGAACATTCAGATTGGAGACTATGAAGTTGATTCCGTTATTCTAGATATTGGTTCGGATGTCAACATCTTAACCAAGCAGGCCTGGTAGAAAATGGGGAGTCCAATGCTGAGCTCGTCTCTCGTACAACTCCATCTGGATAATCAGGACAAGGTGACACCGATTGGGAGAGTTCCACGCCTGGTGGTGGACATCGAGGGAATGAAGACATATGTTGACTTCGATGTCATCAAATTAGTTGAAGGGGGAAGCTCCTATCCCGTGTTGTTGGGGATCAGATGGGCTAAGGACAGTGCAGCAGTAATCAAATTTTAAGAAGCGGATGATGACTTTTGAAAACCGCGACCTCAGGGTCATCACTCCATTGGATCTGGCTGAAGGATACAAGTATCTTGAACTGGTGAAGGATGAAGATCCAGTGAATGGGACCATGCATACAATATGTTAGAATATTATATTCATCCAATTGCTGATGGTGAGCTTGAGTGGCGTAGCTACATCTTTGCATCGTCCGACTCTGATGACGGCTTAGAGAATTGGCAGAATCGTTTGCATGAGGTGTCACTCTGCAAGTGTGGGTTAGTCATGCAGTCACTATGCTGATTTGCGACTGAAACTGTTGACCTACCAGTATATGAAGGGTTTCTCGATTTGTCTAATTTTCTCATGGCATTCTAGGAAAAGGTCTCAAAACCACAATGCTTGCTGGCATTGGAGGAAGCACTGAAGGCTGCTCCAGCACTTTGGTGGTCGACACATAAGAAGTCGATCGATGGCTGGTTGCAGTGCCAGAGACTGATGATGGTTCCCTTTGGTGACACCGAATTTTACCATACAGGGAGGTATGATGGACGAAATGACCCAAGCAGTCATTTGATGGAATGTCATACGTTGTGGGCATCGCGACCTAGGGATGAATGGGTCCATGCCTTTGTCCATACTTTGGATGAGATGCCGCGATCAGGGTATACTGTAGCCAAACTGGGAGGGGAAATTTCCACTTGGTTGGAGTTGATAGTTTGTTTTACTCATACTTTCAGTTTCGCGAATACCAACCCAGATGTCTATAATGCTTTGCAGCTCATCTGCGACGTAGTTCTGAAGGTTGTTCCAGTAGCCTATACTACGGATCCGCATATGCACTGCAAGATGCAATCAATGATGGAATGTTATAATATTACGGGTGGGACAGAAGATGGTGATGATCCGCAGAATGTAAATATTCCAGAATCCGAAGGCTGTCATGATGTGGTAGCACCGGATGCGCCGACTGATCCAATCAGTCAGCCGCTGAAGCTCCGGAAGGTCAATATTGGAACAAAGGAAAGTCCCAAGTTTGCGAATGTTGAGGACTATTGGGATGACGAGATGATGGGGAAAGTTACCTACTTGTTGCATGAATTTCAAGACTTGTTCCCTACAAATTTTTTTGAGATGAAGGGAATCTTGGGGGATTTAGGGGAGATTAAGATCCCATTGAGACCAGATTCCAAATCGATCAGGAAGCGAACATATCGACTAAATCTGTGTCATAAGGAACGGGACAAGGTAGAACTTGACCGCATGTTGGATACTGGAATTATTGAACCGGTTGAGGAATGAGACTAGATTAGTCCTATGGTAGTGCAAGACAATAAGACTGTCAAAGTGCACATCTGTGTTGACTTGCAGAAGCTTAATGACGCATGTTTGCATGATCCATTTCCAACCCCATTCACTGATGAGGTGCTGGAAGGTGTGGGTGGCCAAGAGATGTATTCTTTCATGGATGGATTCTCGGGCTATCATCAGATTAGAATCGCAAAAGAAGACCGCCACAAGACAACCTTTGTGGCGGTGTGGGTGGCCAAGAGATGTATTCTTTCAGTATACAGTGATGTTGTTTGGGTTGAAGAACGCACCTGCGATATTCTCGCAGGTTGTTGTTGTTGTTTTCAGGGATTTCATTTAGAATTTTTTGCAAGTGTACATGGATGATTGGACAGTCTATGGATTGATCAACGATCATCTGGAAAATATGCGACTGATGTTGGAGCGTTGTCGACAGCATCAGATATCATTGAATTTGAAGAAGTGCATCTTCTGTCTGCCATTTGGGATATTACTAGGTCACATTGTGTGCAAGTAGGGATTGTTAGTCGACCAAGTAAAAATTTCGCTCATTCTGAGTTTAACACTGTCGACTAATGTCAAGCAGCTAAGAGCGACGTTGGGACACACTGGGTATTATTGCAATTTCATCCGGGGGTATGCAGGGATCACGACCCCTATGGAGAAGTTGTTGATGAAAGATGCAGTATTTCAATGGAGCCCTAAATTTCAAGTTAGTTTTGAGATGCTGAAGGCTATGATGGATTCAGCGCCGATACTAGTATTTCCGGACTGGAGCAAGGAATTCCATGTCCACGTAGATGCATCATCGATTGCATTGGGGGTGGTGCTTTTGCAACCAGGGGAAGGGGATTTGGATCACCCCATTGCATTTTCTAGTCGAAAGTTGTTGTCTGCAGAGTGCAACTATACAACTATAGAGATGGAAGGTCTGGCGATGGTGTATGCACTGCAGAAGTTCAGGCATTACCTACTAGGTGGTCATTTTAAGATGTTCACAGACCACTCTGCATTGAAATATCTGGTCAATAAGCCTGTGTTGGGGGGGAATATGTCGTTGGCTACTTATTTTTCAAGAGTTTGATTTTGAGGTGATTGTAAATCTAGGACACTTGAACGCCAGGCCAGATCATCTGTTGTGGGTCGAGACAGGAGAGGAACCAACCAACATTGAAGACGAGCTGCCCGATTCACAATTGTTTAAGGTTGAAGTAGATGATGACTATTATGAGGAAATCCTTTAGTTTATGGAAACAGGTACTACACCGGAGGGGTTTACCACTAGTTAGAAGAAGCAGTTGGTGGTCAAGGCTGCAGATTTCCAGCTGATTGTAGGTCAGTTGTACGAATTGGGATCAGACGAGATCTTGAGGCATTGTGTTCTTCCTCATGAGCAAGGGAATATATTATCAAAAGCACATGCAAGAGTAGCTGGTGGGCATAATGGCGGTCGTGCGATGACCAGAAAGGTGCTTCGCACAAGGCTTTGGTGGCCCACGCTTCACAATGATGCGACAGATTATGCGCGGACCTGCGATGTTTGTCAGCAAACTAGGAAATTGTCTAGGAGGGATGAGATGCCATTTAAACGTCAAGTTACGCTGCAGCCATTTGATAAATGGGCAGTGGATTTCATGGGCCCTATCAACCCACCCGGGAAGCGCATTGGTGCAAGATACATCATCACAATGACAGATTATTTGACCAGATGGGCAGAAGCAGCACCAGTCGTAGATTGCACTACTACCACAGTAGCGCGGTTCTTGTTCAACAACAATGTCACTCGGTTTGGTTGTTTGAAGGTGTTGATGAGTGATCAGCGCAGTCATTTTATCAATCACACCGTCAGTGCATTAACAGCGGAATTACAAATACAGCATAAGAAAAGCACGCCCTATCATCCGCAGGAAAATGGGACAATAGAAGCTTTCAACAAGATCTTGGAGCATGCGCTGAAAAAGGTTTGTAATGCGAACTGCAACAACTGGGATTTGAAGATTCCAACAGTTTTGTGGGCATATCACACCACTTGTAAAAGGTTGACGGGACAAACCTGTTATCTCCCAAATTGACCACCGTCATTTTGGGTGACGGAATGGGTAAAATTTCTTATTTCTATGAGTCTTGGGCTTCAAAATTCGAAAAACAGGTTTCGGCAGCTAACTCTGTTTTGCAGGAGCCAGTTAGCTACCGAAAGGGCCCATTTTTGGCAGCTAAAGGCGTTAATAGAAAATACATAAGCTGTCGAAAAGGTTTTTATAAGAAAATTTAAAAGATCGGGTCCGTACTCAGTTTCATATCAAGAGAGCTTGTGTTTTAGCCACCGAAAGGAAGATTAGAGCGCATGTTAAACGATCATCATGAGGTGTGATGTCATAAGCTGCCGAAAGTGAACAAACATAAGCCAAAGTCTCGAGGTGTCTTCATGTTTTCGTGCAGTTGAAGTTCCTGTTTCAGACAGGTGGCTTTCATCAGAGTAGAGCAGCGGTTCACAGGCGGTTTTCATCAGTGCGAGTCTCAGTTTTCCAAGCAGCTATGCCTATGATCTCATACCGTTACCTGTCACATCCAAGATCTCAAGTCTGTGGTTAAAAATCTTCAGCTACAAATCAGGAATCATAAACGAACTCCTCCTTTCAACAAATAACTGAGACGCTAACCCTCTGATTTGATTTAAGAGGAGCTCGGCAAAACGTTAATAACACAGACCTGTAACAGAAAATTGGAGGAATTTTCTGCTGAAACCACGTGATCTTGCGGGGCGATTTTGACGGCCTTCCCGAACTCCAAATTCAAATCTGAAAGCACCAGTGGATAGCTTAGGTTCTGTAGATCAAAATCGACTATTTGAACAGCCAAAATGGACATCGGACGGTGGAGAAAATCGATTTTGGCTGAAGGCAGTCTTTTTGGAATTCTACAGGCTTTCGGCAGCTTAGGCGGGTTTCTACAACACTCATTAGCTGCCGAAAAGCCAGCTTTCGGCAGATAAGTCATGAAATTGGCAGCACTGTTAGCTGCCGAAAGCCTGTTTTTTGTCAGTTTTCTCTATTTTCGCCCAGATCGCGGATTTTCTAGTTGGAATGACAGGAGACCGGTCAAAACAAATGAGTTATGAATTATGCTATCAGTATCTAAGGAGTTTCAAACGAGATCTCAGTTAAGTGGTCATTTTGCTTTGTTTTTGGCATATTTTGAGGAGACAAGTTGAAGATCTCGTGCCACATCACTAAGGTCGAATCGACATGCACTTAATTGAAGTTCACCGAGCCTTGGGAGGCTACTTCACTTCATCAAACACCGAGCACTAAAGGAGGAGATCACACTCATCATTCCTTGATTCAAGCAATCAATCCTTTCTCTTTGCATTTACTTTTTTAGTTTGATGTTTCAGTTAGCTCAGCCAGATCCACGTTTTTAGGATCTGGAAATTGCTTTGTAAAGGCTATAAAGCCTGAGAACCAAGACATTTTGGGGGTTCGATTTTGGATGGAATAATTGGCTACTTTATTCAAGTTTTTCTTATGCTAATATAGATCACAGGTTCCCCTCAGTTTCGATATCAGTTGTCATTTTCTCTTTCACTGTATCAGTGTTGTCTAGCTTTGAATGTGAATGTTTCTTTACATTGTTTAGCTCACAGCTTGATTCCAGTTCTTTGAATGTATCTCGAGCCCTACTTCGTATTGGTTTGGTTACATGTTTTCTTCATCCACTTTTGATATTATATATGCTGATCAATCGTTTCTTGAGGGCACTATTTCATCTGTTTACATATTGAATGTCTAAATAATGTACTCTGATTTAGTCATCCCATTGATCCACCTTTTTTAAAAGACACAAAAACATATTTTCTTGAGTTACCAGGCATACCTAGCTTATAACCCTAGGTAGTTTCCTGGAGTGATAACAAATTGGCGCCGTTGCCGGGGAGAGGAGTGAGAAGCTGATCTTCCTGGGAGAACGACACAGATCTACTCTTTGATGATAGACAAGGGGTAGACACTTACTGGTTATAATCATCTATCTGGCGACTCCATGAAGGACGAACTCAGTGGCGACTCCATTGTTCAGAATCTGTTGGTGGTTCCACTGGGATGACATGAACAGAATCTTAGCCAAGAGGTATGCGTTCTGTGATTTTTCAAGCATTGCTAGTTTTCCTAATCAAGTGCCTGCTAGAGATGAATGGGAGAACAGTCTTCCTAGATTTCGAGGAGAAGAGGGGGAAGTGCCAGCTGAACATTTGCTGGACTTTCATGACTACATGCACCGGTTGCAGGTAGTGCATGAGGATGTTCAGATCCGACTCTTCTGTTGTTCATTAGAAGGGATTGCCCGTGATTGGTATCGGTCTTTGCCTATTGCTAGCATCAGCTCTTTGGCTGATTTTCATACTGCCTTCAATTTGTTTTGCAAAACAAAGTTTTCAACTGATCTTCTTTATCCAGAATGTTGTCATGAGTTTAGTTTATTATATAAAGATTTAGACAATCATGAAGAACATGTTGAAGCAAAAGATATTTCTCATCATGATAAGGAGATAAATGATTCACACTATGACAATCTTAGTTATGCTTTTGACATCATATCAGACACATCTACTGTTGTTAGTTGTCACGAAGATCAGATTTTTATCTCTGAAAATTTTGAAGATGATGAGCAGACTAACAAGACATCAGCAAGTGACAGTTTCCGATCTATAGAGATGGAGGAGGACATCCTACCATGTCCAGATTTGCAGGGACTGTTTAATTTTCAGCTAGAAAACGAGAATCATGATCAAGAATGTGTTAAAGCAGCAGATGTTATGAGCAGCCCACACCTTCCATATTTGCAAACGAAGACAGATTGCAGCAGACATTTGCAGGAGGGGCAGCAGAAAGGTTCTGATCAGAAATTCTGTTCATATATTTCTCCAGCAGATCTCAAGCAGTCTAGGTTCAGCACTGAGTTTTGTGGAGGAAACGAAGAGCTGCTGCAACACAGTAAATTGGAGCAGCAGCTGCCAGAGGTATTTCATTCTGATTTTGATGATCCGTTTGCTGACTTTTTAGAGTCTATGAGCAGTATAGATCTTAAAAAATTTCTGCCAGAAGAGGATCATCTTTATCATCTGTTCAAACCTCTGTTCTGCATGATATGGTTTTCATTGTTTTATGAGTCAAGATCTATCATGATGACTGTAAACCAGTTTCTCTTTTGGTTACACTGGAAATCGAGTTTTACTTGATCATTCTGCTCCTATTAGTTAGTGTAGGAGTAGATAGGACAATAAGCTTTTTTATAAGAGCACGTAGATCAGTTTTCAGTTGTTATTGAATAAGCAGAACAGGATGCATGTAAGCTACAGGTGGGGTACAGGTTTGCAGAGGTATCAGTGTTAAAGACTTAATGACTCCATGCCCAATGCTAAAGGCTACTGGAACTACTTGTTCTTTGGAACCTCACTGGGAGGTTTCCATCCCCGAGTAGGAGCCAGATGTTATCTCCCAAATTGACCACCGTCATTTTGGGTGACGGAATGGGTAAAATTTTTTATTTCTATGAGTCTTGGGCTTCAAAATTCGAAAAACAGGTTTCGGCAGCTAACTCTGTTTTGCAGGAGCCAGTTAGCTGCCGAAAGGGCCCATTTTTGGCAGCTAAAGGCGTTAATAGAAAATACATAAGCTGTCGAAAAGGTTTTTATAAGAAAATTTAAAAGATCGGGTCCGTACTCAGTTTCATATCAAGAGAGCTTGTGTTTTAGCCACCGAAAGGAAGATTAGAGCGCATGTTAAACGATCATCATGAGGTGTGATGTCATAAGCTGCCAAAAGTGAACAAACATAAGCCAAAGTCTCGAGGTGTCTTCATGTTTTCGTGCAATTGAAGTTCCTGTTTCAGCCAGGTGGCTTTCATCAGAGTAGAGCAGCGGTTCACAGGCGGTTTTCATCAGTGCGAGTCTCAGTTTTCCAAGCAGCTATGCCTATGATCTCATACCGTTACCTGTCACATCCAAGATCTCAAGTCTGTGGTTAAAAATATTCAGCTACAAATCAGGAATCATAAACGAACTCCTCCTTTCAACAAATAACTGAGACGCTAACCCTCTGATTTGATTTAAGAGGAGCTCGGCAAAACGTTAATAACACAGACCTGTAACAGAAAATTGGAGGAATTTTCTGCTGAAACCACGTGATCTTGCGGGGAGATTTTGACGGCCTTCCTGAACTCCAAATTCAAATCTGAAAGCACCAGTGGATAGCTTAGGTTCTGTAGATCAAAATCGACTATTTGAACAGCCAAAATGGACATCGGACGGTGGAGAAAATCGATTTTGGCTGAAGGCAGTCTTTTTGGAATTCTACAGGCTTTCGGCAGCTTAGGCGGGTTTCTACAACACTCATTAGCTGCCGAAAAGCCAGCTTTCGGCAGATAAGTCATGAAATTGGCAGCACTGTTAGCTGCCGAAAGCCTGTTTTTTGTCAGTTTTCTCTATTTTCGCCCAGATCGCGGATTTTCTAGTTGGAATGACAGGAGACCGGTCAAAACAAATGAGTTATGAATTATGCTATCAGTATCTGAGGAGTTTCAAACGAGATCTCAGTTAAGTGGTCATTTTGCTTTGTTTTTGGCATATTTTGAGGAGACAAGTTGAAGATCTCGTGCCACATCACTAAGGTCGAATCTACATGCACTTAATTGAAGTTCACCGAGCCTTGGGAGGCTACTTCACTTCATCAAACACCGAGCACTAAAGGAGGAGATCACACTCATCATTCCTTGATTCAAGCAATCAATCCTTTCTCTTTGCATTTACTTTTTTAGTTTGATGTTTCAGTTAGCTCAGCCAGATCCACGTTTTTAGGATCTGGAAATTGCTTTGTAAAGGCTATAAAGCCTGAGAACCAAGACATTTTGGGGGTTCGATTTTGGATGGAATAATTGGCTACTTTATTCAAGTTTTTCTTATGCTAATATAGATCACAGGTTCCCCTCAGTTTCGATATCAGTTGTCATTTTCTCTTTCACTGTATCAGTGTTGTCTAGCTTTGAATGTGAATGTTTCTTTACATTGTTTAGCTCACAGCTTGATTCCAGTTCTTTGAATGTATCTCGAGCCCTACTTCGTATTGGTTTGGTTACATGTTTTCTTCATCCACTTTTGATATTATATATGCTGATCAATCGTTTCTTGAGGGCACTGTTTCATCTGTTTACATATTGAATGTCTAAATAATGTACTCTGATTTAGTCATCCCATTGATCCACCTTTTTTAAAAGACACAAAAACATATTTTCTTGAGTTACCAGGCATACCTAGCTTATAACCCTAGGTAGTTTCCTGGAGTGATAACAAAACCCCTTTCAAATTGGTGTATGGGAAAGAAGCGATTATGCCTACGGAATACATCGTTCCGAGTCTACGCATAGCAGCAACAACAGGTATGGATGATGAGGCGGCATTAGGAGAACGTCTAGAGCAGCTAGTACAACTTGAAGAAGACCACTTTATCACAGGATTCCACCAAAGCGTGGAAAAGGATCGACAGAAGGCTTGGCATGATCGCCATATCAAGAACAAACTGTTCCAGCAAAGTGACTTGGTGTTGTTGTAAGACAGCAAGTTTATGAAGCATCCAGGGAAATTGCAGATGCATTGGCTTGGTCCATATCGCATCAGTAGTATAACTTCGAGAGGAGCAATATAGCTGCAACAGTTAGATGGAGCAATGCTCCCAAAGTTGGTAAATGGTAGTAGGTTGAAGCCCTATAGGTCGGGCTCGGAGCAGCGCGATGCCTAATCGCATCGAGAAAAAAAAAGGTGTAGGTTGCTCGGTGTCAGGATGGCGCACCAGTAGGGACAAAATGCACAAGAGGGAGTGCTTGTGTCACAGTTTGGGAGCAGGATCACGACAGTGGCAATGTCGTGACCGGGTCAAATCAATAATAAATGCATAAAGTTAAAAATAGTTAATTAGCACCGTGTAATGGAATGATCAACATTTATGGCAGATTTGGCCTTTGGATTGACTGAATTGACGGCGGATTCGGGTAATTAAGGCGTGATTTGGTCATGATGCATGGTTTTATTTGGTAATGATGGTTAAGGACATAATTTGGCACTATAAGAGGGGGGTTTCCTCTGGTCAGAAGGAACCATTGCACCGAGTGTAAGGGATAGTTCAATGTTGCTTTTTTTTAGTTGCATTGCCAAGTTAATGGTTCAGTGTTCATTAGCAGCAAGTTGGGTTGGTGAGTAAGGACCTGTTGAGCCACGAGGAGCCCTGCTGCGGCATGTCGAGCACACCCATGGTTGAAGTTTCTAGTGGGTTCGAATCACTGACTCAGGCAGTAAGCATCAAAGAAGAGGTTTACAGCATGCCAGGTGGATCGGCGTTTATAGGAATCCCAAAGAAGAGGAGGGGGGGTCACCATTCCGAGTCCCCGCAGAGAAAACAACAGTCACGCTCATCTGCAGCGGTAATTGAGGAGGTCCCAGTGGAAGTAGGATAGTACAGCCATAGAGTTGACGATTCGACTGCTTGGGAAGGGTTATCTGCTGTTGATATCCCTGGGTATGTCCCCCCTTGTCGACTTGGCATACTGCTCCGAAAGCTCACCAAGAATCAGAAATACCCTATGCAAATGCCAACACTCCCTACAGGTATGGAATGCTCTGTAGATATTGTGTCAGCATTAATGCGCTTAAAGTATGATGACCATGACATGGTGTCCTATAAGGAGATTACGTCGGATCCCTATGTGCCGAGGATGCAACTTAGCGGTACGCTGGCTCCACAAGATTGGGCGCGGGGATTGGCCCAATTAGGATTGCTTGGACTCATTATTATTCCACACTTTGGGCGACTATTAATGATTGTGTGAAGCAACTACTGGCCTACTTCCACAGCGGTACATTGTGGCTGGTTAGGTCGGTTCCAGTCACTGTTGAATTGATTTCTGAAATCACCGGGTTGCCGAAGGATGGGGTAGATCCTTCGCAATTCTTCCACGGGAAGGAGAATGATAAGAAGAGGATGACCCAGTTGGTCCGCCGCTACGCATTGGCACGTGACGGTTGTGCTAATTGCACCAGCATCATCAATGATAAGGCAACCCTCACCGGCGCCAATATATTAAGTTGCAAGATGGTCCAGAAGAATCAACCCAACCAATGCAATTCAGGGGTCATCGCATGTGCATCACAATGCGCGGAAAGCGTGCAGATGAACTGGTCACTATTTTTGTTGAACCAGTTAGCGGAGGATGCAGCAGCCGTCCAAGAGGGGAAAGGCTCCTTCACGTACAGTTGGCTCTTAATCTTAATCACTTTGGTCACCTGGAAGGATCCTGACACTTACCAGGGCATGGCAGTTGAGGCTGCAAAAAGCCGCAGTGCACGCTATCATAACTTATGGTGAGTGCAAGAACCTGAGCGCCTGAAGGAAAATGCAATACAGTTTTGGGTCTATTGGGAGATGCTGCAAGATGTAATGATGAAGCTACCCCATTTAACTGAAGAAATCGCGGTGAAGTATAAGCCGATTACACTATTCGTGATTCAGCCTCACGCGATTCACGTGCCACGGCACGACCCTGCGAGGAAATGGTTGTTGACACACTAGAAGTTGTCTGAAGAGGCGCTGGAGGGCATCGTCAATGATTGGCTAGTCAAATGGTGGGAACCTCTTAGTTTGGAGGAGATTGAGGTGGGACCCCCAACAACGCGACCAAAGGATGTGTTCTCCGCGCAGGACTAGCAGAGTCACCATGACTCGAATCAGGAGTCATCCAAAAAGACACGTACGGATGATGAAATCGACCGTGAGCTTGAGGAAGTCAAAACGAAGGAACGTCATGAGTATTCTACGATCAGTGGGGCCTCTCCAGCAGTAGAAGCACAATTGGGTTGACTTATACTGGTTGTCACCAATGCAACCAATACGACAGCTCAAGCGATGTCGGCAAAGGTGGAAGCAGGCTTCAAAGAGATAAGCAGTCGTCTTGATTCCTTATGCGATATCGTTTCACAACGAGTTTCGGAGATGGAAACTAGACATACAGTTGGCAAGATTCGCACTGAGCCCCAAGTTCGGAACGTGTGTATTCCCCCGACTGCGATTGTCGCCAACAGCGAGGCTCTACGGGCCTTGCTGTAGCAGCTAGAAAAACTGACCATCAACATCAATGAGCTGCCTACGCAGGAGTTGACAAATGTGCAGGCGGTTTCCAGCCGGGAAATGGTGGACAGAATACAGGTCGTCAGCGGTCAGTTCCTGTGCTCGCAAGAAAATGAGGCCACAGCCCAGCAAGAGGTTGCAGATTTAAAGGGAAAGGAAATGGAAGTGACGAAGGTGGTCAATGAATTAGAGGATAGACTTGAGTAGCTGATGGCTGAGAAGAATAGTGTAGCAATGGAGCTCAAGAAGGAGCAGGATTGTCTAATGCTAGAAAGAACTACCATTTGGGACAGCAAAGTACGATTGGAGGAGGCAGTATCTGCAGCCTGTCAACATGTTTTCGATCCCACTACACAGTTGGATCCAGTGGCGAAAGTGCAGTGAATTGGAGTTGTCATCGCCCAGTTACAGCATGAAAATAAGGAGTGAATGACTCTATTGAACCACGGCACACCCGAAGAGCAGTTGGACGAACAGAAACGCACCATTGAGGACACGATAGCACAGATGGGGGAGCTGGAATAGATAGCAAGAAAAATCACAATAGATACCGTGCAGTTTTGGGGTAGCATTGTTCAGGATAAGCAGATTGAACAATTGACCAAGTTAAGGCAAGAAGCGGAGGGGCAGTTGGCGACACTGAAAGACGTGATGCGAACAATGCTGCCGGTAGCTCAGGTTTCCAAATCCACAGAATTGAAATATCTATAGCAGCGCATCACAAAGGCTAAAGAGCGTCAGAAGAAGCGCACTGCGCAGCTGGAGGAGTTCCAGGAGATTAGCAATCAGTTTTTGCTTTAGGCAAGTTTCGCACTCTAGGCTATGCAGGAAGGTCACCAACAAGTTGTGGCAAAGCTAAGCGATCATCCATCTGCACAGAACATAACCAATAGTCAGGCGATGGCTGCAGAGTAAAGGAGCAGGTCACAGAAGTTGATCAGCAGTATGAGGAATTCAGGGTCAAGACCAATGAGTACACCATGTCCTCCTAACGTGGCTTTAGGGAGAACCACAAGATTGTGTTGGGGGCCTGTTGGCAGACAGTTTGATGAGTCAGCATCGTGAATGCTGCGATACCGTGAAAGAAGGAAAGTAGCGCGCAAGGAGACAAGTACTTTTTGTAGTTTTGGGTTATTTGGACCGCGTCATATGTATTTTGGTCATTTGGACCGTATTATGTGGGTTTTTGGGTCATATTTTGTAACGTTTGTTAAGAAGTAGTTAGGCGGTTTCCTAGGTGGACCATAATTGTAAAGGATCAAGCCTATAAATAGATGTAGGTTTATAAGTGTTGGGAGAATCTTTTTGGGAAGTTGTTGAATTTCGTTGTCAGAGAGACCTTGACCCAAACTGTGTATCGCGTTGTATCTGGGTTTTTGGTGGAGATAAATATGATGTGACAGAGTTTTGAGCAGAATCCTTGTGTCGGTTCCATCTATCTGTGGTAAATGCATTTTGCGATATGAATATATGAATGATGCGATGTTTCCTTGCTACAATTAATGCTTTACTGTTTTATTTGTTGCAATAATGATTATGTTCCTGTTGAACGATGTTGTGATTATGATTAATACCTGATTTGAATGCTTAGATCTATTTCTAAATGTTGCAATAAGTAAGTTAATTGATGCACAACATCCTCCTTCATTTGGTGGAAACATGGTTCCGTCAACTCTCCCTTGAACATCTCGGGTGAGACCTCATCTACTCCGCAGGTGTTGCTGGACAGGGTTAAACCTATCTGGGCCGGTGCTCAGGGAGATCATAGTGGGTTGGTGTTGACAGCGTTTGGAACCCCTGTCGACTAGGTTCGTGTCAACATTGGTATCAGCCCCTCTTCTTAGTCCACTTGACTATGCAGGAGAATTTTTTATTTATGTGGCCGCGTCTCAAGAGACGATTGGTATGGTCTTGGTTCAGGTGGATGATAGGATTCAAGAGCATGTCATCTATTATCTTAGTCGAAACCTAGTAGACGTTGAACTAAGGTATTCTCTCGTAGAGAAATTGTCCCTTGCCACTGTTCATGCAGTCCAAAGATTACAACACTGCATCTTGCTTAGTAAAACCATGGTTATAGCACATTTCAATGCATTTAATTTCGTTCTCTCACGACAGCTTATTTGGGGGAAGTATATGTAAAATTAGTCATAGCAGATCTATTGAACAAGAATATCAATCACAAAGATGTAAAACAATTTGGAGTAAAAATTGTGCAAGAGAGATGCATCAGTGCTCTATAATCCATAATAGTATAATTACAATACAATACTGTCACAATGAGTGAGCAATTCGAATTATCCAAGGAGGTCATTAGAATATACTGCATGGAATAACTTGGCTCCAACTAGGAGTCCTCATCATCAATCAGTGGTGGTCATTAATGCACAAGTAACTGTCAGCCAGGTGTCAAACTGAGTCTAACTGAGTGTAATAAGTGTAACTGATGGTAGTGGAACTAATGTAGGAGAAGGAGGTTCAGTGTTGATGTATTTGTAACTTCGGAATGTATTTCATATATGTATATTGTATTCCTATAGAGATGTTATTATTCCTCTATATGGAAGTGTTTGTATTCCTATAGAGATGTTATTATTCCTCTATACGAAAGTGTCGTCATTTATATTGTAAGTGTCATAACTTATACTTTATGGGTTATTAGACCACCTCGTTGGGGTCGGCCCTCTATAAGTCATGTGGGTTAAAGGGTTATTAGACCACCCTATTGGGAGTCGGCCCTATCAGCATTATGTTATGTGGTTACATTAAGGCCGACCTAGTAAAGGTTATTAGGAAAGTCAAGTCAAGTATAAATAGAGTGCGGGAGGCACTCTATTTGATCATTCACTTTCTCACTCACACACTCATTGGAGAGTGGTGCACTAGTGGAGGAGGAGAAGCTATTGCTTGGAGGACTATATCTTGTACTTGGTTTGTATCATTTCTTTATCTATCTTTGAGGAAGTTGCGGGGTTTTTCACCTTCTTGGTTTTCCCCGGTGAAACTCTATGTCTCTTGTGTGCTTGCATTATTGTGTCCATGATTGATATGCTGTAGATATGTTTTACATGTTATTCTCTCAGTTAAGATCCTAGACCAGATTGAAATTTCTGAAAAACTAACACTCAGTGGAGGGTGCATCAGGAGCAATCTAGAGTCAGAATAGGCATTTTAGTCTCATTGGAGGTCCATTAGAGTGATAACAGCAGTTAGGAGTCAGTCTATCCTTAAATCAAGGAAAGACAAGTGGCTAACTGAAGTGAATTGGAGTGGTAGGTGAGAAAAGGCACCCTTCTCAAGTGGAAGGTGAGAAGTGGGTGCATCACTGACTAGGAGGGCTCAATCTGAGTGGAAATAAGCTCTAGAGTGCTGGAAGACTAGGGACTAGGTGCTGGAGGCATCAAACTGGTGACTGGGCAACATGCGGGTGCATGCAATGCATGCAAAGTACATAATTGAATGATGAGATATCCTAACACCCCCCTCGAGCTATACTATGATGTAAAAAATAAAATTAAGGTCCCTGGTTATGGAGACCAAAGGTCACCCCAATACAATAATCCAAAAAATGTTGAAAATAAGCTAAGTGAGGAAAGAGGGAAAACCCAGTGGGAAGAAAGCCCGCCCTCAAGCTAAACATAAAAATGGATCTAATCTGTCTCCACCATGATGGAACTCACCCCCAATAGTGAACGGAGGTAAGAGAACTTCTTCTCAGTGAAGTTCTTGGTGAAGATGTCTGCAATTTGCTCATCAGTAGGGCAATATTGCAGAATTATAGTGCGATCATGCACCAACTCTCGAATGTAGTGCATATGAATCTAAATGTGCTTGGTCCTCTACCACTGAACTGGATATATGGAGATCTTAATAGCACTTTGATTGTCACAAAATATGATAGTCGAAGTAGTGCTACCAAAATCAAACTCGGAAAGAATACCCTACAACCAAACTGCCTGAATGCAGGCATTGACTGCCCCTCGATACTCTGCCTCTGCTGAAGAAAGTGCAATGGCTTCCTGATTTTTACTTGACCAAAAAATAGGACCATGACCAATCATGAAAACATATCCGGAAGTGGACTTCCGATCTATGCTATCACCCGCCCAATCTGAATCAGTAAAACCAATGAAATCTAGCTCAGAATCTGCAGCATAATGTATGCCAAAGTGTCTCGTACCTTGCACATACTGCAAGATATGCTTGGATGCCTGCAAATGAATCTCATGGGGATGCTGCATATACCTTGATACAACACTCACGGCATAATATATATCAGTCCTTGAGTGTGTCAAGTAGAGTAGTGAACCAATCAACTGTCAATACATAGTGCAATCTGCAAGCGGTATGGAATTTCCCTCCTCAAGACTGATTCCTGAGAGGAATGGAAACGGAGAAGCCTTACATTCTGCCATATTAAACTTCAATAACAGGTTTGAAGCATACTTTTGCTGAGATAATGTAATCCCATCAAAATTTTGAGCTATCTCCAAGCCCAAAAATTGCTTAAGCAAGCCCAAATCGCTCATGTCAAAAGCTAGATTTAAGGCAGTTTTTAGCTTGTTGATTGTAAAGAGAGTGCTACCAGTAATGAGAATATCATCAACATATAAAACAAAAATGAGTAAATTAACTTTAACTTGCTTTAGGTACACATTCGGATCAGATTTTCATCTTTTGAAATTTTGAGAAAGAAGGAAGGAGTCCATCTTTGCATACCAAGCTCTTGGGGCCTGTTTCAATCCATACAAAGATTTCTTCAACCTGCAAACTAATGATGGATTTTATATGTATCCTTATGGATGCTTCATATATACTTCTTCATCTAGATCACCATGTAAAAAATCACTCTTCACATCCATATGGTGCACATCCCAGTGCTTGGATGCGGAAATGGACAAAACTAGGCGGATGGAATCCATCTTTGCAAGCAGTGCAAAGGTCTCAGTGTATTCCACTTCTTGGACTTGGGAGAAACCTTTTTCCACAAGCCTAGCTTTGTATTTTCTGATAGATCCATCAGCAGCAACTTTCATGCGGTATACCCACTTACATTGGACCAATTTTCTTCCAGGTGGAAGAGAAACTAGCTCCCCTGTATTGTTCTTTTGAAGAGAACTGTACTCTTCATCCATGGCAGTTTTCCATCGTGGATCTCAGTGGGAATGATATTATGATTTGGGACCTGAACCAATCATCAAATAAAATTTCTCAGATAATAATGGATCAGAAAAATAAAGAGCCATACTCGCTCTTTGAAAGTCTTCTCTTGTTCTCCTTGGATCAGCAGGATTTCCAATGTTTGGAGCAGCAGATTGTAGAGTGCTTTGAGCCCACTTTGGTAACTAAGGAGGATAATTATGTTCGGATTCTGAACTTGATATGTCATTTCCATCAAAGTATAATAAAATATCAGAGATATCAGATCCAATGATTTCTTCATCTTCTCTTGAAACTTATTCTTGTGGAGACTGCGAATCGACAGTGTTTTTCTCGACTAGTTTCAAATCTGGTAGCGGTTCTTCAAACTTCACACTTCGCTCTATGAATATATTTTTGGATATGATATTCATGAGTTTATATGCTTTTTATTCTTCTCCATATCCTATTAGGATGCATTCAGTACTTTGTGTATCCAAATCGTTTCTCTTTTCAGAAGGAATTCTAGCCCATGCAGTGGAGCCAAAAACCCTCAAATTGGACACATCCGGTTTGTGACCAGTGAATGCTTCGAAAGGTGTTTTTCCTTTCACGGATGAATGTGGAACTAGGTTCTAAATGTATGAAGAAACATTCATGGATTTAGCCCAAATATTTGCAGCCAACCCTTTTAACTCAAGCATACAGGTAGCCATCTCTTTCAGTGACCGATTCTTCCTTTCCGCTACACCATTCTATTGGGGTGTGTAGGTAACTGTATGTTGGATATGAATTCCGATTTCGGCACAAATTTGCAGCAACTCAGTCTTGATATATTCTCCACCATTATCATATCTAAGAGATTTGATCTTTCTCTCAGTGGCAGTCTCAACAGAAGCCTTAAAATCCTTGAATTTTCCAAGCACTTCTGACTTGTTTTTGAGAAAAAACACCCAAGTAAAGCGGGAGAAGTCTTCGATGAATGTCAAAACATACCTTGAACCATTCATGGACATATTTGGAAGTGGACCACTGATATCAGAATGTATGAGGCCCAAAATAGTAGAAGCTCTGCTAGCTTTGTCGCGGTCGAACTTGTGCTCGGGGTGCTTCCCAATGATGCAACCAGGACAGATTCCCTTCGAGGAACGGAGTTGCGGAAGACCATCAACCATGGATTTCTGTTGTAACAGCAGCAAATAATTGTAATTAAGGTGTCCAAACCTTTCATGCCAAATCCTACTAATCTCGTTTCCATGAGTGAGGAGAGCAGTGGGCTTTTGCAATACTCATAGTATTTTGCAGTATGATTTGCCTTTCCGACTGCAATAAGTCTTCCACTTTCAATATCAGAAATTTCAACTTTGTTAGGGTTGAATGTAACTTGCTTTGGTGCACCAGTGTGTGTCATTTGATACACGGATAGAAGATTCGAAGCCAAGGAAGGTGGCATAGAGAACATTCTGAAAACTTCCATGCTCTAAATGGATGGTACCTTTACCCTTTGATGAAATTTTTGAGTCATCTCCCAAATGGATGGGGATGGAGCTGTTTGGATCAAATGAAGAAAAGGAGTCAATATTTGCAGCCATATGATTCGAGGCACCGGAATCTATCAGTATAGTGGTGGGTTTCGAAACCGTTTCCATGAGTGCTTAACCTCTTTCATGATCATCATTTCTATCCTTCTTCCATGCACTGTCGGGAAGAGTTATGTTATTCTTCTCCAAAATAAGGGCCATTTGATCTATTGTTTTCTTCATGCATGAAATTTCAGGATGAAAGCCATGGTTGCAATAAGAACATTTAGATTTTTCTTTTGCCTATTTACCCTTTTGCTTGTTCCTCGAACTGGATGGTGCATCCGATTGTTTGCTTCTCTCTCTTTGCTAGGAAGGTTCGAATTTGGGCTTCTCTTTCTTCTGCTTTCCTTTTCCATTCGAATTCTTGGGCCCTCCAACAAAGAGGGCTGAATCTTTGGAGCTTGTGGACCCCATCTGAATCAACTTATCATGCTCTTTGGTAATGGACTCAATGAAGGCATTCAAGGTAGGCATCTTTGAATTCAGGGTAGTTAGCCGACTAGAATTGAAAGTAGAGACAAATACTGAGAAAAATTTACCAAGCTTTGAAAGAATGGAGAGGATCAATTACTTATCCTCTTTCACAACTCCACTGTTCTTCAACTACAATGCCAAGTGCTTGAATCTTGTGAAAATTCATTAATGGTCTTGAAATTATCAGGATTCAAGGCAATCAATTCATTTTCCAATTGAAAAGACCGCATGTCATCTTGTTTCCCAAAAATCTTTTCAAGTTTCTCCCATACTGCCTTTGGAGTAGTCAATCCACTGAGGTGAATGTGAAGATCCTTGGAAATATTGAGGCAAAGAAGACCATATGCTTCATCCAGTTTGTTGAAGTGCTTGGATTTTTCAATGAGATTATTGGGCTCAACTTTGAGGCCCATGGTGACTCTGTAATACCCTCTTGAGCGCAACATAATCTCCATGTCATTCTTCCATTCAAAATAATTGGAGTGAGTAGCTTAGAAGAAGAAGAATCCATCTCAATGATAGCGAATGCACTTGATGGAGAAGAACCTATAAATCACAAGATAGCAAATGCACTTGATGGAGATGATTAACCTGCAAATCACAATCAAAACAAGAACTGTAAGGTCAAACAATCCACCCTTTTAGAGTTGCATCACACCTAGGATTGGAGATAAAGCAAGATTGAAGATCTAATGTATCAAATCTAGGAATTATGTTGAAAACTCAGGCTTCTAGAGTAGGATTGGAGAGAAAAATTCAGCATTAGCGAATGCAAGAGCAGTTTTGCATGCCAAATATTCAGTAATTTCTAGCAAATTCACTCAATTCTTCATGTAGAACACATGTAGAAGAGAGATCTTGTCCCTGCCATGGCTCTGATACCATGTAAAATTAGTCACTGCAGATCTATTGAACAAGAATATCAATCACAAAGATGTAAAACCATTTGGAGTAAAAACTGTGCAAGAGAGATGCATTAGTGCTCTATAATCCAGAATAGTAGAATTACAATACAATACTGTCACAATGAGTGAGAAATTAGAATTAGCCAAGTAGATCATTCGAATATACTGCATGGAATAGCTTGGCTCCAACTAGGAGTCCTCACCATCAATCATCGGTGGTCATCAATGCACAAGTAACTGTCAATCAGGTGTCAAACTAAGTCTAACTGAGTGTAATAAGTGTAACTGATGGTAATGGCACTAATGTAGGAGAAGGAGGCTCAGTGGAGGGCGCATCAGGAGCAATTTGGAGTCAGAATAGGTATTCTAGTCTCATCGAAGGTCCATCGGAGTGATAACAGCAGTTAGGAGTCAGTCTATCCTTAAATCAAGGAAAGACAAGTGGCTAACTGAAGTGAACTGGAGTGGTAGGTGAGAAAAGGCGCCCTTCTCAAGTGGAAGGTGAGAAGTGGGCGCATCACTGGCTAGGACGGCTCAATCTGAGTGGAAATAAGCTCTTGGGTGCTGGAAGACTAGGGACTAGGTGCTGGAGGCATCAAACTGGTGATAGAGCAGCATGCAGGTGCATGCAATGCATGAAAAGTACATAACTGAATGATGACATATCCTAACAGTATAATAAATGGATTGTCATCCTTCAGGAATTCGATCTCGATTTTTCTTCGGTGAAGTCTATAAATTCCTCGGTTTTCGTGGAGTTGATGTCAAATTTGACTAGACTTGATGAGGAAGTGATCCATGAAGACTCATTCGTTGATGGGAATTTATTCCTTATCTCATCATTAGACCCTTGGTATGGGGACATCATTGTATATCTCCTGACTCTGAAGTTACCTTTTCATCTTTCGCGAGATGAGTGATGGCGTGTGAGACATCATGCCAAATATTATGTCATCGTCGATGAGACTTTGTATCGCCGAGGAAAAGACTCTCTTGCGTCGTTGCTTAACTCATGAAGGAGCAGAGTTAGTTAATGAGTGCCATAGTGGGGTGTGTCGTGGTCACTTATTCGGGCTTGCTACAGCCCAGCAAATCTTATGAGCAGGTTATTTTTTGCTTACGATCTTTAAATATTGTGTTAACACTATAAAGAGTTTCCACCCTTGTCAGGTATTTTCTCGGAATGTACGATTGCATCCTGCTCCCCTTTATCCGTTCGTCACCATCGGTCCCTTCACCAAATGGGGGGTTGATTTCATGGATTGCAACCCAGCTTCGTAGGGGGGGCATCGTCATATCATAGTGGCCGTAGATTATTTTACCAAATGGGATGAAGCCATGCCGACCGTTAAAGCTGATGGTGAAACGACAGCCCACTTCGTATTCAATCAGATCATAGCTCGGTTCGGTATCCCAAAAGAGATTGTCACTAACCATGGTAGTCACTTTCAAAATAAGATGATGGTTGAATTATCACTTAAGCTTGGGTTCAAACAAGATCACTCATCTTCATATTATCCCCAAGCGAATGGCCAGGTTGAGGCAGTCAATAAGTCCCTCAAGGCCATTCTCCAAAGGACCATCCAACAAAGCAAGAGTAATTGGCATATTATGTTGTATCCTGCTTTGTGGGCTTCTCGAACCACAGTAAATACTTCCACTGGTTTCTCGCCTTTTCAGTTAGTTCATGGTGTGGATTCCATCTTACCGATTGAATGCGAAATCCCTTCTTTGAAGTGATCCATAGAAATCCTGCTTGACACTTCAGAAGTAGAGCAGTGCTCAGTCTACCTGGAGGAACTTGATGTGCAGCGTTGGGATGCTGCCATAGCAATAGATGCCAACAAACATCGTGTCAAGGCTCAGTATGATAAGTCTGTCTGTCCCCGGAAGTATGCCGAAGGTGACCTGGTTCTCCTTTATGACCAAGCTAAGGAACCCTTGGGGGCAGGAAAGTTCAACCCGATGTGGCACGGTCCTTACATTGTGAGTGGTGTCCTTGAGAAAGGAGCCTATGAGTTGTAATATTATGAAGGGAATGCCCCAAAGGATCCTATAAATGGGCTCTATCTCAAGCGGTATTATGCTTGATATTCTAGCTCGAGCTGATACTTTTGTATACTATTGTATAGTTTTTGTACATAGTTTAGCTTTCATTTGATTTTTTGAGTCTGTTCATTCTCTTCCTTTTGGTTGAAAGATGTCAGCAAAGTCTCCATTGTTCTTAGCATTTGCGGATGGGGCCAGGCATCATACGCAGAGACTGGCTTCTCCTACGTGGGTTATTTACTCACCCGAAAACCCGATTGTGTCTTCAGGATGTACTTGTCTCGGTCCTACATCGAACAATGTGGCTGAGTATAGTGTTGTTATAGAGTTACTTTGCGATACCATTTCGCATGGTATCCAGTCTTTAGAACTCCACCTGGATTCACAACTGGTTGTGTCTCCGTTGAACGGCCAGTACCGTGTGAGGGATCCTACACTACTAAGGAGATTCTTAAGGGTAAGACTCTTGGAGCATCAATTTGTTTTCATTACATATATTCATGTTTTGAGACGTTTTAATGATGTAACCGATGCATACACAAATTATGTCCTAGATTGGAATTTGTCACATCAATAAAAGAAGCATACATTTAACATTTATAAATTTACGCACATAATACAACATAATCAGAAATAGGTCATAGTTTTCATTATCAAAATAATATGTCCAAAATGTGGTGACATAGTACAAAATTGGAGCTTGTAGTTCTCAAGCATACAATCCGATACAAAATGATGAAATCCCATAGAATCTAATCCCTACGGGGAGGCCTCGCTGCCTCGGCAGGATGTGTCTGTATATAATAATGCACAACATTGGCTATGCACCGGAGTAATCACACCCATGTGCTAGGTACCCCTACTACATGTCTCTGCATCTCCTCTGGGAGATGCTCTACCTCAATCACTGGTACCCTATTAGTCATGCGAGTTAGGTTGACCCGTACGGTCTCTAATGTGCGCTCTGATGTTGCGCCCACTACCTCTCCACCCCTGCCCCTACGTCGATGTCATGGGAATCCTTGTGGTCTCCATGGACCCAAGTCTATGAGCAAACATTCAACCATCAATACATGATATCACACCAAAAATATTTTTGCTTTTGCTTAGAATAAAAAATACAAAAAAAATAAATATTCAAAAAGAGTATCTTACCAATGTCTCCAAATGCGGCCCCTGGTAGAAGCGGCATGTATTGGTCCCCTCTATAATCAATCCCCTCATAGGGATAGTCATCGACAATGATCACCTATCGCCGCCACCAGTGGAAAAACTCATCAGTATATGGGGAATCCTACCCGACACCCCCCCTACCATGTCAATATATCCACCCACCAGGTCTGGGTAGGGTCTCAGAGACTATGTGGAGGGATTTCCACCCTCAGACTCAAGCCTGACACCATCTCAAAGAAGAAGCTGCACAATATGCTACCAAAACCGAATTTTTTGGTGCTCCCTAGTTTGCACTCTGTTAGATAGTTTTTCGTGGTACCTAGCAGTGTTGTGCACTAGTCATATATATTTGGTCTCAGGCACTCGGTCGCGTAGAATATCAATGGCCTTGAGGCCTGATGAAGTGAAGATGACCCTGCTATTCTCTCGAGCATGAGGATGATAATTTTCATGCTTAGACTCGCAATAGCCTAAGTGGGGATTTGAATACCCACTTTTTGGTTGCCAGCAATGTAGTACATGTCAATATAGTCACTAATAGTGACTCCACCCCCCACGGTGCAAGATCGGAGGCTTGCCACCTCCCCTCGGCGAGACAAACTAGTGATGAAATATATGTATTCCATTTCCAGATGAAGTGGTTTCCCATCCAAGTCAAAGTGTTTTGCTTCCTCATCCTAGTAATTGACTAACGTAGTGAGCAGTCAGTTTTGGGCCTTCAAACCCCCGATGCTAAAATTTTTTTATAAACCACAAGCTTGCAATGCTTGTTGGGAAGCCAAATCTTCGCAAACTTGGTGATCAATGATGTCATGCTCCCTTTCTCTCCATTCCAGAACCATCCTGGAAGAAAACAAAGAGATTTTTAATGCCCATGTGTATAAAAAACACCACCCTCAGCGTTGTATGCAAGCTATTTCAAGGACAGTTGCAAATATACGCAAGCTACTGTTAGTTTGCTCACGCACACCCATCCCTATATGCGACCCGATGATCTATAGGACGCGTACAACAAACCGTGGGTGTATATCAATAAAATAAAATAAAATTTACCATTAAAAAACAAATTAAAAGCTATAGAATTGAAGAGGAAGTTGAGTGCTCTTACCTGGTCCAGATGGCTCGCGATTTCATCTCTCCTAGCTCCCGGAATCGTTGATTGAAGATCAGAGATAAAAACAACCTGAATGCACTATGTGGAGTGAAAAGTGAAAATGATGTGGTAAAAACATTTCTTTTTACTATTTATCAATTTTTCAAACCCACTTTTATATTGTTTTTTCCATTTTTGAGCTTTTTGGACTTATATGTTGTCATGAAGTGCCTTTTTGAGCAGTTTTTTGTGACGAGACTGGATTTTGAACCTTTTCGCGCCTTCGACGGGTATTTTCTTCAACTGGAATATAGGTTAGGATGTCATTTCTCCTGCATTTTTGCATCGACTTGATGACCACATTCATAAACCTTAGGTGCGACCCTGCTTTTTAACTGACATAGAACCTCCATGCTGGTTTAGAAGTGTCGTTATTTGGTGGTAGGGCTTGTCCAACCATGGGTGCCCTAGTTAGGTCCTTCTTATGTCTTACGACACCCATGCAGTTGTTGTTACACCCAAAAAGTGCTCACTACCTCATCTACCCCATTACATGACTCATTTGTCCATATTTTCCTTAAAAACCTTTAAATCCCACTAAAAAGCCTCCAAAAGGCCCCAAAACCATCAAAAAAGCCTCCAAAAGGCTAAAAAAACCCCCTTTTCCCCCAAAATTATCCAAAATTCCTCCAAAATAGAAAAAACCCTCTAAAAAGGGAATAAAAAATATAAAAAAAAGGAGGAAAAAGAGAAAAAAGGAGGAAAAAACCCTATACAGCTGACCTAAACCATATGGTTCCCAAAACCATGGGCCAGCACTCCACCACCAAAAACCTATAAATAGGTGATGGAGACCCCTAATTATATATCCACAATCAAGTATACCCTTACTCTGCCAAAATCACTCTTGAAACCCTAGCTCACCCTTGAGCTACTTTCACCATTGAATGCCCCATTTGGCCCATTTCCACCATTGGAGAAAGAGAAGGAGAAAAGTTGGAGTTTGGAGCAACCCTCTTGGACCATTGCAACAACTTCACCAACCTTCACATTGGAGGTAAAATTTTAATACAAAAGAAAACCATTTATTATTTCTTGTCTCTTATGTTTCATGCACATGTTTAGAATAATTTCCATTTTAATACGTTGTCTTTTAATTACTGTTTATTGAACTGCTACTAAGGAGTCCTTTCTCCTTAGTAGGTGCTCATTTGCACAAGCTAGGGTGAAACAATTTAGTAACCGAAGGCTACCTTTTGTAGTTCTTTGGGTATCCCTGTATGGGGGTACTGCGGTAAAAGGACCAAACGACAGATTCACCTTTTTTGGACGTGTCATGAACGGGGTATCTTAGTTTCCTTTCTTCTAGGATTGACTACCCGGTGTCCCTCCCGGTAGGGGGATATCTTTAGCCACTTGGCTCTCCTATCCATATTGTCTGACTTGGATTTCATCACCTTGCAGAGGATATGTCTAGTTGAGTCAGAATACTATTTAGTTAGGTGTTTGCATGCTCCCTTACCTCCTTTTGGTCTAGTGAGTCCACTATTTTTATTTTTTAGGAAACCTGCTGCTTGTTGGTATTTTGACCATTTCTGTTGATACTCCATTTATTGTAGCACACCTGTTACAGTAGGTGTTTTGAGTTGGTTGTTGGCCTGAGTGCCATATTTTTTGAGCTCTCCTTCTGCACACTCGGTTGCATTAGGGTTTTTGAGTTGTTTTTCACTCAACACAACCCCCAGATATTTGACACCATTTGTCACCATTGAGTCCCCGAGACATTCTCGGCACCTTCGGGGTGAGCCCCCGCAGCACGGTTCACTTGACACCACCCGTCATAGACATAGATCTTCATCACTTGATACCAATCATCATAGATCTCGAGCTTTGTCACTTGACTCCACTCATCAACGGCATAGAACTACGGCACCCGATCTAGACGCCCCCTATTTTACCTCTGATTCTGAGGCAGAGTCCGAGAACCCCATTTACACTACACCAACCAGCCCCATGGCTGGCGTGACTTCCACCCCTTTCTTTGTAGGGACCATTGGTGGAGCATCCACCACCACACCCGCTACCACACTTACTTTGGGTATGCCCTCGATGGGGCCCACATCTACCATTCCGATCACTGCACCCATTCTGGTAGCTGGAATACCTATTCCCACTCCATCAGTGACTCACACTACTCTTGGCGGTGCAGGACCATCTCATACCATGTTTATCCCTACACTTGGGGGAAACCTCCCAAACCCTTCTCCTACACTTGGGGGCATTGGCCCCACCATGGCCCAACCCACTAGTATGTCACATCCTTCTACTAGTTTTCCATTCATGGCTAGCCTCAACCTTCCTGACCTAGCTAGACTGACTAACGATCCTATCATACACAACCCTACATGGCCTCACATGCCCACCAAGCTCCCCTCTGACATCCCTAAGTTTGAAGGCAAGGCAGGTGAGGACCCCCAGAACCATATTATGTCCTTCCATCTATGGTGTTCCTCCACCTCCATAGTGGATGACTCTGTCCGCCTCCGTCTGTTACAGTGCACCTTCACTGGCTCTGCAGCTAAGTGGTACATTGAGAAACCCCATGGGACCCATGCCACCTTTACTTCCCTTGCCTCGACCTTCCTGCAGTTCTTTCAGTTACCTATCCGCTATGACGCGGGAGTTGAGATCCTACTATCTTGCAGACAGAACACGCCTACCCACATCACTGACCATATTCATGAGTGGCGTCGACGCTGCAGCCTCTGCAAAATCAAGTTAGACGACCGTATCTTCTTAGATTGGTTTCTAAAATCCCTCCTTCCTGTCATTGCCAAGGATGTGGCATCCGAATGACCCCAGTCTGAAGAAGAGGCCATCCTCAAAGCCCAACAATTTGACCTCATATATGCCCAGTTGGGTTACCTCTATACCATTATACCTAACGCCCCTCGTGGCGAGTCCTCCCAGCACGATGCACCGGGGGCATCCCACGCCGCAAACGACATCATTGGCCGTATCGCTTCGCATCCCCAACCCTTTTCCATAACACGTCCTAGCCCTGGCCCTGACCTTTCATGGGCTACGTCTCAATCCGGAGCAACCAATTCGTATGCTCCTATGACACATCACCACCATTCTCACGGACGCTCATGTTCACCTCAGTGCTTTGGAATTGCGTCCCCCTCTTATGCTCCCCGGGTCCCACCTCAGTCGTATTACCATCCATAGGCTGCACCAGCTCCTGTGACCTCTCAAGCCCAACCTGCTTATTACCCGCCACAGGAAACCCCTGCGGCAAACCCACAACCCGCTCCGCAGACATATCAGCAACCCCCACAAGGTTCAGCACCTACTTAGCCTCCACCTACATATTATCCTCCGCATCCTGCTCCCGCACCTGCACTACCCCAGAACCCACCTGCTGCCCAAGGGAAAGTATACGCCCAACAAAATCAGCAGCAAAACCAAAACAACCAGCGCCAATAGGGCCAGCAAAACCATGGCAAATGCCGTAACCGTGGAAACAACCCTCCTCCAGACCAAGGTGGTCAACCTCCCAATCCCCCAGACAACAATAATGCAGCACCTGCCAACCAAAACCCTGATCGGCCACCCAAGCAGGCCAAAAACCCTAACTTACGAACAAACCATCCTTGTTCTATTTGCGGGGTCTATGGCCACTACACACATGCTTGCCCACATTTGGAGCGAGTTCGGAAACTCTGGGTTGATGATGCCCATCGCCAAGGGCATGCGGCTCCTCAAGCGCAACCCAACCCTTCGCTCCCCCAGCAGCAACCTTTGGTGCTGCAAAACCCCTTACCAACTCAAGGCGTAGTGAACACTCAGCCGTTGGCTCCCCCTCAAGTCAATGCGCCACCACAACAACAACAGATCACTTATGCCGCTCCTGATCAACCCATGTTCGACTCAGGTACCCAACACTTGTTGATGATGTCGTCCGCTGATGTCAACCTCCAAACCCGTCGGAACCAATATGGATCCACCCCTGACGCCCCTCCCGTTGACAAAAACACTAATGCTAATCCCACTGATCAGATGTCACGTATACCTTCGGCTCCACTAGATGGCGCTGCCAAAGCACCTCACTTCCCACTTCGTCGAATTAATAATAATCCCAATGCTCGCGCTGCGTCAAATTACAACATTGTAGATGACTTAGCCCAGTCTCCCGCAGCCATGTCTGCGTTGGAAGTCTTGAAAAACTGTCCTTCACAGCACAAGAATTTGCTCTCCGCCATTGGTGCTATTGACCCCAATGATTCACAACTGATGGCATTCGATTTGGACCAGTCCAAACCACGCCTTCCTTCCACTTTAGCATTCCAAGTTTCTGTTTCCGTTCGGAATCTTGTCATCCATCGGTGCATTATCGATGAAGGTGCCTCTACATGCATTATGTCCACATTCGTTTGGCAGAAGTTGGGATCCCCTACTCTCCAGCAATCCACCACTGCGTTGCGAGCCTACGACGGCCGTTCGGCTCAACCCCAAGGTCTATTATCTAACGTCCCCGTCCAGTTGGCTGGTAAAACCGTTCTCATTGACATAGAGGTCATCAATGCCCAAATTGATTATAACCTCTTACTTGGCCGCAGCTACATGTATGCTATGTGGGCGGTTGCCTCTTCCATTTTTCGTACCATGATGTTCCCCCATGACGGACGCGTGGTCAAGGTCGACTAACTCACCTACTATGATCCCAATGCCCCCGCCGCACCCGAGAATGTTCTCCCCATGATTGAACAACCTGTCAGTGGTGCAACTACCTTGTTTGTTTCCTCCGTGGGACCCGGAATTTACTCAGATCTACCGATGACTTCAACATTCCAATCCATTCCACCCCCGTTACTCGCGACTGAAGTATCTGACCTATGTACCCTGTCCCACAATACACAAACACCTAACAATCAAATGCCCTTGTTTCCCAAACCACCATTGGTAACTAGTCACATTGGTGTTACACCCATCCACACAATCCCCTTCCTAGTCCCTCCCTCGGGAGTAGTAAGCGCCCCAGTTATGGCTACCCTTAGCCTCCCTGGGTTAACCTTGGGATTACCCGTGTGGTATCTTTCGCCTCTCGTTCCCCCACCGACACCAAACATTGTCCTACAACCGGTGCAACCCATGGCTAATACTAGTCAACCACCTCCCGATGTCACTACCCCTTCGTCCTCCACAAATCCCCCCCCTCTTATCAAGCACACTGGGGGCAGAGGCCCACAACCATACACTGCTGTACCCCCTCCCAAAATGGTTAAACCCCCCCCCCCCCGTGTTTCGTGCTCCTCCTAAATGCTCATTGTGTGACGAGTTAGGCCATCCAAATCATCAATGTCCACAGTTACCGGCATTACAGGAACACATGCAAAGGCTTGACGATGACTCCAACATCCCCGTTGTCGAACTTGACCCAACCCCCAAGCCTCGTGATAAATCACTGCGTACCAACCACCCTTGTGCGATATGTGGTATTTATGGCCATTACTCACATCACTGTCCTGATCTCCCAGATTACAGAGTGGATCTCTACGAGATGAATAATTTGGACCTTGAGACAGCACCCCCCACAATTGAGGAGATCCACCCCCCGGTCTCATCCCCTTCCGGAGAGATTAACACCATTTATATGATCTCTTCCACCACCACTCCCTCGTCAACCGATTTGACAACCCAAAATTTCCGTATTGATGAGGAAATTCTCGAGGCTCTCACTGCCCCAGATTATCCCTGGGATGACATGCACCATCGTTCCTATTTCCTCCCAGAAGAATCCTCCTCTAGTACAGCTACCCAATTTGCGGTTGAATCCAAAGATTTCCTTCCTACCAAGGTCAACTGGTTTAAGGATCCTATTCCCACTCCTGATGCCATTGAGGAGGGTAACATGGCCAACATCTCACCCATAATCCACATTGATATCTCTGACCCACCTGGTGCTCTTGAAATCATTACATTAGGAGCCTCCTGCAGTGAGCATGAGATTGGCGAATACAAAAAACTTTTCCAAGAATTCCATGATGTCTTTTCCTGGTCCTATACCGAAATGCCTAGTCTTGACCCCACAATTATAGAACACCACATTGACACATGGCCTGATGTACCCCCCGTTTGTCATAAACAGCGTCCCATTCATCCCTCAAAGCTCCTAGCTGTTAAAGCAGAGATTGAGAAACTTTGCAAGGCAGGATTCATTTATCCTATTGCTTATACCACCTGGGTTTCAAACCCCGTTCCTGTTAACAAAAAGCAAGGCACCATTAGAGTATGTACTGACTTCCGCGATTTAAACCGTGCCTATCCCAAAGACAACTTCCCCACGCCATTTATTGACCAACTCATCGATGCATGTGCGGGGCATGAAGTCCTCTCTTTCATGGACGGTTTTTCCGGATACAACCAGATTCAGATCCGTAAGGAAGACCAGTACAAGACTTCCTTTACCACCCCATGGGGCACATTCGCTTATCGCGTCATGCCTTTCGGCCTCAAAAATGCTGGCGCCACCTTCCAGTGGGCCATGACCTACTGCTTTCATGATTTGGTCCATATACTGCTAGTCTATCTTGACGACCTTACAGCTCATTCCCGGAAACAATCAGACCACCTTAACGACCTTCGGCAAATCTTTCTATGTTGTCGCAAATATAAAATCCGCTTGAACCCACACAAGTGTGTCTTTTGCGTTCCGGCAGGCCGATTGTTGGGTTTCATTGTTTCCCAAAAAGGAATTTCTGTTGATCCCTTGAAAGTCCAAGCCATCTTAGACCTTCCCTCTCCTCGCACGCTCCGACAGCTCCAAAGTCTGCAGGGCCAATCCAATTTCCTTCGTCCCTTCGTTCCTGATTACGCCACTACCGTTCATGGTTTCTTGCGCCTGCTCTGTACCCATATACCCTTTTTTTGGGATGAGCAAGTAGAAGCTGTGTTCGAATCCCTCAAGAAAGCTCTCACACAAGCCCCTTTGATCTCCCATCTAGATTTCTCTCAAGACTTCATCCTTTACGGCTCGGCATCCGAGCATGCCGTGTCCGGAGTCTTGGTTCAAGAAGACGCCTCTCACCAAGAGCATGTCATTTATTACGTCAGCCAGACCTTGTTTGGACCACCCCTATGTTACCCATTTGAGGAGAGACTAGCCCTAGCTATGGTCTTTTCTGTCCAAAAATTGTGACACTACATTTTACTTAGTCATACCACAGTCGTCGCCGACTCCAACCCCATGGTATATCTCTTAAACCGGCGGCTCCTGCAAGGTCGTGTTGCTAAATGGGTCATTATCCTCCAGGAGTACAACCTCACTTTCCGAACCCCTAAGATCACTAAAGCCCTCGCGCTTGCCTAGCTCATAACCAATCTCCCCTCCCTTCTACCATCCCCACAAATCTCCGATGAGTTACCCGACAATCACTTGTTCACCATCTCATCCGATGACCCATGGTATGATGATATTTTGTTATACCTTCGTACACAGAAGTTCAGACCCAAAGTCAACCGTGATGGACGCCATCGTATCCATCATCAGGCCTCTCGATATCTCCTCTTAGGCGATGTCCTTTACTAGCGAGGGGTCGACACGATTCTTCGCCGTTGCCTTACACATGAGGAAGCTGAACATGTCCTCAATGACTGTCATAGCAGTGCTTGCGGTGGCCATTTCTCTGGGATGGCCACCGCCCAAAAGGTCGTCCGCGCCGGATATTTCTGGCCCACACTTTTCACCGACTGCATCACTGCAGTCAAGCATTGCCATAATTGCCAACTTTTTTCCCCCAAGGCCCGGACACCACCTGCTCCGTTACATCCAGTCGTCACCGTTGGTCCCTTTTGCAAATGGGCCATTGACTTCATGGAATGTAAACCCCCATCCACCAACGGCCATAAGTACATCATTGTCGTCGTTGATTACTTCACCAAATGGGTGGAAGCCATGCCCACCTTCAATTGTACAGCTGACACCGCTGCCTGTTTCTTTTTCAACCACGTTATCACTAGATTCAGGGTCCCTAAACAGTTGGTCTCAGACCATGGTTCCCACTTTGAAGATTCCATTTGGCGCGAGTTCTCCACCCTCCTCAAGTTTGAACATCAATATTCCTCTGCTTACTACCCCCAAGGGAACGACCAAGTAGAGGCCATGAACAAAATCTTAAAAACCATCCTCCAACGCAGTGTTGACCGGCATAAGTCCAATTGGCACCACATGTTGTTCCCCGCCTTGTGGGCTTACCGTACATCCACCAAGACCGCCACTGGTTTTACCCCGTTTCATTTAGTTCAAGGTGTAGAGTCTGTCCTCCCCATCGAGTGTCAGATACCTACCTTACACATAGTCATCGACCTTCTCCCCAACACCTCCCCACTTGAGCAACGTCTGCTATCCCTCAAACAAGCTGATGAAGACCGTCGTGCCACTCTCCAGACCATTGAAGCCGCCAAGAACCGCTCCAAGGCTGGTTACGACAAACATGTACACCCTCGAACTTTCCATGAAGGGGACCTCGTCCTCGCCTATGACCAAGCCCACGACAAAACCGATAAAGGAAAGTTTGAATCCATGTGGCAAGGCCCTTACATCATGCAGACCTGTCTCGGCAAGGGGGCATACATTTTAACTGACTCAGAAGGTCACCCTTTGCGCAACCCCCGTAATGGGTTGTATCTTAAGCGTTTCTATCCCTAGAATAACAAGCGGTCCCATTGGTCCGCATTGTATAGTTTGCTCTCTTTTTGTTTTTCACCTTTTTTACCGCGATCTTACATTCATCATTTTTGCATGATCACAGATGGACCCTCTTCCACCTCATTACATTGGCTTCACTGATGGAGCAAGCCGCTGGTCTCCAAACCTGGCTTCTGCAGCATGGGTCTTATATTCCCCTTCACATGAATTGATTCATTTTGACGGAATATGCATAGGCGCTGCTACCAATAACCAGGAGGAGTATGATGCTGTGACCGGTCTCCTGACTGCTGCCCTCCAAATGGGCATATGTCACCTTCATGTGTTCCTCGACTCCCAGCTACTTGTCTCCCAGCTCAACAACTGCTACCAGGTGCGTGATCCCTGTCTCTTTAGGAAATTCCTGCGCACAAAACAACTCAGCCGACAATTTGAATCCATAACATTCACCCATGTTCCAAGAGCTCAAAATAGTGTCACAGATCAAATGGCTAACAACATCCTATATTGGGACATCAATCACACCATGTAAAACCTCCATCATGCATCATCATCACATAACATCTCATCAAAAATATATAAAAAAAACCCAAAATGATTGCAAGGGGCATCCACGTGCCTATCATCACATCAACATTTGCATCCACGTGCAATAAAAACTAAAAACACATTCATGTACAGGGGCATCCACGTGCCTAATCCTACTATTGCATCCATGTGCAATGCATCACATATAATACACAAGGGGCATCCATGTGCCCATCACCCTATGCTACTTGCATCCACGTGCAGTACAAACATACAACAAACCATAAGTGCAACCACGTGCGTACAACTAAAAAATCATTGCAAAAAGGTGCATCCACGTGCATATATATATCAAAAAATACATGTCCATATGCTACACATTTCCTGAGTACCCACGTACTCAGCTATACACAAAAATATATATATATACATCCCTAAAGCCTCATAGAATACATGCCGTAGCTACAAAATCGGGGGGAGTCCCCTGCACTCCCTAATGAGAGTCATACCCTGCATCGCTGCCTGCATCAACTGCCTCTGAGTCCTCCCCTCGCTCCTCCTCTGGCAGCTCCTCATCCCCCACGGGATCCTATGCCTGACCCCTGTCCACCAGGATAGCTACCCGGATCGCGATCGACCGAAACTCCCGGGGTACCCTCATACAATCCTGAATCACATCCGGATCCACGTCCCTCCACCCCTCGTCGGTCACTCCAACTAGCAACCGATCCAAAAGCACCCATACGGACTCCAAAGTCCCCTCCGCATCCTGTTGATGCACCTACCCTCGGCCTGGCAGGGCTGGTACCGCCACATGCCCCCTACGCGCTACGTGTCCTGGCGGTGGTCTCCGACCAACATCTGTAGATCACACATCAGTCAGTAACATTATATATCATAACACACATCATACATAAATCTTGACATCCATCACATGCAAGTAAATCCATATGTACCATCTGGTCCCCATGCCTGTCCTGGCGCCCGTGGCGCCTCTGGATCCCCGGTATAGTCCATATCCCTGTACGGGTAGTCATCCAGTGGCAACGACATCTGTAGCCACTGCAGGTACAACTCCTGGGTAAAGTATCTACCCACCTCACCGCCACCCCGACGACGCATCATCTCTCCCCACCGCACCATGCACGGCTCCCTCAGTCCTCCTGCCCTGACCGGTACCCGCGGTCGTAGTGTAGGTACCCGCTCCATGAAGAAAGCACATAGAAAGGACCCGTAACAGAACCCCTTGCCAGATTCCTTCACCGATGTCAGCTGCCACTGAACACAGGTGAGGAACATCTGGCCCCACTCATAGTAGAAACCATCCAGTACGCGCTCCACTAGCTGCATCTGGCCCCCGGACACCTTCTCCGGTGACTGGGACCCCAACACATGAACCACGCATGCTGCAATAGCCTGTACTGCCGCCTCCTGCAGGTCTACCACCCGGAGTGCATTCCTATGCACCCTAGCCTCTGGAACACAGTACCGCTCTAGCATGTCCTCCATATCTACATCCACGGATACTTGCGGCTGCGTATCCGCCACCCTACCCAGACAGGGAAACCCCATCAGTAAATATACATCTGTTAGAGTGAGGTCCACCCTCTCACCCTGCACCCTGAATGCCTGTATGTCTGGCTCCCAGAAACTCACTAGCCTATTCAACAGCAACCTTGCTGACCGCATCATAGGTACCTGCGCAAAATTTAGCAGTCCGCACATTCCCAACACCGACCGCACATGACGCTCCTCCCGGATGGCAGTCACTATCTCATCCGGTACCTCCCACTCTCTCCACAGTACCAGCGGCATCTTGTCAAACACGCAAGGCAAACTCATCAGACTCATGTCAAAGAAATAAACCCTCCCCCCCCCTGGAATCCTAACCGCTCGATCCCAATCACAGCTTTAGGGCCCCTTGCCGCAGTTTTTGACCGCGGCTATTTGGGATACAGTCGCGGTCCGAAACCGCGCCTGTCGGGGCCGAACATGCGGTACCCAACCGCATGTCCAGCCTCGGAACACGTGGTCCTAGACCGTGTGTTCCGACCCAAACCACGCGGTCTCCATGCGCGTCATCCTCTGTGGAACCCGCGGTCTCCGACCACGGCTCCCTCCTACAAACCCGTGGTCCACCCCATGTGGACCGTACAAATACCCCTTGGGACCCACTACCCACCCCCCGAACCTAAAAGACATGCAGGTATGAGTTTGACGACATACCTGTATCTCCCGGATCTAAAATCGGCCGGTCGGCTCATCGAGAAACACCAACTAAGCTCTGGTCAACTCTGATCACTAGTCAAAGTCAACAAGAACAAATGACACTTGTCATGTTGGACCCACTCATTATTTATAGTCCGTTGACTTTTTCTTGTTTTGGCCATTCTGAACCCGTACGGAATCCATTTTTTGAACCGTTTCCACCACTGGAATCAGCACGACGAGACCGTCATGATGGTCAACTCGTTTTCTTATTTTTTCCACGTCATTGTTTGCACATTTTTTAGACACCACTAGTCACCTCGGTTTGCGTGCCACTTCGACTGCTCCCCGTTTTTGGTATATTTTATATTGTCGGATTCATTTTTCCGAGCCCGTGATGATGCTTGAGATCATTTCTCATTCTCACCCCCATATTTTTTGGTTATTTTTCCAAAACACCCCCCGTCTCCTCGATTTGCGTGCCACATTAGCCGTTATCCATTTTTGACACGTTTTATATCGCTGGATTCATTTTTCCGAGCTCGTGATGATGCTTGAGATCATTTCTCGCTCTCACTTGGTATAGTTTCAACATTGTGTCCCGACACCTTGCTGCCTCGGTTTGCGCACCACATCGGCCGCCATCGAATTGTTCCACATTTTTACATGAGCCATTCACTCCTGTCATACTGCAATTATTTCATTATTTTTCCACCAGTGTTCCCCCCCTACCCTCATTCTTGGTCATCATCAATGTTCCTTGGTTGAGCACTTCCTCCTTGCCTGACCATTCCTTTTGTTCAGTATAATTTTATCCCTTTTTCGGGCTGGACAAGTCCTTTACGAAAAAGGCACTTAGGGAGTTTTTGTTAAGCTCTTTTCTGATTCCTAAAACAATGAAAATATCGTCGAGCAATCTTGCTTCCTTTCATGCTCGTTAAAGTACCCGAAAGGGCGTCTATCTGGTATAAGTTTACCCCTTTTCCGGACCTGGTAGACTAATTACGAAAAAAGAATACTCTAGTCACACCGGCTAGAAGAGTTCTTTATTGCATCCTTTTATGCTTGTTTGGGCCTTGGAGACTAACACACGAAAAAGCAACCCCCTGGAGTCTTCTTATCACTTTCAGACTCTCTAAAATTGAAAGCAACAACGAGCATGCACTGTCCTGGGCTCGTACAAATCCACACGATAGTACCATTCCATTCTTTCAGAGTCTTCTTATCGCTTTGAGACTCCTTAAAATTGAAATCAATCACGAGCATGAACTGTCCTGGGCTTGTATAAATCCACACGACAGTACCATTTTACACATACTTCTTCTAGTTCCTTAACCCATGAAGAAGTCCCCCCGTGCCTCTCGGCACTATGATCAATCATCTCGGCAGCACCCCCAATCAGGTCGCCTTTGTTCAGAGTATTCTGCAGTCTCCTGCCATATTACACCAGCTTGAGTATCCCTCATCCCAGTCAGTATCCTTGATCCATTACAGCTATGATCCCTTTCCCCCCAGTCAGTGTCGTATGCTGCCCGATCGTCCCCACCATCATACTCTGAACAAAGGAAGTTTGAGTCCACCCACTCTACTTTCCCAGTTATCCCCCCCAGTCTGTCAGTCCTACCATCAGTGCTCTCACACTTCGGTTCTCCACCTCGTGCTCCTATCAAGGAAACATCATTGCCTTGCTAGTTGCAGGTCTCCCTCTATCGACGACATCCCCTCTATTCCAGAGGATAGACCCAGAGGTCCCTGTGCCTTGGACCCATCACCATCTATGGTGAGTGCCTACGGACCATTTTGAGAGGAGTCATCGTTGCCTCTCCGAGTGGTTGTTTCTCACATGCTCGACTTCAACACCTTGATCGCATAGTTGAGAATCGCGCAGGGTACATATCCCTTCAGTTATTGGTCGAAGGCCCCGGATCTCCCCCGACTCTAGCACATTGGTGAGTCACTTCAGAATGCCCAGTTATATGTTCCTGTGGATGTCCGGGTTGCGTTGGGGATTGTATTCGGAAGCCATCCAGTTATATGCTTCCTTGAGTACCCAGTTCAGTTCCAGTTCAGCGTACCATTGAGAGTATGATCCCTTGTCACTATGATCCAGCAGCTCATCAGTTCCTCTGGTACCACACTCAGTAGCATTGCTGTCATTCCAGTGTATCAGTTCTTCAGCTCAGACATGGTCAGCCCAGCAGTATGTCCCAGATTTGTGTCCCCTCTGGACCCTTATGATGTACATAGTGGTTCTCTATGTATCCTACATGTCCCCCTTTTCGGGCCTCACAATTATTTTTATGTATCTTGATATGAGCATGGGTATGCCCGCCTCGTCCATATATTGAGATTCTTCCTCATTCATTATTTGAGGCCATGTATATGTCAGGTCCCCATATTTTGGACCCCATTGTTATTATTGTTCTATATCTTGATACGAGCATGGGAATGCCCACCTCGTCCATATGATCAGATTATTCCTCATCCATTATTGAGGTTATGTACTTTTAGTTTTTGCAGTTTGTTCGGGATCGTTGTTCCAGGCTCCAGTTTGTTTCTTCTCTTCTCCACACGCTAAGAAAACCATACACGACTTATGATGTCTATCGGCCATACGATGAGCTCCTGCCCTCACACATCAGTGGACAATCTGTTAACACCCAAAAAGTTCTCACTACCTCATCTACCCCATTACATGACTCATTTGTCCATATTTCCCACCATATTTGCCTTAAAAACCTTTAAATCCCACTAAAAAGCCTCCAAAAGGCCTAAAAAGCCTCTAAAAGGCCTAAAAGGCCTCCAAAAGGCCCCAAAACCATCAAAAAAGCCTCCAAAAGGCTAAAAAACCCCTTTTCCCCCCAAAATTATCCAAAATTCCTCCAAAATAGCAAAAACCCTCTAAAAAGGGAATAAAAAATATAAAAAAAAGAGGAAAAAGAGAAAAAAGGAGGAAAAAACCCTATACAGCTGACCTAAACCATATGGTTCCCAAAACCATGGGCCAGCACTCCACCACCAAAAACCTATAAATAGGTGATGGAGACCCCTCATTATATATCCACAATCAAGTATACCCTTACTCTGCCAAAATCACTCTTGAAACCCTAGCTCACCCTTGAGCTACTTTCACCATTGAGTGCCCCTTTTGGCCCATTTCCACCATTGGAGAAAGAGAAGGAGCAAAGTTGGAGTTTGGAGCAACCCTCTTGGACCATTGCAACAACTTCACCAACCTTCACATTGGAGGTAAAATTTTAATACAAAAGAAAACCATTTATTATTTCTTATCTCTTATGTTTCATGCACATGTTTAGAATAATTTCCATTTTAATACATTGTCTTTTAATTACTGTTTATTGAACTGCTACTAAGGATTCCTTTCTCCTTAGTAGGTGCTCATTTGCACAAGCTAGGGTGAAAACCCTAGCTACAGTTGTTTCTCCTTAGGATTGGGATTCCTTTGTAGTCTCTCCATGACATTGCGATGAAGACTCATACTCTACTTTATCTTTATTCTGGCCATCTCCCTTAAGGACTCCCCGCTTATATCGAGTTTTGAATGCATTGCATTATCCTACTTTCCTTTGAGCCTCATGCCAGCTCCCGCTCTCTCAGTTATTAGCCATGTTCTTGAGAACTTTTCCTTTCGAACCAAGCATAGCTATATTTATCCTTCACATCTTGATGACCCTCACCAAGAGGGAACACCCCCCTGAGTGTCCACGTCCTGCACATGCTTCCTTGCACTGAGCACAGGTATGTTCCATTTCCTGAAACTAGTTTTCTTTCCCATGACACTCGTTCCCTCACTGTTGTATCATAAGCAATTTTATTCTTTTTCAAGCTTTAGAATATGAAAAAGACAAAAAAAAATCATAAAAATTTAAATAGTCATATGGGAAATTTTTTAATAACCTTTATTGGAAGCTATCATGTCTCCTTTGAACAGAGCATTCATCTCCACTCCATGTATCATGGGTCGGGATATTAGTATGACCTTAGGAAGCTATACTCGTTTCTCATATCATACTCCAACGACTGGTTAAGCTTCCAGTCATTATGGAGCCTTTGTTGATGCCTCATGCGTCACAAAGTATTATCAATATCTAGTGCTTGAGTCTATGCTGCCTGAGTCTATCTGTTACAACGTAATTTTCCACCTTGTGAGCATCAACATTCTTTGGCCTTCAAGATCCATTTCATTGACTCAGATTCATCATTTTTTCCTCTAGACACAATTTTTCCCTATTTTTCTTCCTATATGCCAGCTATTCCACTTTAGCCAGCGTACACGCAGGCTGTTCCACTATAGCTCGTGGGTACCAAGTAAAATGGTAAAAATCATTAGAAAATTACTTTTTACTCCTAAAAAGCGGTCTTAGGGTGACCTTTGGCCCTCCACATGCCCCGAAACGCCTCGATGTGTCCTTTCACTTACCTTTGGAAGGCTATATATTGAGCTCTTATGGCATATGGAAGGGAGGAGAAAGAGAGAGCAAGATAACTCTAGTGGATTTTTGTCGTGACTTGAGTCTACACTCATTGATCCTTGTTGTTGTGAACTCCCTATGTTCACCTACAAAAATCCTTTCATAGTTTGAGTTTGCCATCACATGGAGGATTGAAGTGGTGGAGGCACAAGTTGAGAGACTTAGTTCTTGGTTCAAATTGGTTACCGGCAAGAGGTCGTATATTGTACTTCTTGTTATTCATTAATGGAAATACTCATTTTTTGGTCCAATTGATGTTGTGAATATTGTTAAATTACATTGGATTATATTTGCTTATATCATGGATCATGCTAATGTCTTTCACATATTATATGCACTTGCTTGTACTTGTTGTTGATACTAATTTGCAGGTTCAAGTGTAGAGGTTGAAAGCTCAACGGGGATCTACTTCGAACATCCGGTTGAAGGTTGGTCTTTTCTCCATTATCTTAGCATTGTCATTTATATAGAATTGCATTGGGAATTGAGTCATTTTCTAGTAGTCATTTGTTTGTTGTGGTCTGCCCCAAGCCATAGGAATTTTTCTCCGTAACAGAAATGCCGACTCCGCTAGGGAGAACATCCATTTTTGGGGATTTTTAGGCATTTATCCATATTTTGAGTTCCTGTGTGTCGATCTTTTGTGTCATTGATTGGCCATTCGGATATACTATAGAAAACAAGCTTTTCTGGGTGATTGGACTCTCTGTTTTCTCATTTTCCTTTCCCTATACGTGGGTCAGCATAGTTTTTCCCGCGTCTACCTGCCTCTGTCTGCACTGTAGCTCGCATCTACCCATAGTTTTCCTTTCGACAATAGCATACAACTCTGGGATTGATTGGTGTATGGCCTTGGATTGTTTCTGGGTTGGTTTTGAGTGTTCCTGAGTTTTATTTGGCTTAATTCATGACTGTTCCATGCCCTGTTTGTGACCAGAAACTCTTCTTCCTCTTTGTTTTGAGCCTTGTTAGTTTATCACCTTTTTTTATTTTTTAGCTCATTACATTGGCTGAGTCTCACTCTCTGGTATTTTCTAGGTTGTCTTAGTGATATGCTCTACATTTCTTTAACCAAATAGGTAGATTTCGCTTGCATTTTTTCATTTCATTATCTTGAAAAAATACAAAAGCATAGCTTTGCATTTTCCTTTCCATTATAAGAGAAAATACAATACAAAAAATTTGCTTTCCGTATTGCATTTTGCATGTGAGTGCTTGTGCTTTCATCTAGAATCTTTTTGTGCATTGGAAATTTAAAAGAATTGCATTTTATTTCGAACCATTGGATTGATTATCATTTTAGTGGAATTGTGTTTATTGATAGATGAGTCTAGAGTTTTTTGATTGTGCATACTATTGAGTCCTATACATAATCAGTTTCATGACCATATCCTTTGAGTAATTACATCCATTTAAATCAGACTTAATCTTAAAATTGATTAGAACAACTTTTATTTTATAGGGTACACCAACTAGTATAGGTTTAGAGTCTTGGAATAGATTTTTGTGAGTTAACAATCCAAGAATACTAGATGAGACATTATGTGTCTGATCAGGGAGTGGTGAAACCCATGGTATTCATCAGTGTTCTCAGAAAGCTCTACTTAGACCAGAGTTAAGCACGAGGTCACGGGAGGTTGGTTTTGGAGATTGTAGCTAGGGTTTTACCCCTAGCTTGTGCAAATGAGCACCTACTAAGGAGAATGGACTCCTTAGTAGCAGTTCAGTAAATGTAAATAATTAAGCTAAAACAGAAATTAAATTACTTCTAAAACATGCATAAAACATAAACAACACATTTAAATAATGGATTTTTTTGTATTGATATTACCTTCAATGTGAAGGTTTGATGAAGCCCTTTGCAATGTCCGAGAGGATGCTCCAAGATTCAATATGCTCCTTCTCCTTCTCCAATGGTGGGAATGGGCCAAAAGTGGCTCTCAAGGTGAAAGTAGTTCAATGATGAACTAGGGTTTCGAGAGAGATTTTGGCAGACTAAGGGTGCTTGTGATTGTGGATATGAAATAAGGGATCTCCATCACCTATTTATAGTTTTTTGGTGGTGGAGTGCTGACCCATGGTTTTGGGAAACACATGGTTTTGGGAAGCTGTATAGGGTTTTTTCCTCCTTTTCCTCATTATTTTATATTTTTTATTCCCTTTTTAGGGGATTTTTGCTATTTTTAGAGGAAAAGGGGTTTTTTTAGCCTTTTTAAGGCTATTTTGATGGTTTTGTGGCCTTTTGGAAGCTTTTTAGAGGGATTGTTTGGGATTTTAAGGGAAATATGGTAGGAAAATGGACAAATGAGCCATATAATGTGGTAGATGAGGTAGTGAGCACTTTTTGAGTGTTAACAGAGATAACCCACCAATACTAGCCAAATGTAGGATATATTTCTAGGATTTGTTCGTGTACGAGGACTCTTGGGGGATTTGACCCTCTTGATTTTTGGGCTTAGCTACCCTGCCCATACGACGGATCCCACCTGCGATTGTCCCCCTGAGAATTGGTTATATTGTGGTGACCTTAGTTTCCTTACCTAGGTATTGCATAGGGTGCTTGCAGTGGTTATGTTGTACGTATCCTGAGTCAGATAAGGGTTGGACAACACAGTTTCTTGTTGTATAGGGACTTTACCCTGTGCACGCAGTGAAGTCTAGGAACCCTCATAACTGATTCTGTTACCTCTCATTATAGTTTGGGAGTCTCAAGCCTCTCCTAGGCGAGACATACCGGTTGTAGTGTCGGGAGGTCCCTTGAGCTAGTCCTGTTGTGTGCATTTTGCTATAGTTTCTCTAGGTGTGTGGTCCTTGATCGTTAGTTTGGCCATTAGGGGACGCTTTGATTTATTGAACTTTCAGAGGTATTGTGGTGCGAGGTCTAACTCTCCACTGGTCTCGTCAGTTGGTTGGTTTACCGTGTTGATGTATATGTAACTTCGGAATGTATTTCATATATATTTATTGTACCCTTATAAGAGATGTGTTATTCCTCTATAAGGAAGTGTCATCATGTGGATTGACAAGTGTCGCAAGTGTGTGTACTTGTCGATGGGTTATTAGACCACCATGTGTGGGGTCGGCCCTAAAATATATATTATATTGTGGATGTATCTAGATAGACAAGTCGGCCCCATAAGGTCACTGGGCAAACAGGTTAAGTATAAATAGAGATCAGGAGATCTCTATTTGGATAATTCGGAAAGACACACTTCTCTCACTCAGAAAGCGGCGCACTAGTGAGGAGGAGGATCATCTGCTCTAGGAGACTATCTCAAGTGTATTATGGTTGTACTTTGGTTGAGCCATTGCTCTCTCTATCTCTGAGGAAGTTGTGGGGTTTTTCACCTTAGGGTTTTCCCCACGGAAACTCTGTGTCTCTTGTCTCTCATGCTTTTGATTCTTGTGATGCTTGTCATGCTTATTGTGATTGCTATGCATTGATATACTGTATATGTTATTCTCTCAGTAAAGATCCAAGAGTATTGTGAATTAATGCTCAAATTTTAACATGGTATTAGAGCTAACCTGAGAAGAAGACATTTTGCAGTGACGGAAACTTGAGTTTCTTGTTTATTGGGTTTCTCTCCATAGTTTTTGGAAAAGAAGTATAGTAGATTGCCTATACTCATCAAGGAGAATCTATCTGTCCAATCAGAATTCAATTCTGAGCATTTTCATATTTGGCCCTAAAAGTTAGGGTTTCCATAAAAATAGGAATTTCTGAAATATGAAGCCATAGCTGGAAGCTCCTTGCAAAACTCAAAGTTTAGAGCTTTGGATCGAGATTTTTGGCTGGGTATATCTCTGGAAAACTCAAACCCTAATTCAGGGCTCTCCCTAGTGAACCCGGGAGGACAAAAAGGCAAATCTGAAGGGTAAAGATTTGCTGATCTCAAATTCTGAATACACCAGGATGATCAGCTCATCAAGGCACATCTTTCTATCTTTTCAGAAAGTTGAAATTCACATTTTGAATTTTTAGAGTTTTTTCGACAAACCCTAATCCGAGACCAAATCTAGTTTTCAACATTTCAAGTGGTAAGACCTAAATATTTTCTATTTCATTTGAAGTACTCTTTAAAATGTCTCACCACACCAAGCTTGAGGATAAGCTTGAAGGGGATGATAACTTCCGAGCTTGGAAGTATAGGATTGGGTTAATCCTAGAAGAGAATGAGTTGGACTCATATATAAAAGAAGACATCCCTATCCCAAAGGATGAAGAGGCTAAGGTATTGCATAAGAAGAACTTGGTCAAGGCAAAGAGAATCATTGTTGATTCTATCAAAGACCATCTCATACCCCATGTGTCTTCTCTAAAGACACCCAAGGCTATGTTTGACTCTTTGACCAAGTTATTTGAAGGAAAGAACATAAATCAGAAGATGACCCTGCGGAATCAATTGAAAGGGGTCAAGATGTTGAATGGAGAAACCATTCAATCCTATTTCTCCAAGGTCTCTCATATCAAGGAACAACTTGAAGCTATAGATGAAATGGTGGAGAATGGTGAAATTGTTATGACTACTTTGAATGTCCTACCTAGGTCATGGAACTCTTTTATCCAGGGGATCTGTGCCAGAAAGAAGTTAATCTCCTTCAACAGATTATGGGAGGAATGTTCTCAAGAAGAAGCAAGGCTTGTGGCAAGAGAAGAGAAGATGGGAAATGAAGATCAAGCTCTCACAGCTCACACTAATAAGGGAAAGTTCAAGAGGGAGCCATCCCATCACAAGAAGAAATCTTCTCATCATTTTCACAAAGACAAGAAAGATCTAAGGTGTTTCACTTGTAATGAGAAGGGTCACTTTGCTTCAGAATGTACCAAGAACAAAAGGGACAAACACAACAACAACAACTCCAGCAAGAAGAAGAAGGGTAACAAAAGAAGGTACCATGCTCATGCTGCCGAAGATGATGAACCTCCAAAGAAGAAGGCTAGGGCAGAAAGTGATGATAGTAATGATGACTCATCAAGTGAAGAAGAGTATGTTCTAATCTCTGCTCTCACAGGTACTATCTCCCATGGTTGTAATGATTGGTTAATTGACAGTGGGGCTTCCAAACACATGACTGGGTTTAAAGAATCCTTTGTAAATCTGTCTAAACATGAATCACCCCATAAAGTGAAACTTGGGGATGATTATCAATATCCCATCAAAGGAAGTGGTGAAGCCTCCTACAACCTAGATTCTGGAAAATCTTTGAAGATGAAAGAAGTCCTTTATGTACCTAGGCTCAAGAAGAACTTACTCTCCATCTCTGCATTGGATATAAAAGGTATGAGGGTTGCATTTGTGGATGGCCAAGTCCTAATGTGGCAAAAGGGAAAGACCATAGATGATGCAGTTGTGATTGGAGAGCAAGAGGGAGGTTTGTATAAATTAAAAGGACAACCTGAACATGCCATGGTGCATGAATCCATGGAGCCAAGTGAACTTTGGCATAGAAGACTTGCTCATATGCACTATAGGGCACTTCCAATTGCAAGCAAGGCTGTAGAGGGTCTTCCTAAAATCAAGACCAAACATGAAGGTGTTTGCAAAGGATGTGCAAAATGTAAGAATATTAAGAAGGCTTTCCCAAGTAGTGAAAGCAAGGAAAAAGATATCCTGGAAATCATCCACTCAGATGTATGTGGTCCTATGTCATCCAGTTCTCTAAGTGGGTATGTTTACTATGTCTCATTTATTGATGACTTCTCCAGGAAGACTTGGGTATACTTCTTGAAAAACAAAAACGAGGTGTTTGATAAGTTCAAGGAATTCAAAACCTTGATGGAGAATCAAACTAACAAAAAGATCAAAACATTCAGATCCGAAAATGGTGGAGAATTCACCTCAGGTGACTTCAAGAAGCTTTGCAGTGATTCAGGGATTAAGAGGGAGTTGACTGCTCCTTATAATCCTCAACATAATGGAGTTACAGAAAGGAAGAATAGAACAATCATGGAAGTAGCAAGGGCAATGCTGCATGACCAGGATCTACCTATGCATCTATGGGAAGAAGCAGCTAGAACAACTGTATATGTGCAGAACAGAACACCCCACAAGATATTGGACAACAAGACACCAGAAAAGGTATTTTTTGTTAAGAAACCTGAAGTTATCCATCTCAGAATATTTGGTTGTCCAGTATACACTCATGTCCCAAAGGAAAAGAGGACCAAACTAGATCCTTCAGGAAAGAAGGGTATCTTTGTGGGTTACAGTGAAAGCTCGAAGGTTTACAGAATATACTTTCCAGGGTTCAAGAAGATTGATGTCAGCAGGGATGTAACATTTGATGAAAACTCAGCATTCATCAAATCAAGGAAGGCACTTATCGAAGTTTATGAAGAACCTAAGGAAACTAGATTTCAAGACACTACCATGACTGAAGCAATTCCAGAAGTTGTTCGTGAGTTTGAAGATCCGCAAGAACCTGTAGATCCACCCCGTGAGGATAACTCTCACAAGAGGAAACCTGCATGGTCTAGAGAGATCATTCAAGATGCAGAAATATTTGGCATTCCAGAAGAAGAACACAGAGCAAAGAAGAGAACCAGATCACATACCAGCTATGTTGCTTTACTCTGTGACATTATGAACAAAGAACCTTCCAGTTATGAAGAAGCAGTGGAAAACAAAGAATGGAAGGATGCCATGGTTGAGGAATACCAATCAATAATGAAGAATGATGTTTGGGATGCTGTCCCAAGACCTAAAGAGAAGTCTGTTGTGACTTCCAAATGGATCTACAAAATCAAGCATGCTGCAGATGGTAGTGTAGAGAAATACAAAGCAAGATTCGTAGCTCGTGGCTTCTCTCAGAAAGAGGGAATAGATTATGAAGAAACTTTTGCACCTGTAGCCAGGTATACTTCCATCAAAATAGTACTTGCCCTGGCTGCAGAAATGAAATGGAAAATACACCAGATGGATGTCAAGACTGCTTTCTTGAACGGTGTAGTTGAAGAGGAAGTATACATGGAGCAGCCACTCGGTTTTGAAATACACGACAGGGAGTCATATGTGTGCAGATTGAAGAACGCCTTGTATGGCTTGAAGAAAGCTCCCAAAACTTGGTATGGTAGGATGGAAAGTTTCCTATCTAGCTTGGGATTTACCAAGAGTAAAGCGGATTCCAGCCTCTACTACAATGTTGAGGAAGGGAATCCTGTGATTCTACTCCTGTATGTGGATGACTTATTTGTAATAGGAGATGACAGATTGATTGCAGATACTAAGAGGAAGCTTGCTGCTGAGTTCGATATGAAATATTTGGGGATGATGCATTATTTCCTAGGTATGGAGGTGTGGCAGAATTCAGGTGGGATCTTCCTTGGTCAAGGGAAGTACACAGTAGATATTCTGAAGAGATTTGGGATGATGGATTGCAAGGCCATGGCCACACCCATGGCATCGAATCTAAAGCTTCTATGTGATGCTTCATCTGAGCCGGTTGATGTCTCTATGTATCGTCAGATGATTGGGTCCTTGATGTACCTGACGAACATGAGACCATATATTTGCTTTGCAGTGAACACATTGAGCCAGTTCCTGATGGATCCAAGGAGTGTTCATCTGGTTGCTGTAAAGCATGTTCTGAGGTACCTGAAGGGTACAGTGGATTATGGGCTCAAGTATGAAGCGAATCAAAAGTTTAACCTGTAGGTTTATGTTGATTCAGATTGGGATGGAAGTGCTGCAGATAGGAAGAGCACATCTGGGTGCTGCTTCAGTATGGGATCAGGTGTGATCTCTTGGTTCAGCAAGAAGCAGTCCTGCATAGCACTGAGTACAGCTGAGGTAGAGTATGTTGCAGCATGTTCAGCTAGTTGTGAGGTAGTATGGCTACGGAAGCTACTGTCTGAGTTATTTGATCTCCCATTGGATGCTACTGGTATATTCTACGATAACCAGAGTTGTGTGAAGCTGTCTGAGAACCCAGTGTTTCATGACAGGTCGAAACACATAGAGATCAAATATCACTATATTAGGGATATGGTGCAGAGAAGAGTCGTGAAGCTCCTGTATGTTGCGACGGATGAGCAGATTGCAGATGTGCTGATGAAGCCACTAGCCAGGGTGAAGTTCGAGTACTTCAGGGAGAGGCTTGGTGTTCTTCATATCGACGACACTTGGAGGAAGAAGTGATGGACACATTTGCTGAAGCCATCCCAAGCATGTTGGAAGGAGGATCCTTCACATGGCTGTGGATGTAAGCACTAGATGATGAGTATCAGGATGATGCTCTAGTTACTGCTTTGTATATGCATCATGTTGGATGCTGGATATGATCAGTTGGATCATTTATATTTGTATGTATGTACGCATCGTGTTGATGCTGGATATGATCAGTTGGATCATTTATATTTGTATGTATGTACGCTTCGTGTTGATGCTGGATATGATCAGTTGGATCATTTATATGTATGTATGCATCATGTTGGATGTTGGATATGATCGGTTGGATCATTTGTATGTATTTGTATATGCATCAGGTTGGATGCTTGGACCATGTAGCTGTATCAGGTGGATACATTGTATGATCAGGTAGATCATGTATGTTGATATGTATTATGTATTTGTATTTGTATCAGGTGGATACACTGTATGATCAAGTGGATCATGTATGATGATATGTATCAGGTAGATACTTGGTGTGCATTAGGTGGATGCATTGTATGATCAAGTTGATCATGATGATGAGCTTCGGGATGTTGCTCCAGATGATATGTACCAGGATGGTACAAGTGATGATGATTAGTATGATCATGGGCATTAGGATGATGCCTCGTGCGATAATGATCCTTTGGATCATGAGTATCAGGTTGATACTTGGAGGTCAGAGATGATATGTGGCAGGTTGTGCAAATAGCATGTAATCAGTCCTGGGAGATCTTGCTGGTCGTGCTGCGGCACATAAATGTTCCTGGGGTACTCTTTCTGGTATTGCTATGTAGTATGTAATCAGTCCTCAGATATCCGATAGGTTGAGCTGTGTGCTCGTAATCAGTCCTGGGATGAGGTATTACTACGGAGACATGTAATTCGTCCTAGAGATCTGAGAGGTTGAGTTGTGTGCTCGTAATTAGTCTTGGGATGCTCTTTAGAGATCTTGTCGGTCGTTCTACGACACATAAATGTTCCTGGGATGCTCTTTAAAGGTTTTGTCTATCCACATGTAATCAATCCTGGAGATCCGAGAGGTTGAGCTGTATGCTCGTAATAAGTCCTGGGATGCTCTTTAGAGATCTTACCGGTCGTGCTGCGGCACATAAATGTTCCTGGGATGCTCTTTAAAGGTATTGTGGAGGAGATGCATGTAATTAGTCCTGGGAGATATTTTCGGTCGTGCTTAGACACATAAATGTTCCTAGGATACTCTTTTCGATATTGCATCCGCACATAAAATTAGTCCTGAGAGGCCACCTCTATCAGACCGTTCGCACAGATGATGAAGACCTGCAGGTGGTGGGCCTACATCCAGTATGAAAAAGGACTGGCTCTGTAGAACTTCCTATGATGAGTAGAGTCAGAGATTGGTTGAGATAGCAGCAGCAGTGGCGATGATGATGACGATGATCTCGAGAAGAAGACTTGTCTAGCAAAACTATGTCAAGAAATACCTTCCTAGTTAAGAGGGAGTGTTGATGTATATGTAACTTTAGAATGTATTTCATCTATGTATTTCATATATATTTATTGTACCCTTATAAGAGATGTGTTATTCCTCTATAAGGAAGTGTCGTCATGTGGATTGACAAGTGTCGCAAGTGTGTGTACTTGCCAATGGGTTATTAGACCACCATGTGTGGGGTCGGCCCTAAAATATATATTATATTGTGGATGTATCTAGATAGACAAGTCGGCCCCATAAGGTCACTGGGAAAACAAGTTAAGTATAAATAGAGATCGAGAGATCTCTATTTGGATCATTCGGAAAGACACACTTCTCTCACTCAAAAAGTGGCACACTAGTGAGGAGGAGGATCATCTTCTCTAGGAGACTATCTCAAGTGTATTTTGGTTGTACTTTGGTTGAGCCGTTGCTCTCTCTATCTTTGAGGAAGTTGTGGGGTTTTTCACCTTAGGGTTTTCCCCACGGAAACTCTGTGTCTCTTGTCTCTCATGCTTTTGATTCTTGTGATACTTTTCATTCTTATTGTGATTGTTATGCATTGATATACTGTATATGTTATTCTCTCAGTAAAGATCCAAGAATATTGTGAATTAATGCTCAAATTTTAACATACCGACCACCGAAGTTACACGTCGTGTTCAGAGGGGACGCCAGAAGGCCCTCTCCGATTCTTCTAATTATTTTGAAGCGCTTAGCGCTGACATTATCACTGGTTTTGGCATGGTAGAAATCCCTACAACTCCGTCGGGTAGAGTTGAAGACTCTTCTAATCCTCCTACTCCTAGAGAGGAATGGGGGGGCGATCCATTAATACCAGAGACTCAACCTATTCTGTTTGGATCTACTCCACCCAAGGACGATCCATTCGATCCTTTGAATCCACGGAATTTCCTATATGGGATGACGAATTTGCATGTTAACACAGATCCTACGACCACTATGAACGCTACCCCATTATCTCATGGTATGCCTAGTTAGAACACAGTTGATCCATCCACTATGTTTGGTAGTCATGCTAGCACTAGTCATGGTGTTGGAAACACTGCACCCACTAGGGGAAATACCCTCACTGGGGGCACCACATTTTCTACTCACACACATACTACGGGGACTGGCCATATCCCTTCAAACAATCCAAATTTTAGAGGAAGGCCGCCTCCTAGGACTACCCATCCTGATAGGAACTGTTAGGAACCCGTGTCAACCCTTCTCTTTACTATGTTATTATATTGTTGTTGGATGCATATGCTTTGTAAGTTGTCCCGTAGTATTTGTTGATCCATAGTTTATATTAGCCCATAGTATTGGACGCATATGCTCTGTAAGTCGTTCCGTAGTATTATAGGTCCCATGGTTTTGACTCATAGTATTGGGCATAGACTTAGTATATAAGTGTGTGTTGAGGTCATTGAAGGCACCGTGAAGTTAATTGTATTGAGCTTGCTCAAAGGAGGTTGCCCCCTCGAAGTGGCCCGTGATCAATATAAAAGTGATTCTGAGTTCTATTATTTCTGATATCTCGTGTATTTGCATTAATTAATTATTGCAGGTTCATCACATCTGGTATCAGAGCACTTTCTTGGGCTCGTTGGGTGGAATTTCTGCCAACTTTTTTTTTTCGCATCTGTTGCAAGTTCGGATCTGGGGATAACCCCTATCTGCTTAACTATGGGAAGTACTTGGGCATAAGCCCTAAAAATCATTGTGAGGAGTACCACAGGAACCCCAAAGTAGCTGGCCCATTGAGAGGACCTGCCAGCGAAAAGGGTAACGACCCCTACCTGATTGACTAGTTCCCACCCGTGAGGTAAACCAAGAGCTGTCGTTTGTGGCAAAGCGGTTATCAGTTTTACCTGAGCCGTGGAGTGAGGGGTACTACCCCAATACGCAATCCGCCAGACAGCATTGGTGGCCGAGTGAATCCCTTGAACCGATAGGAAGCTGCACATACCTGGGGTCCATATCTATTTTCAGCTGAACTGTTGCCGATCACTTCCACTCCAGATCCAGCCGTTTCAGATCTATTCTAAAATTCATTCCAGATCTAGTCGTCATTTCATATCCAACCATTTTCGACCCCTTCTGCGCCGTTGTAGATCCATCTGTTGCGGATCCCTTCCGCACCGCTGTTGCCGATCCATTTAAAAAAAAAAAAAAGTATAAAATTCTGTTTTTCGGCCATATCTCATTTCAACTCTGTTTTCCCTGAAACTTCACTGACATCCCTGCAATCCCATTCTGCATATTTCATTCCTGAAGACCCTATCCCAAATTCCACTTCCCAAGACCAGAAATCCCACATTTGTCTATTTTTAGGGTTTTCCATAACTCCTTCAATTTTCACCCAAACGCCTTCAAATTTTGCCACCGTGTTCCTTTCCTAATTCTGCTTCTTTGTCCCTCTCTACCAAATTTTCTCATTCTTTCACCTCGCTTCTAAAATCCCCATTTTTTGCTTCCCTGTCCATCAGAAAGTGTCCAAAACCTAGTCAAACCCAATTACCCATCCGAGTTTTACCCAAATCCAAATCTTCCTTTACTAAATAAGCTTTTGTTTGTGTTTTTCTATCCATTTCCAAAAAAAAAAAAAAAACTCTTGGTTGTGGTTGTCACCCGCGCAGGAGCAAAAACCATGAAGGAAGCACTTGCAGCCATCCAAACCAAACTCCAAGATATAGATGAAAAATTTCTCAGCCTCCATCTTCAGCATTCAGCCATGAACAATAACCGACAACCAGAATCTTTTGCAGCCACCGGGTTCTCTTCTTCCAGCAATTTTCGCGAGCCGAAGCTTGATTTTCCTCGTTTTAATGGTGCTTATCCAACTGGATGGATATACCAAGAAGAATAATATTTCAGTTTGCATAATACTTTTGATGTCTAGAAAGTTCCATTTGCATCCTTTCATTTGGAACAAGAAGCCCTTCAATGGTTCCATTGGTACATCAAAGCTCATCCCGAGCCAAACTGGACAGATTTTTGCCAACTCCTTTTGCCACGATTTGGTCCTAGTGCTTTTGATGACTTCACAGGAGCACTCACTAAACTTCACCAAATTGGCACAGTGAGAGAGTATCAGACAGAATTTGAGAAACTGGTCAATCACACAGAAGGATTGTCTGATGAATTCTACAAGAGTTGTTTTATCAGTGGTCTCAAGGATGAAATCCGCTCAGAGGTCACAATGTTCTGTCCCAACACAATGATGGAAGTCCTAGGGTTGGCTAAGTTGGCAGAGGACAAGATCACAGCTCAATAACACTCCAAACCCACCTTTGTTCCCTTCAGAAATATGGGTTCCCAACGACCTCCCATCACGCCTGCTCCTCAACCAACTCCTATCAAGCATTTGTCTGAAACAGAGATGCAGGCACATCGAGAAAAAGGGCTTTGTTATAATTGTGATGAGAAATTCACTCGGGGACATAGATGTGTTCAACAAAAGCTCTATCTCTTGGATGTGGATTCTCCGCCTGCCTCAGAACTTGATGAAGAAGCTCCAGATACAGTAGATGATCAGGTCGACATTCAACACCCGCCTGTTGACACCCCATCTCAGGATGACCCACCCGAGATCTCTCTCCATGCTGTAACTGGCATCAACACCCCACAAACAATGTGAGTCAGGGGATACTTCAAGAAGCTCCCTCTTACCATACTCATTGATTTTGGTAGCACTCATAACTTCATTGACCCTCGGATTTCCAAACAGGCTGATTGTTTTGTCCATCCTTGCTCCAACTTTGAAGTCATTGTTGCCAATGGGGGCACCTTACCTTGCAAGGGGAAGTGTCACAATGTGCATATCTCTATGGAATATTATAACCTGCGCTCTGACATGTTTTCCTTGTCCTTAGGCGGATGTGATGTGGTTTTGGGTGTTCATTGTTTACGCACACTTGGTCTCATCTTATGGGATTTTGTGGAACTTTGGACGCAGTATTCATCCAATGGGGCACAACACAAATTAATGGGATTACAACCAAGGTATCTCTGCATCATCAGTTCACATCGCCTAGAAAAAATCCTTAAGAAGAATTCACATGGTGTCATCGCTCAGCTCCATTCCATTCAGATGCACCCATCAACGGTCTCCACTACTTCCTTGGATAGATATGCAGGTGTCTTTGTTGAACCAATGAGCTTGCCGCCTTTAAGAGACCTTTTTGGTCAGAATTTAGTCGCATCTATCTCTTAGCAGGAACTGATGGCTATTTTGCATGCAGTACAGAAGTGGCAGCCATACCTATTAGGGAATTATTTCTGCATCAAAACTGATCTCCAGAGTCTGGAAAATTTTCTAGAACAATGGGTCTCCTCCCCAACACACCCGAAATGGGTTATCCCTATGCAATCACTTACAAGAAGGGTAAGGACAATATGGTGGTAGATGCTCCTTCTCGCACAATTGATGACCCAGTTTTTCTTACATCTCTTTCTCTGCTTGTTCCAAATTGGTTGCAATATGTTCAACATGGCTATCTCTTCTATGAACTCCATGCTTCTTCATCAGTAGGGCACTCTGGGTTCTTCAAAATGTATGACCTGGAAAAATGTAACTTCTTTTCGCAGGGACTGAAAATGACAATTCAACAGATGGTGGCTGACTGTGATACTTTCCAGGTCAACAAGGGTGAAATGACACTCCTTTCGGGATTGCTCAAACCCTTGCCCATCCCTACACAACTTTGGCCAACTATTTCTATGGATTTCCTAGTAGCGCTCTGGTAGTACAATACCACATCTAAAAGGACACCATATGAAGCAATCTATAGACATACACCGCCAGTTCTTCTTCCATATACCCTTAGTAGCTCCCCAGTTCAGGAAATTGACTCAGTTCTTCGAAACCGCGATCAGATTCTTCTCATTCTACAGGACAATCTTCACATGGCCAGAATTCGCCTGAAACAACAAGACGATCAACACTGTTATGAGCGCATTTTCCACACAGCTGATAGGGTTCTTCTTCATCTACAGCCTTCCAAGCAATCCTCCCTGACACTCCAAAGGCGTTAGTGGCCCGAAATGCAACCTGAGGATGCTACCGGGGAACCACTCCTTCAGATTCTACAGCAATTTCTCCAACCAAAGCTTTGAGGACAAAGCTTTTTCTAAGGGAGAGGGGATGTTAGGAACCCGTGTCAACCCTTCTCTTTACTATGTTAGTATATTGTTGTTGGATGCATATGCTTTGTAAGTCGTCTCGTAGTATTTGTTGATCCATAGTTTATATTAGCCCATAGTATTGACCCATAGTATTGGATTCATATGCTTTGTAAGTTGTCCCATGGTTTTGACTCATAGTATTTGGCATAGACTTAGTATATAAGTGTGTGTTGAGGTCATTGAAGGCACCGTGAAGTTAATTGTATTGAGCTTGCTAAAAGGAGGTTGCCCCCTCGAAGTGGCCCGTGATCAATATAAAAGTGATTCTTAGTTCTATTATTTCTAATATCTCGTGTATTTGCATTAATTAATTATTGCAGGTTCATCACATTTTTGGAAACACTACACCCACTAGGGGCAATACCCTCACTGGGGGCACCACATTTTCTACTCACAGACATACTACGGGGACTGGCCATATCCCTTCAAACAATCCAAATTTTAGAGGAAGGCCGCCTCCTCGGACTACCCCTCCTGATAGGAACACTATTCGTAATACGACTCATCATCCATAGTATAACACACATGTCGCTACACATCAACCTAGGACCATGTTTGCTAATGTTAACAATCCTCCTAATACCGGGGCTGGTCACATACCGTATACTTTTACCATTGCTCCTGCTAATAGTAATGCTAATCTAGGGGGTGGGAATATACCTTATACTTATGGTCACAACACGACTGCTCACGCTACTAGTAATGCTTATGTATGGGGTGGAAACATACCTTACAATTATGGTAATCACAATACGGCTCCCGCTACGAGTAATACTTATATGCCCCATAATTATGGTGGTAAACCTTACTATAATACAGTCGGTGCTGGCCCTGATTACAACCCACCCCATTACGGTGCTCATAATACATATATACCTGCTTACCCTCACACGGGTCAGGTTGGAGGAGGTTATCAGCCTTATGGCCATCGTCATGGTTATGGTCCATCTTATCCTTCAGGTCCGTATAATCAACCTTTTATGGGAGCTTATAATCAATATTTACAGCCGCAGCTTCCTTTCCTTGCTCATTTGAATCTTTCGTATATCTCGAAGTTCACGAATGATCCGGTGTGTCACGATCCTAATTAGCCTCCGGTCCCTACCAAGCTCCCCTCAGACATTCCCAAGTTTGAGGGGAAGGGTAGTGAGGATCTAGGTGATCACGTTACGACTTTTCACCTTTGGTGCTCATCAAACTCGTTAAATCACGATTCCGTTCGTTTGAGACTATTTCAATGCACCTCTTAGCACTTAGATTTTATTCCGGTTGTAAAAGAATAATATCTAAGGTAACCTATTTCAAACCAAGCTTTAGGTAGAAAACTCAACCATTTTTTCCACCAGAGAGGGCTCTCTCACGATATATGTGTAAAGGCTAAAAATATATGTAAAAGTTCTCTCAAAAATTTTCAAAAGGATTTTTTAGGTTGAAAAGGAAAACAAGAAACGTTGGGCATGGATTCAAAGTTTCAAATATATAATTTGCCAGTAAGAGATTTATACCAAACAGATTTCCACAGAGGCAAGATAGCAATCATATCACAATCAATTTGATTTTTCAGGGGATGTAGAAAGAAGTAATGACATTCCATCAACAACAGGCATCTAACTGGGATGAATCTATTGTCAACTTTGGAGAAAATAGTGAATATTTAAATGCGGTAAAACGAGGCATAACCAGTATGAATCTCGAGTTATTTCAAGCGTTCATTTAAATATAGAAGAAAAACATATTGGAAGATATAACAAAGAGAGTGAACATGCACATATAAAGATAAAAGAAAAAACAGACTGTAAGGCTGATCAACACATGAATCTCTAGTCTCAAAAGATAGGTATTTTCACTCTACTGCCTTTATTTATCAAAAATAGACTTCAAAACATACTTGTCTCTCAAACAATTTCCAACCCCTTCAAAAATGACTCTCATTGTTTTTTATACAAAATTCGGAAGAAGCTTGACATAACCGCTTCTTCTAACTAATAACTGAAAATATTTTAACTTCGAAAGATAACTATCTTTGAACAATAGATAACTGTCTCCAAATAATATTACAATTTTAAAATAAAAGTATCTTTTTGCCACTTGGCAAAATTTTTGAATATCATCTTTTCGCCACTTGGAAAGAGTTTTGAATGCATCTATGAATGGACAGAATATCTTGTCCTTCCATATTTGTCCACATAGTTCCATTGGTCGGCCGTGGGTAAATCATAGTTGGTCATTTCTTTTACCAAGACTCGCATTTCAACATGACCTGCATAAGAAACATGAAGACGATTCTCATAGGTTGAGATCAGCATATTTAAAATTTCAAAGTTTTCTGCTATTTTCTCCATTAAAATTTTTCCTATAAGCATATGATCCAACTGCTGAAACTTTCTGTTATCCATTCTTATGTCAAACAACAATCTCTTATATTCATTAGGAGGAATCAATTCATTCTTTTCATTCCAAAAAGCGGGAAATCCTTTGCTTATTAATTTTTCAAATTGCTTCTTAAACTTTACTACTTCCCGTATATCTCCAGCTTTAGCTTCAATATTTTCAACATGCGAGTACTTTCCCAAGATCCTTCTGGCCCATGTAATTACTGAAATTCTGTTCATTATATTCATGGCTGTCAAGTCTCCTTCAGTTAAACTGTTTAAGAATGTTATAGCTTTCTGTGCTACTTCTTTTGGCTTTTTATTTAAATTTTTCCTGACTGCTCTGCAACTCTCGAAGGCATCTTTGGCTACCTTTTCTTTGACTCTTATGTAATCCATATATGGTATTAATTTTTTAACTTCCTTTATAATTTGGTCCGATACCATATGTTTGCAACCTTGCATAGCAGCTTTCCCTGTCACATGAGCTGCCAGACCTTTGTTATTATCACTTAATTCCTGATTCCTTATCTGCGAATTTTTTATTTCCTTATCTTTAATTTCATTTTCTTCTTTCATCTTTTGTATTTCCATCTTCAATTCTTTAATTTCACCTTCTTTCAAACTTACTTGGGACATGGCTTGTAAAATACCATCTAATCCATTTTTATCTTCATCTGTGTCTGTTTGTACCTGTTGCCAACCACTTTCTGCTAATCTTTTCTTTGTTTCCTCCAATTGCTCTTCTAAAATGATTTTCTCTTTTTCCCAATGATCTTTTTCCTCAAAGAGCTTTAACATTTTTGCAGTAACATCGTTTACCTCATTAGATAACTCTTCTTTTTCTTTTTCCAGTACTGTTAGTTCTGCTCCTTGGATACGCACAGTGTCTGGAATTTTTAGCTTTCGTCTTAACATCATAATCGTATCATCTTTTTCTTTGAGCAATTTTGCTGCTGCATCTCCTTCTTTATTTATCATATCTACTTGCAATTTTTTAATTTGTTGTTGTCGAGACTTATTTTCTACTTTCTCTTGTCTCAACTTATTATTCAATTTATCCAGTGAATTTTTCAATTTGTCCGCCTTTAATATTGCCCCCAAATAATCTGAATATATAACTTCTCCTATTTGTCTATGCAATAAAATTTTATCTAGGGCATTTATTTTAGACAAATCTACTTTCATATCTGAAATCTTATCTTTTGTGACAACTGAAAATTTCAAAGAATTCTCTTTGATATTTCTGCTAGTAAATAAACTTACTTCAGTGTTTGATATATTTCTAACTTTTGGAAACAACTGACTGGTTTCTTTAGATGATTCCTGTTTATTCTGACTGTGTTCATTAAATACGTCCATCATATTGTGGGGTCTATTTACATCACCTTCTACTGGGGTTTCTTCAATACTGTATTCTTTTACCGTGATCTCTGGTATTTTTTCTTCAGTTCTTTTTGCCTCTTCTGAAACTGCTATCAACTCTTGTTGTTCATTTATTTTCAACTTTTTTCCTCTTTCTGTTCCTTCATCCTCAATGTTCATTATATCCTGTATGGGTCTTTTAAACCCCACCAATGCAATATTCATCGTGTTTTCTGTCTCTGTTGCTGTATCTGTCAATACCATTTCTTTATCGTGTGCATCTGGAATGATTTCTTCTTTATATTCCGGCCAATTGGCTCTGTCAGACATTCCTTCAATCATCTGGTGGTTCAGTGCTTTGATGCGATGATCCATTCTCCGTTTTGATATTATGTTTAACGGATCATACTCAATAGCCATATCTGTCTCAAAACCAATATCCTTCAGTAATTTCTCTATATACACAGTAGCATTTTTATTCTTTACTGTGAATGGGCCAAGTGTGAACGGATATTTAATGTCTATAGCTTGTTTGTAAACCAAAAAATTGTTATCTTCAACAATTAACTTTTGTCTCAGGAATTCCAAAGCAAAAACCCCTAAGGTAAGAAAAGCTGGTAAAACATAAGGTTTATGTTTGAACCCGTATAATCTGATCACTGTACTATCCTTTGACAAGAACCAATCTCCCGCTGCGTACTCTGCACTCAATTGCATGCATGCCTGCATTTCTGGTAATACTCTAGGCAATTTTTTTACCAAATATCATTCTGTAAATATCAGAGATCATGTAATTTATGTAATTGAACATGTTATTTTCTAACAAAGTCGTGAAAATGATTTCTGGGAACTGCAACTCTTCTTGACTGGCTATCATAATCATTTTCATCAAAACATACTGAAACCTGAAATGCCTCAGAGTGGGAAAATTGACCATCTGGTCATGAATCTTCTCTGTCAAAAATACTTCAAAATTAAGTCGAGGGATTTGATTTTCATCAATCCCTAACTGAATGGTACTCATTTTGTATAACAGACTCAACTAAAACCCGGTTACATACATGTCCCTATCAAACCCTAGGACTAAAGCCAATAATGTCAAAACTAATTGGGTATTTTCATCAAACAAATTGATATCTATAGGGTACGGGACCTCTGAAATGCTGGTTTCTGGTTTGAGACACGAAGAAAAAAACTTTTCTCTATCATTTTGAGAGGTTTGATGATAATTTTCAATAATGGAAGTTTCAGAAAAAGTCTCATATTCGAGGGTTTGGGAAAAATCTATTTCTAGGGCTTTAATTATTTCGGTCGGCTTTATTTCACAAACGACTCTGGTTTTTTGACAGTCTAGGACAATTCTTTCTTCTCGGGAGTAATTCTCGGCACACCATGACACAAATTCTGGGAAAAAAGGGATTTGGTCTGGGCAGAAGGCTAACAAAAACGACTGGTGGACTCTATGCAGGTCTATCCCTTCTTTTAATAATTCAGACAACCTAAGTTTAATTTCAAAGACTGGTAACCTAATTAGGGTATCGTGAATGTCTTCGTCTCTATCCTCTAGGGATTCTTTTGCTTTAAAAACGTCTATATCATGTACAGTTTCCATTTAAACGTTTCTTCAAACAAAATTATGTTTAAAAAAGTGGGCCAGGTCACCAGACCCTACCTGTATATGCACGCCTTTAGCCTTCTGTCGCAATCGTTGATCTCCACCAGTCCTCAGAGCTCCCAGGGATAGCGACACATATTCAAAATGTCGTTATGTGAAGCCCCTTTTGTTTTATATAAGTCTTTTTGATTAACTTCGCGGCAACTTTCTGAATGTGGTTCATATCCGACCGTTGATCTAGAGCTTTTGATTTGGGCCGTCAGATCTCGCCTCTTTTTATCCCCTATGGTGGTATCTGCGATCTTAAAGCAGTTTTCTTCTCCAGTTTGTTCCTTGTGCGGATCAACCATCTGATGACACTTGTTTGAGTGGTTTTACTTTCCGCGACCTCTCTTCCTTCTATCAAGTGCGCACCTTCCCAGATGCGGACGAACATTGGCCATTGATTTTGTTTCAGATATATATTATCCCTCCGATTTCTATCGACGTATGGCGTATTTCCTTACGCTTTCTCCATCTGCCACGTACCATGTCCCACCACTTATTATCTTGCCACGTGCCATGGCCTTCCGCGCCTTATTATTTGGTGGTTCCGCACGGTACTGTGGTGGTTTATGATACCACTATCTCACATATGCAGACTAATGAAATTAAGACACATGCCCGGCGGTATTGAGTCCGCAACCACTCACAACTATTCGCAACCGATCACTTTGGCGGTGCAGGAAACTATAATAGTCATTGATCTTGATTATTATCATCTCCGCCATCGAAACTTGATCCAAATTTAATCTTTTCAAAGAATTGCTTTCGGACTTTGCATATGTGGGTTTTTCCTTCTTGTTTTTTGTATTTCAAACCTTTTCTTCAACTTATTTGTGGTAATTTCCCCACTTTTGGATATTTTGGCAAAAACTGTTTAGGATTTGAGTATTTTCAGATATAGTGTCAACAATTGGCTCCAACTGGGGATGCTATCCTCCCTGTGAGGTAGAAAAGAACATCGTAGACCAAGTGCCTGATCCATTGGGCTGCATTCAAACTTTTTTTTTTGAAAAGATATTTACACTGTACAAAACTCTCTTTTACCTCTGTCTTTTAAGAAAGATAATGTTTGAGGTGTCTTCCATTTACTGGTCCTCCAGGATAGAATTCTCCATTGCAATTTTTTAGGATAAATGCATTTTCTCCTTGACATCCTGCAACAATATATGGACCTTTCCATAAATGCTCAAACTTTCCATGGTGATCTTCATTTCTGGAGTCCCACTTCAAAACCAAATCATTTATCTGAAAATCCTTTTCCTTAACCTTTCTGTCAAAAGTTTTCTTCATTTTTTCCTGATGCATTTGGGTTTTGTTATATGCTTTTTCTCTGACTTCATGCTATTCTATCATTTGATTTATTCTCCTTTGCATATGATTTGGTTCTTCATCGACTTCTTGTAATAATTTCATAACTGGCAAACCCAAAGATACAGGGAAAATTACCTCTGTGCCATACACCAACTGGAAATGGGAAGTGCCAATTGCTCTCTTTGTACTGATTCTATCTGCCCACAGAGCATATTTTAGTTTAGTGTGCCAAGCCCTTTTGTTATCTTCTAGCAACTTCTTTATGATTCTCACTAAACTTTTATTTGAAGATTCGACCAACCCATTCCCTTGTGGATAATAAGCAGTTGAATGATTCAGATGTATGTGATATTTGTAACAAAAATTTATCATCTTTTTTGACTTGAACGCTGGAGAATTATCTGTCACTATCCTTTTAGGACAACCAAACCTGGACAAAATGTTTTCTTCCAAAAAGTTCATAATCACTGTTTCTGTGGCATTTCTGGTTGGGATGGCCTCAATCCATTTTGTGAAGTAATCTGTAGCAGTCAGAATCCACTTATGTTGCCCTCAAGAATTTGGGTTAATCTCACCAATAAAATCTAACCCCCACTATTGGAAAGGTGCTTCAACTGAAATAGGTTTCAACAGAAATGGCAATAATTCTCTTTTTCCATCAAAAATTTGACATTCACGACATTTCGTTACTTCTTTATATACATCTGAATACATGCTGGGCCAATACAAACCAGCGCTAAGAATTTTGTTCACGGTAGCCTTCCATGAATGATGCCCCCCACACATACCTTTATGAAATTCCACCATAATATGCTGCGCTTCATTCTCTAATAGACAATTCAAAGGGATTCCTCCGGATCTTTCCAGAATAAATTTCCATCTAATATGCAAAACTTGGCTGCTTTCAATTTTACTGATCTTGCCCTAGTTTTTTCCATATTCGCAGGCGCTTGGAGATTCTGTAGAACATATACAATATCCGCGTACCAGGGGGATAAAGAGAAATATTGAATTATTTGTGAATTTGAAACATTTTCACTCGAAGTTTCAGAGAGAAAATTCATACCTAGAGAGTCCCAATTTGTTTCTGTCGTCATTTTAGCCAAACCTTGGCCTTTTATTAGTTTTGTAGGTTTAATGTCAAGATCATATTCCAATAACACTGCTATCCACTTCGCTCTTTTCCCTTCAGGATCTGGCTGGGTAAGAATGTCTTTTACTGCTGCTGATGGAACATGTGCTATTATATGAGAATGCAAAATGTATATCCTGAAATCCTTCAATGCTTTCACTAAAGCATAAGCTTGTTTCTCCATAATGTTGTATTTTAATTCTGCATCTCTCAGAATCTTACTAAAAAATGCAATTGGTTGTTCCGCACCTTCTTGATTCTTTTGCAACAATACCCCAGCTACTGTGTGTTCTGATGCATAAGTAAACATAATGAAATCCTTTGTATAATATGGACTAATCAACACTAGTGCTTCAGTCAATGATCTTTTAATATTATCAAAGGATTGTCTTGCTTCTTCAGTCCATTTAATTTCCTTGTCTTTCCTTATCATTTCAGTTATGTTTCTCAAAATCTCAGCGAAACTAGGAATGAACCTTCTTAACCAATTTACCCTTCCAATAAATGAATGAATCTCTTTTTTGCTCCTAGGGATTCCCACCTTTTGTATCGCAGATACTCTCTCCGGGTCAATCTTAATGCCTTCTTTTGATATGATGTGTCCCAATAATCTTCCTTCTTCCATGCAAAAATGAGATTTCTTTGGATTTAAGGAAATCCCAAATTTTCTACATTTTAGAAAAACTCTTTCTAGATGCTTCCAGTGATCAGCAGCATTCTTTGAATAAACAGTGATATCATCCATGTATACTACCACAAATTTGTCTCTTTCATATGCAAATGCAATATCCATGGCTCTCTGAAAAGTTGCGCCTGCATTCATCAAACCAAATGGCATTTTGGCGTACATAAATGTTCCCCATGGAGTAGTAAAAGCAGTTTTTTCCTGATCTTCTGGGTGAACTTTAATTTGATTATAACCTGAGAAACCGTCTAACATGGAAATTCTTTCAGCTCCCACAACTTTCTGTAAAATCTGATCCATTTTAGGGAGTGGATAATTATCTTTCAAAGAAACTCTGTTCAAATTTCTAAAGTCTACGCACAGCCTTATTTCGCCATTCTTTTTCCTTACTGGTACTAGGTTAGCCAACCACTTAGAAAACCTCAAGGACACAATTATCTTAGCATCGAACAACTTTCTCACCTCTTTTTCTATTACTGGAAGCAACTTGGGATTTATTCTTCTTAATTTCCGTTTAAAAGGCTTTTCATCAGGTTTGATAGGAATTGTATGTTGTATAACAGAAACATCATATTCTTTCAGGTCTTCATAGCTCCAAGCAAAAACATCCGAAAATCTTTTCATCACTTCCACGCTTTTATCCTCTTCCTTTCTTGGTAATTTCTTTGAAAGCTTTACCAATTTGGGATCCTTTTCAGAACCTAAATTGTAATCTTTTACATCCTCAGGTTTAGGCTCTACCTTTGGATTTTTCACCACATCATTTTTATCAAACAAATTTTCTAAAGGAATTAAGCCCCTAGGGATAACATTATTCTTCAGCTGAATTATATCCTTACCCCCAATCCTTTTCTTGAAATTTTCTGTTTCTTCTGGGGAATCTATTTCATCTGGACCAGCTCCAGCATCTTCTTCATCAATAGACCTATAATTGAATTTATCTATCATTTCTAAAAAGCGTTTAATCTATTGATCATCTTCAAAAACCTGCCAATGTTTGATATTGTCTGGGATAGATGGTCTGTGTATGACCTCAATATCATATTTCTTTTTAGAAAAGATAGGAGTTTTGAATGCAGCTCCCACAATGGCCAAAGAATCTGCTACAGTGTTGCTAACTCTGGGAATTGAAACAACATCATGTTCATCGAAAAAAATTTCGAATAAATCCCACACTTCATTCCTATATGACCTCATTTTAGGATGTTTGGTCTGATAAATATCTTTTACCTGATTTATTACCAATTCGGAATCTCCAAACACTTCAATCCTTTTTGCTTTTAAATCTCTCAACACGTTCAACCCCAGAATCAAAGATTCATATTCTGCAACATTGTAGGTACATTCAAAATTCAATTGGTAAGAAAACATTAGGAATTCTTGGTCGGGTGTAATTATCCATACTCCTACACCAGCTCCTTCTTTGCTTCTAGCCCCATCAAAGTGCATTGTCCAGGTCCCTTCTTTTCTGATCTTTTCTCTTAACAATCTTTCTTTTTCATTTTCTTTAGGTTCAATTAAATCAATCTTTTATTTAGATTCAACATCATTGTACAAAATGCAAGAACCCAAATCTGTATCTACTGCATATATAGCATGCTTCTCAGGTTCTTTTAAGTCACTTACCAGATAAGCAGCCATCTTTTCAGCATATAATCTTCTGTGTACCCCCAACACCGGAATAGTAGCAAAAGACATATCCATCTGTAGAGTTCCTTTTAACTTCGAGGCCCACGATCTGGACAATAACATACCAAACTTTGCTGGAATATCAGCAACCACCACATCCATAAGAATACCTTTGGCTGGTATTTTACTGAGATTGACTGTCAAATCTTTTATCAACCCTAAACATTTAACTTTCCTTGAATCAAAAGAAAATAAGTCATCATATGGTCTTGTGATTTCCAATCCCAAAGATTCTACTACAAGTTTTGGCATCAGATTATGAGAAGCTCCTGAGTCTAACATACAATTATGCACAACTTTATCATGAACATTCAAATTCACATAGAAAGGAGAAATTTCCCCAAAACTATTGTCTTCCATTCTTGAACCCAGGCAGATATTAGGAGTATCATCATTTAATTCCAAAGTATCTATTTCCACTCGATTTTCTACTTGCATCATCTTAAAAATTTGTTCCTTGTATTCCTTATTCTTTAATATTTCATTGAAAGGTACAGAAATCTTGACTTTCGACATTTCACTCTGTATATTGAAACGAACCAAATTTTTATCACCTTCCTTCATCGAATCTTTCTTGTTATCTGAAATTACTTTTGGCACATCTTCATTTTCTTTTCTTCTCGTTTGCTGTTCATACTGACTAGTAGAAGGTTTATCTGTAGTTCCTTTTGATCTACCCATTGGTTCTTTTCCTTTGTCTATTATAACGTCTCATTTTCTCAGATTTATCTTTCTTTGAAGATCGTTTATAGCATTTTGGTAACCAATCTGGTATTGATCAATTTCTGTCTCCAAATTACAACATTCCCTTCTGCAAGGAACATATCATGCTCTTGTTTAGTCAGATACACTTCTGAATTAGAACTACCACAATGGTGAATATCACTCTCAGGTATCTCAGCTTCAACTTCTCCGGAAATATAATTTTCGGGGAAAGGAGGTCTGATTTGATCTTCTTCTGCATTCCTTGGGTTTCGCTGCTCTCTCGGCCTTATAGCTGGAACAAAGGGTCTCCTAAAATTTGGGTTTCTGATTTGAGGTTCTGTTTGTTCTTTATTTGGAGCTTTGTTATCCACCACTAACCTTTCTAATAATTTTTCCATAGTTTTCATCATTGCTTCAAATTTTACATCTGTGGAAGAAGAAGAAGATGCTGCATTTTGATTATCTTCTCTAATTTTCTTTCTGTCCATATCTCTATGTCTCATCTTTCCAGAAGCCATCATATTAGCTTCAACTTCTACCGCATCTTTCATCATTATTGCCAAAGTAGTAGATCTTCTTTCTTTTAATGTGCATGAAAAATCACCTTCAAAAGCATCTACATAATGTAATTTGGATGCTCCCACTGGAGGTTTTATATATGTGGGGATAGAATTATAGACTTTCATAAATCTGGCAGAGAATTCTTGAACTGACTCAAAACCTCCTTTTTTTAGATTGTTATACTGTGTCAACACCTGCGAAGGATTTTTCTGGTCTTCCCATCTTTCGATAAAAAGAGTTGTAAAAGCATCATAATTAGCAATTGATCCTCCAACTAAAGCTCTAAACCACTTTTTGACTTCACCTCTCAAGCTTTGGGCAAACAACCTCATTTTTGCATCATCATAATCCACTTCTTCTAAATCAATGAAATCACTAAAGTTATCAACGTGTTGCTGTGCTGTATAATTACCCTCATTATCAAAAGTAAAGATTCTCTGTCCATAATTTTGAGGCAAATCATGTAAAGCCGCGGGAAAAACCAATGGGGCAAATCTGGCAGCCATGGGTGGTGGGTTATAAGGTGGAACAATCACTGCCTGTTGTCTATTACTTTGCACATGTATTTTTTGGGCTTTGGATATTCTGGACCCTTCCCTTTCAGATTTTTGTAAATTTTCCCAAAAAGATTTTAAAGAATAATCCCACAAACTTTTTGGGTCAACTTTTGTTTCTTTCAAATCAGAATCTGACTTAGTTCTAAGCAAAATCTTTTCACTTGAAGCAATATTTTCTTCCTCAAACAGATTTTCTTGAAAAGAAGGGAATATATTTGAAAACTGAGAAATACCTTCCTTCGTCTTGCCTTTGCCTTTATCCGTCTTGAGGAGCTTTTCTGGATTATCCACGCCTGAGAAGAACTGCAAACCGGGATTTCTTCTTGTAGCCACAATGTATTTCTCAAAATATCTTCAAAAAAACCTTAAGAACTTTTCACAAGTGAAGTCGCCAGGGCAATATCTACAACCAACTTATTTCAAACTTCCTTGCCCAAGAAATTTGACCTTTCTTTGTCGTTTTTCCCAGGGAAAATTTCACTTTCGTTCCCCGACAACGGTGCCAAAATGTTAGCAATTAGATTTTATTCCGGTTGTAAAAGAATAATACCTAAGGTAACCTATTTCAAACCAAGCTTTAGGTAGAAAACTCAGCCATTTTTTCCACCAGAGAGGGCTCTCTCACGATATATGTGTAAAGGCTAAAAATATATATAAAAGTTCTCTCAAAATTTTTCAAAAGGATTTTCTAGGTTGAAAAGGAAAACAAGAAACGTTGGGCATGGAGTCAAAGTTTCAAATATATAATTTTCCAGTAAGAGATTTATACCAAATAGATTTCCACAGAGGAAAGATAGCAATCATATCATAGTCAATTTGATTTTTTAGGGGATGTAGAAAGAAGTAATGACATTCCATCAACAACAGGCATCTAACTGGGATGAATCTATTGTCAACTTTGGAGAAAATAGTGAATATTTAAATGCGGTAAAACGAGGCATAACCAGTATGAATCTCGAGTTATTTCAAGCGTTCATTTAAATATAAAAGAAAAACATATTGGAAGATATAACAAAGAGAGTGAACATGCACATATAAAGATAAAGGAAAAAACAGACTGTAAGGTTGATCAACACATGAATCTCTGGTCTCAAAAGATAGGTATTTTCACTGTACTTCCTTTATTTATCAAAAATAGACTTCAAAACATACTTGTCTCTCAAACAATTTCCAACCCCTTCAAAAATGACTCTCATTGTTTTTTATACAAAATTCGGAAGAAGCTTGACATAACCGCTTCTTCTAACTAATAACTGAAAATATTTTAACTTCGAAAGATAACTGCCTTTGAACAATAGATAACTGTCTCCAAATAATATTACAATTTTAAAATAAAAGTATATTTTTGCCACTTGGAAAAAATTTTGAATATCATCTTTTCACCACTTGGCAAGAGTTTTGAATGCATCTATGAATGGACAGAATATCTTGTCCTTCCATAGTTGTCCACATAGTTCCATTGGTCGGCCGTGGGTAAATCATAGTTGGTCATTTCTTTTACCAAGACTCGCATTTCAACATGACCTGCATAAGAAACAGGAAGAAGATTCTCACAGGTTGAGATCAGCATATTTAAAATTTCAAAGTCTTCCGCTATTTTCTCCATTAAAATTTTTCCTATAAGCATATGATCCAACTGTTGAAACTTTCTGTGATCCATTCTTATGTCAAACAACAATCTCTTATATTCATTAGGAGGAATCAATTCATTCTTTTCATTCCAAAAAGCGGGAAATCCTTTGTTTATTAATTTTTCAAATTGCTTCTTAAACTTTACTACTTGTTCCCGTATATCTCCAGCTTTAGCTTCAATATTTTCAACATGCGAGTACTTTCCCAAGATCCTTCTGGCCCATGTAATGACTGAAATTCTGTTCATTATATTCATGGCTGTCAAGTCTGCTTTAGTTAAAATGTTTAAGAATGTTATAGCTTTCTGTGCTACTTCTTTTGGCTTTTTATTTAAATTTTCCCTGACTGCTCTGCAACTCTCGAAGGCATCTTTGGATACCTTTTCTTTTACTCTTATGTAATCCAGATATGGTATTAATTTTTCAACTTCCTTTATAATTTGGTCCCATACCATATGTTTGCAACCTTGCATAGCAGCTTGCCCTGTCACATGAGCTTCTAGAGCTTTGTTATTATCACTTAATTCCTGATTCCTTATCTGCAAATTTTTTATTTCCTTATCTTTAATTTCATTTTCTTCTTTCAGCTTTTGTATTTCCATTTTCCATTCTTTAATTTCACCTTCTTTCAAACTTACTTGGGACATGGCTTGTAAAATACCATCTAATCCATTTTTATCTTCATCTGTGTCTGTTTGTACCTGTTGCTGACCACTTTCTGCTCATCTTTTCTTTGTTTCCTCCAATTGCTCTTCTAAAATAATTTTCTCTTTTTCCCAATGATCTTTTTCCTCAGAGAGCTTTAACATTTTTGCAGTAACATCGTTTACCTCATTAGATAACTCTTCTTTTTCTTTTTCCAATATTGTTAGTTCTGCTCCTTGGATAAGCACAGTGTCTGGAATTTTTAGCTTTCGTCTTAACATCAGAATCGTATCATCTTTTTCTTTGAGCAATTTTGCTGCTGCATCTCCTTCTTTATTTATCAAATCTACTTGCAATTTTTTAATCTGTTGTTGTCGAGACTTATTTTCTGCTTTCTCTTGTCTCAACTGATTATTCAATTTATCCAGTGAATTTTTCAATTTGTCCGCCTTTAATATTGCCCCCAAATAATCTAAATATATAAATTCTCTTGTTTGTCTGTGCAATAAAATTTTATCTGGGGCATTTATTTTAGACAAATCTACTTTCATCTCTGAAATCTTATCTTTTGTGACAACTGAAAATTTAAAAGAATTCTCTTTGATATTTCTGCTAGTAAATAAACTTACTTCAGTGTTTGATATATTTCTAACTTTTGGAAACAACTGACTGGTTTGTTTAGAGGATTCCTGTTTATTCTGACTGTGTTCATTAAATACGTCCATCATATTGTGGGGTCTATTTACATCACCTTCTACTGGGGTTTCTTCAATACTATATTCTTTTACCGTGACCTCTGGTATTTTTTCTTCAGTTCTTTTTGCCTCTTCTGAAACTGCTATCAACTCTTGTTGTTCATTTATTTTCAACTTTTTTCCTCTTTCTATTCCTTCATCCTCAATGTTCAATATATCCTGTATGGGTCTTTTAAACCCCACCAATGCAATATTCATCATGTTTTTTGTCTCTGTTGTTGTATCTGTCAATACCATTTCTTTATCGTGTGCATCTGGAATAATTTCTTCTTTATATTCCAGCCAATTGGCTCTGTCAGACATTCCTTCAATCATCTGGTGGTTCAGTGCTTTGATGCGATGATCCATTCTCCGTTTTGATATTATGTTTAACGGATCATACTCAATAGCCATATCTGTCTCAAAACCCATATCCTTCAGTAATTTCTCTATATACACAGCAGCATTTTTATTCTTTACTATGAATGGGCCAAGTGTGAACGGATATTTAATGTCTGTTGCTTGTTTGTAAACCAAAAAATTGTTATCTTCAACAATTAACTTTTGTCTCAGGAATTTCAAAGCAAAAACCCTTAAGGTAAGAAAAGATGGTAAAACATAAGGTTTATGTTTGAACCCGTATAATCTGATCACTGTACTATCCTTTGACAAGAACCAATCTCCCGTCGTGTACTTTGCACTCAATTGCATGCATGCCTGCATTTCTGGTAATACTCTAGGCAATTTTTTACCAAAGATCATTCTGTAAATCTCAGAGAGCATGTAATTTATGTAATTGAACATGTTATTTTCTAACAAAGTCGTGAAAATGATTTCTGGGAACTGCAACTCTTCTTGACTGGCTATCATAATCATTTTCATCAAAAAAGACTAAAACCTGAAATGCCTCAGAGTGGGAAAATTGACCATCTGGTCATGAATCTTCTCTGTAAAAAATACTTCAAAATTAAGTCGAGGGATTTGATTTTCATCAATCCCTGACTGAATGGTACTCATTTTGTATAACAGACTCAACTGAAACTCGGTTACATACATGTCCGTATCAAACCCTAGGACTAAAGCCAATAATGTCAAAACTAATTGGGTATTTTCATCAAACAAATTGATATCTATAGGGTACGGGACCTCTGAAATGCTGGTTTCTGGTTTGAGACATGAAGACAAAAACTTTTCTCTATCATTTTGAGAGGTTTGATGATAATTTTCAATAATGGAAGTTTCAGAAAAAGTCTCAGATTCGAGGGTTTGGGAAAAATCTATTTCTAGGGCTTTAAATATTTTGGCCGGCTTTATTTCACAAACGACTTTGGTTTTTTGACAGTCTAGGACAATTCTTTCTTCTCGGGAGTAATTCTCGGCACACCATGACACAAATTCTGGGAAAAAAGGGATTTGGTCCGGGCAGAAGGCTAACAAAAATGACTGGTGGACTCTATGCAGGTCTATCCCTTCTTTTAATAATTCAGACAACCTAAGTTTAATCTCAGAGACTGGTAACCTAATTAGGGTATCGTGAATGTCTTCATCTCTATCCTCTAGGGCTTCTTTTTCTTTAAAAATGTCTATATCATGTACAATTTCCATTTAAACGTTTCTTCAAACAAAATTCTGTTTAAAAAAGTGGGTCAGGTCACCAGACCCTACCTATATATGCACGCCTTTAGCCTTCTGTCGCAATCGCTGATCTCCACCAGTCCTCAGAGCTCCCAGGGATAGCGACACATATACAAAATGTCGTTATGTGAAGCCCCTTCTGTTTTATATAATTCTTTTTGATTAACTTCCCGGCAACTTTCTGAATGTGGTTCATATCCGACCGTTGATCTAGAGCTTCTGATTTGGGCCGTCAGATCTCGCCTCTTTTTATCCCCTATGGTGGTATTCGCGATCTTAAAGCGGTTTTCTTCTCCGATTTGTTCCTTGTGCGGATCAACCATCTGATGACACTTGTTTGAGTGGTTTTACTTTCTGCGACCTCTCTTCCTTCTATCAAGTGCGCACCTTCCCAGATGCGGACGAACATTGGCCGTTGATTTTGTTTCAGATATATATTATCCCTCCGATTGCTATCAACGTATGGCGTATTTCCTTACGCTTTCTCCATCTGCCACGTACCATGTCCCACCACTTATTATCCTGCCACGTTCCATGGCCTGCCGCACCTTATTATTTGGTGGTTCCGCACGGTGCTGTGGTGGTTTATGATACCACTATCTCACATATGTGGACTAATGAAATTAGGACACGTGCCCGGCGATATTGAGTCCGCAAGCACTCACAACTATTCGCAACCGATCACTTTGGCGGTGCGAGAAACTATAATAGCCGTTGATCTTGATTATTATCATCTCCGCCATCGAAACTTGATCCAAATTTAATCTTTTCAAAGAATTGCTTTCGGACTTTGCATATGTGGGTTTTTCCTTCTTGTTTTTTGTATTTCAAACCTTTTCTTCAACTTATTTGTGGTAATTTCCCCACTTTTGGATATTTTGGCAAAAATTGTTTAGGATTTGAGTATTTTCAGATATAGTGTCAACAGCACCCTCACGGGGGCAGCCGCAAAGTGGTATGTCGAGTTTCCTAGGGGCACGTACAGGGGTTTCAATGAGATAGCCTTGGTTTTCCTGGATTATTTCCAGCTGCATTTCGCTACAATACTGGCACTGAACGCTTGTCTACCTTCTGCCAGAATAAGGCCACACATATATCTGACCACGTTCAAGAGTGGCGTCGATGGAAGAGGTTAGTGAAAGTCAACATTCCTCCAGAGTTTCTGTTGGAATGGTTTCTCAAGTATTTTCTTCCATACATCTCTAAGGATGTTTCGATGTCCGGCATTACAACTGAGGAACAAGTTATACTCAAAGTCCAGCAGCTAGATTTACTCTATGCTCAGTCTGGAATTTTTTATGACATTATTCCTGACGCACCGCGATCACGACATGAGCCCAAGCCAGTATCTGGACCACATGCCGATGGAATTGTTGGATCCGCAAATACTTGACCCGTAGATTTGGTTGCTAATCAAATGCAAAATTTGTCACTTAACCAATCTACTCCCAGATAGGTTCACACCTTGTCCACTTCCACCCCATCGTACGATGTACACGTTATGCAATCGGCGAACCCATCAGGTAACCAACAGCCTGGTGGTAAGAAGAAGGGGATAAATAACCGCAAGGGTGGAAATAATGGGAACAATGGTAGTAATCGTAATACTCCTTGGAAAGAGAATGCCAACCCTCCTCGGGACGGTGGAAAAGCTGGTAGGGACCGTAAACCTAGGCATAAAGTGAAATTTCCTTGCAAGCTTTGTGGGGAAGATCATCTTACTCACTTGTGTCCTCGGATTGAAGAAGCATCGAAGCATCTGGCACAGATCCCAGCCGTGTTAAAATATCCCCTTCCACATCATCAGAACATGGCTTTGAATGCTCCCGCTACTGGTTATGGGCCCAATGAAACTTCCACGTCTTCTTCCCATATCGGTGGCTTTGGATGCGTGAATGTGGTTAAATCAGAGGTTAGTGTTGCTACTCGTCAACATGATTATGATGCACCACAACCGAATATGGGGGATGAGGTGCCTCCTCCTCCTCCTGATACCTCTTTGCATATCGAGAAGCCCAGTACGATGCTGCGGATACCGAAAGGTGTTCTCAAGCGCTCTATGCATAATCCCAATGCTCGAGCCATCCATAACTACTCTATTGTAGAAGATTTGGGTCAAAATCCGTGTGCCATGTCGGCTCTTGAGGTTTTATAGGCATGTCCTTCTCAAAGGAATGCCCTTTTGTGTGCTTTAGGAGTTCAAGATGGGGGAAGTCCTAACGTTATCAAGTTTGATACTACTGACGTTCAACCTCACTTACCTTGCCATATGGATTTTCAAATCCATGTGGAGTGCCTACAGAATTTCGTCAAAAGAATGGTGGTTGATGAAGGTGCTTCTACGTTAGTGATGTCATTATCTTGTTGGAAAGATATTGGATCTCCTCCCTTATCCAAGTCTATGACCATGCTCACTACATTTGACGGTCAGTCGTTTAAGCTGCATGGGATTCTCCCTTCCCTTGTTGCCTGCTTGGGTGGGAACCCGTGCCTATTGAAGTCGAGGTGGTTGATGCGCCCATCAACTACAACCTTCTCCTGGGTAGGAATTGGATTTATGCTATGAGAGTGGTTGTGTCCTCTGTATTAAGAATTATTTGCTTTCCACACAAAGCCAAGATTGTGACGATCAACCAGCTAGATTTCGTTAGTCCTTATTCCACAGCATCCACGGGACCTATTGTCCCCCAAGTTAAAGATTCTCAGTCATAAACTGGGAACATGGGTGTCAGATTGTACCCCTCATTGTTGGGATCTTTTGATACCCCTGCACCCATTTCTTTTATTGGAACCATTTCCGATAATGCACCTCCCCCATTGAATAATGTACCATTCCGGACTACGTATTTTAATGATCCATGGACCTTACCATCCACAAGTTCTATGTCTAGAGATATTGCGCATGTCAACATGGCTATGCCACTGTCCACTGTTGAGCTTGCATATCAAGATATTCAACAAGCCACGGCAGATCCGGATCTCTCCTCTTCACGGACAAAGGAGGAAGATCCCGTTATGCTTCCGGAATGGGTAGCCAACTCATCTTGTTCGCACGATTGTCTTGACTGTACTTTACCTTCGGATGAAGCTATTGTTGAGGCCATGTGTGGTAGTGAAAGACCTTGGGAATACATGCATCATCGCTCTCTTTTTCTTCCCAACCTTGATCTTATCGAGCAAGACAAGTTTAGGATGACTCTTGCCAAGATGGTTGGTCACCCTGTGGCTCCTTGGGATTCGCATGGGATTTTCGCGGAGGGGAGAATCGCTAATATTTCCCCTTCCATACCGATCAACATTTATCGTACACCCGAAAAGGTTGAGAACATTTACATCGGTGTTGATTTCTCTCCTGAGGAGGTTCGCATTTAAACCAAATTGTTTAAGGAACTCCAGGAAGCTTTCTCCTGGTCATATGAGGAGATTCCAGGAATAGACCCCATCATTTTCGAACACGAGATTATAATGTATCCCAACGCTAAGCCGGTTCGACAACGCCTTCGTGCTGTGAACCCTAGAAAGGCATCCGCAATCAAGGCAGAGGTGGAGAAACTAGTTAAGGTTGGTTTCATCTACCCCGTTCCCCTTACCGAATGGGTGTCAAATCTTGTTCCTGTGGATAAGAAGCAGGGAACTATCCATGTGTGCACTCATTTTAGAGACCTGAACCGTGCATGTTCGAAAGACAATTTCCCCACTCCATTCATAGATCATATCTTGGATGCTTGTGTGGGAAGTGAAGTTTTCTTGTTTATGGATGGATTTTCAGGATATAACCAGATATAGATAAGACTTGAGGACCAACATAAGACTGCTTTCATTTGTTCTTGGGGTACATTTGCGTACCAAAAGATTCCCTTCGGCCTTAAAAACGTCGGAGCCACTTTTCAACATGCTATGACCTACGCCTTTCATGACCTTAAGCGCATAGTGGAGGCATACTTGGATGATCTTGTTGGCCATTCTTGCAAGAGAGTGGACCACCCCAAGCACCTCCGTTTAATTCTCGAAAGATGCATACGCTACAAGATCCGATTAAATCCCAATAAGTGCATCTTTGTCAAAATGGGTCGCCTTCTAGGTTTCATAGTTTCAAAAGAGGGTATCAAAGTCGATCCTCTTAAAGTTGAGGCAATACTTGGATTGCCTCCTCCGCGCAACTTACTTCAACTTCAGAGCCTCCAAGGGAGAGCCACTTTTCTACATCACTTTGTAGTGAATTCTGCTAATCTTACCAAAGGTTTCGCGTGTTTGTTGAACAAAGACACACCGTTTATCTGGGATGAGTGAGCCCAGCAGTCTTTCAATGCTCTTAAGAAAGCTTTGGTATCGGCCCCTTTGCTTAGTCCACGCAACTTTGCCAGATATTTTATACTTTATGTGGCCGCGTCTCAAGAGACGATTGGCATGGTCTTAGTTCAGGTTGATGATATGCTCATGGAGCATGTGATCTATTACCTTAGTCGAAATTTAGTAGACACTGAGCTGAGATACACTCATGTGGAAAAGTTGGCACTTGCAACTGTTCATGCAGTCCAACGGTTATGGCATTACATCATGCTTAGGAGAACCACAGTCATAGTGCATATGCATCCATTTCACTCTGTTCTATCATGACATCTTATAGGGGGAAGTACAATAAATGGATTGTGATCTTTCAGGAGTTTGATCTTGATTTTGCTTCAGCGAAGTCGGTGAAATCCTTGGTTTTTGCTGAGCTTATGTTGCCCCTTCTGCGACATGATGAGGATATTGTCCATGAATATTCCTTTGTGGATGAGCACTTATTTCTTATCTCATCTGAGGACCCTTGGTATGGGGATATTATTGTATATCTTCAAAATTTGAAGTTTCCTTCGCACTATTCACGAGATGAACGACGACGTGTGAAACACCATGCTAGAGATTATACCATCGTCGGTGACACTTTGTATCATCGAGGAAAGGATTCTATCCTTCGTCGTTGTTTGACTCACAAAGAAGTGGAGCGTGTTCTTAATGATTTCCACGCTGGGGCGTGTGGAAGTCACTTATCAGGGCTTGCAACAGCCCAACGCATTATGCGAGCTAGTTACTTTTTGTAAATATTTGATCCATAGATCACTACTTCCTCTGGATCAGTTTGAGACCTCAAGTGGTATGAATCTCAATGTCAGTACATACTCATAAAAACATAGACTCAAACAACTAGAACTGCATCTACCAACTAACATATAAATGCAATCAACCACAATAGACAACAGATATACCCTGGAACCCTGTTGTGACCACAACAAATCCCATGCTTACTTTAGCATGGGATCCCCCATATTAATAAACACTAAGGTATTTTGGTTAGTCATTTTGTAAATATTAGAATTTTGTCATCCATGCCTTTGGTTTTCTTGGTTATCACTGTTCTTTATGTTTTCCAAAGTATTTTGGTCTGGAGAAACCCAAAAAGTTGAGTGCTTTGTTGATCATTCTCATCATCTCGAAAACCAACAGTTTGAGGTTTCGAAACCTGCAACCCGACAGATGTGGGTTGCGGGAACGTTATTTTAAGTTTTGATTTCTAATGACTCCGCACTCCGACGTTTGCTGATAGCGGAGTCGCTTTGCAATAAAATCGAAAGTGGTCACCCCGAAACCCGAATCCCGCAATTGCGGTGTTTGGCTTGCGGGATCATGGTGTCTTTTTTTTCTGGTGTGTGCTTCTGAAACCTGCAACGTGTAGTTTCAGGATGTGGCTTTCGGAATAATTATTTTTCTTCACAATTTAAATTTCCATAATCCGCCACCCGTACTTTCGGATCTCGGCTTGCGGAATCTTTGAATAAAAAATTCATGAACATATTTGAATTCGATTCCGCATCCCACTCCAGCTAATCACAACCGTCCATTGTTATGAACTTACGGTCATGTTGATCTTGGGTAATCAGTTAAGTCAGCATGCACTATTTTGTCTGTTGAAACTGGTTCTCCCAAATTATCATTTTTCTGTATAATTTATAACAGTGTATGCTACTACAAGACTATCAGTTGCTTCTTGTTGGGTGGACACCATTGCTCTGCCTTAAGTTCGCATGTATGGTCTTGAGTTTTGACAATTTGTCGTTTTCTCCCACTTCTTAATGATCATGTCTTTTCACTTAATGTACGACTTCAAAGCTTCTATCGTTCTCATGGAATTTGGATCAGATTGATCCGATGTGTTACGTGTAAATAAATGATCACCCGTGTACTGGAAATCCTAATCGATATTTTTTGCAGATCAATTCTATCACCGCAGCCTCCGTTTCCATTATTAATTACCAGTTATAATTATTGATGGGAATTTGCCTATAATGATGTGATCGTAAAGGCAATTCAAAATCATGCAAGCAGTAATTGAGCCTGTACTTCGCAAGCTTAAACTCAAAATCTCAGCTTTTTCATGACAGTTGAAGTAATTATAATGGGTTTGCTGCGTAAGTTTAATCATTGCAAATCACCTCACTCAATCGACATCACCCTGCCTGTTGGTCTTAAAATAGCAATTAACTTGAAGATTCTACATTGTTCATTACTTTCTGTAATAGGAAACGTTCTGTGCAGTGTTATGGGCATCTTGTCATCTAAAATTTATCCAGGATGAGTAATTTTCACACAGGAGGTGAACCTTCTAATATTCATGTTGATAATGAGGAACTTTACCCCTTGTTGTATCAAGAAGCATTGTCACCACCATTTGATGCAGGTGTTCCTGATCTTATTAGCGGCAGTAGTGAAGAGGACTTTGAAGCATTATCTTCCTATGTGCAAAATTATATGGAGCAGAGCAAGGAATTTCTGGGATAACCAACCGACCCTGATGACGATATCATACAAGACTTTATAATCAATGGGGAACCTGACGTACCGGCCACTGTTTCTGAAGTAAATCCTTTAATGGATTTCTCTGTTTTTGACGATGAATTACCTGATCCCGAATTTCCTACAGCAGATGTTTCACAAACCATGCCACATGTCAAAGATAATGAACAATCTGTTATTGAATTTTTATGGTGCCACGAGACCCTATCTGATTAAAGAACGAGTCTTTGTAAGATCTTTTGGGCGATAAGGTGGTGGAAAATCCTTCAAGCTTGAAAGTAGCAAGTTTTATTTGATCGACGGTTGGAGCCAATTTTGTAACTTCTATTTCGGTAGAATTTCTCCCTCTCAGACTGGGACGTAAATTGTAGCATTTAAGGAGGAATTTTTCCCTTAGCAAGGGGTTGGGAATTTTGGAATTTTGATTCAGCAGGAGTATGGACTGAAGATGCTCTGTCTATTCGAGCCATTGTAATTTTGGTACAAGACTTTTATATGCAGCAAAGTTATCTTTTCTCCAGCTTCTTGTGTTCTTCAAATTTCTTTGAGAATCGCTGAGTTAAATGTTTCAAATTGTCATAGGTTTAAATGTATTTAATCTTTTGTAGGTTATTTATTTCTACACAAAGCCTTCATATTGATTTTTCTGTATTTTAGGTCCAAGCTATTGATTGTTCTGTTAAATTTCTTTGATTGAACAGTTATTACTTTTACATTTCTGCAAATGATTCGATGCAATTAAATATGTATAATCAATTGTTAATTTTTCAATTAACACCATGATTACAGATCAGTTATTTGAATGAGCTTAAACACTTTGAAGGATTGTCACTTAATTTCTTAATTGAAAAAAAATTAATTAACAAGTGAAGAACCAGAAGACATTTCTGTTTAAGGTACTTGATCACTTGTTTATCATACTTCAGTTCTGATCTGCACATTATCAACTTTTCCTCTTTAGGTTAGATCTGACTTAGGATAGATTCTTTCGCTAGGTTGGTTAGGTTAAGTTTGTTAATCATCTATCACATTCTGTTTTCCTTAATAGGAAAACTGATCTTTGAAAGATCAAACCTTTTACTCTTAGAGTGCCAGCGGAGGCCAAATATCCGTGGGTGATTACCACACCAAACAGCTCGAGGATAGTGTAACTCTTGCGTAGGGTTAACTGAAGCCTTTGGCTGGGTTTTCATCCCCTGTTGTGTGCCTTGGAACCCATTCCAACACTTTGCACTTACCCTGCACACTCGAGGCATCAACAAATGGCGCTAGAAGGAGGGCCGCTAGTAAAGCATGCCTAAACAAGCTACTGATAAACCTCCTCCAGCAAGTACTTCAATGGTTCAAACCCGAATCCAGACTAGGGCTTCAACATATGAACAACCAACTGATTCACAACCTACAGTTATACCCATTACACCGGTGGTACGACAGGAGAACAGAGGAGAAATCATCTTCACGTCGCCCTAAAGGGGACCCATTTTGTTAGAATAGTTATTGAAAACATCCGCCGATAGGGTTTTAAGAGTAGAACAACAACGTCTTGCTGATCAAAGAAGACGCGGTCTGGCGGCTCTAAATTTAGAAGGTATTTTGCAGGCTAGCGATCGGGAAGAACAACAAGTTCCCACCTCACAGACCTCTGATCCACCGATTCAACCGACTGATAGTTTTAACACACAGGATCAACATTCAACTGATCATCAATATGAAAATCATGACCAAATTAATCAACCAGATTCTTTTGAATATAATCGTGAGACCACTCACATAGTAACACAAGGTCATCCAAATCTTGGAGCAGGCGGTCCACCACCGTCCCCTCCTTCATCTTCATCATCTTCCTTAGACGAAGAAAATTCGTCTAGTTCGTCATCTGAAGAAGAACAACAAGAACCTCCAATGGCTGGAGAAGGTCAAAACAAACCTTGGCTTGACCAAAGTGCAGTTTTCATACTAGGTGATCAACACAGATTACCAAAGACTCCTGAGAAATGGCTGCCTAAATACAAGCCTGACGACAAGATACCTGCGTTGGACCACATAAAAACTTTCATGCAATCAATTAGGCTTAGAAGTGTGGTACATGAGGATGTAGTATGCAGACTTTTCCCATATACCTTTGAGGGTAGAGCCACCACTTGGTATTTCGCTTTTCCTGCTCAATCTATAACTTCCTGGGATGAATTTGAGAAACATTTTACCCAGAAGTTCGGGGATGAAAAAACACCGCAAGACCTTGTCTTAGAGTTGTCGTCCATAAAATCCAAAGTAAAAGAAAGGGTAAAAGACTTTAACCAAAGGTTTTGATATCTCAAAAACAGGATTCCTGCCAATCTCCTTCCTGCGGAAGAGTTATTGGTGGCTTATTATGAAAAGGGTCTGCCTCCCCTTATTGCAATATGGGTCAAAAGGGCACAAAAGGGTACTTTATTGGAAGCGTTTGATGAAGCAATCCAAGTTGAGAAAGACATATTTTGTTTGGAAGACAACCCTGAAACTTCAGAAGGGAAACCTTCTACTTCTAGGAAGAAAACTGATAATGTCCCTAAACCCACAGTTCAGAATAAGGATACATTTGATATGACTGAGATGAAAAAATTCCTTCAGAGGATGTCAAATGAGATGGTAGATTTAAAGAAGAACACTAATGATAATCAGAATCAGAACAGAGGTTTTGTAAGGCCACCATTCAGGAGACCTTACCCGCCTCCACAAAATACACCACCACCAAATCTGGCGGACGCACTCACAAATGAGGAACTCTTTTCCATTTTTAGGGCATTAGTAGCAAAATCTCAAGTCCATCCTGACACTTCCAGCGATTAGACTACTCCCGATTCTCCACTACCTGAAGATGAAGCGGAAGGTGACCCACATGTTGATGTTGTGGGTTGCTTTTCAGAACTGCCTATGTGTGAAGAAGAAGAAGATCCTGAGGCGGTGTTTAACACACAACATCCTTACAATACAAGGTCAAAGCCACAACCACCTCAACAACCTTCACCTTCTTCCCCGATTCCCACAAAAAACAATCCTATCTCACAGAAGGATACAGTCCTTCCTCAAATGGAGTACAACCTGGTTGAAGACTTAAAAGAGTCAAAGCAAACATCTCTCTGTTTGAGCTGCTTAAAATTCCTGTTATGAGGGATTCTTTACCTAAAAACATGGTAGTCAAACAGCCGAGAGAGTCACAGAATAATAATATAGACTCTGTCACTAAGACTGATGATAAAAAACCAGCAAGTAAGAGAACTCCTCCTTTCTTTCTCACTTTTGATATTTTCAACCAGAATGTGCACAACTGCATGATAGATTCAGGAGCGTCATCAAATGTGACGCCTCTCTCTGTTTGTAGAAAATTGAATGCAACATGGGAACCCTATCCAACCCAGATCGTGCAACTTGACAGATCCAAAGTTAGAGTGGTTGGCAAATTGAGGAATGTTCTGCTTACATTGTCAGCTGACCCCAGGATCCATCAGACAGTTGACATTGTGATAGCTGACATCCCAGAAGCTTATGGGATGTGGTTAAGTAGGGACTAGTCAGAGAAACTTAAAGGTTATTTTGCAACCGACTAGTCCCATTTATGGTTTCCATACAATGGTCAACCGAATAAAATTAAGATTAGCAAAGAACCTTTCATGAAACAGACAGTTACTGATCTTAATGATTCAAGTGAGCCTGCTGGTTATTTCACCTCTCGTACGGAGCAATTTACATTTGACACCTTTTTCGGTGAATTCCCAGCTAATACTTCACCAGAAGAAAACATTCATAATGAATCACATATCACTCAGGTTACTTCTGTACCTTTTTTTGGTGAAATTGTGCATAATGTATATAATGTGAATACAAATTTTAGATTAGACCCTGTCTCCTGGACTTTATTTTTCGATGGTTCTAAATCCAAGGAGGGAGCTGGAGCGGGTTGTGTTCTTATCAATCCTAAAGGAGTGAAAATCATGATCGCTTGCATATTAGAGTTTGACTGTACTAATAATGTAGCCAAATATGAAGCTCTTGTACAGGGGCTCAGGAAAGCCATTGATATGGGTGTTCAAGCAATAGAATGTTATGGGGACTCCGAGATTATAGTAAAACAAGTCAAAAATAAGATACACTGCCTATCTCCGCATTTGGTTAATTATCAAAAGCTGGTAAGGGAACTAACCAACTCATTTTCAACATTCAATATTAAATCAGTTCCTAGATCACAGAATTTTGATGCAGATATGTTAGCAAACACAACTTCTAGATTGATTCCACCGGAGGGTCTGTCTCCTCAAACCTTTTCAATTGAATTAATCTACAGACCATCTATTCTAGATAATGTGACTAATTGGAAAGTATTTGATGATGATCGACAGATAATTGACTTCCTCACTGCTCAGGATACGTTTCAGGACATGGCCATTGATGAAGCAAAACATGAAGAGTCTCTCACGGATTCCTCAAACGTCATCCCAAAGTTGGTAATCAATCTAGAAAAGTTTTACAATTTAAAGGACAAATTCAAAACTCAGACTAATTGTAAAACTCAAAGTTCATCTTTAAATTATGAACGGGTCAACCTAGGCACTGAACAGGAACCCCGCTTCATCAATTTGGGAATTGATTGCACTCCTGAAGAACACAAAGCCATTATTGCATTGTGTAAAAAGAATAAATATTTATTTGCCTGGACTTATGATGAATTGAGAACATTTGACACTAATGTCGTGTTCCACAACATACCCATGAAACCAGAGGTCAAGCCATTTCAACAAAAGCTGCGAAAAATGAACCCCAGTTTAGAGTCTTCTGTTAAAAAGGAACTGGAGAAGTTACTCAATGCTCGGATTATATTTCCGGTCAGGAAAACTCAGTGGATCACCAACTTAGTACCTGTCCGTAAGAAAAATGGGGAAATTCGACTCTGTGTTGATTTCAGGAACCTATATCGGGCTTCTAAGAAAGATAACTACCCTGTTCCACCTATGGAGCAAATTCTTCAGAAAGTAGCCGGGTCAAAGATGTTTTCCCTCCTGGATGGTTTTTCGGGGTATAACCAGGTGATGGTTTCCCTTGACGATCAATTGAAAACAGCCTTCAGAACCCCATGGGGTACTTTTGCTTATAGACGAATGCCTTTCGGGTTAATCAATGCTGGAGCTACTTTTCAGAGAGCTATGGATATAGCTTTCCGAGGGTTAATGCATAATTTTGTTGTAGTTTATCTTGATGATATCACCATTTATTTTAAGAAACGACATGAACATGTGTTTGCTTTGAAACAAGTTTTTGATCGCTACAGAAAGTTCGGCATTTCTCTCAACCTAAAGAAATCTATTTTTGCGATAATTGAAGGAAAGCTTCTGGGATTCATTGTTTCGAAAGAAGGTGTGGTTATTGACCCTGAACGTATAGAGGCCATTTCAAAGATTGGTTTACCTAGCTCACGCAAATCCATGCAATCTTTCCTAGGTAAGATCAATTTTGTACGGAGATTTGTACCAAATTTTGCCTAAATAGTCAAACCATTGCAACCTTTGGTCAAGAAAGATGTGCAGTTTACTTGGTCACAGGAGTAGAGAGATGCATTTATCAGGATTCGAAAGGCCATTGCAGAAGCTCCTGCCCTCATGTCCCCATATTTTGATAAAGATTTCATTCTTTATACTTTTTCCATTGATTTCTCTTATGCAGCTGTGCTAACGCAAAAGCATGATAGTGATGTGGAAATCCCCATCTCTTTCATGAGATCAACATTCAAAGGTGTAGAGCTTAAATATTCACAGATTGATAAGCAAGCCTATGCAGTTTATAAATCTGTCAAACATTTCAGACCCTACTTGCTGAAGTCCCAAACCAAAGTCATTGTTCCATATTCTACTATAAGGAATGTCCTCATTCAGAAAGAATTAGGGGAAAAGAGGGCCCATTGGATGGCTTCCCTATAAGAATATGATCTTGAGATCAGACCGGCGAAAATTGTAAAGGGGCAGGGCCTTTGTCTTCTTACAGCACAATCCAATGACCCTGCACAACAGCAGTCTGAATGGGACTGCGAGGAAGAAATTCCCCCAGGTGTTGTTAATGTTATCGATGTCCCAACATCAGAATGGTACGACGATATCAATTTTTTTCTGAATCATGGGTTTGCTCCTGAAACTCTCAATTTTAAGAAAAGAAGAGCTTTAAGACTTAAATCTGCTCCTTATCAATTCATTGATCAAGTTCTTTTTAGAAAAAATTATGATGGAGTATTTCTCAGATGCTTGGAAAAACATGAAACTGATGACATTTTGTTTCAATTTCATACAGGTCCAACCGGAGGCCATTTTTCAGGAGAGACGACAGCACACAAGATTCTCAGGGCTGGTTATTATTGGCCCACACTGTTTAAATATGCCTATGCTTATGTGAGAAAATGTGAGCCTTGCCAGAAATGCACAAGGAAGTTTAGGAAACCTGCATTTCCTTTACAACCAGTTACGGTTCAATTTCCATTTCAACAATGGGGACTGGATTTTGTTGGTCCTATAAATCCTCCCTCATCTCTCCAGCATAAGTATATTCTCACAACCACGGACTATTTCACTAGATGGGTTGAAGCAGCTCCTCTTAAGCAATGCAAAGCCACCCAAGTGATCTCTTTCCTTGACATCCAGATTGTCACACGCTTTGGTGCTCCAGAGTATTTAGTTTTTGATAATGCATCCTACTTTTATTCGATCGATATAACTGAATATGCCTTTGAGATGGGAATTAAGCTCAAATTTTCTGCCAATTATTACCCTCAGGGTAATGGCTTGGCTGAATCATCAAATAAAAACCTAATTAATATTCTCAAGAAAACTGTAGCCTCTCATCACAGAGATTGGCACACACAGTTGTATAATGCATTATGGGCAGATCGAAGCACCCCAAAAGCAGCAATTGCAAATTCCCCATAGTGTCTGGTTTATGGCAAAGAAGCCATTCTCCCCACTAATCTCACCATTCCTTCATTACAATTGGCCCAGTATGTTCAAGAAGATGATTCTTCTCCCCTCTAGAAGAGGATTGATACCCTTTTGAAGCTAGAGGAGGACAGGGAAATAGCTAAGAACAACTTGTATCATCATCAGCAGATGGTGAAGAGATGGTTTGATGAAAAATCTTCTTCTGATAGGGAGTTTTCCATTGGTGATCTGGTTTTGAGGTGGGACAAGCAACATAAAGACAAAAATCTGTACACCAAGTTCCAACGCCTTTGGCTAGGACCTTTCATTATTGCTGAAAAGATTGGTCCCAACACAATTCGATTGCAGACATTGGAGGGAGTTGTAGACACCTACCCGGTGAATATATCTCTTCTCAAGAAGTATTTCGTCTGAGCAATTTGATGCATTTGTATATAGGTGTGGTTGGTTTCAGTCATTTCTTTTTAGTCTGGACATGCTGATTGATTTTGTTGTTTTGATTTGATTTTAGTAGTAAGGCTTCACACTTTTGGTAATGGCTTGGAATCATTTTTCTGGGGGCAACAATTGTTTCTAAAGTACCAGCATTGTTATTCATCCTATTTCCTGGCTTATGATTAAAATTTCCTCTAAGGAATAAACAGTCAATAAGTGCAGTATTTATGGATTCTTTTCACCTTGATCATTATTTTTTTCACAATGTTTCATTTGTGTAATTGAGGTATAGGGGTTGGATATCATTTTTCTATATGATGTTTCATGGTTGAACAGTGTATCATAATAGCTTGACCAGATTCGATTGCTCATGGATCCTTTTATAATCACTTTGAATATAAATTTTGTTTAAAAAAAAAAAATTATAAGTTACAAGGTGGGTAGTCTTGTTATCAAGCTAACCCATTAGGTTCATAAGTGCTTAAAGTGGAATGACATCTTCACATCAAGCCACCACACTTGGAAGATGACTTTCAGTTATTTTGAAAGTTGGAAGATCCTATTACAGTTCGTTCCATTCATGATCCACAAAGCACTAGTGAGTAACATTATCACTAAATGGTCACCAAGCCATGGTAATGCCTTGTAACTTATGCCATAATAAACTGTTTCCTTCACATAAGATTTTGTCGTATACAAGAACAGGGGGGTCTTATCACAAGCCAGCCCTGCTATGATCATGGGTTTGACCTTGGACTGGGATTATCACTATGTGGTCACTGTAGTGCTCTAGTTTTTACAACATAGCACTAAGTAAAATTTCTGAGTTAGTTTTATATGTATTAAACTTATTCAGGTATATATGAGTAAATTTCTAACAAAATTTCTATGCTTCTAAATGAAATTTAGAATACTGTTTTGTCTTTAACAATCATACATTTGAATTTAAAAAAAAAATAATAAACTAACATATCAACATTTTCCTTCAACAATTTGTTTTCAGCATAAGGGTATGTTTCACAGTAATAAATTAGTAAATAACAAGGTATATGTATGTTCAGAGCACGTTTTAGCATAATAATCAAATAAAATAAATAAAAAGGAAATTACTTGATGCTGATGCTAGTAGACCGTAGGTTGTAGCAGGTTATGCTTATATTCTCTTAGTCAGCCAAGACAATGTGTCCACCCTACCGAGCAGCTATTATCTTGTTGGTCCTTGGAAATCAAAGGATTTCCAAGCCCCCGAGCTCACAAACTAATAATCCCGAGAGCAGTATTTACTTAGGTTCTCAAAACCTTTCTCTATTCTCAAACCTTTCTCTCCACTTAGAGCTATCCCCTCATTCCCTTCCACTTTCTCCCAATGTCCTTTCTTCCCCCATCAAATCCTCCCTATATACATTTCCTTCCTCGAGAAGACCTTGGGCTTACTCCACCGCCCCAAACTCCCCCTCTCGAGCCCCTCAAACATTTACTCCTTTCACTTAGTTCATTCATACACGTTACATTATAAAAATGTATTTTTCACACTCAATGTACCGAATAATCAATTACACTCACGGTAAAATTTATTTGATTTTGATTGTTGGTTGTAAGTATTTATTATGGTAGGAATCATTACCCAAAGGTTATCTATTCGAGACTAAGTTTATTAACTACTAGTCTATTCACCACCTTTGTATTTAGTGTTTTTAGGATAAAATAATAAAATAATATATAAATAGTTGACTTTTCAATTTGGACAAGGTGTGTCTTAATGGTCTACCTCATCCGTCAAGATAACTTATCTTGAGATTTAAATTCTAAGATTCGTATTGAATAATTAAATAGTAATAAACCATTTTCCATCACATCACATCCATTCCAAAATTGTTATCCTATTATGTCTAACTTAGAAATGGAAATAATCACACTCTAATCATTTATTAATCAATATTTAAATTTTACCTATATTGCAATTGTTATGACATGGATAGTAATATTATTAGAATAACATTAATTAAATAATAATATTAATTAAATCACCACAAAGTAATAATAAATGGTGAATTAGTAAAAATGTTTTTTAAATCATTTGTTTATCACATGAGTACCCTAACATCAACATAGTATCCTCGTTCTTCTAAACAAGCACCCTTAAGGGCTTAAACAATCTTACTAATTAATTAGACAGTACCATTACCTTATTTACAACAATTCTCAGATGACAATGTTAACTGATGACACTTGTCTCAATTGTTTATCACGATGTTTACCAACAAGTAATACATAGCTTAATTGATTTGTTTTACACATCTTAAATAACTTTATATTCATTATCTGAGTTCGATCAATGCATGATTAACATAATTACTTATGACGACTTATACATTTATTCAATATGTTGAGTGTTTGTATATCGATACTAGTGTACATGTGCAAAGCGTGCATGCGTGGCCAGCGTATGCATAGATCAGAAATGTACTATAGACAAACCCCATCCCGCCTATGCATACCTGCTAACTAATAGTAGTATTTAATCCCATGTAGAAGAACAAGCATAATATATATAATACAATTACTTTAACATCCTCAGTTATTTAACAGTTAATTCTTTACGATTTCACATCATTATCTTTGTGTTTACATTAGTTTAATCAATCATGTACAAGGAAGGGTACCTACTACCACTAACTCGGAATCAAGGGATACCCAACCCTCAACAGTACTAACTAACACATCCTCCCATCATAACCTACGTCCTGCATCCTCCCTATCCTTCCTCTGCTAGTACAAAAGTGGATGTCAGACTCACCGACCTAACCACATAGAATCTGAGAGCGATAGCGTCGGCTGAACAGTGGACCTATCCTCTCCTAGCAGGAATCCGACCATCGTCATCACAACAACATGGGGAGTGTGTCTCAGCACGGCCCTCCCACGACCTCGGGTATCATGGAAACATAGGGTGGGTAACACATCCATCCCTCTCAACATACTAGGCCTACGCCCTTATCAAATCATACTTTGCTGCTATCGAGATTATCAGTTTGTGTCATCGTATCATCATTTTAGGATGCTAAGGTTTATTGTATGAACAAGTTCTTATTGCATAGACCAGATCAAGTAACTAGCTATCCCATAGCCTTTATGTCCTGTAGTTTAGTATTTCGCAAAATACACATTTTATAGAAAGTATTTCCCATCAATCACCAATTGATCCATATTATCATCATCATTTTATTTCTTGCGACAATTTTAGTTCATCAAAGATGCATATGACATATAACACTTCAATAAATCATATCATAAGATGGTATCCATGTACCGCATCATATATTTCACATCTGATTAATGAAAACATATAAAGATATATTGTAATCGTAAAACAAGGGAGTCCTATGAAAATCATGACATCATAACCGCATAACGTAACAACATCATAATCATAGTGAAATCATAAAACATAGTAACATCATATAATTGGGTCCATCATGTTGTAATAAAGTTTACTCAGTCGAGCTGAGTCCAATAGATAATAAGTGACTATGTAGTATGGTTGACTGATAAACATGCCTAATCAAAATATGGGGCGTTACATACACCCTCCCTTCAGGAAACTTCGTCCCGAAGTTACGGTGAAAATAATGCAGGAAAATTTCGACACATAGTCTCTTTATTCTCGCAAGTAGTAGGTCCTGGCCATACTTGTCCTACTTATCTTTCACTTGACCAAATATGTCGATATTATCTTAAAATGTTACTTCTTTTATCCCATTCTATGTGTTCTAATAATTTAAGAACATTTAGATTAATCCTTCTGTCGAATCTCAATGTTATGCCTATTATGCCTAAATGTTATAATCATGTGCTATCCACCTTAGTGTCATACATCTTACCTTTTTAGAATATCCTTTAAGTTACATCACCTAGATAGGTTTTCTCATCACACAACGAATTTTCCAGAAGCTTATATTGATCCAACTTAGCATGAAATAATCAATGATTTAAAATGGAAGTCTTATAACTCATCATTTGTATGCACTCAACACACAACTACCAAGGGCCCTTAAGGATGGATAACTCTCTCAGGAAAAGAAGGTTCATGTCCTTTAAATCCTAAGGTCATACATTAATGTTTCCTTATCGGTAATAAGCGATAACAAAGTACTGTATCATTCATTAAACTAGGAGGACTATTATTGTTTACATGGTTTCTTATCAAAATTCAAATGTTATCATGTTTATTTATTATTCTCTTTTTTTCGAACTAATATAATCTCGTGGGGAAACCATTACTTCTTTAATTCATATCTTTACTTAATGCTCCTTACGAACTACGACTCATGCATCTCGTATTGCGCCCCTTTGTTATCGATTAAATTTTATGACTTCAATGCACTCCCTTATAGAATACCATCATTTCACATGCACCATGAATTCCAAGTTATCGTGGCCTTAAAAATTTCTTGTTTGACAACCCCCTACATTGTCGACCTGCTCTTAATCTACCGTTACTAGGTGAAGGTGAAGAGCATGCCTTTATTTGAGGTACTAAAATTTAATCCCTTGTACCCCCAAGACTAGACACCACTTGCACATGCTCATTCTACTATGATCTACTCTTCATTACTATTGTTATATTCTTTCCTTGCCACCTCCTTTCATCATTAACTTATGAGTATATCATGCGTTATCATACTCTCCCTAATAGTGATGCCACATTCCCTAACATATTCATGTTACTTCATCATTGTGTTCCTTTATGCATATATGCATTGTACATTTCAGGCTTAATGATAATGCCCTTCTATTTCGTTATTTATCCCTACCCCACTTACTGATGGTCCTCATCAGTTTATCCCATAATTATATTATTACTAATTTCTTGCCTTCCTCAATTTGTTTATTTTTCTCGCATAACTCTATCCACCAACATGACATTAGTTCCATTTTCTACCTTCGTTCTGCTCCCATCTCTCATACATTAATGTACATGTCATTTCATGCACATTCATTAGACGTTATTTGTTGATACAATCCATCGCATCTAGGATCTCCTCATGCTTTACTCTTTACAATCCACGCTTAATCATATTACCCCATATTGCATAGCGTTTTACATTACGTTGACCCCCATATTAGTTGAAAATTATATCCTTCGTTGATTGTATTATATTAATGTTCACATTACGTGGCCCGTACGTACACTCACTATATATTACTTCATTTAATAATACTTATCATATGCCATTACTCTTTCTTTTTGTATAACAGGTTCATTGAGTGCTTGCTTCTTTTTTCTTTTCTTATCGTTAATCTCAATAACTATCGTAATTGTATTCATATTAATATGCATACCTACTATCACCCATGTATCAACTACGTCGATATCGGTGTCCGTTATAACTATCACCTATCTATATATTTGCAATTCTTTCCACAAGGAAGTTCATCATTAGGGAGAACATGCCCCTTACTCGTTATTAGGAAAACTAATTCTAGATAATGGAAACAACTTATTATTTGCTTAAATGGAAACGAACATTTCTCTTAGGTGAACATTCTAATATTTATACAGATTTCCGCTATTAACTCATTAAATCAACAAAATCTTCTCTTTTTTTTTTCTAAATGACATACATAACTAGCACTAGAATTTGATCTATCACTGTCAAAACGTAAGCTCAAATTAGATCTACAACGTGTGAATTTTGGTAGCAAAGTACACTTCATATGTACCACAATGAAGTTACAAATACATGCCGACAACTTATCATAAGCTGGTACAAGGTTGTCCTTCAAGTTTATCATAAGCAGTGTTGCAATATCTCCAATTTCTCCTGATATTTCCGATAAGTTTATTTTCCAACCCAAGGCGATATATTCCTAGATATGATGTTCGCAACTTCAATCAGAGTGACAACTCTCTAATGCATCCAATCCCTAGATAGGAATCCACCTTAAGAAATGAACCCTATCAAACAAATATGGTTTAGCAAGGCATTGTACCAAGCTACTCCTAGCTGCTTTAAAAGGCTCAACAAGTTGGCATCAACACCAACAAGTCCAACCTCAATTTGTTTCAATCCTGCCTCGCACATGATTTCCATGAAAAGCATTTGAAAATCTCCCCTAGAGTTTCATTGCGTCCAATCCTAGTCCTCTCCTAATGATACTAACCCTAGCATTTCAAGTCTCCTCTAGGGTTTTTTCTCTCGTAAATCTTATCACCTCCTCCTATTGCATCACGAAAGTACAAATACTCCACACAGTTTTATTGACGTGATACCATCATCTAGCTAACTCTAATGATCTTTTTCCATCATAGAGTTTGCATCCCACAATGATACCATGGATTATCAATTGTACTTTAGTATAAGCTTCATGTCCTATTTAAATTTTAATTGTCATTAAATTTAGATGTTTTAATAGGTTAATTCTAGTATTAATAATGATATTAACACTAAATCCATCATCAATTCAAAATTTACAATTTACTACTTCATCCAATATAACATCTAATTTGATTATAACCCTATTTCAATTTAGAACATAAACATATTTTAAATTAATTATATATAAACTTATATAATTACATATAATTAATTTAAATTTTAATCTAAATTATCAATATAATTAAAACTTTAAAATTGATATACATAGGCTTAAATCGTTAAATTTCAACTTTTTTTTTTAAATAATTATTATTATGATTATTAATTAATTAATTAATTTATTATTATTTGTTGGATGCCAACCATGGTGGAAAAAGGCGCATTCCTACGGCATCCACCCTATCCACGTAGATAACGTGCTGTACTTACTGCATCCTTCATCCACGTAAAGGCTATGCTCCATGAACCTGCTTCACATAATGCGTCCACGTCTAGGTGAAGGCTATGCTACATGCGGCCACTCGTACTACATGCAAAATAAACTAATAAAGAATTCATACAAACCCTAAAAGAGGAAAACTCTCACAGTTTGTCATTTCTTCCATCAATTTTTTTGGGGAGTTCGGCTCTGCAACTCCACCATGGCAAGGGATGCAGGTATAATCTCCACCTTGTTCCTACCTTAATCAGGTAGGTTTTGTTGTATTAATTTTATTGTCTTGGTGTGGTAGCTGCTGGTGCCCCTTTCTGGGTTTAGTGCACAGAGCATGAGTTTGAAGAATCCAACGGTCAGCCAACATTTTGCTCAAGTGATCAGGGTTGGGTGTGTAACTACCTAGAACTGGAAGGATAGCTGGGCATTAAGTTCCTGAGCTCGCTTTCTTATGGATTTCCACAGCTTTCGTGGGAACATAAGTGGTGAAGGGAACCCGATGCAAAGTTTCAAAAGACAAGGTCATGGGACGAGGGCGTCAGTTCCCGATCTTGACTACTCCATTGTCTGATCCGTTTGGGGAAAAGAAAGTCATCATAGTTCCCAATTCCAAGTGTTAAGCATTGAGAGATAGCACCCACGCTACAACCATGAGTCATGAGTTGTTCACAAAGCGTCAGGGATGGGGTTATTCATAATTGGCTGTCAAGTGCTTTCACAGGGTTATGTTCCACTTAGCATGTGCAAAGCAAATAAAAACAATGCTGAGAAATTCAGGGAGAAGGGAGTGGATTCCATTGTCTGTGTTGCTGTCAATGGCGCATACCATATGAATGGGTGGGAAGAGAAGCTGCAAGAAAAAGAAGCTATTGAGTTCTATAGAGACTTTGATGGACAATTTCACAATAGCTTGGTGTTAGATTTGGACTTATCTGTCGCTTTGCTTGGCCATCGCTTACAAAGGTACTGTATAAATGCTATAGCCGTGTCTAATATGCCATGTCCTCTTTTCAGTCAGAAGGGTAGTTAAGACCATTGTTGTAACTATTCTTCCATTGCTTCTGTCCAAAAGCTTCGTCTTCTTTCCCTAGGTGAGCTTTATTAGGGATGTTATAAATGAGTATGTAGGTAGGGGTAGGCGGCCAAGTATGGAAATATTGATATCTTTGGTGTCCTTCACACAAATGCGTTTGCTACAGGAGGTCTCATGATAGAGTCGCCCTCCCTGTAGGTAGTTGTGGCCCTCGTACACCATTAACCGCATGCCCCTTTCTGGGTTTAACGCCCATCCCACTGATTGTTGTTTTGAAATTGGATTTGTTTTACAGCTTAGTGGTATTCATTTCTGGCTTTTGCATTTAGACTTTACAGTGATGGTTTATGATACAGAACGGCATCATAGTATGGCTTTTGCAAAAAAAAAACGATGTTTTGCAACTCAAAGATAGAGCAGCCCCCCCCCATTCGATTCAATTCAGGTACAAGCTCCATTACTGGTGAGTAAATTAGCTATCGGTCTATTCACCAATAAAGTTTACCTATACTGCTTCACTCCTCCATCATCATGGAGAGGTGAGAGCAAAGCTAAATTCATTAGCTAATAATAATTATGTATTGTCTGAATGACTTGATATACGTTTAGGGGTCATTTTGTTCGGTGTAATTCGACTCCTTACTCACAGAAATGGTCATACATTCCCGTTTAGGTTAAAACAGGCGATGAAATGTGATGAGATTTGTTTGTTTTTTTTTTTTTTTTGTTATGTTATATTGTCTTTATGTTTGAACTCAGCGTGAGAGGGCGTTGCCATATCTCTGTCCACCCTTGAATGATATATTTGTTATTCTAAACTCAGTGTGAGCTAGATTGTGAGGGGTGCAGCCCAGCTCTCTGCAAATAATTTTGTGGCAATAAAAAAGAGCACGAGCTCTCAACAGAGGGGGCGCATCCCCATAAACTCTGCAAATAAATTTTATAAAAAGTTATTAAGTTTTCAAGATTTTGGATGCACTCGCCAGTCTTACTGCCCTTCCTGAATGGTGCACGGGCAACTTTTTCAAATTTACTTACATATGTTCAAATTGAATTACTGCTAGGACTGATTTTTCAGAGAATGGTCTATCTACTGTGGATTTCATCAGCTAGTGGGTTATTGAGGTTGAATTTGAAGACAATCATGTAACCATAAAGTCTCATCGTATTGTTGGATTTGGATTGGAAGTGCAATATCAACCATAATCGTGAAAAAGGATTATAATAGGGAGTAAAAGTTGGGAATTAGAGTTTTTTTTTTGTTTTTTTTAACTCAGCTTATCCTGCCTACGACTGTCTTCAAACACATCTTAATGTTGTTTTGACTATAAACAATCTCTTATGTCAGTAACTTTCATCTGTATTTGACATCTCCCATTGTTTTTTAGGGAAGCTCGCTAGTTGTAGCTTGGCTCATGATTAGTACTTTTCCGGAATTGACCCAGAAGATAAAGTGATGTCACTTGACAGCTAAGTGATTACTAAAAACACAACAGAATAACTCAGTTGCATACAATAATAGAACAACAAAATTAAAAATGCATCGAGATTAAAAACTCAAGGGCATTAGAATCGGAGAAACCCACTCGGATACAAAAACTGCAGATTTAACTAGACTTCCAAGACTCAGAAAATTGCAAGCTATGCATGTATAGATTTAACCTTGTTTTTTCCTCCATTAATCCTCGGGCAGAGAGACTGCCAAAATCAACTGGCAATCTATAGCTGTCCTAAGCTTGTTCAATTTAATGCTAGCTTGGTTGTTAGGGTTTTTACTCCTCTTGTGGCAATTAGGGCTACGTGATTTAGTGCCAAGGGGGTAGCCATGCCAACTAATACAACAAGAGAAATAGCATTTGTTTTAATCCAAAAGTCTATTTAACAATCTAAATGGCAACCCTAAGTCATCAAATGTCTCTCCACATAGGTAGATTAGGTAAGATATATATATATATATTAACATATATGCTATAATGTTGAGTACTATTTTCTGTTCTTGTCAAGGCAATAAGATCTAATGATACTTCAAATTGAATTTGCCAATATCTATATATCTATATATATCACTGCTTATATATTGTTTGCAAAAGAAAATATTCATATATATTTTGTATTGTTATACACTACTTTCAGTTAGAAATAAAATGATTGTCTTTGCAATCTTATAATAGTTCGCATTACTTCATTTACATCTGTGATACATTTGTTTCTGCAGCCTAGTTATTTTCTTTATTTTCTAAGCTTAACTTTTCTCTTGCAGGAAGCAAAAGTTGTGTGCACAGCAACTAAGAAGTTGGAGGGTGAAATCAAGATAGTTGTGACTGTAATGATCGATTGTATCTTTTGCTTTAGGTTGTTTCTGTTCAAGTTTCCAGGTTGAGGTTGAGGAGGCTATGTTTATACAGAATTTCAAAATTTTATGTTCAATTTTCTTTTCTTTTTTTTATTTAAAAAAAAATATAGTATTAGGAATTGGCATGTAGTTACTTTGTAGTGTGAAATTCCTGAAAATTCCAAGGTTAGTAGGCCCTAAGGTCTAAGTTTTCGAGCCTTCGCTCTGAGACCATCTGTAGTGCTCTAGTTTTTACAACAGAGCACTAAGTAAAATTTCTGAGTTAGTTTTCTATGTATTAAACTTATTCAAGTATATATGAGTAAATTTCTAACAAAATTTCTATGCTTCTAAATGAAATTTAGAATACTGTTTTGTCTTTAACAATCATACATTCGAATTTAAAAAAAAAAGAATAAACTAACATATCAACATTTTCCTTCAACAATTTGTTTTCAGCATAAGGGTATGTTTTGTTAAATTTTTAGTATTAAATCACAATACTATAGGATCTTTGCTGAGAGAATAACATCTACAGTATATCGATGCATGACAAGCATCACAAGAATCAAAAGCATAGAGACAAGAGACACAGAGTTTCCATGGGGAAAACCCTAAGGTGAAAAACCCCACAACTTCCTCAGAGATAGAGAGAGCAATGGCTCAACCAAAATACAACCAAATAATACAGAGATAGTCTCCTAGCAGATGATCCTCCTCCTCCTCACTAGTGCGCCACTTTTCAAAGAGAGAGATAGATGCTTTTCCGAGTGAGTAAAATAGAGATCTCCTATCTCTATTTATACTCACCTTTTTGCCCAGTGACCTACTGGGGCCGACTTGTCTACTTGAGTACATCCACATTATATTATATATTAAATAGGGCCGACCCCATAAGGTGGTCTAATAACCCATCGGCAAGTACACACACTTGCGACACTTGTCAATCCACATGACGACACTTCCTTATAGAGAAATAACACATCTCTTATAAGGGTACAATAAATATATATATAATACAATGATGAAATACATTCCGAAGTTACATATACATCAACACTCCCTCTTAACTAGGAAGGTATTTCTCGACACAGATCTGCTAGACAAGTCTTCTTCTCTGGATCATCGTCATCATCATCGTCACTGCTGCTGCTATCTCATCCAATCTCTGTCTCTACTCGTCATAGGAAGTTCTACAGAGCCAGTCCTTTTTCATACTGGATGTAGGCCCACCACCTGCAGGTCTTCGTCATCACTGGCCATACTGTGGAATCCTCAGGACTTTTACGTGCGTCACAAAACCTCGAAAGAGCATTTGCCAGATGTCCCAGGGCACAGATTACATGCCATAGGCAAAACCTCGAAAGACCATCTGCAAATCTCCCAGGGCACAAATTATATGTGACCTCACCACAAAACCTCGAAAGAGAATCCCAGGACTGATTACGAGCACACGGCTCAACCTATCGGATCTCCCAGGGCACAGATTACATGTGGTCACCACAAAACCTCGCAAGAGCATCCCAGGACTGATTACGAGCACACAGCTCAACCTATCGGATCTCCCAGGGCACAAATTACATGTGGTCATGGCAAAACCTCGCAAGAGCATCCCAGGACTGATTACAAGCACACAGCTCAACCTATCGAATCTACCAGGGTACAAATTACATGCCATAGGACAAAACCTCGAAAGAGCATCTACCAGATATCCCAGGGCACAAATTACATGCCATAGGCAAAACCTCGAAAGACTATCTGCAGATCTCCCAGGGCACAAATTATATGTCCTCCCAAGCAAAACCTCGAAAGAGCATTTGCCAGATGTCCCAGGGCACAAATTACATGCCATAGGCAAAACCTCGAAAGACCATCTGCAAATCTCCCAGGGCACAAATTACATGCTTATCTGCACAACCTGATCCACGGCCATAGAGTATCAAACTGATACTCACCATACATCATCCTGATGTATCCATGATCATCCTGATCATCATCACTGCAACATCCTGTTGCATGTCATCTAGAGCAACATCCTGAAGCTCGTCATCTATGATCATCCTGATCATCAATGCATCTACCTGATGCATACCAAGTATCTACCTGATACATATCATCATACATGATCCTCCTGATCATCAATGCATCTACCTGATGCATACCAAGTATCTACCTGATACATATCATCATCCATGATCCTCCTGATCATCAATGTATCCACCTGATACAAATACAAATACATGATACATATCACCATTCATGATCCACCTGATCATACAATGTACCCACCTGATACATATACAGATACATGGTCCAAGCATCCAACATGATGCATATACAAAATACATACACATGATCCAACTGATCATATCCAGCATCTACATGATGCATACATACATACAAAAATGATCCAACTGATCATATCCAGCATCCAACATGATGCGTACATACATACAAAAATGATCCAACTGATCATATCCAGCATCCAACATGATGCGTACATACATACAAAAATGATCCAACTGATCATATCCAGCAGAAATCAGAACATCATCCTGATGCTCATCATCCAGCACTTACATCCACAGCCATGTGAAGGATCCTCCTTCCAACATGCTTGGAATGGGTTCAGCAAATGTGTCCATCACTTCTTCCTCGAAGTGTCCTCGATCTGAAGAACGCCAAGCCTCTCCCTGAAGTACTCGAACTTCACCCTGGCTAGTGGCTTCGTCAACACATCTGCAATCTGCTCGTCCGTCGCAACATACAGGAGCTTCACAGCTCCTCTCTGCACCATATCCCTGATATAGTGATATTTGATCAATATGTGTTTCGACCTGTCATGAAACACTGGGTTCTCGGACAGCTTCACACAACTCTGGTTATCACAGAAGATACCAGTAGCCTCCAACGGGAGATCAAATAACTCAGACAGTAGCTTCCGTAGCCCTACTACCTCACAACTAGCTGAACAGGCTGCAACATACTCTGCCTCAGCTGTACTCAGTGCTACGCAGGACTGCTTCCTGCTAAACCAAGAGATCACACCTGATCCCATACTGAAGCAACACCCAGATGTGCTCTTCCTATCTGCAACACTGCCAGCCCAATCTGAATCAACATAACCCAGCAGGTTAAACTTTTGATTTTCCTCATATCTGAGCCCATAATCCACTGTACCCTTTAGGTACCTCAGAACATGCTTTACAGCAACCAGGTGAACACTCCTCGGATCCGTCAGGAACTGGCTCAATGTGTTCACAGCAAAGCAAATATCTGGTCTCGTGTTTGTCAGGTACATCAAGGACCCAATAATCTGACGATACATAGAAACATCAACTGGCTCAGATGAAGCATCACAAAGAAGCTTCAGATTCGATGCCATAGGTGTGGCCATGGCTTTGCAATCCATCATCCCAAATCTCTTCAGGATATCTACTGTGTACTTCCCTTGACCAAGGAAGATCCCACCTGCATTCTGCCACACCTCCATACCTAGGAAATAGTGCATCATTCCCAAATCTTTCATATCGAATTCAGCTACAAGCTTCCTCTTGGTATCTGCAATCATTTTGTCATCTCCTGTCACAAATAGGTCATCCACATATAGTAGTAGAATCACAGGATTCCCTTCCTCAACCTTGTAGTAAAGATTGGAATCCGCTTTACTCTTGGTAAAGCCCAAACTAGATAGGAAACTGTCCATCCTACCATACCAGGTTCTGGGAGCTTGCTTCAAGCCATACAAGGCTTTTTTCAATCTGCATACATAAGATTCCCTGTCATGTATTTCAAAGCCGAGTGGTTGTTCCACATATACTTCCTCTTCTACTACACCGTTCAGGAAAGCAGTCTTGACATCCATCTGGTGTATCTTCCATTTCATTGCTGCAGCCAGGGCAAGTACTGTTCTGATGGAAGTATATCTGGCTACAGGTGCAAAGGTTTCTTCATAGTCTATTCCTTCCTTCTGAGAGAAACCACGAGCTACGAATCTTGCTTTATATTTTTCCACACTGCCATCTGCAGCATGCTTGATTTTGTAGATCCACTTGGAAGTCACAACAGACTTCCCTTTAGGTCTTGGGACAACATCCCAAACATCATTCTTCATAATTGATTGGTATTCCTCAACCATAGCATCCTTCCATTCTTTCTTTTCTGCTGCCTCTTCATAACTGGAAGGCTCTTTGTTCATGATGTCATAGAGTAAAGCAACATAACTGGTGTGTGATCTGGTTCTCTTCTTTGCTCTGTGTTCTTCTTCTGGAATGCCAAATCTTTCTGCATCATGAATGAGCTCTCTAGCCCATACAGGTTTCCTCTTGTGAGAGTTATCCTCACGGGGTGGATCTACAGGTTCTTGTGGATCTTCAAACTCACGAGCAGTTTCTGGAACTGCTTCAGTCATGGTAGTGTCCTGAAATCTTGTTTCCTTAGGTTCTTCATAAACTTCGGTAGGTGCCTTTCTTGATTTGATGAATGCTGAATTCTCATCAAATGTTACATCCCTGCTGACATCAATCTTCTTGAACCCTGGAAAATATATTATGTAAGCCTTCGAGCTTTCACTATAACCCACAAAGATACTGTTATAGCTTGAAATGACACCTCTCCGTCCGTGACGACACTTGTTTCCCTTGGTCGCATGACGACACTTCTTGAGATCAAGTTCAGTCACACAACAGGACAATTGTGGATGGAGGAGTCATTTGGGACACTAAAAATGGTTGAAATTACCTCATTCTTGACCCATTTGATGTATATGACCCTTAGGAACATTTTTCCATACCAAACTATCTCCTGAAAATGAGCAGAAAAGCCTGTTTTTGGCCATTTTTCACTATGAGCGCGACTCTACTGTTATAATAGTAGCGTGTGTACGCGACTTTGTCTCATTTAAAGTAGCACCCATTGCCATATGTACGCGACTTTGTATACTGTAGAGTAGGGTACACTCTTGTTTTGGTCAAAATCTTGAAATTCGAGTAAGTTAAGTTGGTTGGGAAACCTCTTGAGTGGTTGTAACTTCTTTTCCTCTTTCTCATTGACTATATAAGGAGGGTAGAAGGGCCATGTGAAAGGACCAAGCCCAATTACAAAGTTATGCTGGAGGAATGGAGACCCTCATCCCCTCTCTTGTGCTTCAGTGTTGGTAAACCCTAGTACAATTGCTTAGAGGCTGGGATCTTTGGAGAACAGAAGCAGGAGACCTTGAATCTAGGTTTCGTGAAGTGCCAAGCTTGAAAGAAGGTATAACTTTATGTACTTGCTTTCATTCATCAATAAAGATCAGACGTTCTTCTCTTTCCAAATATGACCTATTAATGTGTCTCAGATTTGATTACAGTTTGTTTATAATCTGATGTCTTCTTCTATTATTAATATCAGTCTTATATATGTAGTCAAATGTATTTGAGAAAGGTATCAAGTTGTTTTGCAGGTCTGGGCATTGCGACACTGGATAAGCATTGAAGAGCGAGGGAAGCAAAGCTAGGATCAACCTTCTGAATGAGGTGCCTACATCTCTAAACCCTAATCTCTTCATTTATTTGTTGTACTTGCAGAATGCTTGTAAGTCTATCTTTATCACCGTAAGTTGGTAGTTTCTCCCCTGAACTATAGGTGCATTTTCCCCACAACAGAATGGCGACTCCGCTGGGGAAAGCCTAATTGCTTAGGGGTATCCAAGGTCATTTCTTCAGTCTTGTTTGATGGTCTTTGTTCATTTTCTTGATTAGGATCAGTTAGTAGGCTCTGTTTGACCCTCCTGGGCTTTTTACAGACCCTTCCCAGCCCTTGCAAACCTTTGTGGACCCAGTTTGGGGGTTTTAACCCCGTTTTTTAGACTTTTTTTTTTTAGTACGCTACTGTTTGTACCACACAGTAGCGCCCATACTACTATGAGCGCTAGTTTCCTTCATACACAGTAGCGCCCATACTGCTATGAGCGCTAGTTTCCTTCATATACAGTAGCGCTCAAAATCTGGGTTTGAAATTTTTGAGTTTTTGGGTTGTGGACCCAAATCTGGGGGCTGTGGCTGCATTTTTGGGGGTCCCTGATGACCTTAGGTCTGTGTTAAACCCCTGTAGGTGGTCTCCCATCCTTGTATTGATCCTACATTCATGATTTGAACCTCTTTTGATCAATTTGGGTTTGTTTGGAAAGTTTTGGGGTTTGTTGACTTAAGTTGGGGGGTTGTGGACCTGTTTGGTGTTTTGTACCCTAATTTGAGTCTGATTGAACTTGCTTGCCCCATTTCCACTGGATTTGAAACCTCTTGAGTCTTTTTGACCCTATTTGTATCTATTTGAGTGAAATTTCTCTTTTAGGTTGGTTTCTTGTCCTCCCTTATGCTTTTAGTTTTTCTTTTGTAGTGAAAGCTCAAGTGTTTTGGCTGTTGTTCAAGACCTTGTTTGCATTGTTTACGTGCAGACCTGACTTTACCAAACCATACTTCTTCGTAGGTCATTTGCTTCGTTTGGGTCTAAAAGTAGTTTTTGTACTCTTTTCCCAATGTTTGGCATGCTTACATCAATAAGAATTTGAAAGTCATATAAGGTAGCTTTTACTGCTCCATAAAGAGAACCTGAAAGTTTCTTTGCTTTGCTTTGATAGTAGGTTAGTTTCAGTTTTTGTTTCTTACCTTTGAAAAGCATAAAGAATTTTGATTCATTTTCTAAATAGAGTACCTTGCAAGTGGCTTAAAAGATTTTAGAGTGCTTTGCATAAAAAAGAACGAGTTTTCTTTTGCATACCTAGTTGCTTGAGTAGCTGCATTCTTAGGTTTTGAGTTTAATTTTTTACATTTAGACTTTATTTTTACCTTTTTTGCATTCAAAAGATTAAAAAATTGCATTTGCACATGCATTCTAGATCAGAATTTTAAGACTTGCATTGAAAAGAAAAAGATTTGTTTGGTGGTAAATATTTCATTTTCAGTACTCTATTTCTATTATAACCACTCTCACACACCCACTACCTTTTTGAGTAATCAAGTAACCTTTAAAATGAACTCTAATAAAATGAACTAGCAACATTTTCTTTTCTAGGTTACACTACACCAACTAGTTTTGGTTAGGATCTTGGGTTTAAAACACCTTAAACCACCCAAGATCACACATTGCGCAAAAATCGTAGTGAGACTATCATTAGGCAAACCCACCTCACTCAAAATTTGCCTGGGAGCATATGCAGTAGGTCAATGTGAGATCAGTTTGTGGGAATACCCCTCCTACTTTCTGTCCGAGCATACGCCAGGATCGGATTGCGTATTGGGGACTCTTTCGAGTTTCGGGCTTAGCTACCCTGCCCACGCTTTCTGATTCGACCGGTGACTGTTCCCCCAGGAATTTTCGGTGTTGTGGTATCCTTAGTATCAGACTCTAGGTTCATACACAGGTGACAGCGGAGGGTATATCTGCTGTACCTAGGACAGACGTGGGAGGAAATCCCTTGCAGGTCTTTGGGAGGGCGGTTGGGTGATTCCAGCGCTTGCACCCTTAGTCATTGTATTGTGGACCCCGGGTAACTGTCCTTCATCCTTCGTTGATCTGTTCTGGGCCCTCATCATCCCAGACTCTTCTCCGGAAGGCATCTGTTTGCCTGGTTTGATTTACTTAGGACCTTTTTTTTAGTGGTGTGCTCTTTGTGCTAATTTTTTTTTTAGTTTGCCTTAGAGAACTTCTTGTTCTTTTGAGCAGGAAACTATGTCTAGCATTCCGGCGAGTGCCAATCAAGGTACCCCTGTTCCGGGGGATCCTTGTGCTGTTCCATTCATTGGAAACATTGGTGCTCCCTTAATGGCTACTCTGAATCTTCCTGGATTCACTATTGGGCTGCCGGTTTGGTTGTTTTCCACTCCGAATGCCTTGCATGCTCCTGACGCTTCTTTTGTGAGCACCTCAAATCAAGAGCATCAGAACCCTGTTCCTCCTTTGCCAGTAACATCTTCTCCTCCTCCTTCTACCTCATGTGGCGAAAGTAGCAATACTAGTAACCAGCAGTCTAAAAGGAATAGACGGGGGAAGAATAGGAAGAAGATGCCAAAACAAGGGGGCAAGCACCCTGCCTCTGCAAATCATGCAGGGGGCACCCACCCAGCCTCTGGAGGTCATGCTGGGAGAAAACTTTTAGTCACTGAAAATCATACTGAAAGTTTGTCTTCAACCACTGTCAGTCATGTTGAGGACACGTCATTGATCACTGCTAGCCATATTAATGACAAGTCACCAGTTCCTGTGAGTCATACTGGAGACACCAGATCAGCCACTGCAAGTCATGCTGAGGGAGTTGACATTGTCGACAAACCCAACAAACAGAAGCTTAAGTTCCCTTGTAAGTTTTGCGAGGGAGACCACCTTACTTACTTGTGCCCTGTACTTCCAGAAGTGCAAAAAGTGTGGTCCTTAGTTCAAAAGCCTTATGCTTCTGAGCAACCAGCCTCTGTGAGTCATGCTGGGGGCAAGCTGTCAGCCAATGCTAGTCATGCTGAGAGTACTGACGTTGTAAAGGAGTCTAAACCTATAGGACGGAAACCAAAGTTCCCTTGTAAACTTTGTAAGGGAGATCACGTTACTCACCGATGCCCTGCCATTCCAGAGGTACGAAGAGTGTGGTCCATGTCTGAAGGAACCTCTATTCTTGAGTTGTCTATAGATTCCCTGCATCCAGATCAACTTTTGGTTGATAAAGTGGTTGAACCAATGCAATCTTTGGTCGACCCCACTCTTCCTTCGGAAAGTGAAGTGATTGAATCGATGCAATCTTCGACCGATCCCATCAGTCCTTCAGAGATTGATGCACCTACTACTGAAGTCTTCTGCATTACCAGTTTGGATATTTCTGAAAAAGGGGGCACTTCATCTGTGCCATGTGAACCCCTACCAAGCCCTAGGATTGTTTCCTTTGATTGGAATAGTCTAGCCGAGCCTCGCCTTCCTTCTTCGACACCTTTCCAGATAAAGGTTGATATCGGGAACCATACGGTTGATCGATGCATTGTTGATGAAGGTGCTTCTGTTAGTATCTTATCCGCTTATGCTTGGAGAGATTTGGGTTTCCCTAATATTATTCCAGCTGTTAATTGGCCGTTGACCTTCGATAGAAGACCTAGTGAACCGATCGGATTCCTCCGTCAGGCACCTGTTACCTTGGGTGGAAAAACAGTCTTAGTTGATTTTATGGTTCTAAAGGACCCTATGGATTTTGATATGATCCTCGGGCGTGATTACGTTTATGCTATGCATGCTGTGGTGTCTACGCTTTTTCGTGTGATGCATTTCCCTCATAACAAAAACATTGTCACCATCGACCAGCTTGCATTCGTTGATCCTCCTTATTACCCATCTGTAGACCAGTCTGATCCCTCGTCATTAGGCACTACTATGTCACATGCGCCCCATGTGGCATATTGTTCCTTGAGTTCAACTGCTACTGAGAAGAAGTCTCTGATTTCATGCTTACCTTCTCGGGACTTGGTCCCAGCTTTTGACCAAGTGACACCTCCATCTGAATGTTTAGATATGTATTCTATCTGGGATGATATACTTCCTTCCGATGAAGTTTTCCTAGAGTCTATAGTACAGTCTGCCATTCATTTGGATGTTGATCCAGTCGCAGTCATGTCCAGCCCCGGTTTGACCTTAAAGTTTGATCTTCCTACTGTTGAGTCTTTGGACTTTCCTATAGATCCGCAAATCGGTGTTCCTGCTGAGTTTGATTCTGCTTCTAGAATTTTCAAATCCCGTGATGATGAATTTGTTTCTGCAGATTCCATCATGTCCTTCAACTTTGATCTTCATCCTGAATTTGATCTTGTTGATTGTAAGTCCTCGGGCTTGGGTACCATAGAGTCTTCATTTGAAAACTCTGCCTTGTTTATGCCTGCTGTTGATGATAGTGAAGTTGAAAGTATTTCTACCACAGTGACTTGTATCGGGTCTTCCTTTACATATGTTTTAGATATGATCCCGGTACTAATGTTTCTTGGAGACAGGATTCTTAGCTGGATGTATACTTGCTTACTGGTCCTTTTCGACACCTTGTGCGACCATGTCAGGTATATTCAGAACCTTGCATATAGGTTTAGGCTTCCCCGCTGTTATGTTGCATTTGAACCTTTTGCCATCCGAATTCGCCATAGGGTCGAACCTGTTGGATATTGGTGTGTTAGCCATCTCTTTATGCATTGTGCACCAGTCCGACAGCAGAACCTACCTAACATGGGTCATCCTAGTCAGCACCCTTATGCCATTCTGGTGCCCATGCTGAGTTTTTCTCATAGGTTCGGGAGCCTTTTTAGATTCACCATGACTTTGAGAAGAAGCCTCATATCTTTCTTCCTCATATATTTCTGGCCATCCCTGATAAGGTTCCCATCTTTGTGTTCAAATTGCATATGCATCTATTATGATCCCGCTTGCGCTAATGAGCCTGAAGCCGGCTTCCACGCTTTTAGCCCGTTGTATAAGCCTCCATCTCTGATCTCATTTCCGCTAAGCCCTGTATCATTTTTCCTTCGCGATTTGACACCTTTTACCTGGAGGAGACACACCCTGAGTGTCCTTATCTTGCTCATGTTCCTTGCATTAGGCATAGCTTTGTTCCATGCGCTTGGAGCTAGTTTCGCATGTCCCTGACACTCGTCTCCTCCCATTTCGAGCATTCTTCTGCCTTCACTTCGAGCTCGTTAAAAACAGTAAGTAGGTTTCGAGCATTCTTCTGCCTTCACTTCGAGCTCGTTAAAAACAGTAAGTAGGTTACGAGCAGTCTTCCACCTTTCCTTCGAGCTCGTTAAAAACAGTAAGGAGGCTATGAGCATTTCTTTCATCTTCACTTCGAGCTCGTTAAAAACAGTAAGGAAGTTATGAGCATTTTCCTATCTCCTTTGAGCTCATTAAAAACAGTAAGGAGGTCATGAGTTTACTTTTCCGGACTCGTTAAACCTTTACGGAAAAGATCCCTATGGAGTTCTCTTAAGCACTTTTCAGACTCCTTAAATAGGAAAAGTTTGCCGAGCATAGTTGTCTTTTCAGGCTCGTTAAAATAACTGAACCGACATCCACTTAGGTATAGAATTACCCCTTTTCCGGGCCTTGGTGGATAATTTACGGAAAAGGTATACTCTAGGTATACTCTTGTATGCGCTAGAAGAGTTCTTCTTCCATCATTTTACACTTTTTCGGGGAAGGAGACTAACTTTACGAAAAAGGACCTTTGGAGTCGTCTTTAGGGTTTTCAGACTCTCGAAATGTGAAAACACCAAGCGAGCATTCACCTACTCGGGCTTGATGTGAAATCCACGAGAGGGTAAGTAGAGGACTGTTTAAGTTTTTCAACTCTATAAGCAAGAAAACACCGCCGAGCACAGACCAATCCGGGCTCGATATAAAATCCACGGATAGGTGTATGGAGTTTTCTTCTAGGTTTTTCAGACTCCTTAAATATGAAAATACCGTCGAGCATGCTCTAGTTCTTTGTCAAGCTCGTTAAAAAATGACAAAGGAAAGGGAAGGGAAGAATGTTAAAATATCTTTCAATATGATGGCAGCAAGTCAACTATCTCCTTGAACAAAGCACCTGTTTTGAGTCTATCAAACAAGTTGGGTTCTAGCATTGGCCTTAGGGTAAACTTGATCTCAGAGTTCTTACTCCTCCGTTTGGTTAATCTTACAATCATATGGAGAATATGTTAATGTCTCCTACATTGCAGACTTGCATCGTGGTCCCTTTGTGTTCAAAGCTGCCTAAGTCACTCTTGTGTCGTGCTCACTGTTCAAGGATATAACCTGTGTCGGCCATTCTGCAGTTGCCTTGACCTCATGTGTCGGCCATTCCTTGGTGTCAGTCTGTTTCATCATGTGTTCAGTCCTACTCCAAATCAGCTCATACCTTTTGAGTGTCCCTCGTGTTGGATGATGGAGGATGCATTAAGGCCTCCCTTCCAACGAACTTCTTCCCATCGACTTCAGCTCATTGTGCTCTGGGAATGAAGTTTAGAGTTTCGGTTAGTACCTTGGGGATTGCAGTCATTAGTGGCAGTTTCCCTCGCTATTGGATAGATGGGAATACATCAATGTCTCCTATCCGATGGATTCTTCAAGTGTTCGACGGCAAGACCATCTATTCGCACTTGCTTGAATGTACTAGGTACCTTGGGTTCCATTTTCATTATTGGTGGACACCCTCGCGTTTGTTAACGGTATACATCAATGACCGGTAATCAAACGATACCTCCCATGTTCGACAACAGCTCATTTATTCGCATGGATAGGTTTGTACCTTGGGTTGTTTTTGGATGAAGACCTTGGGATCCTCGATAGCATCACCTCATTTATGTTATCGCCCGAGTTGCGCAAGACTGAGCCACACTCTTTTTGTCTCTTGATGAGACATAGATCCAGCTTGTTCTCTATGGCTATGTTCTCCAGTTTTGACATAGATCCACCTTGTATTTATGTGGCTATGTTTACACTTATGTTCCTCATGGATCCACGCTTGTATTCTAGTGGCCATGATATATGCATCAGTATTTTGGATCATTATTGTATCCTCTTGGAGATCATGTTCCACCATTTGAACATGGACAGTTACCCCATGGATAAGTTTGTCTGACTTTGCCTTTGCTTTCAGGTACTTCATTTGAGCCTATGATTCTTGGTTTCTCCGTTCCTCCACGATTCAACTCTTTTTTATTTATAATGTATTTCGGCCATCGTTTCCCATACTCCCTCTGACCTCATACATTAGGGGGCATCTGTTATAGCTTGAAATGACACCTCTCCGTCCGTGACGACACTTGTTTCCCTTGGTCGCATGACGACACTTCTTGAGATCAAGTTCAGTCACACAACAGGACAATTGTGGATGGAGGAGTCATTTGGGACACTAAAAATGGTTGAAATTACCTCATTCTTGACCCATTTGATGTATATGACCCTTAGGAACATTTTTCCAGACCAAACTATCTCCTGAAAATGAGCAGAAAAGCCTGTTTTTGGCCATTTTTCACTATGAGCGCGACTCTACTGTTATAATAGTAGCGTGTGTACGCGACTTTGTCTCATTTAAAGTAGCGCCCATTGCCATATGTACGCGACTTTGTATACTGTAGAGTAGGGTACACTCTTGTTTTGGTCAAAATCTCGAAATTCGAGTAAGTTAAGTTGGTTGGGAAACCTCTTGAGTGGTTGTAACTTCTTTTCCTCTTTCTCATTGACTATATAAGGAGGGTAGAAGGGCCATGTGAAAGGACCAAGCCCAATTACAAAGTTATGCTGGAGGAATGGAGACCCTCATCCCCTCTCTTGTGCTTCAGTGTTGGTAAACCCTAGTACAATTGCTTAGAGGCTGGGATCTTTGGAGAACAGAAGCAGGAGACCTTGAATCTAGGTTTCGTGAAGTGCCAAGCTTGAAAGAAGGTATAACTTTATGTACTTGCTTTCATTCATCAATAAAGATCAGACGTTCTTCTCTTTCCAAATATGACCTATTAATGTGTCTCAGATTTGATTACAGTTTGTTTATAATCTGATGTCTTCTTCTATTATTAATATCAGTCTTATATATGTAGTCAAATGTATTTGAGAAAGGTATCAAGTTGTTTTGCAGGTCTGGGCATTGCGACACTGGATAAGCATTGAAGAGCGAGGGAAGCAAAGCTAGGATCAACCTTCTGAATGAGGTGCCTACATCTCTAAACCCTAATCTCTTCATTTATTTGTTGTACTTGCAGAATGCTTGTAAGTCTATCTTTATCACCGTAAGTTGGTAGTTTCTCCCCTGAACTATAGGTGCATTTTCCCCACAACAGATACCCTTCTTTCCTGAAGGATCTAGTTTAGTCCTCTTCTCCTTTGGGACATGAGTGTATACTGGACAACCAAATATTCTGAGATGGCTGACTTCAGGTTTCTTACCAGAAAAGACTTCTTCTAGTGTCTTGTTGTCCAATATCTTGTGGGGTGTTCTGTTCTGCACATATACAGCTGTTCTAGCTGCTTCTGCCCATAGATGAATAGGAAGATCCTGGTCATGCAACATTGCCCTTGCTGCTTCCATGATAGTTCTGTTCTTCCTTTCTGCAACTCCATTCTGTTGAGGATTATAAGGAGCATTCAACTCCCTCTTAATCCCTGAATCACTGCAAAGCTTCTTGAAGTCATTTGAGGTGAATTCTCCACCATTGTCATATCTGAATGTCTTGATTTTCTTGTCAGTTTGATTCTCCATCAAGGTTTTGAATTCCTTGAATTTATCAAGCACCTCATCTTTTCCCTTCAAGAAGTATACCCAAGTCTTCCTGGAGAAGTCATCAATAAATGATACATAGTAAACATACCCACTTAGGGAACTGGATGACATGGGGCCACATACATCTGAGTGGATGATTTCCAGGATGTCTTTTGCCTTGCTTTCACTGCTTGGGAAAGCCTTCTTAATGTTCTTACCTTTTGCACATCCTTTGCAAACACCTTCATGTTTGGTCTTGATTTCAGGAAGACCTTCTACAGCCTTGCTTGCAATTGGAAGTGCTCTATAGTGCATGTGAGCAAGTCTCCTATGCCAAAGTTCACTTGGCTCCATGGATTCATGTATCATGGCATGTTCAGGTTGACCCTTTAGTTTATACAAGCCTCCCTCTTGCTCTCCAATCACTACTGCATCATCCATGGTCTTTCCCTTTGGCCACATTAGTACTTGGCCATCAACAAATGCAACCCTCATACCTTTTGCATCTAAAGTAGAGATGGAGAGTAAGTTCTTCTTGAGTCCAAGTACATAGAGGACTTCCTTCATCTTCAGAGATTTTCCAGAATCTAGGTTGTAAGAAGCTTCACCACTTCCTTTGATTGGATATTGATAATCATCCCCAAGTTTCACCTTATGGGGTGATTCATGTTCAGAAAGGTTCATAAAAGATTCCTTGAACCCAGTCATGTGTTTGGAAGCCCCACTATCAATCAACCAATCATTACAACCATGGGAGATGGTACCAGTGAGTGCAGAGATTAAAACATACTCTTCTTCACTTGATGAGTCATCATCACTACTACTTTCTGCCTTAGCCTTCTTCTTTGGGGGTTCATCATCTTCGGCAGCATGAGCATGAAATCTTCTTTTGCTGCCCTTCTTCTTCTTACTGAAGTTGTTGTTGTTGTCTTTCTTCTTCTTGGGACAATCTGAAGCAAAATGTCCCTTCTCATTGCAAGTGAAGCATCTGAGATCTTTCTTATCTTTATGATAATGATGATAGTGAGAGAATCTTCTATTATGAGATGATTCCTTCTTGGATTTACTTCTTTTGGTGTGAGCTGCAAGAGCTTGATCTTCACCTCCCATCTTTTCCTCACGAGCTATAAGTCTAGCTTCTTCTTGAGAACATTCTTCCCGAAGCCTACTGAAAGAGATCAATTTCTTCCTTGCACAAATTCCTTGAATAAAGGAATCCCATGACCTAGGTAGGCCATTTAGAGTAGTCATCACCACCTCACCATTCTCCACCATTTCATCTACTGCTTCTAATTGTTCCTTGATCTGAGAGACCCTTGAAAAGTAAGATTTAATGGTTTCTCCATTCTGAAACTTCACTGCTTTCAATTGGTTCCGCAGGGTCATCTTCCGATTTATGTTCTTTCCTTCAAATAGCTTGGTCAAAGATTCAAACATATATTTGGGTGTCTTGAGAGAAGACACATGGGGAATGAGATGATCTTTGATAGAATCAGCAATGATTCTCTTTGCCTTGACCAAGTTCTTCTTGTGCAATACCTTGGCCTCTTCATCCTCTGGGATAGGGATGTCTTCTTTCACATATGAGTCCAACTCATTCTCTTCCAGGATTAGCCCAATCCTATACTTCCAGGCTCGGAAGTTATCAGCCCCTTCAAGCTTATCCTCAAGCTTGGTGTGAAGAGACATCTTTAAGAGTACTTCAAATGGAAATAGAAAAGATTTAGAACTTACCACTTGAAGTGCTGAAAACTGGATCTCGTCCCGGATTAGGGTTTGTCAGAGAAACCCTAAAAATTCAAAATGTGAATTTCAAAATTCCGAAAGGATAGAAAGATGCGCCTTGGAGAGCTGATCATCCTAGTACATTCAGATTTTGAGATCAGCAAAGTCTTGCCCTTTAGAATGGCCTTTTTGTCCTCCTGGGTTCACTAGGGAGAGCCCTGAATTAGGGTTTGAGTTTCCCGGAGATCTACCCAACCAAAAATCTCGATCCAAAGCTCAAACCTTCGATTTTTGCAAGGAGCTTCCAGCTGTACCTTCAGTTTCCATAAATTCCTATTTTTGTGGAAACCCTAATTTTTAGGGCCAAAATTGAAAATGCTCGGAACTGAAATCTGATTGGACAGAAAGATGCGCCTTGATGAGTAGATCCAATCTACTATACTGAATTTCAAAAATCTATGGAGAGAAACCCAATAAACAAGGAATACAAGCTTCTGTCACTGCAAAATGTCTTCTTCTCAGTTAGGCTCTGATACCATGTTAAATTTTTAGTATTAAATCACAATACTATAGGATCTTTGCTGAGAGAATAACATCTACAGTATATCAATGCATGACAATCATAATATGACAAGCATCACAAGCATCACAAGAATCAAAAGCATAGAGACAAGAGACACAGAGTTTCCGTGGGGAAAACCCTAAGGTGAAAAACCCCACAACTTCCTCAGAGATAGAGAGAGCAATGGCTCAACCAAAATACAACCAAATAATACAGAGATAGTCTCCTAGCAGATGATCCTCCTCCTCCTCACTAGTGCGCCACTTTTCAGAGAGAGAGATAGATGCTTTTCCGAGTGAGTAAAATAGAGATCTCCTATCTCTATTTATACTCACCTTTTTGCCCAGTGACCTACTGGGGCTGACTTGTCTACTTGAGTACATCCACATTATATTATATATTAAATAGGGCCGACCCCATAAGGTGGTCTAATAACCCATCGGCAAGTACACACACTTGCGACACTTGTCAATCCACATGACGACACTTCCTTATAGAGGAATAACACATCTCTTATAAGGGTACAATAAATATATATATAATACACTGATGAAATACATTCCGAAGTTACATATACATCAACATGTTTCACAGTAATAAATTAGTAAATAACAAGGTATATGTATGTTCACAGTGTAAAATTAGTCACAGCATATCTAATGAACAAGTAAATCAATCACAACAGATGAACATAGAAAATATGGTGCAAAACTGTGCAAAACATGCAGCAGTGCTCTCTATCCCAGAAAGGGTGAATGAATTACAATACAAACTGTCACAATGACTGAGCAATTCGAATTGCCTAAGGAGGTCATTCGAATCACTGAAATGGAGTAGCTTGACTCTGTCTAGGAGTCCTCATAAATCATCGGTGGTGCTCATCAATCACAACAACCAGTCATCCAGGTGTCAATCTGAGTCTAACTGAGTATAATAAATGCAACTGAAGTGTGTAGCACTGATATAGGATCTGGAGGCTCAGTGGGGACGCATGGGAGGCTAACTGAAGTCAGAACAAGTCACCTAATCAAACTGGAGGTCAAACGGAAGTGATACTGTCAGTCGGGAGTGAAACTAGCCTCAAATCAGGGAGAATCGGAGCTAACTGAATGTAACTGAAGTGAATCTGCAGTGGTAGGTGAACAAGTGCGCCCTTCTCTGGCAGTAGGTGAGAAGAGGGCGCCTTTCAGCTTAGGAGGGATAAAAATCTGTGGTAAGTGGCTCCCGGGTGCTAGAAGAAGGTGGATAAGGTGCTGGAGGCATCAAACTGGTGACTGGGATGCATGCCTGTGCATGCAAGATCCTGAAATAGATCATATCCTGAAATAGATCATGCAAGATCCTGAAATAGATGATGTATCCCGAAATAGATGATGTGGATATCCGAACACCCCCCCTCAAGCTAGACTATGATGTGCCAACTAAAATAATGTGGGGCCCTGGTAACTAAGACCAAAGGTCACCCCAATACAATAATCCAAAAAATGCTGAAAATAAACTAAGTGAGGAAAGAGGGAAAACCCAGTGGGAAGAAAGCCCCCCCTCAAGCTAAAGCATAATAATGAATCAATCTGTCTCCACCATGATGGAACTCACCCCCAACAGTGAACGGAGGTAAGAGAACTTCTTCTCAGTGAAGCTCTTGGTGAAGATGTCTGCAATTTGCTCATCAGTAGGGCAATATTGCAGAATGATGGTGCGGTCATGCACCAACTGTCGAATGTAATGCATATGAATCTCAATGTGTTTGGTCCTCTGCCGCTAAAATGGATCTGTGGAGATCTTGATAGCACTTTGATTGTCACAAAATAGGACAGTCGAAGTAGTGCCACCAAAACCAAACTCGAAAAGAATACCCTGCAACCAAACTGCCTGAATGCAGGCATTGACTGCCCCTCGATACTCTGCCTCTGCTGAAGAAAGTGCAATGGCTGCTTGCTTTTTGCTGGACCAGCAAATAGCACCATGACCAATCATGAAAACATAACCGGAAGTGGACTTCCGATCAATGCTATCACCTGCCCAATCTGAATCAGTAAAACCAATGAAATCTAGCTCAGAATCTGCAGCATAATGTATGCCAAACTGTCTCGTACCTTGCACATACTGCAAGATCCGCTTGGCTGCTCGCCAATGAAGCTCATGTGGCTGCTGCATATATCTTGACACGGCACTCACGGCATATGAGATATCAGGCCGTGAATGTGTCAAATAAAGTAGTGAACCAATCAACTGTCGATACATACTGCAATCTGCAAGCGGTGTGGAATCTCCCTCCTCAAGACTGATTCCTGAGAGGAATGGGAACGGGGCTGCCTTACATTCAGCCATATTAAACTTCAATAACAGGTTGGAAGCATATTTTTGCTAAGATATAGTGATCCCATCGAAATTTTGAGCTATCTCCAAGCCCAAAAAGTGACTCAGCAAGCCCAAATCGCTCATGTCAAAAGCTAGATTTAAGGCAGATTTTAGCTTGTTTATTGAAGTAAGTGTGCTACCAGTAATAAGAAGATCATCAACATAAAGTACAATAACCAACAAATTACCTTTAACTCGCTGAAGATAGACATTCGGATCAGATTTGCATCTTTGGAAATTCTGAGAAAGAAGGAAGGAGTCCATCTTTGCGTACCAAGCTCTTGGGGCCTGTTTTAACCCGTACAAAGATTTCTTCAATCTACAAACCAATGATGGATCTGATGTATAACCCTCTGGCTGCTGCATATAGACCTCTTCAGCAAGGTCTCCATGTAAAAATGCACTCTTCACATCCATGTGATGCACTTCCCAGTGCTTGGATGCGGCAATAGCTAAAACAAGGCGGATGGAATCCATCTTTGCAACCGGTGCAAAGGTCTCTGTGTAGTCCACTCCTTGGACTTGGGAAAAACCTTTTGCCACCAACCTTGCTTTATATTTGTTGATAGTGCCATCAGCAGCAACTTTAGTATGGTAGACCCATTTACACTTCACTAATTTTCTTCCAGGTGGAAGAGAAACTAGCTCCCATGTATTGTTCTTTTGAAGAGAACTGTACTCTTCATCCATGGCACTTTTCCATCTCGGATCTCGATGGGCTGAATAGTATGATTGGGGATCTGAACCAGCCATCAAATAAAAAATCTCAGGAAGAAATGGATCAGCAATAGAAAGAGCCATACCTGCCCTTTGAAAGTCTCCTCTTGTTCGTCTCGGATCAGCAGGATTTCCAAGACTAGAACCAGCAGATTGTAGAGTGTTTTGGGCCCACTTTGGTAACTGAGGGGGATCTGAATGGTCGGATTCCGAACCTGATATGTCATGATCATCATATGCTGCTACAATATCAAAAATATCAGAACTCATACCTTCATTATCGCTGCTCGAATCTTCTTCTGGTGAAGGCGGTGAATCGACAGTTTTCTCCTCAACTAGTTGCAATTCTTGAAGCGGTTCTTCAAACTGCACACTGCGCTCTATGAATATCTTTTTAGATATGATATCCATGAGTTTATATGCTTTTGATTCTTCCCCATATCCTATCAATATGCACTCGATACTTTGTGGATCCAAAGCTCGTCTCTTCTCAGAAGGAATTCTAGCCCATGTAGTGGAGCCAAAAACTCTCAAATTTGACACATCCGGTTTGTGACCAAAGAATGCTTCGAAAGGAGTCATACCTTTCACGGATGAATGTGGAACACGGTTCTGTATATATGCAGCAACATTGATTGCTTCAGCCCAAATATTTGCATCCAAACCTTTCGATTCAATCATGCATGTAGCCATCTCTTTCAGTGACCGGTTTTTCCTTTCCGCTACACCGTTCTGCTGGGGTGTGTAGGGAACTGTATGTTGGATCTTGATTCCTCTTTGGGCACAAAGTTGCAGCAACTCGGACTTGATATATTCCCCACCATTATCAGATCTAAGATCTTTGATCTTGCTCTCAGTGGTGGTCTCAACAGAAGCCTTAAAATACTTGAATTTTCCAAGCACTTCTGACTTGTTTTTGAGAAAGAATACCCATGTAAAGCGGGAAAAATCGTCAATAAATGTCAAAACATACCTTGAACCATTTAATGACATATGGGGCAGCGGACCACTGATATCAGAATGGATCAATCCCAAAATAGTAGAGGCTCTGCTATCCTTGCCGCGGTCGAATCTGTGCTCGGGGTGCTTCCCAATAATGCAACCGGTGCATATTCCCTTCGAGGAACGGAGTTGTGGAAGCCCATCTACCATGGATTTATTTGATAGCAGCAGCAAATACTTATAATTTAGATGTCCAAATCTTTCATGCCAAAGCCTACTAACCTCATTACCATGTGTGCGAAGAGCGGTGGGCTTTGCAAGCGGTATAAAGTGCGAAAACTCATAACATTTTGCAGTGTGGTTTGCCTTCCCAACCGCAACTAGTCTTCCACTTTTGATATCAGAAATTTCAACTGTATTAGGGATGAATGTGACTTTATTTGGATCACCAGTATGTGTCATTTGATACACATAAAGGAGATTCGAAGCTAAGGAAGGCACATAGAGAACATTCTGAAAGCATCCATGTTCTACATGAATCGTACCTTTGCCCTTTGAAGAAATTTTTGAGTCATCTCCCAAATGGATGGGGATGGAGCTGTTTGGATCGAATGAGGAAAAAGAATCAATATTTGCAGCCATATGATTTGATGCACCCGAATCTATCAAGAGAGTGGGCTTCGAAACCGTTGCCATGAGTGCTTGTCCTCTTTCATGATCGTCATTCCGATCCTTCTTCCTTGCACCGTCAGGAAGGGTTATGTTGTTCTTTTCCAAAAGGAGGGCCATTTGATCTATAGTCTTCTTCATACATGAACTTTCGGGATGAAAGCCACGGTTACAATAAGTACATTTAGATTTTTGGTTACCTTCTTTGCCCTTTTGCTTGGATTTCGAACTGGATGGTGCATCCGTTTGCTTGCCTTTGTCTTTTTGCTTGTGAGGCTCGAATTTGGGCTTCTCCTTCTTTAGCTTTCCTTTACCATTCGAGATCTTGGGTCCTTGAACAAATAGGGCTGAATCTTTGGAGCTTATGGACCCCATTTGAATCAACTTGTCATGCTCTTTCGTAACGGACTCAATGAAGGCATTCAAGGTAGGCATCTTCCAATTCGGGGTAGTTAGCCGACCGGAATTGAAAGTGGAGACAAATACCGAATAATCTTTCCCAAGCTTGCTTAGAATGGAGAGGATCAACTGTTTATCCTCTTTGATAACACCACTGTTCTTCAATTGCAAGTTCAAGTTCTTGAATTTTGTGAAGAATTCATTGATGGTCTCGAAATTCTCAGGATTAAGGCCAATCAATTCATTCTCTAATTGAAAAGCCCTAAGCTCATCCTGCTTGCCGAATAGTGTTTCAAGTTGCTCCCATATGGCTTTTGGAGTCTTCAATCCGCTGAGATGGAAGTGAAGATCCTTGGAGATGGAGAGACAAAGAAGACCGTAAGCTTCATCAAGCTTGTTGTAGTGTTTGGTTCTTTCTGCTACATTGTTTGGCTCCAATTCAAGACCAAGAGTGACTCGGTAGTAACCTTTTGAACGTAATATGATCTCCATATCATCTTTCCAATCAAAATAATTGAATGGGGTGAGGATAGGCTTTGAAGAAGAGTATTCCATTGCAAGGATTGAGTCAATTGATGAAGAGGAAGCTTGCATGCAGACTATAGCGAATGCAATTGCTGTAGAAAGGCTTGCATGCAGAAGGTAGCGAGTGCAATTGGAGGAGACAATAAACCTGCAAATCACATCAAAACAATCACAATAAGGTCGAACAATCCACCCTTTGAGAGTTGCATCACACCTGGGATTGGATTTCAAGCAATGTTGAATAGGTCCAATGTATCAGATCCAGGAATTATGTGGTAACTCAAGCTTCTGGAGTGGTATTGGAATATTTTTCAAGCTTTGCATGCACAGGAGCGAATGCCCTTGAGATATCTCATGCCAAACTTTTTTTTTTTTTAGCAATTCAGTCAAATCTTCTTGTATAAACACCTGTAGAAAAGAGATCTTGTCCCTGCAATGGCTCTGATACCATGTAAAATTAGTCACAGCAGATCTAATGAACAAGTAAATCAATCACAACAGATGAACATAGAAAATATGGTGCAAAACTGTGCAAAACATGCAGCAGTGCTCTCTATCCCAGAAAGGGTGAATGAATTACAATACAAACTGTCACAATGACTGAGCAATTCGAATTGCCTAAGGAGGTCATTCGAATCACTGAAATGGAGTAGCTTGACTCTGTCTAGGAGTCCTCATAAATCATCGGTGGTGCTCATCAATCACAACAACCAGTCATCCAGGTGTCAATCTGAGTCTAACTGAGTATAATAAATGCAACTGAAGTGTGTAGCACTGATATAGGATCTGGAGGCTCAGTGGGGGCGCATGGGAGGCTAACTGAAGTCAGAACAAGTCACCTAATCAAACTGGAGGTCAAACGGAAGTGATACAGTCAGTCGGGAGTGAAACTAGCCTCAAATCAGGGAGAATCAGAGCTAACTGAATGTAACTGAAGTGAATCTGCAGTGGTAGGTGAACAAGTGCGCCCTTCTCTGGAAGTAGGTGAGAAGAGGGCACCTTTCAGCTTAGGAGGGCTAAAACTCTGTGGTAAGTGGCTCCCGGGTGCTAGAAGAAGGTGGATAAGGTGATGGCGGCATCAAACTGGTGACTGGGATGCATGCCTGTGCATGCAAGATCCTGAAATAGATCATATCCTGAAATAGATCATGCAAGATCCTGAAATAGATGATGTATCCCGAAATAGATGATGTGGATATCCGAACACACAGCACGTTTTAGCATAATAATCAAATAAAATAAATAAAAAGGAAATTACCTGATGCTGATGCTAGTAGACCGTAGGTTGTAGCAGGTTATGTTTATATTCTCTTAGTCAGCCAAGACGATGTGTCCACCCTACCGACCAACTATTATCTTGCTGGCCCTTGGAAATCAAAGGATTTCCAAGCCCCCGAGCTCACAAAATGATAATCCTGAGAGCAGTATTTACTTAGGTTCTCAAAACCTTTCTCTGTTCTCAAACCTTTCTCTCCACTTAGAGCTATCCCCTCATTCCCTTCCACTTTCTCCCAATGTCCTTTCTTCCCCCATCAAATCCTCCCTATATACATTTCCTTCCTCGAGAAGACCTTGGGATTACTCCACCGCCCCAAACTCCCCCTCTCGAGCCCCTCAAACATTTACTCCTTTCACTTAGTTCATTCATACACGTTACATTATAAAAATGTATTTTTCACACTCAATGTACCGAATAATCAATTACACTCACGGTAAATTTATTTGATTTTGATTGTTGGTTGTAAGTATTTATTATGGTAGGAATCATTACCCAAAGGTTATCTATTCGAGACTAAGTTTATTAACTACTAGTCTATTCACCACCTTTGTATTTAGTGTTTTTAGGATAAAATAATAAAATAATATATAAATAGTTGACTTTTCAATTTGGACAAGGTGTGTCTTAATGGTCTACCTCTTCCGTCAAGATAACTTATCTTGAGATTTAAATTCTAAGACTCGTATTGAATAATTAAATAGTAATAAACCATTTTCCATCACATCACATCCATTCCAAAATTGTTATCCTATTATGTCTAACTTAGAAATGGAAATAATCACACTCTAATCATTTATTAATCAATATTTAAATTTTACCTATATTGCAATTGTTATGACATGGATAGTAATATTATTAGAATAACATTAATTAAATAATAATATTAATTAAATCACCACAAAGTAATAATAAATGGTGAATTAGTAAAAATGTTTTTTAAATCATTTGTTTATCACATGAGTACCCTAACATCAACATAGTATCCTCGTTCTTCTAAACAAGCACCCTTAAGGGCTTAAACAATCTTACTGATTAATTAGACAGTACCATTACCTTATTTACAACAATTCTCAGATGACAATGTTAACTGATGACACTTGTGTCAATTGTTTATCACGATGTTTACCAACAAGTAATACATAGCTTAATTGATTTGTTTTACACATCTTAAATAACTTTATATTCATTATCTGAGTTCGATCAATGCATGATTAACATAATTACTTATGACGACTTATACATTTATTCAATATGTTGAGTGTTTGTATATCGATACTAGTGTACATGTGCAAAGCGTGCATGTGTGGCCAGCGTATGCACAGATCAGAAATGTACTATAGACAAACCCCATCCCGCCTATGCATACCTGCTAACTAATAGTAGTATTTACCCCCATGTAGAAGAACAAGCATAATATATATAATACAATTACTTTAACATCCTCAGTTATTTAACAGTTAATTCTTTACGATTTCACATCATTATCTTTGTGTTTACATTAGTTTAATCAATCATGTACAAGGAAGGGTACCTACTACCACTAACTCGGAATCAAGGAATACCCAACCCTCAACAGTACTAACTAACACATCCTCCCATCATAACCTACGTCCTGCATCCTCCCTATCCTTCCTCTGCTAGTACAAAAGTGGATGTCGGACTCATCGACCTAACCACATAGAATCTGAGAGCGATAGCGTCGGCTAAACAACGGACCTATCCTCTCCTAGCAGGCATCCGACCATCGTCATCACAACAACATGGGGAGCGTGTCTCAGCACGGCCCTCCCACGACCTAGGGTATCATGGAAACATAGGGTGGGTAACACATCCATCCCTCTCAACATACTAGGCCTACGTCCTTATCAAATCATACTTTGCTGCTATCGAGATTATCAGTTTGTGTCATTGTATCATCATTTTAGGCTACTAAGGTTTATTGTATGAACAATTTCTTATTGCATATACCAGATCAAGTAACTAGCTATCCCATAGCCTTTATGTCCTGTAGGTTAGTATTTCGCAAAATACACATTTTATAGAAAGTATTTCCCATCAATCACCAATTGATCCATATTATCAACATCATTTTATTTCTTGCGACAATGTTAGTTGATCAAAGATGCACATGACATATAACACTTCAATAAATCATATCATAAGATGGTATCCACGTACCGCATCATATATTTCACATCTTATTAATGAAAACGTATAAAGATATATTGTAATCGTAAAACAAGGGAGTCCTATGAAAATCACGACATCATAACCGCATAACGTAACAACATCATAATCATAGTGAAATCATAAAACACAGTAACATCATATAATTGGGTCCATCATGTTGTAATAAAGTTTACTCAGTCGAGCTGAGTCCAATAGATAATAAGTGACTATGTAGTACGGTTGACTGATAAACATGCCTAGTCAAAATATGGGGCATTACAGTCACCAAGCCATGATAATTTCTTTTGGTCTTACAACCAGAAGACAAGGAGTCTCGTTATCGAGCTAGCTTGACTAGTTTCCAAATCAGGCCTGTGAATGGCACTGTTTCATCTGATCACCAAGTCAGTACAGTGGTCTTGTATCGACAAAGTTTTATGTATAGTTTTATATAGTATCTTTTCTCCAAAAAAAAAAAAAAAGAGTGAAGAAGTATACATAGCCCAAGAAGATTACTCGCTTAATAAACCAAAGAGATCTGTAATTAGGATATCCATGAGCATTTCTAAAGCTGCCCTCAGGTTCAACTTAAGCTGATTTTTCAATGACTACATCATGATAAAGATTCGGTGTCACTCTCTAAATCTCCTTATCAGATGAGTGTTATCTTTACAATGGTCATTGATTGAGACTTATCCATTTGTATGTTCACTGTTTGTTGGCTATTATCTTTACAGTATCTTCTATGACTTGGGTTTCAAGAAATTGGTTGTTTAACATGTTGTCTTTATTTGGATTTGATTGCAGAGATAACTGGTTCTTCCCATCCAGTCGCCATTTTTTGTGACCACAACAGATCCCATGCTTACTTGAGCATGGGAGCCCCCATCTTAATAAACACTAAGGTATTTTGGTTAGTCATTTTGTAAATATTAGAATGTTGTCATCCATGCCTTTGGTTTGCTTGGTTATCACTTTTCTTTATGTTTTCCAAAGTATTTTTGTCTGGAGAAACCCAAAAAGTTGAGTGCTTTGTTGCTCATTCTCATCATCCCGAAAACCAACAGTTTGAGGTTCTGAAACCCGCAACCCGACAAATGCAGGTTGCGGGAACGTTATTTTAAGTTTTGATTTCTAATGACTCCGCACTCCGCAGTCCGACGTTTGCTGATAGCAGAGTCGCTTTGCAATAAAATCGGAAGTGGTCACCCCGAAACCCGAATCCCGCAATTGCGGCATTCGGCTTGCGGGATCATGGTGTCCGTTTTGTCTGGTGTGTGCTTCCAAAACCCGCAACCCGTAGTTTCGGGATGTGGCTTTCGGAATAATTATTTTTCTTCACAATTTAAATTTCCATAATCCGCCACTCGTACTTTCAGATCTCAGCTTGCGGAATCTTTGAATAAAAACTTCATGAACATATTTGAATGCGATTCTGCATCCCGCTCCAGCTAATCACAGCCGTCCATTGTTATGAACTTACGGTCATGTTGATCTTGGGTAATCAGTTAAGTCAGGATGCGCTATTTTGTCTGTTGAAAATTGGTTCTCCCAAATTATCATTTTTCTGTATAATTTATAACAGTGTATGCTACTACAAGACTATCAGTTGCTTCTTGTTGGATGGACACCATTGCTCTGCCTTAAGTTCGCCTGTCTGGTCTTGAGTTTTGACAATTTGTCATTTTCTCCTGCTTCTTAATGATCATGTCTTTTCACTTAATGTCCAACTTCAAAGCTTCGATAGTTCTCATGGAATTCGGATCAGATTGATCCGATGTGTTACGTGTAAAGAAATGATCACCCGTGTACTGGAACTCCTAATCGATATTTTTTGCGGATCAATTCTATCACCGCAGCCTCCATTTCCATTATTAATTACCAGTTATAATTATTGATGGGAAGTTGCCTATAACAATGTGATCGTAGAGGCAATTCAAAATCATGCAAGCAGTAATTGAGCCTGTACTTCACAAGCTTAAACTCAAAATCTCGGCTTTTTCATGACAGTTGAAGTAATTATAATGGGTTCGCTGCGTAAGTTTAATCATTGCAAATCACCTCGCTCAATCGACATCACCCTGCCTGTTGGTCTTAAAATAGCAATTAACTTGAAGATTCTACATTGTTCATTACTTTCTGTAATAGGAAACGTTCTGTGCAGTGTTCTAGGCATCTTGTCATCTAAAATTTATCCAGGATGAGTAATTTTCACGCAGGAGGTGAACCTTCTAATATTTATGTTGATAATGAGGAACTTTACCCCTTGTTGTATCAAGAAACGTTGTCACCACCGTTTGATGCAGGTGTTCCTGATCTTAGCAGCGGCATTAGTGAAGAGGACTTTGAAGCGTTATCTTCCTATGTGCAAAATTCTATGGAGTAGAGCAAGGAAGTTCTAGGAGAACCAGCTGACCCTGATGACGATCTCATACAAGACTTTATAATCAATGGGGAACCTGACGTACCAACCACTGTTTTTGAAGTAAATCCTTTAATGGATTTCTTCGTCTTTGACCATGAATTACCTGATCCGGAATTTCCTACAGTAGATGTTTCACAAACCATGCCACCTGTCGAAGATAACGAACAATCTGTTATTGAATTTTTATGGTGCCACGAAACCCTATCTGATTAAAGAACGAGTCTTTGTAAGATCTTTTGGGTGATAAGATGGCGGAAAATCCTTCAAGCTTGAAAGTAGCAAGTTTTATTGGATCGACGGTTGGAGCCGATTTTGTAATTTCTATTTCGGTAGAATTTCTCCCTCTCAGACTGGGACGTAAATTGTAGCATTTAAGGGGGAATTTTTCCCTTAGCAAGGGGTTGGTAATTTTGGAATTTTGATTCAACAAGAGTATGGACTGAAGATGCTCTGTCTATTCGAGCCATTGTAATTTTGGTACAAGAATTTTATATGCAACAAAGTTATCTTTTCTCCACCTTCTTGTGTTCTTCAAATTTCTTTGAGAATCGCTGAGTTAAATGTTTCAAATTGTCATCGGTTTAAATGTATTTAATATTTTGCAGGTTATTTATTTCTACACAAAGCCTTCATATTGATTTTTCTGTATGTTAGGTCCAAGCTATTGATTGATCTGTTAAATTTCTTTGATTGAACAGTTATTACTTTTACATTTCTGCAAATGATTCAATGCAATTAAATATGCATAATCAATTGTTAATTTTTCAATTAACACCATGATTACAGATCAATTATTTGAATGAGCTTAAACACTTTGAAGGATTGTCACTTAATTTCTTAATTGATAGAACTTTAATTAACAAGTGAAGAACCAGAAGACATTTCTGTTTAAGGTACTTGATCACTTGTTTATCATACTTCAGTTCTGATCTGCACATTATCAACTTTTCCTCTTTAGGTTAGATCTGACTTAGGATAGATTCTTTCCCTAGGTAGGTTAGGTTAAGTTTTTTAATTAGATATCACATTCTGTTTTCCTTAATAGGAAAACTGAAATTTCAAAGATCAAACCTTTTACTCTTAGAGTGCCAGCAGAGGCCAAATATCCGTGGGTGATTACCACACCAAATAGCTCGAGGATAGGGTAACTCTTGCATAGGGTTAACTGAAGCCTTTGGATGGGTTTTCATCCCCTGTTGTGTCCCTTGGAAACCATTCCCGCACTTTGCACTTACCCTGCACATCCGAGGCATCAACAAACCCTTGCGGGAAAAACCAGCTAACTAGGGGGCTATCTTCTCTCTCGAGCCCATAGCATATAGAAGTATAAATGACAGTACAATACAGGATTACCTCAAACAGTAACTCAATCCCTCTGAAAATGGACAAACTTCAAATCTACATGCATCCAGTTGATGCATGCACTGAAGAAGTAAGCCCTAACTGCCAAACTGGATCTGATTACTCTAACGGTGCCTCTGACTGATCTTCCCTCTCTAGATCTCTCAACTCTGATCTGCTCGCTCCGAAGATTTCCCACTGATGAAATCGACCCTCTATGCATGTACAAGTGCACCCTCCCCTCTGGATGTCAAATGCTCGTACTGATCCATATCTCAACAAATCTGAGCTCCGATCGTCCCTAACCTTACTCAAATCTTGAGGCAAGACTATCCTAGAAGTCACAAACTCTGAATTGGTCAATCTATCTCACAACGAGCTTCTCCTCCCTCAGGAAAAACTTCCTCCTCCAAGAGAACTAGGCCTCCTCCAATCTCCACAGTAATCTCACTGTTGAGCTCTCTCAGCTCATAGCAATGGGTGTCTAGCCTCTCTGGAACTGAAGGTCACTGATCTAGCTTAGATCTAACCTTCCTAGCTCCTGCAACAACTCCTCTCTATCTTAGAAAGCCACCCCACATGTGCAGATTCACCCTCCTCACTCTAGCAGTATCTCTCTCTGATAATGCAACTGAGTAACCTTGTCTGGGGACCCCCTGCCTCTATAAATAATCTCACCAATGAATTAGGTTTTCCAAAACCCTAATTCCCAGTGCATGCAAAAGGTCACTTTTGAATGCAGTTACTGAATGTTGACAGGTCATGCAATACTCATGCATACAAAGGTCAATCTCCCCTGAAGCTCCACATGCAGCCCCCACTGGGATCATGCCACTGAGTAGAGTGCATCTCACCCTCTACTCCATCCTGATGCCTATGCAGCTAATGTACCTCCATGTAAGGCATCTGAACCATGGAGGACATCCCTAAGTTACCATAATCTAACACTTTTGGCCTTCAATCTTCAAGGATTGTATGAATGTCGTAAGATATGTCACCTTTGCCAGGCGTTTTCTCAAAATATACACTCGCATCCAGCGCCCCTTCATCCGGTTGTCACCATCGGTCCCTTCACCAAGTGGGGGGTGGATTTCATGGATTTCAAACTAGCTTCAGCTAGGGGGCATCACCATATCATAGTGGTCGTGGACTACTTTTCCAAATGGGATGAGGCCATACCTGTCGTAAAAGTCGATGGTGCTATAGCAGCCCATTTCGTATCCAATCAGATTATTACTCGGTTCAGTATTCCGAAAGAGATTGTCACTAACCATGGAAGTCACTTTCAGAACAAGATGATGGAGGATTTGTCACTCAAGCTTGGGTTTCGTCAAGAACATTCATGTTCTTACTACCCCCAGGAGAATGGTCAAGTTGAAGCAGTCAATAAGTCTTTAAAAACCATTCTCCAACGTACCATCCAACAGAGCAAGAGCAACTGGCATATTATGTTATATCCTGCTTTGTGGGCATATCGAACCGCAGTCAAGACTACCACCGGGTTCTCACTGTTTCAGCTAGTAGACAGTGTGGAGTCTATTCTACCGATTGAATGCGAAATCCCTTCGTTAAAACTAGCCATAGAGCTCCTCCCTGATACGTCGGATATTGAGCAACGTTTGATCCACCTTGAGCAGCTTGATGAGCAGCATCGAGATGCCGCTATGGCTATAGATTCCAATAAGTGTCGTATCAATGTTCAATATGATAGGTTTGTCCGTCCCCGACAGTATGTTGAAGGTGACTTGGTCCTCGTATATGACCAGGATAAAGAACCCCTGGGGGCAGGCAAGTTTAATCCCATGTGGCACGGTCCTTACATAGTGAGGCGTGTCCTGGAAAACAGAGCCTACGAATTGGAAGATTATGAAGGGAACGCCTTGAAGGAGCATAGAAATGGGCTCTACCTCAAGCGATATTAAGATTGAGCTTCTAGCTCGAGCTAATACTTTTGTATACTATTGTATAGTTGCTTCTATACATAGTTTAGATTTCTTTTGGTTTTTCGGGACTCTTGATTCGCTTTCGTTTGGTTGAAAAATGTCAGCAGAATCTCCTGTGTTCTTAGGGTTTGCAGATGATGCTAGCTATCATACGCAGTAGCTCGCTTATGCTGCTTGGGTTATTTATTCACCTAACCACCTAGTTGTGTCTTCGGGAGGTGCTTGTCTCGGTCCTACATCCAACAATTTGGTTGAGTACAGTGCCGTTGTCGAGCTACTTCGGGATGCTATTTCATATGGTATCCAGTTTTTAGAAGTCCGCCTGGATTCACAACTGGTTGTGTCTCAGTTGAATGGTCAGTACCGTGTGAGGGATCCTACTTTACTACGGCGATTCTTAAGGGTAAGACTCTTGGAACGTCATTTTGTTTCCATTACATACATTCATGTTCCGAGAAGTTTTAATCATGTATTTGATGCATATGCTAACTATGTCCTAGATTGGCATTTGTCACATTCATAATGAAGCACACAAATAAATATACATTCATACATTTGTACATACACATATATTAGAATCGGAGAACCATAATTTTTTATAAATAACATGTCCAAAATGGTAGTGTCACAATACAAAACTGGAGCCCATAGCCCTTAAAAATATACATATCGATACAAAATATGGGACTATGAGATGTCTAAGCCCCATGAGGAGGCCTAGATGCCTCGGCAGGATGTGTCTGATAGTAATAATGTACTGCGTTGGCTATGCACTGCAGTAGTCGCACCCAGGGGATCGGTACTCCCATAATATGGCGCCGCATGTCCTCTGGCATCCATGCTACCTCGATCATGGGTACCATGTTGGTCATGTGGGACAGGTTGACCCGCACTGTAGCTAAGGTTTTCACCCTAGCTTGTGCAAATGAGCACCTACTAAGGAGAAGGGCCTCCTTAGTAGCAGTTCAATAAACAGTAAATTAAAGTAATAAAAACAATATGAAATTTACCCTAGCATGAGCATGAACATAAATAACAAAACATGAAAATATGGTGAAGATCTCTCTTTTTGTATTAAAAATTACCTCAGATGTAGAGGTTGGTGGAGCCTTTGCAGTAGTCCAAGAGGGTTGCTTCCAAGCTCCAATGTTGTTCCTTCTCCTTCTTCCAAAGATGTTTTCGAAATGGGGCCAAAAGGGTTCTCAAGAATTAGCTCCAAGTGGAGAGCCAGGGTTTCAAGGGAATTTTTAGCAGCGTAGGGATAGGGATGATTGTGGATGTAAAATGGGGAGCCTCCATCACCTATTTATAGGTTTTTAGTGGTGGAGTGCTGACCCACGGTTTTTGGCACCATATGGTTTAGGTCAGCTGTATAGGGTTTTTGCTTCCTTTTTTCTCTCTTTTTCCTCTTTTTTGTATTTTTTATTCCCTTTTTAGAGGGTTTTTGCTATTTTTGGAGGAATTTACATTATTTTGGGGGGAAAATGGGGGTTTTGGGCCTTTTGGAGGCTTTTTAATGGATTTTTAAGGTTTTGGAGGCAAATATGGTATGAAATATGGTCAAATGAGTCATGTAATGAGGGAGATGAGGTAGTGAGCACTTTTTGGGTGTTAACAGATTGCCCCCTGATGTGTGAGGGAAAGAGCTCATTGTATGGCCGATAGAAATCATAAGTCTTTTATGGTTTTCCTGGGATGTGGAGAGGAGAAGAAACGAACTAGAGCCCAGAACAACGGTCCTGAACAAACTGCAAAAACTAAAAGTACATGTCCTCAATAATGAATGAGGAATAATCTGAACATATGGACGAGGCAGGCATTCCCATGCTCGTATCAAGATATAGAACAATAACAAGGGGGTCCAAAAAAATGGGGACCTGAAATATACATGGCCTCAAATGAGGAAGAATCTCAATATATGGACGAGGTGGGCATACCCATGTTCATATCAAGATATATATAAAACATAACAAGGAGGACTAAAAATGGGGACCTGAAATATACATAGAGAGCCACTGTGTACATCATAAGGATCCAGAGGGGACACAGAATCTGGGACATACTGCTGGGTTGAGCCTGTTTGAGCTGAAGAACTGATACGCTGGAATAACAATAGTGCTGCTGAGTGTGGTACCAAAGGAACTAATGAGCTGTTGGGTCATAGTGACTGGGGGCATAGCCTCAATGATACACTGATCTGGAACTAAACTGGGTACTCGAGTAAGCATATAGCTAGATGGCTTCCGAATACAATCGCCAATGCAACCCGAACATCCATGGGAACATATAACTGGGCGTTCCGAAGTGACTCACCAATGTGCTAGAGTTGGGGGAAATACGAGGTCTTCGACCAATAACTGAAGGGATATAAACCCTGCGTGATTCTCAACGATGCGATCAAGGTATTGAAGTCGAGCATGTGAGAAACAACCACTCGGAGAGGCACTGATGACTCCTCTCAAAATGGTCTGTAGGAACTCACCACAGATGGTGATGAGTCCAAGGCGCAGGGACCTTTGGGTCTATCCTCTGGAATAGAGGGGTTGTCGTCGACAGAGGGAGACCTGCAACTAGCAAGGAAATGATGTTTCCTTGATAGGAGCACGAGGTGGAAAACCGAAGTGTGAGAGTACTGATGGTAGGACTGACATACTGTGGGGAATAACTAGGCAAGTAGAGTGGGTGGACTCAAACTTCCTTTGTTCAGAGTATGATGGCTGGGGTGATCGGGCAGCATATGAAACTGACTGGTGGGAAAGGGATCATAGCTGTAATGGATCAAGGATAGTGACTAGGGTGAGTGATACTCAAGCTGGTGTAAGATGGCATGAGACTGCAGAATACTTTGAACAAAGGCGACCTTATTGGGGGTGCTGCCGAGATGATCGATCATAGTGCCAAGAGGGATGGGGGGGGACTTCTTTATGGTGTAGGGAGCTGGATGAAGTGTGCTCAAAATGGTACTTTCATGTGGATTTATACGAGCCCAGTACAGTTCATGCTCGTGATTGTTTTCAATTTTAAGGAGTCTTAAAGCGATAAGAAGACTCTGAAATAATGGAATGGTACCATCGTGTGGATTTGTACGATCCCAAGACGGTGCATGCTTTTGGTTGCTTTCAATTTTAGAGAGTCTAAAATCAAATAAGAAGACTCCAGGGGGGTGCTTTTTCATGTGTTAGTCTCCAAGGCTCGAAGAAGCATAAAAGGATGCAATGAAGAACTCTTCTAGCCAGTGTGACTAGAGTATTCCTTTTTCATAATTAGTCTACCAGGTCCGGAAAAGGGTTAAACTTATACCAGATAGACACCCTTTCAGGTAATTTAACGAGCATGAAAGGAAGCAAGATTTCTCGGTGATCATTTCATTGTTTTAGGAGTCAAAAAAGAGCTTAACAGAAACTCCCTAAGTGCCTTTTTCGTAAAGGAATTGTCCGTCCCGAAAAAGGGATAAAATTATACCGAACAAAAGGAATGGCCAGGTAAGGAGGAAGTGCTCAATCAAGGAACATCGATGGGAACCAAGAACGAGGGTGGGGGGAACACTGGTGGGCCTCCTTGCGGGGTGATGAATGGTGGCAAAATAAAGAAATAATGGCAGTATGAATGGAGTGAATGGCTCATGTAAAAATGTGGAACAATCCGATGGCGGCCGATGTGGCACGTAAACCGAGGCAACGAGGTGTCGAGACACAATGTTGAAACTGGTCCTGGTGAGAGAGAGAAATGATCTCAAGCATCATCATGAGCTCAGAAAAATTGAATCTGGCGACATCAAAATTATAAGAAATGGAGAACGGTCGAGGTGGCATGCAAACCGAGGCGACGAGGGGCGTTTTGGAAAAAATACCCAAAAAATCTGGGGGTGAGAGCAAGAAATGATCTCAAGCATCATCACGGGCTTGGAAAAATGAATCCAATGATATAAAGTATATCAAAAATGGGCTATGGCCGATGTGGCATGCAAACCGAGGCGACGAGGGGTGTCTAGAAAAAATGTTCAAAGAATGGTGCAGAAAAAATAAGAAAATGAGTCGACCATCATGAGGGTCTCGTCGTGCTGATTCCAGTGGTAGAAATGGTTCAGGGAATGGACTCCGTATGGATTTAGAATGGCTGAAACAAGAAAAATTCAATAGGCTACAAATAGTAAGTGGGACCAACAGGACAAGTGTCAGTTGGACTTGTTGACTTTGACTAGTGTGATTAGTGGACCAAAGCTTAGTTGGTGTTTCTGGACGATCTGACCGATCGATTTCAAATTCGGGAGTTGCAGGTATTCCGGTAAACTCATACCTACATTTTTTGTTAGGTTTGGGGGGGTGGTGGGTCCCCAGGGGGGTCTCCTATGGTCCACGAGGGCATGGATCGGGGGTTTCTGGGGTGGAATCGCGGTCTGGGACCGCGAGTTCTGGGGGTGAACACGCCGTTCTAGACCGCGAGTTCGGCTTCTACAGTCGTAGTACCGGATCGCAACTCGAATCTGGAAATCCACGGTCTACGACCGTGACTAGGGCCCTGACAGCCTCGATCTGGGATCGCAACTCAAATCCCAAGAGCCACGATCTGAAATCGCAGCAAGGGGCCCTAAAGCCGTGATCTGGATCGTGTTTTAGGGTTAGCCCGGGGGGGGAAATGGTTATTTATTTGACGTGGGTCTGATGAGTTTGCATTGTTTGATTGACATAATGTCGTTAGTGCTATGGCGGGAGCGAGATGTCCCAAATGACATAGTGGAGGTCATCCGGAGGGATCGGCATGTTCGGTCTACTTTGGGGTTGTGCGGGCATCTAAAGTTCGCACAGGTGCCCATGATACGTTCAGCAGGACTGCTACTGAACCGGTTGGTGAGCTTTTGGGAGCCCGACATACTGGCTTTCAGGGTGCAGGGGAAGAGATTTGATCTCACCCTTGCAGATGTATATTTCTTGACGGGGTTTCCCTGTCTGGGTAGGGTGGCTGATATGCAGCCACGAGTGTCTGCAAACGTGGACATGGAGGATATGTTGGAGCGTTACTACATTCCGGAGGCTACAGTGCATAGGAATGCACTGCGTATTGTGGACCTACAGGATCCATTAGTGCGGGCGATCGCGGTGTGTGTGGTTCGGGTTTTGGGGTTGCAGGTGCACGAGTGGGTGTCAGGGGGGCAAATGCAGCTGGTGGAGCAGGTGCTGGATGGCGTATACTTTGCTTGGGGCCAGATGTTCCTCACCTGTGTTCAGCGGGAGCTGACCAAGGTGAAGGATGCTGGAAAGGGATTTTTCTATGGGTCTTTTCTCTGTGCGTTCTTCATGGAGTAGGTTCCTACACTGCGGCCGTGGGTGTTGATTAGGGCAGGAGGACTTAAGGAGCCGCGCATGGTGCGGTGGGGAGAGATGATGCGTCGACGAGGCGACGGTGAGGTTGGGAGGTACTTCACCCAGGAGATCTACCTACAGTGGTTGCAGATGCCACTGACGCTGGATGATTATCCATATAGAGATATGGACTATACAGAAGATCCGGAGGCACCACGGCCTCCAGGGCAGGTGTGGGGACCAGATGGTATGTATTGATTTGCTTGATTGGTGTATGATAGGTTTGAGATATTAATATGCTGTTACTGACTAATGTATGATCTGCAGATGTTGGCCCGAGACCACCACCAGGACATGTAGACCCCAGGGCGCATGTAGCTATACCAGACCTGCCAGGCTGAGGGGAGGTGCGTCGACGGGATGCGGAGGGGACTCTGGAGTCCTTGCAGGTGCTTCTAGATTGTTTGCTGGTTGGAGTGACTGATGATGGGTGGCGGGACTTGGATCTGGAGGTGATTCAGGACTTTCTGGGGGCGCCACGGGATTTATGATCAATCGTGATCCGGGTGGCCATTTTGGAGGATAGGGGTCAGGCACAAGAGCTTGCAGGGGATGAGGAGCTACTAGAGGAGGAGCGGGGTGAAGACTTGGAGGTAGCTGATGCAGGCAGTGACGAAGGGTATGACTCTCAGTAGGGAGTACAGAGGACTCCCCCCCGATTTTGTAGCTACGACATGTATTCTATGAGGATTTTTGATGTATAGATATGTTTTGTATAGCTGAGTATGGAGGTACTCAAGACATGTGTAGCACATTGACGTTTATTTTTTGATATATATATGCACATGGATTGTGAAGAACCTGCAATAATTAATTAATGCAAATACACGAGATATCAGAAATAACAGAACTCAGAATCACTTTTATATTGATCACGGGCCACTTCGAGGGGGCAACCTCCTTTGAGCAAGCTCAATACAATTAACTTAACGGTGCCTTCATAGGCCTCAACACACACTTATATACTAAGTCTAGGTGCCATCACCATGTGTCAATACAAACCATGGGCCAATACAAAATATAGATCAACAATTATTACAGGTCAAAACCATGGGCCAATACAAACTATGGATCAACAAAACTATGGGCGACTTACAAAGCATTTGCGCAAACAACAATAACACAAACTATGGATCAAAAAATACTATGGGATGACTTGCAAAGCATATGCATCCAACAATAATATACTAACAAAGTAAAGACATGGGTTCCTAACATCCCCTCTCCCTTAGAAAAATCTTTGTCCTCAAAGCTTTATATGTGGAAATTGATGCAGAATCTGAAGGAGTGGGTCCCCTGTAGCATCCTCAGTTTGCATTCCAGGCCACTGGCGCCTTTTGAGTTTCAGGGAGGATTGCATGGAAGGCTATAGACGAAGAAGAACCATATCAGCGACGTGAAAAGTGCATGCAGAACGGTGCTGATCGGCTTGTTGTTTCAGTCAAATTCTTGCCATGTGAAGATTGTTCTGCAGAATGAGAAGAAGTTGATCGCGGTTTCGAAGAATTGAGTCAATTGATTGAACTGGGGAGCTGCTGAAGGTGTATGGAAGAAGAATTGGCAGTGCTTGTCCAAATACTGCTTCATATGGTGTCCTTTTAGATGTGGTACTATACCACTTGAGCGCTTCCAGGAAATCCATAGAAATAGTTGTCCAAATCTGTGTAGGGATGGGCAAGGGTTCGAGCAGTCCCGAAAGGAGGGTTGTTTCACCCTTGTTGACCTGGAAAGTATCACAGTCAACCACTATCTGTTGAATTGTCATTTTCAATCCCTTCAAAAAGAAGTTACATTGTTCTTGGTCATACGTTTTGAGGAACCCAGAGTGCCCTGCTGATGAAGAAGCATAGAGTTCATAGAAGAGATATCCCCGTTGAATAGATTGCAACCAATTTGGAACAAGCAGAGAAATAGCTGTAAGAGAAACTGGGTCATCAAATGTGCGAGAAGGAGCATCTGCCACCATATTGTCCTTACCCTTCTGGTAAGTGGTCGCATAGTCATAACCCATGAGTTGGAGAACCCATTTCAGGTGTGTTGGGGAGGAGACCCATTGTTCCAGGAAAGTTTCCAGACTCTGGACATCAGTCTTGATGCAGAAATAATTCCCCAATAGGGATGGGTGCCACTTCAGTACTGCATGCAAAATAGCCATCATGTCCTGCTGAGATATAGATGCGGCAAAATGCTTACCGAAAAGGTCTCGTGAAGGAGGCAAGCCCACTGGTGCAACAAAGACACCTGCACATCTATCCAAGGAAGTAGTGGAGACCGTTGGTGGGTGCATCTGAAGGGAATGGAGCTGAGCAATGACACCATGTGAATTCTTCTTAAGGATCTTTTCCAAGAGATGTGAACTAATGATGCAGAGAGACCCTGGTTGTAAGCCCATAAATTTGTGTTGTGTCCCATTGACTGAAAACTGCATCCAAAGTTCATCAAAATCCCATAAGATTGGGCCAAGTGTGTGTAACCATTGAATGCCCAGAACTACATCACATCCACCTAAGGACAAGGCAAACATGTCAGAGCGCAGGTTATAATCTTCCATAGAGATACACACATTATGACACTTCCCCTTGCAAGGTAAGGTGCCCCCATTGGCAACCATGACTTCAAAGTTGGAACAAGGATGGATAAAACAATCATCCTGTTTGGCAATCCGAGGGTCAATGAAGTTATGAGTGCTACCAGAATCAATGAGTATGGTAAGAGGGAGCTTCTTGAAGTATCCCCTGACCCGCATTGTTTGTGGGGTGGTGACGCCAGTTACAGCATGGAGAGAGATCTCGGGTGGGTCGTCTTGAGATGGGGTGTCAACAGGTGGGTGCTGAATGTCGACCTGAACATCTACTATATCTGGAGCTTCTTCACCAAGTTCTGAGGCAGGCGGAGAATCCACATCCAAGAGATAGAGATTTTGTTGAACACATCTATGTCCCCAAGTGAATTTCTCATCACAATTATAACAAAGCCCTTTTTCTCGGCGTGTCTGGATCTCTGTTTCAGATAAATGCTTGATAGGAGTTGTTCGAGGAGCAGGCGTGATGGGAGGTCGTTGGGAACCCATATTTCTGAAGGGAACAAAGGTGGGTTTGGAGCGTTGTTGAGCTGCGATCTTGTCCTCTGCCAACTTAGCCAACCCTAGGACTTCCATCATTGTGTTGGGACAGAACATTTTGACTTCTGAGCGGATTTCATCCTTGATACCACTAATAAAACAACTCCTGTAGAATTCATCAGACAATCCTTTTGTGTGATTGGCCAGTTTCTCAAATTATGTCTAATACTCTCTCACTGTGCCAATTTGGTGAAGTTTAGTGAGTGCTCCTGTGAAGTCATCGAAAGAACTAGGACCAAATCATGGCAAAAGGAGTTGGCAAAAATCTGTCCAGTTTGGATCGGGATGAGCTTTGATGTACCAACGGTACCATTGAAGGGCTTCCTGTTCCAAATGAAAGGATACAAGTGGAAATTTCTGGACATCAAAAGTAATATGCAAACTGAAATATTGTTCTACTCAGTATATCCATCCATTCGGATCAGTACCATTGAAGCGAGGAAAATCAAGCTTCGGCCCACGAAAATTGCTGGAAGAAAAAAACCTAGTGGCTGCAGAAGATTCTGGTTGTCGGTTATTGTTCATGGCTGAATGCTGAATATGGAGGCTGAGAATTTTTTCATCCAGATCTTGGAGTTTGGTTTGGATGGCTGCAAGTGCTTCCTCCATGGTTTTTGCTCCTGTGCGAGTGACAACCATAACCAGGAATTTTTATTTTTATTTTTTGTGGGGGGGGGGAATGGATAGAAAAACACAAACACAAGCTTATTTAGGAAGGGGAAATTTGGATTTGGAAAAAACTCAGAGGGGTAATTGGGGTTTGACTAGGTTTTTGACACTTTCTGAGGGACAAGGAAGCAAAAAATGGGGATTTTAGAAGTGGGAACTCTATGGTAAAATTTGAAGGCAATTGGGTGAAAATTGAAGAAGTTATGGCAAACCCTAAAAATAGACAAATGTGGGATTTCTGGTCTTGGGAAGTGGAATTTGGGATAGGGCATTCAGGAATGAAATATGCAGAATGGGATTGCAGGGATGTCAGTGAAGTTTCAGGGAAAACAAAGTTGAAACAAGGGAGATATGGACGAAAAACAGATTTTTTTTTTTTCCAGAAATGGATCGACAACAGCGGCGCGGAAGGGATCCGCAACAGATGGATCTGCAACGGCGCAGAAGGGATCGAAAATGGATGGATCTGAAATGACGAATGGATCTAGAATGACTTTATGAATAGATCTGAAATGGCTGGATCTAGAGCGAAAGTGATCGGCAACAGTACAGCTGAAAATAGATATGGACCCCAGGTATGTATGGCTTCCTAACAGTTCAGGTGTTTCACTCGGCCACCAATGCTGTCTAGCGGCTTGCGTATTAGGGCAATACCCCTCACTCCACGGCTCAGGTAAAACTGATAACTGCTTTTCCACAAACGACAGCTCTTGGTTTACCTCACGGGTGGGAACTAGTCAATCATGTAGGGGTCGTTGCCCTTTTCGCTGGCAGGTCCTCTCAATGGGCCAGCTACTTTGGGGTTCCTATGGTACTCCTCACAATGATTTTTAGGGCTTATTCCCAAGTACTTCCCACAGTTAAGCAGATAGAGATTATTCCCAAATCCGAAGCTGCAACAGATGCGAAAAAAAGTTTTTGACAGAAATTCCACCCAACGAGCCCAAGAAAGTGCTCTAATACCAGATGTGAAGAACCTGCAATAATTAATTAATGCAAATACACGAGATATCAGAAATAACAGAACTTAGAATCACTTTTATATTGATCACGGGCCACTTCGAGGGGGAAACCTCCTTTGAGCAAGCTCAATACAATTAACTTCACGGTGCCTTCATAGGCCTCAACACACACTTATATAATAAGTCTAGGTGCCAATACCATGGGTCAATACCATGTGTCAATACAAACCATGGGCCAATACAAAATATAGATCAACAATTATTACAGGTCAAAACCATAGGCCAATACAAACTATGGATCAACAAAACTATGGGCGACTTACAAAGCATATGCGCCAACAACAGTAACACAAACTATGGATCAACAAATACTACGGGATGGCTTGCAAAGCATATGCGTCCAACAACAATATACTAACAAAGTAAAGACATGGGTTCCTAACATGGATGCATCTTTTGCGATTATGATGTAGTGTATGCACGTGGATGCGCTTGTGGTTTGTAATACGTTTGTATTGCATGTGGATGCAAGTAGTGTAGGATGATGGGCACGTGGATGCCCGTTGTGTATTTTATTTTATGTATTGCACATGGATGCAACATTATGTATGTAGGATAGGCACGTGGATGCCTCTGTATAGTAATGTGTTTATGTTATTGCACATGGATGCAAATAGTTATGTGATGATAGGCACGTGGATGCCCCTTGTTGGAAATGCAATCTTTTTGGGTTTTTATATATTTTGTGATGAGATGATATGGGATGATGATGCATGATGGATGTTTTAGATGGTGTGATTGATATGCCAATCTAGGATGTTGTTAGCCATTTGATCTGTGACACTATTCTGAGCTCTTGGGACATGGGTGAATGTTGTGGATTCAAATGGTCGGCTGAGTTGTTTTGTGCGCAGGAATTTTCTAAAGAGGCAGGGATCACGCACCTGGTAGCAGTTGTTGAGCTGGGAGTCAAGGAACACATGAAGGTGACATATGCCCATCTGAAGGGCAGCAGTCAGGAGACTGGTTACAGCATCATACTCCGCCTAGTTATTGGTAGCAATGCCTATACATATTCCGTCAAGGTGAATCAACTCATGTGAAGGGGAATATAAGACCCATGCTGCAGAAGCCAGGTTTGGAGACTAGCGGCTTGCTCCATTAGTGAAGCCAATATAAGGAGGTGGAAGATGGCTCATCTGTGATCATGCAAAAATGATGAATGTAAGGTTGCGGTAAAAAAGGTGAAAAACAAAAAGAAAGCAAACTGTACAATACAGACCAATGGGGCCGCGGGTTTGTTTAAGGATAAAAGCATTTAAGATACAACCCAATATGGGGGTTGCGCAAAGGGTGACCTTCTGATTCAGTTAAAATGTATGCCCCATTTCCGAGGCAGGTCTGCACGATGTAAGGGCCTTGCCACATGGATTCAAACTTTCCTTTACCGGTCTTGTCGTGGGCTTGGTCATAGGCGAGAACAAGGTCTCCTTCGCGGAAAGTTCATGGGTGGACGTGTTTGTCGTAACTAGATTTGGAGCGGTTCTTGGTGGCCTCAATGGTTTTGAGGGTGGCACGACGGTCTTCGTCAGCTTGCTCCAATGATAGCAGATGTTGCTCGAGTGGGGAGGTGTCTAGGAGAAGCTCAACGCCAATGTGTAAGGCAGGTATCTGACACTTGATGGGGAGGACAGACTCTACACCGTGAACTAAATGAAACAGGGTAAAATCGGTGGCGGTCTTAGTTGATGTACGGTAAGCCCATAATGTAGGGAAAATCATGTGATGCCAATTGGACTTATGCCGGTCAACGGTGCGTTGGAGGATGGTTTTTAAAATTTTGTTAATGGCCTCTACTTGGCCATTCCCTTGGGGGCAGTAAGCAAAGGAATACTGATGTTCGAACTTCAGTAAGGTGGATAACTCGCACCAAATGGAATCTTCGAAGTGTGAACCATGGTCTGATACCAACTATTTGGGGACCCCGAATCGAGTGATAACATGGTTAAAAAATAAATGGGTAGCGATGTCAAATTTACAATTGAAGGTGAGCATGGCTTCAGCCCATTTGGTGAAGTAGTTGATGGCGACAATGATGTACTTATGGCTGTTGGTGGATGAGGGTTTACATTCCATGAAGTCGATGGCCCATTTACAAAAGGGACCAACGGTGACGACTGGGTGTAACGGAGCGGGTGGTGTCCAAGCCTTAGGGGCAAAAAGTTGGCAATTATGGCAATGTTTGACCGCGGTGATGCAATCGGTAAAGAGTGTGGGCCATAAGTATCCAGCGCGGATGACCTTTTGGGCGGTGGCCATTCCAGAGAAATGTCCACTGCAGGAACCGCTATGACAGTCATTGAGGACTTGTTCGGCTTCCTCATGTGTAAGACAACGACGGAGAATCATGTCAACCCCTCGCCGATAAAGGACATCTCCCAATAGGAGATATCGAGAGGCCTTGTCATGGATACGACGACGTCCATCATGATTTATGTTGGGATGAAACATCTACGTGCGAAGGTATAACAAAATATCACCGTACCATGGGTCATCAAACGAGATGATGAACAAGTGATTGTTGGGTAACTCATCGGAGATTTGTGGGGATGGCAAAAGGGATGGGAGATCAATGATGAGCTGGGAAAGCGCGAGGGCTTTAGTGCTCTTAGGGATTGTGAAAGTGAGGTCATATTCTTGGAGGATAATTACCCATTTAGCAACGCAACCTTGCAGGAGGCGCCGGTTCAAGAGATAGACCATGGGGTTGGAGTCAGCGACAACTGTGGTATGACTGAGTAAAATGTAATGTCGCAATTTTTGGATGGAAAAGACCACAGCAAGGGCTAGTCTTTCCTCATACGGGTAATGTAGGGGTGGTCCATACAAGGTCTGGCTGATGTAATAAATGACATGCTCCTGGCGAGCAACGTCTTCTTGAAAAAGGACTCCGGACACGGCATGATCGGATGCCGAGACGTAAAGGATGAAGTCTTGAGATCAATCCGGAGGGGAGATCAGAGGGGCTTGCGTGAGAGATTTCTTAAGGGCTTCGAATGCAGCTTGCGCCTGGTCATCCCAAAAAAAGGGTATGTGAGTATGAAGCAGGCGTAAGAAACCATGAACGGTGGTGGCATAATCAGGAACAAAGCGTCGGAGAAAATTAGATTTTCCCTGCAGACTCTGGAGCTGTCGGAGCGTGCGAGGAGCGGGAAGGTCTATGATGGCTTGGAATTTCAAAGGATCAACATCGATTCCTTTATGGGAAACAATGAAACCCAACAACTGGCCTGTCGGAATGCAAAAGACACATTTGAGTGGGTTCAAGCGGATTTGATATTTGCGACAACGCAGAAAGACTTGCCGGAGGTCGTGAAGTCGGTCTGATCATTTCCGGGAACGAGCTGTAAGATCGTCAAGATAGACTAGGAGGATATGGACCAAGTCATGAAAAAAATAGGTCATGGCCTGCTGGAATGTGGCGCCATCATTTTTAAGGCCAAAAGGCATGACGTGATAGGAAAAGGTGCCACATGGGGTTGTAAAGGCAGTCTTGTACTGATCTTCCTTGTAGATCTGAATCTGGTTGTATCTGGAAAAACCGTCCATGAAAGACAGGACTTCATGCCCCGCACACGCATCGATGAGTTGGTCAATAAATGGTGTGGGGAAGTTGTCTTTGGGATAGGATCAGTTTAAATCGTGGAAGTCAGTACATACTCTAGTGGTGCCTTATTTCTTGTTAACAGGGACGGGGTTAGAAACCCAAGTGGTATATGCAATAGGATAAATGAATCCTGCTTTGCGAAGTTTCTCAATCTCTGCTTTAACGGCGGGGAGCTTTGAGGGATGAATGGGGCGCTATTTCTGGCGAATGGGGGGTACATCTGGCCATGTGTCAATGTGGTGTTCTATGATAGCAAGGTCGAGACCAGGCATTTTGGTATAGGACCAGGAAAAGACATCACGAAACTCTTGGAAAAGCTTTTTGTACTCTCCGATCTCATACTCATTGCAGGAGGTGCCTAATGTAATGATTTCAAGGGCACCAGGTGGGTCGGAGATATCGATGTGGATGACGGGTGAGATGTTGGCCATGTTACCTTCCTCAAAGGCATCGGGAGCGGGAATGGGATCCTTAAACTAGTCGAATTTGGTGGGGAGGAAATATTTGGACTCAACCGCAAATTGGGTGGTTGTGGTAGAGGAGGAGTCCTCCGGGAGGAAATAGGAACGATGGTGCGTATCCTCCCATGGGTAATCAAGGGTAGTAAGAGCCTCTAGAATCTACTCATCATTGTGGAAAGTCTGAGTTGTCAAATCGATTGACGAGGGAGTGGTAGTAGAAGAGATCATATAAATGGTATTAATCTCTCTAGATGATGGGGATACTGGGGGGTGGATCTTCTCAATTGTGGGGGGCACCGTCTCAAGGTCCAAATTATTCATCTCGTAGAGATCTGCTCTATAATCTGGGAGATCAAGACAGTTATGTGAGCAATGGTCGTAAATACCTCATATTGCACAAGGGTGATTGGTACGCAGTGATTTATCATGAGGCTTAGGGGCTGGATCGAGTTGGACAATCGGGATGTTGGGGTCATCGTCAAGCATTTGCATGTGCTCTTGTAATGCAGGTAATTGTGGACATTGATGGGTAGGATGGCCTAACTCATCACACAACGAGCATTTAGGAGGAGCACGAAACAAGGGGGGGTTTTTAACTGTTTTGGGTGGGGGTAAAACAGTGTATGGTTGTGGGCCTCTGCCCCCAGTGTTCTTGACAATGGGGGGTGGATTGGTGGATGAGGAAGGAGTAGTGACACCGGGGGGTGGTTGACTTGTAGTGGCGATGGGTTGCACCGGTTGTATGATGACATTGGGTGTCGGTGGGGGAACCGGAGGTGAAATATACCACATGGGTAGTCCTAAGGTTAACCCGGGGAGGTTGAGAGTAGCCATAACTGGGGCGCTTACTACTCCCGAGGGAGGGAATAGGAAGGGGATTGTGTGGATGGGTGTAACACCAATATGACTAGGTACCAATGATGGTTTGGATAACAAGGGCAGTTGATTGTTGGGTGTTTGTGCATTGTGGGAAAGGGTACATGGGTGTTTGTGCATTGTGGGAAAGGGTACATAGGTCAGATATTTCGGTTGCTAGTGACGGGGGTGGAATGGATTGGAATGTTGAGGTCATCGGCGTATCTGAGTAAACTCTGGGTCCGACGGAGGAAACCAATGAGGTAGATGCACCACAAATAGGTTGTTCAACCATGGGGAGAACATTTTCGGGTGCAATGGGGGCATTGGGATCGTAATAGGTGAGTTGATCAACCTTGACCACGCGTCCATCATGGGGGAACATCATGGTACAAAAAATAGATGAGGCAACCGCCTGCATGGCATACATGTAATTGCAGCCAAGTAAGAGGTTATAATCAAGTTGGGAGTTGATGACCTCTATGTCAATGAGCACTATTTTACCAGCCAACTAGACGGGGACATTAGCTAAGAGACCTTGGGGTTGAGCCAAACGACCGTCGTAGGCTCGCAACACAGTGGTGGACTTCTGGAGAGTAGGGGATCCCAACTTCTGCCAAACGAATGTGGACATAACGCATGTAGAGGAACCTTCATCGATAATGCACCGATGGATGACAAGATTCTGAACGGATACAAAAACCTTGAATGCTAAAGTGGAAGGCAGGCGTGGTTCGGATTGGTCCAAATCGAAGGCCATCATTCGTGAATCATTTGGGTCAATAGCACCAATGGCGGAGAGCAAAGTCTTGCACTGTGAAGGACAGTTTTTTAAGACCTCTAACGCAGACATGACTGCGAGGGACTGGGCTAAGTCATCTACAATGTTGTAATTAGATGCAGCGCGAGCATTGGGGTTATTCTTGATGCGGTGAAGTGGGAAGCGAGGTGCTTTGTAGGCGCCATCTAGTGGAGCCAAAGGTATACGTAATGAATGATCAGTGGGATGAGCGTTAGTGTTTTTGTCAGCGGGAGAGGCTTCAGGGGTGGATCCATATTGGTTCCGACGGGTTTGAAGGTTGACATCAGTGGATGACATCATTAACAAGTGATGGGTACCTGAGTCTAACATAGGTTGATCAGGAGCAGCATAAGTGATTTGCTGTTGTGGTGGCATGTTTCCTTGAGGGGGAGCCAATGGCTAAGTGTTCACTACACCTTGGGTCGGTAAAGGGTTTTGTAGCACCAAGGGTTGATTCTGAGGTGGTGGGGGGTTGGGCGGTGCCTGAGGAGCCGCATGCCCTTGGTGGTGGGCATCATCGGTCCAGAGTTGCCGAGCTCACTCCAAATGTGGGAAAGCATGTGTGTAGTGGCCATAGACCCCGCAAATAGAACCAGGATGGTTTGTTCGCAAATTAGGATTTTTGGCTTGTTTGGGCGGTCGGTCAGGGTTTTGGTTGGCAGGTGCCACGTTATTGTTGTTTGGGGGATTGGGAGGTTGACCACCTTGGTCTGGAGGGGGGTTGTTCCCACGGTTACGGACTTTGCCGTGGTTTTGCTGGCCCTATTGGCGCTGGTTATTTTGGTTCTGCTGCGGATTATGTTGGGCATACACTTGCCCTTGGGCAGCAGGTGGGTTCTGGGGTTGTGTAGATGCGGGAGAAGGCTGCGGTGGATAATAAGTAGGTGGAGGTGGTGCAGATGCTGAACCTTTTGGGGGTTGTTGATACGTCTGTGTGATGGGTTGTGGGGTTGCCGCAGGGGATGCCTATGGTGGGTAATAAGCAGGTAGGGCTTGAGAGGATACAGGAGCCGGTGCATCCTATGGGTGGTAATATGGATGAGGTGCGACCGAGGGGGTGTAAGTAGGGGATGCATGACCAAAGCACTGAGGTGGACATGAGGGTCCATGGGAATGGTGATGATGTGCCATGTCAGCATACGAATTGGTTTCTCCGGAATGGGATGTATCCCGCGAAAGGTCAGGGCCAGAGCTAGGACGTGCTATGGAAAAGGGCTGGTTATGTGAGGCTATACGGCCAATTATGCCATCTGCGGCATGGGATTCCCCCGGCGCATAGTGTCGGAGGAATCGCCACAGGGGCGTCAGGTATGATGGAATATAGGTAACCAGACTTGGCATAAATAAGGTCAAATTGATGGGCTTTGAGGATTGCCTCTTCTTCGGACTGGGGTCGCTCGGATGCCACATCCTTGGCAATGATAGGAAGGAGAGATGTTAGAAACCAATCTAAGAAGATACGATCGTCTAACTTGATTTTGCAGAGGCTGCGGCATCGACACCACTCATGAATGTGGTCAGTGATGTGGGTAGTCGTGTTTTGTCTGCAAGACAGTAGGATCTCAACTCCCTTGTCATAGTGGACAGGTAACTGAAAGAACTGCAGGAAAGTCGAGGCAAGGGAAGTAAAGGTGGCATGGGTCCCATGGGGCTGCTTGATGTACCACTTAGCTGCAGAGCCAGTGAGGGTGCACTGTAACAGATAGAGGCGGATAGAGTCGTCCACTATGGAGTTGGAGGAACACCATAGATGGAAGGACATAATATGGTTCTGGGGGTCTTCACCTTCCTTACCCTCAAACTTAGGGATGTCGGAGGGGAGCTTGGTGGGCATGTGAGGCCACGCAGGGTCGTGTCTGATGGGATCGTTAGTTAGTCTGGTTAGGTCAGGAAGGTTGAGACTAGCCATGAATGGAAAACTAGTAGAAGGATGTGACATACTAGTGGTTGTGACCATGTTGGGGCCAATGCCCCTGAGTGGAGGGGCTGGGTTTGGGATGTTGCCCCCAGGTGGAGGAACGAAAGTGGTATGGGATGGTCCTGCACCGCCAAGGGTAGCGTGAGTCACTGATTCAGTTGGGATGGGTATGCTAGCTACTGGAATGGGTACAGTGATCGGAATGGTAGATGTGGGCTCCATCGAGGGCATACCCAAAGCGGGTGTGGTAGCTGGTGTGGTGGTGGATGCTCCACCAATGGTCCCTACAAAGAAAGGGTTGGAAGTCATGCCAACCATGGGGCTGGTTGGTGCAGTGTAAGTGGGGTTCTCGGACTCTGCCTCAGAATCAGAGGTAAAATAAGGGGCGTCTAGATTGGGTGACGGAGTTCTATGCCATTGACGAGTGGAGTCAAGTGACAAAGCTCGAGATCTATGATGAGTGGTATCAAGTGATGAAGATCTACGTCTATGATAGGTGATGTCAAGTTAACCATGCTGTGGGGGCTCGCCCCGGAGGTGCCGAGAATGTCTCGGGGACTCAATGGTGGCAGATGGTGTCAAGTATCTGGGGGTTCTGTTGAGTGAAAAATAGCTCAAAAACCCTAATGCAACCGAGTGTGCAGAAGGAGAGCACAAAAAATATGGTACTCAGGCCAACAACCAACTCAAAACACGTACTGTAACAGTTGTGCTACAATAAGCGGAGTATCAACAGAAATGCTCAGAATACCAACAAGCAGCAGGTTTCCTAAAAAATAAGAAATGGTGGACTCACTAGACCAAAGGGAGGTAAGGGAGCATGCAAACACCTACCTAAATAGTATTTTGACTCAACCAGACATATCCTCTGCAAGGTGATGAAATCCAAGTCAGACAATATGGGTAATAGAGCCAAGTGGCTAAAGATATCTCCCTACCGGGAGGGACACCGGGTAGTCAATCCTAGAAGAAAGGCAACTAAGATACCTCGTTCATGACATGTCCAGAAAAGGTGAATCTGCAGTTTGTTTCTATCGTCGTTGTACCCCCATACGGGTGGTACACCAAGAACTACGAAAGGTATCCTTCGGTTACTAAATGGAGTGCGGTATTCCACTCAGGCCTCCGGAACCAGTCTGGCTACTTCAACCCTCCTAGGGGAGAGGCACTCTGATAAACTGGTTGTGACCGTGCCAAAAAGTACTAGGGGATTTTGGTTCCCTAATGGACAACAACTATGTCTCAAGTGTAAGCAACCGAGGGGTGTTATTTGGATGCATATCCCCCCGATCCTACCTAACTACAAGATTCTTATGTGTTCCCCAAGTGGGGTTAGAATGTTGGTTGTGTTAAGTAGTATTTTAGGGCTCACTTGAATTAGGTGACAGAGTGTGTGCGTGTGAGATGATGAACCCAAGTAAAAGTGCCATGGGGTGGGCAACTTTCTAACTAAAAATAACAATGCAGAAATTAAACTTTGAAATGCAAAATTTTCTCTTTTCGATTAAAATGCTGAAATTTAAAAAATTCTGTAAATGGAATAGAAATAATACTGCAGAATAAAAGGCTGTAGGGAAGTATGGTTGTAGATAGGACAGGTGGTTGTGCCGGTGCAGAAAATATTGTAGCAAAGGACTGGGTTCAAACAGGGAAAAAGTGCTGAAAATAGATCGCGGGTCTGTGGTGAAACTACGCGGTCAGACCGCAGGAAACAAGTCGACAGTAGTGGGCAGATCGCGGCAAAATGGCTGAAAGCCGCAGGCGGTCCGCAGGAAAAAGGCCGAATGTTGCAGGCGGATAGCAGGAAAATAGCTGAACGCCGCAGGCGGACCGTGGGAAAAAGGCCGAAAGTCACAAGCGGATAGCAGGAAAATGGCTGAAAGCCGCAGGCAAACCGCAGGAAAAAGGTCGAAAGTCGCAGGCGGATAGCAGGAAAATGGTTGAAAGCCGCAGGCAGACCGCGGAAAAAAGGCCGAAAGTTGCAGGCGGATTGCAGGAAAATGGTGAACAGCCGCGGTCGGATCGCAGGAAACAGGTTGAGAGCCGCTGTCAAATCGCAGGTAACAGACTGAAAACCGTCGATAGATCGCAGGAAAAATTTTGAGAGCCGCAGTCGGATCGCAGGTGAAAGGACCAAAGACCCGGTTTACGGCAGCAAACCCGACTGCCGAAAGGGGCAGCCGAAAGGAAAAAACAGAAAAATATTGCAGAAAATTAAAAACTTTTAAAAACTATAACTAGAAATTCAAAGGAACACTAGGGGAGTCACCAAAACTGTAGCTAGGGTTTTCACCCTAGCTTGTGCAAATGAGCACCTACTAAGGAGAAGGGCCTCCTTAGTAGCAGTTCAATAAACAGTAAATTAAAGCAATAAAAACAATATGAAATTTAACCTAGCATGAGCATGAACATAAATAACAAAACATGAAAATATGGTGAAGATCTCTCTTTTTGTATTAAAAATTACCTCAGATGTAGAGGTTGGTGGAGCCTTTGCAGCAATCCAAGAGGGTTGCTTCCAAGCTCCAATGTTGTCCCTTCTCCTTCTTCCAAAAATGTTTTGGAAATGGGGTCAAAAGGATTCTCAAGAATTAGCTCCAAGTGGAGAGCTAGGGTTTCAAGGGAATTTTCAGCAGCGTAAGGATAGGGATGATTGTGGCTGTAAAATGGGGAGCCTACATCACCTATTTATAGGTTTTTAGTGGTGGAGTGCTGACCCATGGTTTTGGGCACCATATGGTTTAGGTCAGCTGTATAGGGTTTTTGGTTCCTTTTTTCTCTCTTTTTCCTCTTTTTTGTATTTTGTATTCCCTTTTTAGAGGGTTTTTGCTATTTTTGGAGGAATTTATATTATTTTGGGGGAAAAAAGGGGGGTTTTGGCCTTTTGGAGGCTTTTTAATGGGTTTTTAAGGTTTTGGAGGCAAATATGGTAGGAAATATGGTCAAATGTGTCATGTAATGAGGGAGATGAGGTAGTGAGCACTTTTTGGGTGTTAACACGCACAGTCTCTAATGTGCGCTCTATTGCAGTGCCTACTACATCCCCACCCCTGCCCCATCGACGATGTCTCAGGAAACCATTCGGTCTTCACGGACCCATGTCTGTGAGCAAACAGTGAAATGTCAATATGTGGTACTACCCCTAAAAAGATTTTTTCATTTTCATATATAATCAAAAATCCCCAAAAAAAGATTAATACACAAAAACATAAAAAGAGTCACATACCAATGTCTCCAAACGCAGCTCCTGGACGAAGCGGCATGTCGCGATCACCACGGAAGTCTATCCTTGCATAGGGGTAGTCGTCAATGGCTATGACCTATCAGTCCCACCAGTGAAAGAACTCATCTGTGTATGTTGATTCCTTTCGGCCACCACCCTGTTGTTTCAAGACCTCTTCCCACCAGGTCAGGGATAGGTCATGGAGACTACGAGGAGGGACTTCAACCCTTGGACTGAGCTCGATAACTCACTCGAAGAAAAAGATGCATAGTATACTGTCGTATCCAAAGTTTGTTTCCTCCCCATGCTTGCACTCCATTAATTGGGTCTTCATGGACCCCAGTAACATTGTGCACCAATCATATATCATGGGACACATGCACTGTGAGGCATAGAACATCACCAGCCTTGAAGCTTGGTGTAGAGTTGTCAAACCTGTAATCCTGACAAGAGTGGCCACTATAATATTCATATTCAAACTGACTATGGCTCCAATGGGTACTTGAATCCCCACCTTCCGAGTGTTGGGAAGACAGTACCGCTCTATGTAGTCGGGAATGGTAATCCCACCACCCACAGTACAAGAAGACTTACCACTTCCCCTCGACGGGACAATCCAATAATGAAATAAATTTCATCTACCTCCAAGGAGAGTATTTGACCGTCTAGGTTGAAATTTTGTGCATCTACGTCCTAGTATTTTATCAAGCGACGGAGCAATTGGTTCTGGGCCCTCAAACCCCCAATGTTCCAAAATTTGAAAAGCCCACATGCTTGTAAAGCTTGTTTTGCAAGCAAATCATTGCGGACGGCCTCATCCACAAGGTCATGCTCCCTTTATCTCCATTCTAGAACCATCATGGAAGAAGAAACACAAAGAGTTTAGTCTTTTTCATTTAAAAAACAAACCTCACGGCTGTACCCAACAGAGGCAGGTACCCGCAGTCAACGCATGCGTTGACCGCGGGCACCAGTCCCTACCCGTGACCCGTATATCTGTAGCTCGTGTACAGCATCGTGACCAAATAGGGCTTTCCCAATAAAAAAATTTGACCACCGAAAAATGAAATAAAAACCACTAAATGAAAGAGGAGGATGAGATAGCTAACTTGCTCCAAACTGCTCAACGAACGGATGCCCGTAGCTCCCAGAATCAGCGACTGAAATCCAAGGTGAAAACTAAACAAAAACTCCAAATTGGGTAAAAAGTGAAACTGAATTGTAAATTGTAATTTTTTATTACTATTTATAGTTTTGGAAACCCACTTGTCTATAGTTTTTGTCATTTTAAGTTGTTTTGGACTAATGTAATGTCTTGGAGTAGCATTTTGAGCAGATTTCTTCATCGAGAGTTGATTTTTTTACCGTTTCGCGCCTACGGCAAGTATATTTCACACCCGGCATATAGGTTAGATGTCATTTTCACATGCATTATGCATTTGACCTTTTGACCATTTTCATTAACCCTAGGTGCGACCCCGCTTCTTAATCGACACAGCTTTCACACTGTTATAGAAGTGTCGTTATTTGGCGGTAGGGCCTTTCCGAACATGGGTGCCCTAGTTAGAACCACGTTTGCCTTATGGTGCCCATGCCATCATTTTTCCCTAAGATCGGGAGTCCTTCGTAGTTACGCCATGACTTTGTGATGAAGACTCATACTCTACTTTGTCTTATGCTCGCCATCTCGCATAAGGACTCCCCCCATTTTTATCAAGTTGTGATTACATTGCATCATCTTGCTTGCCGCTTGAGCCTTGTGCCGGCTCCCGCTTACTCAATTGTTAGCCTGGTGCCTGAGCACTTCCCCTGTTGAGCCTTGCAGAGCTTCCATTTTCCTTTCACAATTTGATGACGTTTGGACCCTCAATGAACACCCCCCTAAGTGTCTACATCCCGCACATGCTTCCTTGCATTGACCATAGGTATGTTCCACTGCTTGGGACTAGTCTGCTCACTACTTGACACTCGCTCCCTCATTTGTTGTACTATGAGCAATTTTATTCTTTTTCAAGCTTTCCAAATATAAAAAAGACCAAAAAAATCAAATATTCCAAAAAGACGGATGGGAGAATATTTACTTCTTTTTGTTGGCAGTTGTTGTGTCGCCTTTGAACAGGGCATTCATTCCACTCCATACATTATGAGTCGGGACTATAGTAGGACCTCAGTAGCTATACTCGTTTATCAGTTTTACTCAACCGACTGGTTAAGCTTCCAGCTACTATGGAGCCCTTTGTTGATGCCTCCTGCATCGCACAGTGTTATGTCGAGTCTATGTTGCCTGATTCTATCCATCTGCTCATGCTCTTGTTCAAAGGAAGTCTTGAAACTAGAGTCGGCCACTCCTCATATCTCTTGGCTATTGCATGTCAGCCATCTCTATTGAGTCAATCAATTTCATCTGAGTTCTTCCAAATCTTTCAGTGTAGCTGTTACCTCGTGCTGGTTGATGGGGGATGCCCTAATTCCCTCCTTCTAGCGAGTTTCGTTCCGTCGACATCAACCCATTTATTCCAGAATTTGAGACTTAGAGTTTGGTTGATTACCTTGAGGCTTGCAGTCATTAGTTGTAGGTTCTCTCGCCATCGACAGTTTTTGGAATACATCAATGTCCCCCGATCGATGGATTCATCTTAGTGTTCAACTTCAACACATCTATTCACACTCTGATGATTGTACTCTGTGCCTTGATGCCCATTTTCATTATTGGTGGGTTATCTCGCGTCTGTTAATGGTATACATCATTGGCCGGTAATCAGGCGATGTCACATCAGGTTCGACTTCAACACCTTTATTCACTTGATGGGACTTGCACTGTAGATGATTTGTGTAGAAGACCCCAGACATTAGTAGCATTCAGTGTGTTTCTCTTGATTGTGACTGTGCATCTGAGATATCACCTCTCAAACATCAGCAGTTTGTACCTCCAGTTTGCACCAGTTGTTTCCTTTCAGCAGGAGACCGTCTCTTATTGTAGATGGTTATGGCTATGATCACCTATGACATGTAGTATGTACTGCCTATTCATGGCCATTGTATCAGATTGTTGTATTATACCGACATGTACTCAGAGATATTATTGTATTATGACGAGTGAGCTGCCCTCTCCATTTGTGTCTCCATCACTCCACTTCTTAGATTTATAATGTATTTCGGCCATCGCAGTACCTTCTCTGACCTCACACATTAGGGGGCATCTATTACAATGTACTTTTCCACCTTGTGAGCATCAGCATTCTTTGGCATTCAAGATCCATTTCATTGACTCAGATTCATCATTTTGTCCTCCATACACAATTTTTCCCTATTTTTCTTCCTGTACTCTAGTTGTTCCAATTTGGCTAGCGTACACGCAGGCTGTTCCACTATAGCCCGCGAGTACCAAGTAAAATGGTAAAAATCATTAGAAAATTACTTTTTACTCCCAAAAAGCGGTCTTAGGGTGACCTTTGGCCCTCCACATGCCCTGAAACACCTCGATGTGTCCTTTCACTTACCTTTGGAAGGCTATATATTGAGCTCTTCTGGCATATGGAAGGGAGGATAAAGAGAGAGCAAGATAACTCTAGTGGATTTTTTCCGTGACTTGAGTCTATACTCATTGATCCTTGTTGTTGTGAACTCCTTATGTTCACCTACCAAACTCCTTTCATAGTTTGAGTTTGCCATTACATGGAGGATTGAAGTGGTGGAGGCACAAGTGGAGAGACCTAGTTCTTGGTTCAGATTGGTTGTCGGCAAGAGGTCGTATATTGTACTTCTTGTTACTCATTAATGGAAATACTCATTTTCTCATCCAATTGATGTTGTGAATATTGTTAAATTACATTGGGTTATATTTTCTTATATCATGGATCATGCTATTGATTATGCTAATGTCTTTCACATATTATATGCACTTGCTTGTACTTGTTGTTGAGACTAATTTGCAGGTTCAAGTGTGAAAGCTCAACGGGGATCTACTTCAAACATCCGGTTGAAGGTTGGTATTTTCTCCATTATCTTAGCATTGTCATTTATATAGCATTGCATTAGGAATTGAGTCATTTTCTGGTAGTCAGCTATCTGTTGTGGTCTGCCCCAAGCCATAGGAAGTTTTCTCCGTAACAGAAATGGCGACTCCGCTGGGAAGAACATCCATTTTTGGTGATTTTTAGGCATTTATCCTTATTTAGAGTTGTTATGTGTCGAGCTTTTGTTTCATTGATTGGGAATTGGGATATACTATAGAAAACAAGATTTTTTTCTGGGGGATTGGACTCTTTGTTTGCTCATTTGCCTTTCCCTGTCTGCGGGTTGGCGTATTTTTTCCTGTGTCTACCCGCATCTGTCTGCACTGTAGCTTGCATCTACCCGCAGTTTTCCTTTCGACAGTAGCGTACAACTCCAAGATTGATTGGTTTATGGCCTTGGATTGTTGTTGGGTTGATTTTGAGTGTTCCTGAGTCTTATTTGGCCTAATTCCTGACTGTTCCATGCCCTGTTTGTGACCAGAAACTCTTCTTTCTCTTTGTTTTGAGCATTGTTAGTTTATCACCATTTTTTATTTTTTAGCTCATTACATTGGCTGAGTCTCACTGTCTGGGATTTGCTGGGTTGTCTTAGTGATATGCTCTACATTTATTTAACCAAATAGGTAGATTTCGCTTGCATTTCTTCATTTCATTATATTGAAAAAAATACAAAAACATAGCTTTGCATTTTCCTTTCCATTATAAGAGAAAATACAATACAAAAATTTTGTTTTCCATACTACATTTTGCATGTGAGTGCTTGTGCTTTCATCTAGGATCTTCTTGTGCATTGGAAATTTAAAAGAATTGCATTTTATTTCGAATCATTGGATTGATTATCATTTTAGTGGCATTGTTTTTATTGATAGATGGGTCTAGAGTTTTTCGATTGTGCATATTATTGTCCTATACATCATCAGTTTCACGACCATATCCTTTGATTAATTACAACCATTTAAAATCAACGCTTAATCTTAAAATTGATTATAACGATTTTTATTTTATAGGGTACACCAACTAGTATAGGCTTAGAGTCTTGGAATAGATCATTGTGAGTCTCCATCCCCGGATTTGTGCCTAGATGGTTCTGTTAGACTTAGTTAGACTCATTTGACTGACTATTGACCATTTATGACTGATACTACTGATTGGATGATGTCTCCAATGTTGTCCAATCCACACTTTGAGCATGATTCGAATGACCTCATTGGTTAATTCTAATTCTATTGACAGTTATTGTACTGTATTCATTATTCATAGTGCCAGCTCACAGCTAATGTATCATTATATTGTTATTCTCCATTTTATGTGTTCATGAGTGATCATTGACTACTTTCTTCTCTTCTTCTCTGCACTTATTGAGTGATTTTTGTGTGAGGCTTGCTACAATTGTCAGGTCCTACTGCATATTATCACATGGTATCAAATCTTGCAACAGTTATTTGAATTGCAGCCATTGCAGCAGTTGCAGCATTTCATTGAGCAGTTGTGTTTCACTTGAGCACCAGAAGCCTCTGAGTTTCCACAGAAAATATTGGTTCCATTACCTTGAATTCACTGGAGCAATCCAGTGAGGTCTAGACAGGTGTGAAGGACTTAGTCATATGTGCTCAGTGTCCTAAGGAAGTGTTCATTTGAAGTGTAGCAAATCTCCATCAACAAAATTCTTCTTGTTTTGCATGTTTATTCATCCATTCGAATTCCTCTTCAATTCGAACTCCACTACTCCAAATGGATCTAAAACTCAATTCTTCCAACTATGTCGAATGGAAGACCAAGATGACCATCTTCACGAGGTCCAAGAGCTTCACCAGGATACTAAATGGAACTATGGTCGAACTTCTCAGTGTAGTAGAGAAATCCAAGTACTTGGATAGGATTGATGAAGCAGTAGGATTACTTCTTCTCTCAATTTATGAAGATATTCACTTCCATGTCATCGATCTAACATCTCCAAAAGATTTTTGGGACAAGCTCGAATCCCTCTTTGGACGAAAGATGATTTGAAAGGTCGTAAATTGGAGAATGAACTCATCTCCTTGAGTCCTGAAAGCTTCGAATCCATCAATGCCTTCTTAACCAAGTTCAAAAGCTTGATTTCACAGTTGAAGAGATATGAGATAGTGAAAGAAGACAAACAACTCATATTTTCCATTCTCTCAAAATTGTTAGGGATCCAATTCTTCTTGTGAAGTGAGATAGTGTTATCGCTCTTACAAGCACACAGGTTGTCTCATTTTGAATAACGCAAAGACTTGCTTGGGGCTCACACTTGCTCTTCCTAGCATAATCGTTTATCAACCTATGACCATGAAGAAAGGTTTTTAGCTCATGGTCATCTTAGAAAATACAGGCATGGGTTTTGGTTCACGATCCCTCTTATGAGTATGACTAGGTTTTTAGCTCAGATATGAGCAAAGATACATCTATTTTTCAATTATGATGACTGCTGAAATAGGACTTTTAGGCTGACAGTCGATTCAAACTTGTTAAGGATACTTTTTTAGGACTTAGGCCAGCAAGAAAATGGACACTAAAATGGTGTTTAGTTTGTCCATTGATTTTGGTTGACTTGACTGCTGGTTTAGGCTTGTGATCATGGATAAGCATGTTGAATTTGACCACTGAAAAATAGTTCCTCTCATCTTACCAATACTCTAAGCAACAATGAGCATTGCTAGGGTCTCACATTCACAAATCCTCCATAGCCCGTCTTATCCACATCCGTTTGCAGTGTGGACCTGCAGTAATTCAAATTCTCAATTTAGTTGAAAATTTAACGGTTGAAATTGGTAAATCAATATTAAATATAGGCCCGATCCACGCACAAGGCCACCTTTCTCTCATTACCATTAACTCCACTATTGAAAATCTTGAAGAAGACCGTGCTTCTTTCTTTCAGATCATCAGGCGCCAATACCTTCAACCCGAATCCTGTCGTCTTGTTTGCACTGGCGCACAAGCTTTGAGTTGTCATTCCCTTCAACTCCTCCATTATTTCATAATCGCCTCCCAACTCAAAATCTACCTCCACATCCACCTGCAATGCAATCACGCATAGGTTATTCATCTCATTCTTATAATCTATCTAGTTAAAATAATAACTTACATTCTGAACTTTATTACCTGGGACACTCCTGAGTTGAATCCCTCTACCTTCATTACCAATTCCCTTTCCAAAACAATGTTATCTTTCCTTAAATTATAGGCGCGTAATGATTCAAGCTCCATCACTAGCCACTGAACAAGGATTCTCCTGGTAATAGGATCAAGCCACACAACCCTGCGAATCGCCTACAATCAAGAAGCACCTGGGATTGTGATGCCCGAAGCAAAAGTAGAAGCAGAAGCAAAGCATAAGAGAAGGATAAAATGATTATATATATACTTGAATGGAAGCCCATCCTTTGTTGAGATCATCTGCCATGCTATCAGATTCATTGACCCAACCCCACAGAATCTTGTGGGATTTTTTATCATCAAAAAAATTCTTGGATTCATAGAACTTACCGTAGTAATACCTCAGACCATTGGGGCCCTCGACAGATCCATTATCGGGGACATATTTTTCCACATCAAGAAAGTAATTCCCCACTATATAGTAGTCGACTTTTCTATCATCCAAAATGTTCGTTGTCGCTCAGAGTAACGCATATCCCTTGGAACAGTATTGACGTATGAGAAGCAAAAACTATCTAATGTCTATGGGTTGTAAGTAACACATATCCCAATTAGTGTGGCTGGGTTAAGGGAGTTTTTAACAATCAAATTAACACCCTTAACCAAGTGAAGGAAGAAGCATATTTTTACTATGTTCCCGCAACATGAAGACGAAATTCAAGTACAGAAGAGAACAATCCTCTCTGATCTAATCACTACTTCCATAACTAGAAGGATTGAGTGAATAAAGAGAAAGCCTAAAGAGACAAGGTTTAGTGATTGAACTGCTCAATTGAAGGCTCAAATCTAGTCTCCATCAGTCAACAGTGAGAAGAAATGCACAAGATTTCATTAATTGTGCTTGAAAATCCTAAATTTGTGACAAAATCCTAAAAATACTATGGAAAGTGGGTTTTTGAGAGAAAATAATCAAAAATCATGAAAAGGGATTATCCCACATTGAAAAGAGAAACTTGAGAGCCCATTTCCCAATGCTATAAAACAAAGGCATTTGGGGCATGTAAAAAAATACAAAGGAAGAGCAAAGGCATGCTGGAGAGATTTGGAGGATTGGAAAGCTCAACTTCTTCATCAAAAGCAAGGGTGGAGAAAATATAGCTCATGGCAAAGGAAGAAGGATGCATCTTAAGCTTCATGGTAGATATGTACTTTCTTCTCTAGCTTAATATGAAATGATTCAATTTTCCTTCCATATGAGTTGTGTTTATGATGGCTTAAGATCTTAGGAAATTTGTATTAATTGTTTCATATCTGACATTGGAACTCACCATTTCATAGTAAGATAGCTTGTTTAATGTAGATCTAACCCTACCTTTAAATCTATTATCAGATTGGAGACCATAATAGTTGAAATTTCTTGAACATTTCTTCATATTTTTGGTGTTCTAACCTTTCAAATCTACTCCATTTCAGCCTTAAGATCCATCCAAGAACATATGTTGTGGGGCTTGAGGCCCCAAACCGGCCTAAATCCACTCTCAAACTCCCAAAATCCTTCAAAACTGAGTCGGGATCTCGGTTTTTCTTGCTTTACTTGGATTACGCACTTTACCTATGTGCACAGAGCGCTGGCTCACCCTGACCACTAGCAAAGTGTGCCACTAGCTCACCTTTCCTATGTACCAACTGCGCCATCCCACTGTTGGTGCTCTGCTCTGTTCCAGACTGTGTGCCAGTCGGGTTTTTGAGTTTTGAGAGCTGAGTTCTTCACCTTTGTCTCAGTTTTTGTGATTTTTTCTTTATGGATGGGCTTAGAAACCTCTTATATTAGAGTTTAAACCTCATTTGGATCCTCCTTTGCTCAAGATTTGGAATATTTTTAATAATTTTAAAGCTTTCTTGTTTCAAATTTGCAAAACATTGCTAGAACTAGTTTTGAGATTTCACTATTTTAGGGCCACATTTAGGATTCATTTTTTTAATTGAGGACCTGAATATTTATTCAATGCATGTTAAGATCAGTTTACTACTAATTAAGAAATATTTGGGAGGGTTTGGTTTGAAATTTTTAGATTTGAGATTTCTTTCCAAAAACCTTTAAAAATGTCTTAAATTGACATTTCTTTCATTTTTTTCTTACAATTGGTGGTAGATCCATTTGATTAAGGTCATATTTTGCTTATAGATCCCTGATTGGATAGGATTAGGACTGATCTTTAAAGAATTTTGATTCATTTCATAGTTTGCAAATAATGAAAATTGACGAAACATGAATATTTGTTTAAAGAACCTTAAGGTCCTTTAATTTTTTTACTCTCATGCACTTGCTTATATGAAACTTGGAACCAAATATCATTTATGCCATTTTAAAAGATCACTTTAACACATTTGCATTGAAAAACAAAAAAATTGATCACACTTTGAGATATTTTGAAAAACAATCTCCTTCCAAACGCAAAAACAAGCTTTAATTAGTTAAATTTTGTTTTGGATCTATAATATTTTCATTATACTCTTGCACAATTAGAGGAAGTTGTAGCTTTAGATCTCAATTTTCTTGTGATAATTTGTGTCTGAGCCACCGTATCCTCTTCACTTGGGCCTTTGTGCGATCTTGTGAATGAGAAAGTGGATCTCAAGTGTAATAGTCTAGGATTTGATTTTTCAAGCATCTTATTTTCGAGCCACCGTATCCTCTTCACTTGGGCCTTCATGCGATCTTGTGAATGAGAAAGTAGATCTCACATGTAACAGAGTAGATTTCATTTTTTGCATACAGTTTTTTAACCCACCATATCCTCTTCACTTGGGCCTTCGTGCGATCTTGTGAATGAGAAAGTGGATCTCAAGTGTAACAGTCTAGAATTTAATTCATAAGGATTCCAAAGGGCTCTGCGTATCCTCTTCACTTGGGCCTTCGTGCGATCTTGTGAATGAGAAACAGAGATCACCCGTGTAATAGAATTAGATTCATTTTCACTAAGATATTTGTTTGGGTCACATTGATTTTTGAAAATTAGTTATTGTCCATATTTCAGAAGAATTGATCTTAAATATCATAAATCTACCAAATAATTTTGCATGTTTGAAAGGCACACATGAACCTCTAACTTTTCATTAGTTTAGAACATTCATTGAATTGAAAGGTAGAGTAGTGAGCATATTGCATTGTGTGGTTCATATTTTTCAAGTCAAAACACCACTAGTTTCACTTCCACTTCTGAAACTAAGCAAACTACCCTTAAAATTGGCGCTTAATCTAAAATTTACCAACATTTGATTTTCATATCACCAACAAGATTAGGTTAGTGCCCTAGATTATTTTTGGAGATTTAACACTCATGGGCTGCAAAACTTTTGAAACTAGCATTGATTACTGAGAGTTTAAATCCATTAGAAGCAAATAACGCTTGTCGGGAAAATGCTTCTAAAACATGCATTAAGCACAAGGTCAATCTGGATAAGTAAGGGTGGTTCCCCCCCTCTTGCTTGTTTAGTGGGACATGAGCTCATCAAGGAATTCTATGTGAAGTGACAAGTCATCGAGGTGACAACAGTGCCCTCATGATCAATGACTAAATTATGGAAGAAAACTATGATGCTATAATTTTAGAGAATGAACTTGTTTTACTTCTCTCTATTACACTAAGATAGCTTTGTTCAGAGTTTTGAGCAACAAAAGTGTCATTTTGGAATTATAAAAAAATATAGTATCTCATTATTTTAAATAAATTTGGAAAGGGTGGAAGCACAAACTTACAAACTATCAGAGACTGTTGCATCTAACACTAATAATTGGAGCACAAACTTACAAAAAATCAGAGACTAATGCATATTTCTTTGTAATCATTGCTTACTGCCAACACAAGTTTGACACCATTCTTGAGCATGCTATAATGAAACACTAGCATCATATCATTTTTGGTTATAGAGGGGACTCTCTCAACTTTTAAATCTCCTCTCACTAAGAATTTCAAGGAGTAGGGTAGGGAGTGTGGCCTATGGGTGTTTTGGTAGCATGGACTTTTTCTTGTAGGGAAGAGTAGCACTCAGCAATAGTGAAGAAAAGAATGTAATACATCAATTCTTTCTAACCAAAAAAACTACATTGTTGAAGTGTCATTCTTACTATACAAACATTAAGAAAGCACAACCTCTTCTTTCCCCTTGAGGGATAGAATGAATTTCTGATAATTTTTTATTTTATTTTCAAGGAGAGATTCTAGTTTTTCGAGTGCAGTCGGTTATCAAATACGTATGGCATGACTTGTCCTGTGTTTGGAAGCAAAAACCTACTTTATGTTGCATGATGACAACTTTCTCTAAGGTTATGGTTCCAATGAGTGGGCTTTCTATTTTTTCTCAGTGGTATGTTGAAAAACTATTGCAAGTTCAATTAATGAAGCTATTATTTTTGTCTCATGGAAAGGGGGGAGGAAATAAAAGCATATGATCATGGGTTGTGAAAATCATAGTGAGTGATGTAGAATAAAACAAAGCAATAGAAAATAGGAATGGAATTCATGTGCCCATGGAAATATTCTAAACTATAAAGAGAAGTGGCAACCCCTATATCCCACAAGTGGTTGAAAGAAATGAAGATATGGTAGGAGCTTTAATTTTTCAAAAGCAAATTCAATTTTTACTTGTGACCCCCCTTATTCACCTCCAGCTCCATGGGATTTCCTTCTCCACAACATGCATGACTCAACCCATCCTTGTAGCATACTCTAATCCTATGTTATAGTATGTTTCTTTACGTACCATCACCAATAATCCCCACAAGAAAATTGCCCATATTTGAAATGATGGAACCGACTGGAATCCCACACTATGATTTCTCTTACAACAATCTTGGAGATGAACTTGGTTGTAGTGTGGTAGTCACTGCAAACTTGAAGGTTATTGATAACTCGAATAGTTGTTTCCAAGGGTGTGTTCAACAACCCAAATGAAATTGCTAACTTCTCACTATGGTGGTTAAGAATTTGTTCCTTCTCCTGCTCTTTCACATCGTTCAAAACATAGCTCTTATCAGGAATATACCCTGCCAACTTAATCTCCCAACATAGGCTCTCCAACTTTGTATAGATTTCACAGGTTTGTGGATGTGACCTATCTCCCACTAGAAAAACATGCATCTGCTTATTGATGTCAATCCAACTACATCAAGGAGTCTTTGTCATGCCTCTATCTTTCATCATTTTCCATATATTTGCAATGCAGTCCCACCTACCAGTTGTTGCATAGATGTTTGAGAGGAGAACATAAGGTGATGATATTTAGGGGTCCAATTCGAAAACACATTCTTCCACCCTTTCTCCTAGCCTCGTATTCTTATGTATTCTACAGGCACCTAACAAACAAATCCAGATAGCAGGATCGGGTTTTATTGGAATTTTTTTTATGAGGTCTTGAGTTTCAACCAAATTCCCTGCACGGCCAAGAAGGTCAACAATGCATATATAATGCTCCATTGTAGGTGTGATGTGGTAAATTTCTTGCTTGCAATTGAAATATTGATATCCCTCATCCACTAGACCTGCATGGCTGCAGGCGGACATAACACTAACAAAGGTGATTTTGTTTGGACTCGTGCTAGAGTGTTTCATTTGCTCAAAGAGCTTGAGGGCCTCCTTGCCATAACCATGCATTACATATCCTACAATCATAGTTGTCCAGGAGACAATGCTTCGTTGATGCATATTCACTATTCACATGCTTTTTGTATGTTTCCACATTTTGCATACATATCTATTAGTACATTAGTGAATATAGTATCATATTGAAATCCATATCTTATTATTTTCTCATGGATGTCCATACCTTGTTCTAGATATTCCATATTGACGCATGCCGGTAGAACACTGGGGAATGTCTTTGAGTCTTGCTCCATGCCAACTGACTGCATTTGTTTATAGAACTTCATTGCCTCCTAGGCATGCCCATTCTGTACAAATCCTGCAATCGCAGCATTCCATGAGACCACATTTGGCCAAGGCATTTCCTTAAACAGCTTCAGGGCTCTATCAACAAGCTCATTCTGTGAAAATCCTACAATCATCGGAGTCCACGAAAACACATCCCTGTGAGGAATTTTCCCAAAGAGATCAAGGGCTTTGTTCAGAAGCACATTTTGTGCAAACCTTGCAATCACTGTATTCGATGAGAATGCATCGCGCTATGGCATTTCCTAAAAGAGTCTCGGGGCATTGTAACAAGGCCAACCTAAAAATGCTACAATCATTGCATTCCATGAGGCCATGTCCCACTGCCACATTTTCTCAAACAAATTTTAGGCCTCATCAATGAACCCATTCTGCACAAACCCTGTAACCATTCCATTGCATGAGACCACATCCTTCTTGGGTATTTCCTTAAAGAGTTCAGGGATTCATCTATAAACCCATTCTGAGCATACCTGGTAAGTAGAACTTTCCAGGATATGACATCTCATTTAGGCATTTGTTCAAACACTTCACGTACAATCTTTATCCTCCCACATTTTGTACACGTATCCAGTAGGGCATTCGCCACAATGACATGAGACTCATATCCGCTCTTTATTATTCGGTGATGGATTTCCATGCCTGGTTGTAGAGATAGATGGGTGGTGCATGCCAACAGAATGTTGGAAAAGGTGAAGTGATTTGGCTGGATGCATGTCACCATCATTGGTGGAAGAGATATAGGGATTCCTGAGGAGGGCCATGCTTTTCATAAGCTGTAATCATCAAAATCCATGAACACACATGCCACTTAGGCATTCAATCGAAAATTATGCGAGTTTCCTCCTTGTTTCCTCACTTCACATACATGTTGATGAGCATCGAACCATATTAAGCAATTAGGAGATTCTTCTCAATTGGTTTTTGGTCAGATGGTAAAAGCGGGATTGTGAAAGTTCAAAGTGTGAGACATTTTAGGATTTTTAGGCACAAATATGAAAGTAAGTAATTCTTATGCATCTTGAATCCCAACTTCTTCATGAATTCCTTTGAGATCATATTCTTAAACTTCCTAGGATGAACAACATAATGACCCTCATCATCTTCAGCTAGACCTTGATGTAGAACAACCATTCTCTCTCAACACTAGATTTTTTGAGCATATACATCATATTGATTAGCTAAAATGGCTTCCACATGTGTGTACCACTGTTAAATATTGTGTTTGAAAAGGATCTATATGTAGAAGAAAATATAGTGATTCATGTATTGAGACAATAAAAATATATACCTACAGAAGCAGGTAGATGTACTTCATTTTTGGGGATATTTGAAATCTGAAGCAATGAATGGCCTTGCTAGGTTTCCATACAAAACGAAATCTTGTAAAATAATGACTAGGTGAGTATGATAATCTATATAGTAACCTTATTACACCCCCCTTTCCAGGCAGGTTGATAGTAACAAGAAAGGGTATTGTTATAGCACTGCAAGGACACTGTTTGTAGACCTTTTCTTTAACCAACAATCGGGATACTTTGTGTTGGAGGTATTTTCATCATTATCTAAAGGATCATCCAACCTAGAATAATCCAAATAGAACTAATTTATCATCCTATAGAGATTCAAATGGTGGTTTATAGGAAAATTCTAGGGGTCATTCATTTCCAAGCAACGTTTGAAAGGAAGATGCAATATTAATGCACCTATCCAGTTCTGAAGGTGCAATCCAATAGATTTAAAAAAGGGACTTTACAACACATATTTGCATTTAGATTCAACCGATCATGGAATTTATTGCAATGAATTATTTCATAGTTTCTTATTGGAGAAAGGTTTGGTACCACCATGCTTTCATGCATTTCATCAAACACTTTGTGTGCATCCACAAGGCTTCCACATTTTATAAACACAGTGACAAGTTTTGTTTGCTAAAAGACATAAGGCTAAAATACTAATTGTGTCATGTGCAGATACACTTGTTTTCCTATCGCCATGGATTTGATAGCCAGACATTATTGTACAAGACAAGCATAATTACACGAGTCCAGTCTTATTTTTAGTTGATCCATTGTATACATTTGATCAAAATATTCCTTTAATCTCCCCTTTTTAGCAAGTTTTCTGACGTCCCCAATAATTCCACTAGGTTCTTTATTTCTAGAATCTCAACTAGGTTTTTCCCCATTTTCCATTGTAGTAGCAACTATGCTTGAATAAAATCTACTGTGATTCACTAGGGAAAAAAATTGGCATATTTTCTTCCATGTATAGTATCGTTTTGGGGTTATTAATAAATCTATTAGAGCCATTTCCGGTGAAGAGGTAGTGCTTCGATTTAGTTGAAATATGGTATGTGGGTGTTAATGTGGTCAATAAATTGATGCGGGAATTTGATCAAAGGAAAACTTACATTAATTTTGACAAGTGAATGCATGGAAACATGTATGTGTAACCTTGCAAAGTCCATCCATTCAGGGGCTTGGAATCCAGTTAGTATTGGCTTCAAACCTAGATCGTCCTAGAGAGGATTCCATAGCACTATTTTGTAATTAATCATTGAAAAGAGTCCTCAAATGGATTTCAATGGAATTGATCGCAGACCAGAAACTTCATATTCCATGGGAAAAAGGTCAAAATGCACATAAATTATCAAAGGAGGAAAATGCAACTAGTGGTACTTATATAGTGTTATTCTCCCCTAAACGAGAAAACCAACTATTTAGTAAAATATCTTTAATTTTACCTATAACTTTTTAGTATCCAACTAAAACTTTGATATATTTTAATTAGGACAATAATTTAGTAAAATACCTCCAATTTATCCCAAAATTTCTTAATCTTTGATTGGAACTTTGAACTAAGTTGGATTGACTCCTTTTATACAAACGCCTCTCAATTTCAAGTAGATTAGAACAAACCACCACTTTTATAGAGCTATAACAATCAAGAATGATTTGAATAGGAATAGGGTTTAAATCCTCATATTGGCTATGATGGTCTTCCCTAGGCTTGGGTGTTATCCAACAGAATAAGGATCAAACCCTCTTGCTTCCTTTGTTCTATTTGTTTTGTTGCCATGATCCAAACTAGAGGGTGCAAATGAAATCAATGGGTCAAAATATTGTATATCACTTTGACCACTATGTATAGTTGATGGAAGAAGAAGAGGATTCAAAAGGACCTTCCCTTGGTAACTAGTGATGGAAATCAACAAGTAATGGATGCAACAATACCCTAAGATGAGAAATAGTAAAATAATATTTTTATGAAAGACAATATACCCTAGCTAGTCAGAGCTAGGTATGTTTCCCTTGCTATTATATCCATAGGGGTCATCCCATAGATTTTCCATCTTATGAAATGGTACTATGTATTGGTGACCTACATAGTGGCAATTGTGTTGGGATTTTGTAATGCATATGAATGTGGGATCACTAATTGGAGCATTGTGTCTACTTATGGGAAATTAGTCATATTCATCATTAAGGCATGGATAGGAAAGGATGATGGAAGTGTTCTAACATGATTAATTTCTTATGGAGTGATGACGTCAATACTCTCTACTACTTTAGATCTAATGCAATGTTTTAAGACTAGATATATGACCATTTCATCCCCAAGATCTATGTTGTTGACTCAAGTAATTGGGACCACCATGGGATGCATAATAGCACCTTGTATGTTCCATATATTCTACAAGGCCTTCAGTTTGGGAGCTCCAAATTAATGGATAACATATTTCCCCTTATCACCATAACAGATAAATAGAACACATGTGTTGAATAGGGAAAAGAATATAACGGAAAATGTGAGATTATTAACCCGTATATAGTTGACTGTTCAATATTTAAGAGTGTACACTAACATTCTTGTAATAGACAATATTCATAATTCCATATATAAATAAGTTTATATGACCAGATAATTCGTTGCAGTCACCCCTTGGACTAGTTTACACATCATATATTTGCTTCTCATTTGTTGATTCCACATATGAATGGCCACAACATCCTTGCACTAGTTTGCACAAACAATGTGCGAAAACATACTGGAAAGCCTTGGATTAATATAAAGAACAAAGAAATAATTAAAATAATATTTCATTGTGATATAAGAAAAACTATAAAGACAATTACTAGAACAGAAAATATCAAACCCAATAGTAAACAATACTTCCTCTAATTACAGTTAGCAATGGAGAAAAGTGAGAGTGCTATAAACAAATTGCATTTTTAATGTTTACAGAGAATTGATTCTATACAAACAGAAAAAGTATGAACTACACAATACGCAGTGCCACTCAATGCAAGAGCATTATATCTGACATAATCTTTTCTTATAGTAACATAAACTATACCACAAACAAGAACTTATTTCCAACAGAATCCTTAAAAATTACTATAATAACAACTACAAATATGCTCCACAATCCAATAAGAAGGAATAGGCATAGCTTGACTGTAAAATAATATTATAGACTTAAATCATGCAACTACAGAAGCCAAGGGTTCAAGCATTGTCAAACAAGAAAACTCTCGAGAGTTGTTTAATCATTACCCGCATCACGTCGAGCAAGATTATATGCATCATATATTCTATACACCCAATGTGTCCAAGCTTAACACTGATCCCTATATATCCACTTAGACTCATCAGCAACCCAAGCTTTGTCTGCCCTTCCCCATCCTCTCTCATATGAAGATTGTTTTCTTTCTAGCAATGGGATATCTCCATCATCCCTGTTATCATTATGGTTTGTATCATATATGCTCTAACTCAAAGAATATCCTGGATTCTATTGAGAAGGTATTGGGGATCGTCTGGATTTTCTTTTGTGAGGTCTACTATGCCTCCACCACAAACCAGTCACAATCTCTTCATCACTGGTACTGAATTCATCATCCATTCATCTAGGATGAACACCTTCATACATATCAAATGGATTCCTCCGTAATCTTCCAACTAAAGTCCCCTCTTTAGTAGTTGAATCTGACAATTCATTAGCTACTTCATCTCCTTCACTTTCAATGTCCATTTTCCTACTATCTGAAGCATTTGATGGTTTTGACCGTGGAACCTTCCCACTTTGGAAGGTAGGAACAAATTCCAATGAACCAAATGTATCCTTTGGAATGCGTAATGGAGTATCTTCTTGGATAATCTGGACCTGTACACATGGATGTATGAAGGCAGAAAGTAAATGTACATCACATTTCAGATTCAACATGTAACAAGGAAAAATAATACAGAAAAAATAAAGGCCAGTAGTAGGAAATAATGAATTCTTAATGCGCCATCCTCATCATTCCAACAATAATGCAAACGAAAGCGTTGTTGACCACAAGTAACCATATTCATTGATCCATCCTCCAAACAATGGTGTTGACGAATCTAATACAAGTATAAAAATATCACTTTACAGAAACTAAGTTGCTTTCTCTAATGCTATCATACTTGACATTAATTGAATTGAATTTCAAGAAGATAATATACTCCTTTCACGAAACAATGATCCTATCTTGTTATGTTATTTTTCCCAGTCATAGTACATATCTGCACTCAAATAATAACCTATATTTGGGGCCATATTTCATATGTCTAGCTAGATGTGGAAGAAATGATGAGGCTTGCATGTCCATTTATCTCGGACGAATGGACACAATTGTATGATACACTTGGATCATAACATTCGTATAATACACTTGGTACAACTTGGTACCAACGACAGTGGATTGATTACCAAATTTTAGGCCTGAGTACCAACAAAAATGGATTGATTACTAAGATTCCCCATAGATTATCTATTACTCTCAATTTCCCATGGAATCCAACTTGAAATATTTGATTCTAGGTGCATTTTCCTTTGGAATATTCCCAAACAAGCAGTTATTATAGTAGTTCTGAGAATTTTTCTGAGCATGTCTATCGATATTTAGCTATTGGTGGCTATCGGTATAATGACTAGTTTAATACCCCAGGTAGGGCTTGGTAACAAACCTAGTTAGCTATGGTGGGTCAAACATAACGCATCATCCTTAGTGGTTTATGCCAAAGTGAGGCCAATAGTAAAGTTAGAAAACTATTATATCTAGCTCTATCTGATTAGAGAGATGCTAAAAAAGAATTCATTCATCCAATCATGTACAGAAGCTTGGATTGGCATCTAGAAAATAAACAAATGGAGTTCCTTATTAAATGACTCCCATTAATCTTATTCCAAAATTATCACACCCAACATTAAATGATGTCCTAATTTTTCTTTTTGGATGCTACAAATATTAAAATCAATACACCGACCTTTCAATTGGGAAAATAACAAAAATATTTTGAAATTTCCAATCCATTGTCTCTACTTTTCTTCCCATAGATTAAAAAAAAATAGGTACCGAACTAAATTCAGTAAAAACCTGGCCAACCCTTCAAGATTTGGTTACAGGAAGCTATTAATATTCTTGGAGGTCATAGCATACCCCACTATCAATTTTTGTTGAGGAGATCCATCCAAATTAGTGGTCATGGAAGCAAGAAAGGCTTGCATTATCCTCTGGTCACATGGATTCCTATCGGCCCCCAAATTCTCTTCTCTTCTACATAAGGTAGCCAGGGCCTCCTACTCTATTTCCTTCCCAGTGCCTCCTCCTACACCCCAATCCCCCACGATAGGCGAGACTCTTGGCATCACCATGCCGGTTTCACAATCCAACCTCATGCCTCTTTTAGAAAAAACCTTGAAATCCCATCACCCGATCTAAATGAGCACCCAATTGAAATTCTTCGAGTGATGTTGTAGGGTTTTCATAGTTTTTTTCCTTTAAACAGGAAAACCAACAGCCAAATGAGATTTTTTGGGTTAGGAATTCCACTATAAAGCCTTCAGTGGCCGGATTCCTATCATTTTCACCAATTTCTTCTCGAAATCAATTATGGTTGGATTCAAAGCGTTTTCACCAATTTCTTCTCGAAATCAGGAAAAATTCAATTGATCACGCATTCATATTTCACCTGTAAATCATGAAACAGAGTGACCCCAATGGAATTCCCCGATACGGGAAAGCAACAAAACCCTTGTTTTCCTGTAATTTACAAGCAAGTTGAAATATGGTATGTGGGTGTTAATGTGGTCAATAAACTAATGCAACAATTTGATTAGAGACAAACTTACATAAATGTTGATAGGTGAATGCATGGAAACATGTATGTGTAACCTTGAAAAGTCTATCCATTAAGGGGCTTGGAATCGAGTTAGTATTGGCTTCGAACCTAGATTGTCCTAGTGAGGATTCCATAACACTATTTTGTAATTAATCATGAAAAGAGTCCTTAAATGGATTTCAATGGAATTGATCGCAGACCAAAAACTTCATATTCCATGGGAAAAAGGTCCAAATGCACATAAACTATTGAAGAAGGCAAGTGAAACTAGTGCTACTTATATAGTGTTATTCTCACCTAAACTAGCAAACCAACTATTTAGTAAAATATTTTTAATTTTCCCCAAAACGTTTTAGTCTCTATCTAAAGCTTTGATATATTTTAATTAGGACAATTATCGAGTAAAATACCTCCAATTTATCCCAAAATTTCTTAATCTTCGATTGAAACTTTGAACTAACTTGGGTTGACTCCTTTTATTAAAACGCCTCTCAGTTTCAAGTAGATTCAAACACACCACCACTTTTATCGAGCTATAACAATCAAGAATGATTTGAATAGGAATAGGGTTTAAATCCTCATATTGGCTATGATGGTCTTCCCTAGGCTTGGGTGTTCTCCAACAGAAAAAGCATCAAACCCTCTTGCTTCCTTTGTTCTATGTTTTTTGTTTCCATGACCCAAACTAGAGGGTGCAAATGAAATCAATGGGTCAAAATATTGTATATCATTTTGACCACTATGTATAGTTGATGGAAGAAGAAGAGGATTCAAAAGGACCTTCCCTTGGTAACTAGTGATGGAAATCAACAAGTAATGGATGCATCAATGCCATTATATGAGCAATAGTAAAATAAGATGTTTATGAAAGACAATATACCCTAGCTAGTCAAAGCTAGGTATGTTTCCCTTGTTTTTATATCCATAGGGGTCATCCCATATATTTTTCATCTTTCGAAATGGCACTATGTATTGATGGCCTACATAGTGGCACTTGTGTTGGGATTCTGCAATGCATATGAATGTGGGATCACTAATTGGAGCATTCTGTCCTAACATTGGAAATTAGTCATCTTCATCATCAAGGAATGGATATGAAAGGATGTTGGCAATGTCCAAACATGATCAATTTCTTATGGAGTGATGACGTCAAAATTATATACTACTTTAGATCTAATGCAATGTTTTAAGACTAGATATCTAACCATTTCATCCCCAAGATCTATGTTGTTGATTCAAGTAATTGGGACCACCGTGGGATGCATAATAGCACCTTGTATGTTCCATATATTCTACAAGACCTTCAATTTGGGAGCTCCAAATTAATGGATAACATATTTCCCCTTATCACTGATTTACAAAACATGTCCATTCTAGGAGTAGATGGATCAGTTCCCTTCCCAAGCATTTCCTTGCTATCTCTTATTGTTTCTTTCCTGAGGGGTTCACAGGGAGGACTAGGGTGGCCAACCTAATGCATTGTATAGCGTTTTCACCCACTCACTAACCAGTCCTCGATGATTATGCATCGTGGAAAAAAGGGGATTGTGAGAGCTTGTATTGGAGAGTCGATTTCCCACGATCCATGATCAAGGAAACAACATCATGCAAATGAAACGACGAGGCATCGCTACCATCAATGAAGCCAGTCACATGAGTCGTAGTCATCTCCTACCCCACATCTTAGTGGGATACAACCTCCTACACCCACTAATTGAGGTATTTTCATTGTGTTGATGGAATGGCGAGGCACCACCGCCCACAACAAAGCCAACCTCATAGGTTGTGCAACTATCCCCCATCCCACAAAGGGGTATCGTCTGATACTCGATTGTTAATGATCCTACTATAGATTCACCAATGGTAACCTTGTTATGACTTATCCTTCCTCAAAATGATAAGGTTCATTAAATTTCTCATGATGTTGAAGGCAGTGATCCACCTTCATTGACATGATCCAAACACTTCACTAGATCATTCAATCAGTAAGAGCAATGAGCGGTGTGAACAAAGGGTAGGGAGATAGTCAACATGCGCTGATGACACACGCTTACTAGGAATTCCTTGTTGAATACCAATAATTGCAATGGTCTAAGAAGATTTCCCAATCCTCTCAAACCAGGGAGGAAAACCCATTGGTTGCATCAGCGTGCACGCATGCAACCCATAACATCTAAGGTATCACACACTTGTTATTTTCTCAAACTTCCATGGCATAAATGGCCATAGTCCCTCTAAGAATCTATCCATGAAGGGGAACCTTCGCGTAGCTAGTTAGCAATTTAGTCTTGTTCATTATTGGAATTAACCGACTTGATTATGTCTTAAATAATATGGTTCCTACACATACTAGTGGAACTTCATCTAAAGGGAAATGACTAGTGATCAACCTAAGAGGATTGAGTCATGTGTTGACTCAAAGGCCAACTAAGTAATTCTCATTACTTGAGGAAAATGATACCCCTCATGCCACTGATAAAATTGAAGAATTAAAGCAAAGAATTGAAGACACAATAGATCAACATCAATATTTTGATGGAAATTATTATGTTTATCAAAATGGAAGGCATTTACTTGTTAACATAAGTGAGAAAGTAACTAATAAAATTATAGTGTCGAATGAACAAATAATGGATAGTGTCCCATGTAGTGAAGCTGCCAAAAACCCCAACCTCGACATCATTTATGACAAATTAAGTGAGATTAATTTTGATCCAATTGTCAAGTGACAAGTAAAATAAGTAGGAGACAAACTTATAAGCTTCAAATTATCAAGAAATCATAACAAACAATTCAAAATTTATTGGCATTTGTTCTCATGAGAATATATTGGATGGTGCAAACATGGAAGTTGAATTACAAAAAAATATTGAATGTAAAAGTAGTGGAAGCAATAAGTGATATTAAAAAATTTCACACTTAACCCATGGACATAAGTGATACTCATAACTATCACTCTTAACCTCCAAAAATAAGTGATATTGCAGCTAATACCATTGACACACTAACTTATTAAGAAATTGATTGACTCTAAACTCTATGAACTTGGACACATGGTGACATAGACTCCATAGCAGTGGTCTTAAACCACTATATTTTTTCAAAAACTATAGATACGGTCACATAGCGTCATCAAAAACTCATTAGAATGATCAACGGTGACAAACATTTTTCTACAGCCACCAAAAGTAACCAAAAATAGTATTGGTGAGGGCCAATAAAAGATCGTCATAAGAAGTGTCACCAAAGAGAAAATTAGCAACGGGCCTTTAACAACCCTCACCAAAAGTGTCATTGAAAAGGGATTTGGTTGCAAACCTTAAAGGACCATCTCAAAAGGAACTTATAACAACGATGTTTTAAGGACCGTCATCATATGCGACTTTGGTGACGACCCTTAAAGGTCTGTCACAGGCATGACCCTCACCAATGACCTTTTTTTCTTGTAGTGTAGTTGTTTCTCCAAATTCAATTTTTATATAACCATATTGGTTACTTGGCAATGCTTCACTCCATGAGTGTCTTTGACTAAATTCTTACACGATGGGGAATTTAGAATTGACGACTCTATTAAGTTACTAGAATAATTATAGGCCACTACTATGAATTCCAAATCCTTAACAATCCATCTATTTTTATGAGTTTCTTAAGAAATTGTGTGAGGATGAAAGGAGGGAAAGTATGGAGATGATGACTTCTTGTGATAGCATTGAGTTTGGATAGGATGGCATAGAATGAGAACCTTCTCCTTTACTAGTGTTCCTACAAAATAGTTAGTACAAGGGTGGTTCTTACTATGTGTTGGTTGGAATCTATGAAACCCATGGTTCGACTTATACGACCAACAAAAACCCAACAGGAATTGGAGTTTTCAATACTCTACAAGCAGAGTAAGGTCTCACCTGAACTACGTGAAGGAATGACATGGAGACTTGAATCAGGGTTTTGGAAGAAGGAATGAATTCTTTCTACTCCACATATTAACAATTCTTAGACATGTGTCAAATTATGTAATATGCATAAATCGCATCATCTTGCTAACATTCATAGATTGAACTTACTAAGAAAACATCATAACTCTATACATAAGCATAATGTGTAGAATCTAGATGGGACAACAACTTCATTTTATTATTGGGAAATGTGGTTATAATCATACTTGACCACAAAACTTAGATCAATATCTTAATACTTATCATATCTCAAATCAGAACATGATAGATCACCCAACCCTTTACAACATGAGCCTTATATAGGGTGAGGTACAAAATTGAAAAATTGTTACTGACACACAATTATTAACCAAGCTCGGCATGCAACATAACTAACTTATGTGGGATCACAACTGATTTTGATTTTCTGGCTCATCACATAGTAATTGGTCCAATACTTGGGAACTAGCAGGACCTAAACACTAATATGTGGCTCTTCCTAAACCATGTAGCTCATAGTTCTAATGCTTCTACTAAGGGTAGGCACATGTGCATGTTGCAAAGGAATTTATGGAAATTGGTTTGAATTGGATCGAACTCACTGGTGATATACTTCAGTTGCACAATGAATGAGTCAATTTATTCCTTCTTACTCTTCTCAACTTCTAGTTTTTCTTTCTCTTCCACAAGAAGATATTCAGTGGGTTTGACCTGGATTTTTGACAGGATTTCAAATGTCTCTACACCTATTCGTTCTTGGCACAATGTGGTAGTTGCACCAAAATTTGATTCTTTGCACTGACTAGTGCATCTTGGCCTCTTATCAACTTATCCACTTACTGTAGCTCTGGCACATCCTGCATGTGGTTCCATATATTGAAGTTGTACTCCACGAACCCTACCAAGGTTGTGAATCCTTGTTTGGTCTTGTCATGTCCCCAATTTTGGCTCATTTAGTTCCCATGGGTAAAGGGGACAAAATAACCGCTAGGGAGATAAATTTATTTCATTTTATGTATGCTTAGAATAAAAATTATCCCAAGTCTAGTATAAATAATAATTTTATTAATTTTAATTATTTTTATAAATAATTATTCCTAAATCTTGAGAAAGTGGGCCAAGAGGGCTCCCTCATGAGGATAAGGTTTCTAAAATGGAACTGGAGGTAAGAAAAATAGCAAAAGATGAAAAGCAGGGAAGGTGTAAGAAGTTGTCAAAAGTAAGAAATTAGAAATATCTAGGAAAAGCTAAGGAGGGAGCAGTTTCTAAAAGGGAGATCAATTTACAATGCAGGAAACCGTAACAAAGAAGGAAACATCTTGAGACAAAGGGGGGCAAAGTTTCTAAAGGAAAGAAAATGTTGTAAGGAAAAAGAAAGGAAAGCATATCCACTCATGGGTGGCCCATGTGGAAGGGTTCTCACAGGTCACCAATCTATTCAACTTTCTCAGCAGGTCACTCTAAAATTATATAAAATTATGATTCCAACTCCAATTCACATCTTTTGACCATTTTGTAATTGAATGTGAGAGATTTATCTTCTCTTGTTGAGTGATGTGCCTCAACATTTCTTTGGGTGATTCTCCCCATATCCATTATTTTTCTAGTATCTATTCCACTCTGTAATGTCCCTTGTTAGGAATTTTATTAAAATGGCAACTTTTCACTTTTTTTCCCTAGTTCGACCTTTGACTAGTTTTGATCTCTAGGTCCCAAATTTGCCCCAAATGATCCAAAATATTCTGAGAAGGTATATGAATGATATTAGAACATAAATATGTGTTTCATGGATGTCTTTGTACCTTTAAAATACTTCTGCAAATACTCTTTCAATTCTGGTCAATGTAGGTAACTTTACTAGTGATTTCCCTTTGACTAGTATTGGTCTCTAGGTCTCAAATTGACTCCAAATGCCTTCAAATATTCAAGGAAGGTGTATGAATGATATTAGTAATTGAATATGATGTTCATGGATGACATATGGCCACCAAAATACCTCTGAAAACTCTCTTAAGATTCTGGACCAAGTATGAAATTTTACTAGTAATTTGGGGTCAAATCCCCCTGGGATAAGTACTGAAAATGGCTTCCCAATTGCCTCCAAACCCACTCAAATTTATGAACAGAGGTATGTAATGTGTTAAGTATGTTATTAAGTTCTCATGTGCACCATTAATTTATTATTATATCTGTTCCAACCCTCTCCCATTCAACTGCAAAAATCACCAATTCGACCCTTGGGGAAATGGCACTATTTCTTCTCCCAATGCAATTAAACTGAGTAAAAATACTTCAAATGCTCAAGAACAGTACATGAAACTTGTAAAATACATCCATGGAAGTCCATTAATCACAAATGCATCATATAATCATCCATTCATTCGAAATCATCATCAATACATTAGTTCACAACAAGGTAGTGAGGAAATGGCATTGTTCTTCCATTAAAAATGAGATTTATACATTTCTACTTGGAATTTCGACCTTAAAATTTCTGGAGATGAAGAACAGAGTATTTAATTCATATTAAAAAAGAAATGGGGCATTAAAATCTCCCCCAAAGAGTACAATAGCTCACCAAAAATGCCCTCCCTCAAGGATCAAGAATATGCCATCAAAACTGGAAATGGTTGAAGGAGTGAGCTGCAATAGAAGAAACCATGAGATGCCCTGTATCTTACACCTGCAAATAAAGACTCCATTAAAGCTCCAAATGAAAGATCTGAAGGGCCTTTCCAATTACCAACTTGGATGGGAATCTTTCACCCTCGAAATTGGCTAAGGCAAGAAACTAGTCATCCACTAGCTCTCCCTCTTCACAAATGCAATTGCAAATTCTACAAATGATCAAAAGCTGGTTTCATTCTTTGTTATTGACATTTATAAATTTCTAATGTCCTCCATGGGTCGAATTCCTTCCAAGAGACTCATGCCAACTCAAGTTGGGAAGAGATTCCAAAGAACGCCACTTGTACAACAATTCCTAGTCTCCCACTTCCACCAAATCACATGTGGAAGCATCTTAGCTACCCTAACACCCTTGAGCGCCCTCTTGGAGTCTATTTATATCCCTGACATGTCATATATGTCATATGTCATCCTTCAGGTCTGATTTGTGTCATAGGTGTCATATCATCTTCATCATTGTTGTCATAGAGCTAGGGAATCTAGCCCAAGTGTCTCACTAGCTCCAAATTGCCTCTTTCTCTTCCATGGGAGTTACTCTTCCTCTATATTTAGACCTTGGATGATTCATGCCATGAATAATACCTTTTGGACTCCCCCAAGTATGTTACCATTCACCTTGAATTTGAATTGGTGAGAGAATGATGTCAAGTGTAGTGGAAAAATCACGCCATATGTGGGTCCCACTTCCTCCATGTGTCTTCATGATCAAATGCCACTTTGATTTTCACTTGTATATATTTATTTATGTCCTTTATTAAATATTTATTCCTTTCTAATGTTCAAACATCATTTATTATCCCCATTATTTCAAATCCCAAAGCTTCCACCCCAAACCTAGGAAACTAGTAATTTTCCTCCTTGGCAATTATTTGAACTTTAGCATCAATTTGACAAACTCTACTGAATAGGGACAATGTGATTAGGCCATTGTGACCCAATGCCAAATTTGGGACATTACAAATCCTCCCTTCCCAATATTGCTTGTCCTCAAGCAATTTTAAACATGGGTGTTGAAGAACCTGCTTTCTGTATAATTCTTTGAAGTTGCCATTGAATTGCCCAACCTTGAGTCTTTGAGTTTCCATGAAGACTTTAGAGAGGAACCACCATGCTTGCTGCTGCACTACTATGATTAAAATCACTTTATTAAGTGGGGAATCCACCTTCCATATTGCTTTCTTCCCAAAAAAAAATGAAACCACTGAGACAAAAATTATTCCAGGGTCCCATTGCTTGTATTGCACCCCAACAATTAAGAGTGCTCTCCAACCCACACCATTAGATAAGAGGATTCCTGGATCCCATTTTCTTGTATACATTCTTCCAAACATCATGAGTACCAAATATATATCATCAAAGTACATAACAACATAATAAAAATGTACATCAAGGATATGCTTCATCAAAGAGTCATGAAAGTGCTTATGCCTCCAAGCAAGTAGACCACCATTTTTCAAGTGCATACAAGCTTCAAGTGACCAATCAAATCTACTCCAATGACATAGGTGAGGATCCCATGTCCTATAATGTTGCTCCAAAAGGATGTGATATGCATCAAAATATTTAGCCATGTATTCTTTCATCCAAGAAGTGAATAAAGAATCTCCACTAAAATCTGAACCAAATAATGAGTAGAAAAAACAAGGAGACTTCAAATGACTCAAAGAAGTCTCACCCATACATCCATGAATGTGAGAATCATAAAAATATAACAAAGTATGTGGCTGCCAACAAAAATGTTCTCCAATCATAAATCTATTCTCCCAGGTGTTGGATGAAGTTCCTCCAACATCAAATGAATCAAATGTTGAGCAAGAAAAACCATGAGTCTTCAAGTGACTCAAATGCATATCATAGGTGCATCCATGTAGATTTGCATCATCATAAAGTGAAAAGTAATGTTGCTGCAAATGTGAATAACAATGTGCTCCAACCATGTCATCATAAAAGTTAAATCTAGGAGTTCCATACTCCTCATGTGGCACCATAAAAAAGAACCCTTTCGCCCATACTTCATTGAGACTAATACTGCAAAACATGGAATTGTAGGATGTAGGAGAATGAACTAACTCACCCAAATGATCAAAAAGTGCAGAATTTTCATCATGGGAAGGATCCATGTGGGCAGTATCATGCAACTCCTTCAAAAGTGGGAAACCTTTGTCATAGATTGGTTCCAATGTAGAGGAATCATGCTCTTCTTTAAAAATTGCATAACCTTCATCAAGAGACAATTCAAGTTCCTCTTCCACCACATCAAGTGTTTGGATCTCTTCAAGTTCATCTTCAAACACATTAAGCACATTCAAATTCCCACATTTCTCATGATCCACCATGTCATGAGAATCCTCCAAACAATCTACCATTTGACAATCTGAAACATAGGAGGAAAAACAAGTATCTTGCAACTTTTCAAGAAGTTGCTCATTTTGAATTGTGAGCTTATTAATATCCTCATTATTCTTCAAGTATGCATCATGTAACAATTCATTAATCTCAAAAAAATGGTTTCTATCAAAAAGCAAAGACATGAAATTACCTTTGATGTGGCACATTGCTCTTTGAATCTTCTCCATGTCTTCAAGGAAGGATGTTTCCTCCAATGAAGTAGCTCTCCAACAAGAATTTGACACCAATGCTTGAGTGTCATGGAGAATTCTGAGGAACTCTTGGATCTTATTTCCATTCATCTTTAAGGACCCTTCAACAAAATGAAGCTCTTGCAAATGAACCTCTTCATCTTCTTCAATTTTGCTTGGACCAACTTCATGAAGCTCAAGTGGTGATGGGGAAGTTGATCTTGGTTCTTCTTCAAATGCTACAAGGTCTTCATTATCATGCTTAATGGAACTTGGGCTTGCAGCAACACTTTCAAAAGTGATCTCTATGTCACCAACATAGAGGTGTGAGCACCCATCAGTAGGTACTCCTTCATAGTTTAAGCATCCATCAGTAGATACTCTTTGGTTCATGTCTAAGCTAGAAGGTGTCTCGAAATGATCTTCCATATTTTCAATAGAATCTTCTTCATGCTCTTGTGATGTCTCTTCATTTTTATCCTTCAACCAAGATGATGCATTTTGACCCTTGTTTTCCTTATGATCAATATCTTTGGAATCTCTTTTTGAAGAATTCCCAAAAGCTCTCCTCAAGTGGGACATAATTTCATGCACACATGTATGATACTCACTCCAAGGTTCTTTACAAGAAGGGCATAAACCTTTCTTTACTAACTCCACATATTCATTTTTGGGCCTATTTTCAAAAACATGTTCAGCAAAGTACTCAAAAGACATGGCATTTTGTGTATTTTTGCTAAAAGCAAGATATTCTTGATATTTTTGATATTGTTGGGGCAAGGTTTTATATTTTGATCTCCATCTTTGGAACTCACTCATAGAATTATCCTTGGTTGGTATGACACACTCATATTCATCAAATTTAAAGTCATAAGAATAATCTTCATTTCTCTTTAAATTGTAAGAAGTGTTGCATGATGGCACCTCTTCCTCGTACCATTCACATTCTGTTTCATATTGCTCATAAGCATCTGCATCTTCCTCATAATAATTGTACTCATAGGATTCATCATAATAGTAAGACATGGATGCCTATTATTCTTGAATGTATGTACCTAATCCACAGGTGCAAGGACCATGCTCTGATACCACTGTAATGTCCCTTGTTAGGAATTTTATTAAAATGGCAACTTTCCACTTTTTTCCCCTAGTTTGACCTTTGACTAGTTTTGATCTCTAGGTCCCAAATTTGCCCCAAATGATCCAAAATATTCTGAGAAGGTATATGAATTATATTAGAACATAAATATGTGTTTCATGGATGTCTTTGTACCTTTAAAATACTTCTACAAATACTCTTTCAATTCTGGTCAATGTAGGTAACTTTACTAGTGATTTCCCTTTGACTAGTATTGGTCTCTAGGTCTCAAATTGACTCCAAATGACTTCAAATATTCAAGTAAGGTGTATGAATGATATTAGGACTTGAATATTATGTTCATGGATGACATATGGCCACCAAAAGACCTCTGCAAACTCTCTTAAGATTCTGGACCAAGTATGCAATTTTACTAGTAATTTGGGGTCAAATCCCCCTGGGGTAAGTACTGAAAATGGCTTCCCAATTGCCTCCAAACCCACTCAAATTTATGAACAGAGGTATGTAATGTGTTAAGTATGTTATTAAGATCTCATGTTCACCATTAATTGATTATTATATCTGTTCCAACCCTCTCCCATTCAACTGCAAAAATCACCAATTCGACCCTTGGGGAAATGGCACTATTTCTTCTCCCAATGCAATTAAACTGAGTAAAAATACTTCAAATGCTCAAGTACAGTACATGAAACTTGTAAAATACATCCATGGCAGTCCATTAATCACAAATTCATCATAGAATCATCCATTCATTCGAAATCATCATCAATACATTAGTTCACAACAAGGTAGTGAGGAAATGGCATTGTTCTTCCATTAAGAATGAGATTTATACATTTCTACTTGGAATTTCGACCTGAAACTTTCTGGAGATGAAGAACAGAGTATTTAATTCATATTAAAAAATAAATGGGGCATTAAAATCTCCCCTAAAGAGTACAATAGCTCACCAAAAACGCCCTCCCTCAAGGATCAAGAATATGCCATCAAAACTGGAAATGGTTGAAGGAGTGGGCTGCAATAGAAGAAACCATGAGATGCCCTCTAGCTTACACCTGCAAATAAAGACTCCATTAAAGCTCCAAATGAAATGTCTGAATGGAATTTCCAATTACCAACTTGGATGGAAATCTTTCACCCTCGAAATTGGCTAAGGCAAGAAACTAGTCATCCACTAGCTCTCCCTCTTCACAAATGCAATTGCAAATTCTACAAATGATCAAAAGTTGATTTCATTCTTTGTTATTGAAATTTATAAATTTCTAATGTCCTCCATGGGTCGAATTCCTTCCAAGAGACTCATGCCAACTCAAGTTGGGAAGAGATTCCAAAGAACGCCACTTGTACAACAATTCCTAGTCTCCCACTTCCACCAAATCACATGTGGAAGCATCTTAGCTGCCCTAACACCCTTGAGCGCCCTCTTGGAGTCTATTTCTAGCCCTGACATGTCATATATGTCATATGTCAGCCTTCAGTTCTTATTTGTGTCATAGGTGTCATAGCATCTTCATCATTGTTGTCATAGAGCTAGGGAATCTAGCCCAAGTGTCTCACTAGCTCCAAATTGCCTCTTCCTCTTCCATGGGAGTTACTCTTCCTCTATATTTAGACCTTGGATGATTCATGCCATGAATAATACCTTTTGGACTCCCCCAAGTATGTTACCATTCACCTTGAATTCGAATTGGTGAGAGAATGATGCCAAGTGTAGTGGGGAAATCTTGCCATATGTGGGTCCCACTTCCTCCATGTGTCTTCATGATCAAATGCCACTTTGATTTTCACTTGTATATATTTATTTATGTCCTTTATTAAATATTTATTCCATTATAATGTTCAAACATCATTTATTATCCCCATTATTCCAAATCCCAAAGCTTCCACCCCAAACCTAGGAAACTAGTAATTTTCCTCCTTGGCAATTATTTGAACTTTAGCATCAATTTGACAAAATCTACTGAATAGGGACAATGTGATTAGGTCATTGTGACCCAATGCCAAATTTGGGACATTACAAATCCTCCCTTCCCAATATTGCTTGTCCTCAAGCAATTTTAAACATGGGTGTTGAAGAGCCTGCTTTCTGTATAATTCTTTGAAGTTGCCATTGAATTGCCCAACCTTGATTCTTTGAGTTTCCATGAAGATTTTAGAGAGGAACCACCATGATTGCTGCACTACTCTGATTAAAATCACTTTATTAAGTGGGGAATCCATATCCCATATTGCTTGCTTCCCAAAAAAAAAATGAAACCACTGAGACAAAAATTATTCCAGGGTCCCATTGCTTGCATTGCACCCCAACAATTAAGAGTGCTCTCCAACCCACACCATTAGATAAGAGGATTCCTGGATCCCATTTTCTTGTATACATTCTTCCAAACATCATGAGTACCAAATATATATCATCAAAGTACATAACAACATAATGAAAATGTACATCAAGGATATGCTTCATCAAAGAGTCATGAAAGTGCTTATGCCTCCAAGCAAGTAGACCACCATTTTTCAAGTGCATACAAGCTTCAAGTGACCAATCAAATCTGCTTTAATGACATAGGTGAGGATCCCATGTCCTATAATGCTGCTCCAAAAGGATGTGATATGCATCAAAATATTTAGCCATGTATTCTTTCATCCAAGAAGTGAATGAAGAATCTCCACTAAAATCTGAACCAAATAATGAGTAGAAAAAACAAGGAGACTTCAAATGACTCAAAGAAGTCTCACCCATACATCCATGAATGTGAGAATCATAAAAATATAACAAAGTATGTGGCTGCCAACAAAAATGTTCTCCAATCATAAATCTATTCTCCCAAGTGTTGGATGAAGTTCCTCCAACATCAAATGAATCAAATGTTGAGCAAGAAAAACCATGAGTCTTCAAGTGACTCAAATGCATATCATAGGTGCATCCATGTAGATTTGCATCATCATAAAGTGAAAAGTAATGTTGCTGCAAATGTGAATAAGAATGTGCTCCAACCATGTCATCATAAAAGGTAAATCTAGGAGTTCCATACTCCTCATGTGGCACCATAAAAAAGAACCCTTTCACCCATACTTCATTGAGACTAATACTGCAAAACATGGAATTGTAGGATGTAGGAGAATGAACTAACTCACCCAAATGATCAAAAAGTGCAGAATTTTCATCATGGGAAGGATCCATGTGGGTAGTATCATGCAGCTCCTTCAAAAGTTGGAAACCTTTGTCATAGATTGGTTCCAATGTAGAGGAATCATGCTCTTCTTTAAAAATTGCATAACCTTCATCAAGAGACAATTCAAGTTCCTCTTCCACCACATCAAGTGTTTGGATCTCTTCAATTTCATCTTCAAACACATTAATCACATTCAAATTCCCACATTTCTCATGATCCACCATGTCATGAGAATCCTCCAAACAATCTACCATTTGACAATCTGAAACATAGGAGGAAAAACAAGTATCTTGCAACTTTTGAAGAAGTTGCTCATTTTGAATTGTGAGCTTATGAATATCCTCATTATTCTTCAAGTATGCATCATGTAACAATTCATTAAGCTCAAACAAATGGTTTCTATCAAAAAGAAAACACATGAAATTACCTTTGATGTGGCACATTGCTCTTTGAATCTTCTCCATGTCTTCAAGGAAGGATGTTTCCTCCAATGAAGTAGCTCTTCAACAAGAATTTGACACCAATGCTTGAGTGTCATGGAGAATTCTGAGGGACTCTTGGATCTTATTTTCATTCATCTTTACGGACCCTTCAAGAAAATGAGGCTCTTGCAAATGAACCTCTTCATCTTCTTCAATTTTGCTTGGACCAACTTCATGAAGCTCAAGTGGTGATGGGGAAGTTGATCTTGGTTCTTCTTCAATTGCTACAAGGTCTTCATTATCATGCTTAATGGAACTTGGGCTTGCAGCAACACTTTCAAAAGTGATCTCTATGTAACCAACATATAGGTGTGAGCACCCATCAGTAGGTACTCCTTCATAGTTTAAGCATCCATCAGTAGATGCTCTTTGGTTCATGTCTAAGCTAGAAGGTGTCTCGAAATGATCTTCCATATTTTCAATAGAATCTTCTTCATGCTCTTGTGATGTCTCTTCATTTTTATCCTTCAACCAAGATGATGCATTTTGACCCTTGTTTTCCTTATGATCATTATCTTTGGAATCTTATTTTGAAGAATTCCCAAAAGCTCTCCTCAAGTGGGACATAATTTCATGCACACATGTATGATACTCACTCCAAGGTTCTTTACAAGAAGGGCATAGACCTTTGTTTACTAACTCCACATCTTCAGTTTTGGTCCTATTTTCAAAAACATGTTCAACAAAGTACTCAAAAGACATGGCATTTTGTGTATTTTTGCTAAAAGCAAGATATTCTTGATATTTTTGATATTGTTGGGGCAAGGTTTTATATTTTGCTCTCCATCTTTGGAACTCACTCATAGAATTATCCTTGGTTGGTGTGACACACTCATATTCATCAGATTTAAAGTCATAGGAATAATCTTCATTTCTCTTGAAATTGTAAGAAGTGTTGCATGATGGCACCTCTTCCTCGTATCATTCACATTCTGTTTCATATTGCTCATAAGCATCTATATATTCCTCATAAGAATTATACTCATAGGATTCATCATAATAGTAAGACATGGCTGCCTATTATTCTTAAATGTATGTACCTAATTCACAGATGCAAGGACCATGCTCTGATACCACTATAATGTCCCTTGTTAGGAATTTTATTAAAATGGCAACTTTCCACTTTTTTTCCCTAGTTCGACCTTTGACTAGTTTTGATCTCTAGGTTCCAAATTTGCCCCAAATGATCCAAAATATTCTGAGAAGGTATATGAATGATATTAGAATATAAATATGTGTTTCAGGGATGCCTTTGTACCTTTAAAATACTTCTGCAAATACTCTTTCAATTCTGGTCAATGTAGGTAACTTTACTAGTGATTTCCCTTTGACTAGTATTGGTCTCTAGGTCTCAAATTGACTGCAAATGCCTTCAAATATTCAAGAAAGGTGTATGAATGATATTAGGACTTGAATATGATGTTCATGGATGAAATATGGCCACCAAAAGTCCTCTCCAAACTCTCTTAAGATTCTGGACCAAGTATGCAATTTTACTAGTAATTTGGGGTCAAATCCCCCTGGGGTAAGTACTGAAAATGGCTTCCCAATTGCCTCCAAACCCACTCAAATTTATGAAAAGAGGTATGTAATGTGTTAAGTATGTTATTAAGGTCTCATGTGCACCATTAATTGATTATTATATCTGTTCCAACCCTCTCCCATTCAACTGCAAAAATCACCAATTCGACCCTTGGGGAAATGGCACTATTTCTTCTCCCAATGCAATTAAACTGAGTAAAAATACTTCAAATGCTCAAGTACAGTACATGAAACTTGTAAAATACATCCATGGCATTCCATTAATCACAAATGCATCAGAGAATCATCCATTCATTCGAAATCATCAATAATACATTAGTTCACAACAAGGTAGTGAGGAAATGGCATTGTTCTTCCATTAAAAATGAGATTTATACATTTCTACTTGGAATTTCGACCTGAAACTTTCTAGAGATGAATAAAAGAGTATTTAATTCATATTACAAAAGAAATGGGGCATTAAAATCTCCCCCAAAGAGTACAATAGCTCACCAAAAATGCCCTCCCTCAAGGATCAAGAATATGCCATCAAAACTGGAAATGGTTCAAGGAGTGAGCTGCAATAGAAGAAACCATGAGATGCCCTGTAGCTTACACCTGCAAATAAATACTCCATTAAAGCTCCAAGTGAAAGGTCTGAATGGCCTTTCCAATTACAAACGTGGATGGAAATCTTTCACCCTCGAAATTGGCTAAGGCAAGAAACTAGTCATCCACTAGCTCTCCCTCTTCACAAATGCAATTGCAAATTCTACAAATGATCAAAAGCTGGTTTCATTCTTTTTTATTGACATTTATAAAGTTCTAATGTCCTCCATGGGTCGAATTCCTTCCAAGAGACCCATGCCAACTCAAGTTGGGAAGAGATTCCAAAGAACGCCACTTGTACAACAATTCCTAGTCTCCCACTTCCACCAAATCACATGTGGAAGAATCTTAGCTGCCCTAACACCCTTGAGCGCCCTCTTGGAGTCTATTTTTAGCCCTGACATGTCAAATATGTCATATGTCAGCCTTCAGTTCTGATTTGTGTCATAGGTGTCATAGCATCTTCATCATTGTTGTCATAGAGCTAGGGAATCTAGCCCAAGTGTCTCACTAGCTCCAAATTGCCTCTTCCTCTTCCATGGGAGTTACTCTTCCTCTATATTTAGACATTGAATGAGTCATGCCATGAATAATACATTTTGGACTCCCCCAAGTATGTTACCATTCACCTTGAATTCGAATTGGTGAGAGAATGATGCCAAGTGTAGTAGGGAAATCTCGCCATATGTGGGTCCCACTTCCTCCATGTGTCTTCATGATCAAATGCCACTTTGATTTTCACTTGTATATATTTATTTATGTCCTTTATTAAATATTTATTCCATTCTAATGTTCAAACATCATTTATTATCCCCATTATTCCAAATCCCAAAGCTTCCACCCCAAACCTAGGAAACTAGTAATTTTCCTCCTTGGCAATTATTTGAACTTTAGCATCAATTTGACAAACTCTAACGAATAGGGACAATGTGATTAGGCCATTGTGACCCAATGCCAAATTTGGGACATTACAAATCCTCCCTTCCCAATATTGCTTGTCCTCAAGCAATTTTAAACATGGGTGTTGAAGAACCTGCTTTCTGTATAATTCTTTGAAGTTACCATTGAATTGCCCAACCTTGAGTCTTTGAGTTTCCATGAAGATTTTAGAGAGGAACCACCATGCTTGCTGCTGCACTACTCTGATTAAAATCACTTTATTAAGTGGGGAATCCATCTCCCATATTGCTTGCTTCCCAAAAAAAAAATGAAACCACTGAGACAAAAATTATTCCAGGGTCCCATTGCTTGTATTGCACCCCAACAATTAAGAGTGCTCTCCAACCCACACCATTAGATAAGAGGATTCCTGGATCCCATTTTCTTGTATACATTCTTCCAAACATCATGAGTACCAAATATATATCATCAAAGTACATAACAACATAATGAAAATGTACATCAAGGATATGCTTCATCAAAGAGTCATGAAAGTGCTTATGCCTCCAAGCAAATAGACCACCATTTTCCAAGTGCATACAAGCTTCAAGTGACCAATCAAATCTGCTCCAATGACATAGGTGAGGATCCCATGTCCTATAATGCTGCTCCAAAAGGATGTGATATGCATCAAAATATTTAGCCATGTATTCTTTCATCCAAGAAGTGAATGAAGAATCTCCACTAAAATCTGAACCAAATAATGAGCAGAAAAAACAAGGAGACTTCAAATGACTCAAAGAAGTCTCACCCATGCATCCATGAATGTGAGAATCATAAAAATATAACAAATTATGTGGCTTCCAACAAAAATGTTCTCCAATCATAAATCTATTCTCCCAAGTGTTGGATGAAGTTCCTCCAACATCAAGTGAATTAAATGTTGAGCAAGAAAAACCATGAGTCTTCAAGTGACTCAAATGCATATCATAGGTGCATCCATGTAGATTTGCATCATCATCAAGTGAAAAGTAATGTTGCTGCAAATGTGAATAAGAATGTGCTCCAACCATGTCATCATAAAAGGTAAATCTAGGAGTTCCATACTCCTCATGTGGCAGCATAAAAAAGAACCCTTTCACCCATACTTCATTGAGACTAATACTGCAAAACATGGAATTGTAGGATGTAGGAGAATGAACTAACTCACCCAAATGATCAAAAAGTGCAGAATTTTCATCATGGGAAGGATCCATGTGGGTAGTATCATGCAGCGCCTTCAAAAGTGGGAAACCTTTGTCATAGATTGGTTCCAATGTAGAGGAATCATGCTCTTCTTTAAAAATTGCATAACCTTCATCAAGAGACAATTCAAGTTCCTCTTCCACCACATCAAGTGTTTGGATCTCTTCAAGTTCATCTTCAAACACATTAAGCACATTCAAATTCCCACATTTCTCATGATCCACCATGTCATGAGAATCCTCCAAACAATCTACCATTTGACAATCTGAAACATAGGAGGAAAAACAAGTATCTTGCAACTTTTCAAGAAGTTGCTCATTTTGAATTGTGAGCTTATGAATATCCTCATTATTCTTCAAGTATGCATCATGTAACAATTCATTAAGCTCAAACAAATGGTTTCTATCAAAAAGAAAACACATGAAATTACCTTTGATGTGGCACATTGCTCTTTGAATCTTCTCCATGTCTTCAAGGAAGGATGTTTCCTCCAATGAAGTAGCTCTCCAACAAGAATTTGACACCAATGCTTGAGTGTCATGGAGAATTCTGAGGGACTCTTGGATCTTATTTTCATTCATCTTTAAGGACCCTTCAGGAAAATGAGGCTCTTGCAAATGAACCTCTTCATCTTCTTCAATTTTGCTTGGACCAACTTCATGAAGCTCAAGTGGTGATGGGGAAGTTGATCTTGGTTCTTCTTCAACTCCTACAAGGTCTTCATTATCATGCTTAATGGAACTTGGGCTTGCAGCAACACTTTCAAAAGTGATCTCTATGTCACCAACATAGAGGTGTGAGCACCCATCAGTAGGTACTCCTTCATAGTTTAAGCATCCATCAGTAGATGCTCTTTGGTTCATGTCTAAGCTAGAAGGTGTCTCGAAATGATCTTCCATATTTTCAATAGAATCTTCTTCATGCTCTTGTGATGTCTCTTCATTTTTATCCTTCAACCAAGATGATGCATTTTGACCCTTGTTTTCCTTATGATCAATATCTTTGGAATCTCTTTTTGAAGAATTCCCAAAAGCTCTCCTCAAGTTGGACATAATTTCATGCACACATGTATGATACTCACTCCAAGGTTCTTTACAAGAAGGGCATAAACCTTTCTTTACTAACTCCACATCTTCATTTTTGGGCCTATTTTCAAAAACATGTTCAGCAAAGTACTCAAAAGACATGGCATTTTGTGTATTTTTGCTAAAAGCAAGATATTATTGATATTTTTGATATTGTTGGGGCAAGGTTTTATATTTTGCTCTCCATCTTTGGAACTCACTCATAGAATTATCCTTGGTTGGTGTGACACACTCATATTCATCAGATTTAAATTCATAAGAATAATCTTCATTTCTCTTGAAATTGTAAGAAGTGTTGCATGATGGCACCTCTTCCTCGTACCATTCACATTCTGTTTCATATTGCTCATAAGCATCTGCATATTCCTCATAAGAATTGTACTCATAGGATTCATCATAATAGTAAGACATGGCTGCCTATTATTCTTGAATGTATATACCTAATCCACAGGTGCAAGGACCATGCTCTGATACCACTGTAATGTCCCTTGTTAGGAATTTTATTAAAATGGCAACTTTCCACTTTTTCCCCCTAGTTCGACCTTTGACTAGTTTTGATCTCTAGGTCCCAAATTTGCCCCAAATGATCCAAAATATTCTGAGAAGGTATATGAATGATATTAGAACATAAATATGTGTTTCACGGATGCCTTTGTATCTTTAAAATACTTCTGCAAATACTCTTTCAATTCTGGTCAATGTAGGTAACTTTACTAGTGATTTCCCTTTGACTAGTATTGGTCTCTAGGTCTCAAATTGACTCCAAATGCCTTCAAATATTCAAGGAATGTGTATGAATGATATTAGGACTTGAATATGATGTTCATGGATTACATACAGCCACCAAAAGACCTCTGAAAACTCTCTTAAGATTCTGGACCAAGTATTTAATTTTACTAGTAATTTGGGGTCAAATCCCCCTGGGGTAAGTACTGAAAATGGCTTCCCAATTGCCTCCAAACCCACTCAAATTTATGAACAGAGGTATTTAATGTGTTAAGGATGTTATTAAGGTCTCATGTGCACCATTAATTGATTATTATATCTGTTCCAACCCTCTCCCATTCAACTGCAAAAATCACCAATTCGACCCTTGGGGAAATGGCACTATTTCTTCTCCCAATGCAATTAAACTGAGTAAAAATACTTCAAATGCTCAAGTAAAGTACGTGAAACTTGTAAAATACATCCATGGAAGTCCATTAATCACAAATGCATCAGAGAATAATCCATTCATTCGAAATCATCATCAATACATTAGTTCACAACAAGGTAGTGAGGAAATGGCATTGTTCTTCCATTAAAAATGAGATTTATACATTTCTACTTGGAATTTCGACCTGAAACTTTCTAGAGATGAAGAACAGAGTATTTAATTCATATTACGAAATAAATTGCGCATTAAAATCTCCCCCAAAGAGTACAATAGCTCACCAAAAATGCCCTCCCTCAAGGATCAAGAATATGCCATCAAAACTGGAAATGGTTGAAGGAGTGAGCTGCAATAGAAGAAACCATGAGATGCCATGTAGCTTACACCTGCAAATAAATACTCCATTAAAGCTCCAAATGAAAGGTCTGAATGGCCTTTCCAATTACCAACTTGGATGGGAATCTTTCACCCTCGAAATTGGCTAAGGCAAGAAACTAGTCATCCACTAGCTCTCCCTCTTCACAAATGCAATTGCAAATTCTACAAATGATCAAAAGATGGTTTCATTCTTTGTTATTGAAATTTATAAAGTTTTAATGTCCTCCATGGATCAAATTCCTTCCAAGAGACTCATGCCAACTCAAGTTGGGAAGAGATTCCAAAGAACACCACTTGTACAACAATTCCTAGTCTCCCACTTCCACCAAATCACATGTGGAAGCATCTTAGCTTCCCTAACACCCTTGAGCGCCCTCTTGGAGTCTATTTTTAGCCCTGACATGTCATATATGTCATATTTCAGCCTTCAGGTCTGATTTTTGTCATAGGTGTCATAGCATCTTCATCATTGTTGTCATAGAGCTAGGGAATCTAGCCCAAGTGTCTCACTAGCTCCAAATTGCCTCTTCCTCTTCCATGGGAGTTACTCTTCCTCTATATTTAGACCTTGGATGAGTCATGCCATGAATAATACCTTTTGGACTCCCCCAAGTATGTTACCATTCACCTTGAATTCGAATGGGTGAGAGAATGATGCCAAGTGTAGTGGGGAAATCTCGCCATATGTGGGTCCCACTTTCTCCATGTGTCTTCATGATCAAATGCCACTTTGATTTTCACTTGTATATATTTATTTATTTCCTTTATTAAATATTTATTCCATTCTAATGTTCAAACATCATTTATTATCCCCATTATTCCAAATCCCAAAGCTTCCACCCCAAACCTAGGAAACTAGTAATTTTCCTCCTTGGCAATTATTTGAACTTTAGCATCAATTTGACAAACTCTACTGAATAGGGACAATGTGATTAGGCCATTGTGACCCAATGCCAAATTTGAGACATTACACACTCTCTCTTACAGGTACTGAAGACTATTGTAAATCCATTGAATATCATATTGCATCCATGTATATTCTGATGTGCAGGTCCTGAAGTCCATTCAGGATTATTTGAGATTCAAAAGAATGAATATCAAGCATCCAATTTGAAACCTCTACTCATTCCCTTCATTCCATGGGAACAGTGTGGAAGGGCCGAAATGAAGCTTCTGGGTTCATCAATTATTAGAAATACAGGGTTGTGATACCTATTCCATTTCTTCTAGAGGGTCGTTTCCAGTAAGAAACTCCTTTTGTCCTGTTAAAAAAGGTGTTTGGATGGCCAAGATACAACCATTCTCACCAGAGCCAAGGTTTGAATGCTAAGGAGCGCACATGTGAAGTTTCAATTGATGAATGAGCCCCTGAGAATCTCATGAATTTCAGTGTGAAATCATATAAATATGTCATCCCTTTTATCATTCGTATATCATATCCAGTGCATAACTCCATATTCTTCTCCTCCTCCCATACTCATTCTTTCAGTATGTAATATTTCTCTAAGCATTGGAGACTCCCTGAAGTTCTGAATGTAATAATTTATCTAATATATGCTCAGGACCTCCATTTTCTACCTGATTCTGTTCATTAACTTTTATTAGAACCCTCACATTCTTTAGAACTAATTTTTGTAAGCCTCTAAGGCAATTTGGAACCAATAATTCAAAGACTAGCTTATTATGCACTTTAATTTAACTAGTTTTACCATTTCTGCAATTCATGACTAAGTATGAGTCAATTTTTTGATCTGAAGGTAATTTTAGGATCCTGAGACACTAATGAGTCTATCCCAACCCTTTTCCCAAGGATTTGAATATTCCTAAGCCTATTTGGATGAGCTTGGAAATCCACTAGTTGAGTAGTCCTAATTAGCACCCTTTACTCTTTTGCTCCCAAACACCCCCAAATTCTCCCAAATTATCAAAATATTTTTTCCACTTACTTATTATACTGATAAGGAATGATACCCACCATTTTGTTTCATTCAGGTGTAAACACTGAGTTTAGTTTGCATACGCTGGTGTTCCCAGGAAGCATTGGAGTAGACTTCATCTTGGATGATGCTCGAAACATAAATGGCCCCAGTAAGTTGTACATAGGACTTAGAGTTGGTCCTATCCTTGACATGATTTTATGATGCACACATACCCATACATTTGGAAGAATATTAATATTTGTACTTTATTATTCCGGAGATGTTTCATTCCTCTGTGAAGATCTTATTGTATATCCAAAGATGTTTATTCCTCCGTTGGAATGTAGTAACTTGGGTTATTAGACTTCCCTAGTGGGGGTCGGCCCTATATGTGTTATGTGGGTCAAAGGGTTGTTAGACCACCCTAGTGGGGTTGGCCCAGTCAGTTGTAGTGGGGTGTTTAACCCAATGGTGAAGTTGGGGCCGACCTAGTTAATATAAAGTACAAGTCGAAAATGTGTATAAATAGAGGAGGTGTGTTCCTCATTATACACACACTTCCCTCACTCAAAATATAGCGCACTTGTGGAGGAGAGGTCTGCTATGGTGGAGGAGGAGATCATGTCTTTGGTTTGCATCTTTGTATATTGCTGGTCATCTATATTGAGGAAGCTTTGCTGGTTTTTCTACCCCATGAGGGTTTCCCAAGATAAATCTGTGTCTCGTGTGTTTATGTTGTGCTTCTTGTTTCTTTAGTGATCCTGTATATGCTATTATTGTGAAATGGAATGTAATACTTCTATTTTCTGTCTTAGCATATTGAATCTTAATAATTCTTTCAATATGTAATATTTCTCTAAGCATTGGAGACTCCCTGAAGTTATGAATGTAATAATTTATCTAATATATGCTCAGGACCTCCATTTTCTACCTGATTCTATTCATTAACTTTTATAAGAACCCTCACATTCTTCACAACTGATTTTTGTAAGCCTTTAAGGCAATTTGGAACCAATAATTCAAAGACTAGCTCATTATGCACTTTAATTTAACTAGTTTTACCATTTATGCGATTCATGACTAAGTATGAGTCAATTTTTTGATCTGAAGGTAATTTTAGGATCCTAAGACACTAATGAATCTATCCCAACCCTTTTCCCAAGGATTTGAATATTCCTAAGACTATTTGGATGAGCTTGGAAATCCACTAGTTGAGCAGTCCTAATTAGCACCCTTGACTCTTTTTCTCCCAAACACCCCCAAATCCTCCCAAATTATCAGAATATTTTTTCCACTTACTTATTATACTGATAAGGAATGATACCCACCATTTCGTTTCATTCAGGTGTAAACATTGAGTTTATTTTGCATACGCTGGTGTTCCCAGGAAGCATTGGAGTAGACTTCAGCCTGGATGATGCTCGAAACACAAATGGCCCCAATAATTTGTACATAGGACTTAGATTTGGTCCTGTCCTTGACATGATTTTATGCTGCACACATACCCATACATTTAAAGGAATATTAATATCCCAAATCCTTAATCCTAGAGTCATTTAAGTGTGCCTTTGACCAGCTCTTCTCTAACTAGCTTTGTTAACTAGTTTCTTGCTTGTCAAAGTTGTGTTTTTAAGTTGTAATTTTGCATAATCTCAACTCCCAATCAATTCAGGGATATTACCGTGGTATCATAGCACTTTCATGGATCATCCTGTGGAAATTAATTCTGATTGGAAGATATCTTAGAAGTGTTTTCAAGTTGCAATTATGGAAGCAGTGACAGACATGGAAGATGAAGGATTTGAGTTGTATGAGGAAGAAGAAATTATTTACATTGATGGAAAATTACCCAGATATCAAGATGGTTAAATTTGTAACCATATGTATAGAGACCAATGGAATGAACCATCGATGGAAAAAACTAATAAATATTTGACATAAATGATATATGCAATTGAAAACTTGCCCCACCACTGCCAGGAGTATCTAGCCTTGGGGAAAGAGATTGGTAAGGCCATTTATTTTAGAGATTATTTTTACTATAGATTTGGATTTGAGATCAAGGATGGATATTTGGACTCAATAAAGAGCAAAAAAACACCCATGGAGAAACCAAGTTGTTCTACCTTCGTGAGTAAAGAAGAAGGAAGAAAAAATCAGCCAACTGCATCTTCTAGCATCATGAGATTGTTTGGGTTTTCTTCAAGAAGATATTCCAAAGGAGGTAAGCATGAAGAAGCCATCACCAGTTATGCTAAGGATCAGCAAACTATGGATGAGAGAGTAGATACTAATGGGTTCCAAGAAGAGGTATCTACTAATGGTTGCTCAAATTTTGAAGAAGCATCTACGGATGGATGTTGTGAAGAGGTACCTATTGATGGGTGCCTACGTTTTGAGGAGACATATTCTAATGGATTCCCATCTATCTATGCGGGTGACATAGAGATACCATTTTATGACATTGTTGCAAGTAAAATTTCCCCTAATACTGAAGAAGATGAAGTACTTGCAGTCGAAGAAGAAGTCATAGGATCGATCTCACTATCACCACATGAGCTTCAAGAGATTGATCCATTGGGAGATGATGAGGAGGTTGATTATCAACCTTTCCCTTTTGAAAGGCCACTCAAGATTAATGAAATAAGTATCAAGAAGGCCTTACATATTCTCCATGACACGCATGTTTCAGTGTCACAATCTTCTTGGAGAGATTCTTCATTGGAAGATTCATCTTTCCTTGAAGCCATGGAGAAAATTCAGAGAGCGATGTCCACAATCCAAGGTAAATTTTCAAATATGCTTTCTGACAGAAATTATTTACATGAGCTTCTGCATATGTTGCATGGAGCATCCTTGAAGGATGATGAGTCAATTTGCAATATCAATGATGAGCTGATGACCACCCAATATTCTTTGAGAACCACCCAAATTTTCCTCTTAGAATCCAATATCCAGGTAGAGAAACTTCATCAAAAGTTGCAAATATCACTCATACCATTCATCCAGTCTCCTATGGTTGGTTGTATTCGTAGTTCTATGGAGGAACCTCATGAGATGGAGGTTCATGAGGTACATCATGGCATACATGTGCTTGAGGAAATTTTAGATTCATATGAAGAGTTCCAATCAGATTTAGTTTCCCGTAATGAAACTAAGCTTCTTCCTAGAGGGATCATTTCCTCCATTGAGGAATCAGAAGAGGTCATGTTTGGTGGACCAGCCTTTGATGGATTTGATGCATCCATTATTTTAGTGGATGAGGTTTTCAGAGAGGATATTTTGGTCTATTATCCCACATCAGACCCTTCTAATTCTTCCATGACATTTGTGGATGAATTTTGGGTCAAGAATTTATTTTTGATGGTGCCTGAAGAGGAACAGAAGGCTCCCACATTTGCTTCAGCTGATTTAATGATGGCACCAGTTCCTACCTAGCACTTGCAGAGGCATATCATGCCTATCTTTGATGACACCTCACATAAAGGTGCATGTGGTTCCCATTTGAATTCATTAAGTGGGACATACTGTGATTGCATGCATACCTTGACCATTGTTGGCAAAGATTTGAGCCATTGGAAATGTTCACATGTGGGAGCATATTGCTTTCCATTTGGACCATTAGGTTGGAGTGTCTCTTCTTTTCCTATTTGGGAGAAAATACAAATGACTATTATTCATGTTTGCATCAATGGAGATTCCTTTGATACATTTTACACCTTCAGTGAGCAGCATGGGATTCCATGGAATGTTGATGATGCCTACCCTTTTGGTGATTGGATATGGTACCTTCACCCTTTTCATGTGAACAATGGTGTTTTGGTCTTTGTTACTTGTGTGCATTTGGAAAATGGGTTACAATATGATTTGCATGTGCTTGGAGAGTTTGGAGTTTATCAAGATGAAGGTGTTGACACAGTTCTGTTGACAGGGGTTCACTTCACACTGTCGTCAAAAAACACCAACCAAACACCCTTAAGCACTGGCCCAGAAAGGTTTTACCCTTTCCAGTAACACCCTCGAAGCGAGTGAAGTCTCACCCGAGATGATTAAGGGGGTTGCAGGAACCAAGTTTCCGCGGTGGGGGAAGGACATGCAACTACTTCAATTCTATCACAACATAAACCAAATATTCACCATTCGCATGCATTCATACATTCATCATTTGCACATTAACCATGTAATTACCATTCGCATATTCAATACATAATTAACATTCGCATTAACAGGGATATACCGAAGATCACATCAATGAAACTTTACAACATAAATCATAACGCAATATTCACTATTTGACATAGAACAAGACAAAAGAATATATCCGAACATCTTCATGCATTAACTCATCAAAAACTGCGGTATAACCTTCGCAGAAACAATTCAGAACATCTTATCGTGGATTCATACAAAACTGTCGAAAACAGAGCAAAACATAATCGAATCGCACAGTCACAATGATCATGCCAATTGATGCCCAAAATCATTCCCTTAGGCTTACATTCATACTCTTATTTATAGCTAACTATGGCGGTTACAAAATGGTCCAAATGACCCTTTCTAACAAACTAAATTAGTGTTGCACTTCCTCATTCTCCACAAATGACCCTTTCTTCCACGGATTATCCTTCTTTGCAGATGTCGGCTTCCGCACTTCATGCGGACTAATCCTGTGCCAACAGGCCCCAAACACAAAATTGTGGCTCTCCCTCGAGCCACCACAGTTGGACACCTCTGGTTCTATTTTTCTCATCCTTCGCTGTGCTAAACTTCTGAAGCTGTTCTTTCTGTCTGGGGCTCGTTGTCATGTACTTCTAGAACTCATCCTTCAGTCTCTTGGTTGTTGTCATGTACTTCTAGAAATCATCCTCCGGTCTCTTGAAACCTTCATCATTTATCCCTTTTGCGCCTGCTCTTGCACTTCAAGCTTGTTTCGGTCCCGGGAGAAGTTCATCGATGTCACCAAATTGGGAAACAGGACAACTACTCTGGCACATTTGTTTCGCACATTTGGTCATTCGATGTTGGAGCTAGCGTGCCTCTACCCTTGGTGTTCTAGTGGTCGCAGGGACCACGGTTCTTCTAAATACTACCACTCTCTTGGACATCTCGGGTGGAACTTCATCTTGGTTCCTCCCCATTGTCTGTGCCACTTTCTTTGCTGGTTGTTCATGGACACTCACCGTCCTTTCCATTAGCGCACCTGGAGTGCTTACGCTAGAAACGAAATGCACCATTGCAACTATATCACTTCCCTTTTCCACAGCTTCCTTGGGCTTTCTCACTCAACTTACTAACTCTCTGCATCTGACTTACTGACTCGCATCATGTAACTTATTGATTCTCCTCTTCCGACTTACGGACTCTCTTTACTCAACTTACATTCTTCAATTATGTGCCTGTATTTATGCTTGCTCCTTGTGTCCTTGATGCCTGATTATTGAATCATTCACAAAATCTTTCACATGGCCATTCGATTTTGTCCTCAAGTGTGTCATCATATTCCTCCACCGTCTTTCGGTGATGCTGATCCGCAGTAATCATGCCTGTATTTGACTCCCATGTGCGAAACATTGACGAGCGACCCAGCCATGCTTTCCACTTTTTGTCATAATTGCTTCTTCTTCTTTTTTTCCACCCTCCTGTTTCTGAATTGCTATGCGCCTGATCATGGCGATAGGGTTTCAACCAATTCCCATTTACTAGCTTGGGCAACAATATCCCATCTAAACTTTGTAGTTGCACCGCACCTCCATCAATGAAAAAATTTATTATGTAGGGACCTAACCAATGCATTTGTAACTTGCCTGGGTGCTTTGCAAACTTACTGTCATATAAAAGAACCATATCGCCGTGCTGAAAGTGCTTTGGTTTAATGTGGCGATCGTGCTAAGCCTTCTGTCGATCCTTTTCTACCTTTTGATGAAAACCTGCGATGAACCGATCCTCATCAAGCTGTACCAACTGTGCCAACCATTCCTCCAGTGCTTCGTCATCTCTCATTCCTGTGGCTGCTGCGATGCGTAGACTTGGGATGATATACTCCATCAACATTACGGATTCTTGCCCATAGACGAGCTTGAACAGGTCTGGCCGGTCAATTGTTTGCATGTCCTTTCCCCACTACAGAAACTTGGTTCCTATAGCCCCCTTAATCATCTCGGGTGAGACTTCACTCGCTTCATGGGTGTTGCTAGAAAGGGTAAAACCTTTCTGGGCCGGTGCTTAATGGTGTTTGGTTGGTGTTGGTTGACGACAGTGAGAAGTGAACCCCTGTCGACAGAACTATTTCAACAAATGGTTCCGTTGCTGGAACCTTGAAGAAGAAATAAAAGGACATGCTATGGCACCCGACGAAACCTAAGATTCAGGACTGGTTTGACAAGAAAGAAGAAGAATTCGTAGAAGCAGAAAACTGGAACCCCGGGTAGACGACAAGTAGTTGGTTGGAAAAGCATATTTATTCTGATATCCACGAGATATTTTTATGTGAATTCCTGGTATTTCTACACGAGTGGTTAGCGCAACTGACGTTTCAGAAGAACCATTGACAAAAGAGTGAGCCTGATCACTAGACTCCAGAACTGATCCAACAGCTAAAACGGGTCGACAATAAGGTGTCAAGGGTTGTTGACTTCTGGGTAGACAGTATCCTAGAGGGATACATTACTGAGTTTGATGTGGACACGATCAAATCATACAGCGACGCAGAAAGGAAATTCTTCAAATGACCCAGAGGGAGATTCCTATTATCGCTAAAGCTGTGGATTAAGATGCTTGTCTACGAAAAGGGCATACTAAGGATAAATTTCGACGAGTAGAAAGATCAGTGTACGGAAGTTGTGGGTACAGCGTGAATGCGGGTCCAATAGAAAGATGCAGGGTAGATGGACATGAGAGACGATGAATTTTTAAGGGAAGCTGAAGAAGAGTGTGGTACCTTGAGGAGTGGGGTGATTTTTCAACGACCAGAGAAGAAGAGGAGGACTGAGAGAGAGTCTCCTAAGGGGACCAGAACAGAATACTGCGAAACAGGACCACAAGGGATGAAGCGACCATATTACGATGAAGAAGAAATTGAACAAGATACCCCAGAAGCCGAAGAAATATGGACCCTAAGCTACAACATACCTTCAAATCCGCGCACTAATTAGAACTTGATAAAAGCAAATACAAGTTATTCGCAGAGCTGTCCTACGTGCCAAAACAACAGTAAGAGTAGCAGATCTGTAAATAATAATAGTAGAAGTACAAGAATGGTGGGTGACGATGCAAGGATGCCAACCTTCCAGGCTAACGGGACCGAGGATCCTGAAAAATGTTGTTTTTTGTGCGAGGCAGTATGGACCGTGAAGTAGCTAAAGGATGAAGATATCAAAAAGGGACAGTTAGCAATGACCCTCAGGGGCCGTGCGCTAGACTGGTATATGAAGTTTACTAAGGTATCGATGGGAACTCTAGGTAAAACTTTGCTACAGATCAAGGCAGGGATGATAGATGAATTTAGAAAATCAAAATCAAAATCGCAGTACATTACTGAGCTCAAAGAAATCAAGCAGTTTCCCAATGAGTCAGTATGGGAATTTGATCAGTGATAAAAAACACTAATAGAAAAAGTGAGTTTCAAGATGAGCAATATGCAGCATAAAGAATGGTTTATCGTGGGGTTGGTGTCGCACATTCGTGGGCCGCTGATGCAATAGAAGGTAGCGACTCAGGCAGACGCGTTGGAGATCGCAATGAAGCTGGATGCTTCACCAATAGGAGAAAAAGGATTAGGCATGGATCGAATACAAGCATAGCTAGAAAACTTGACGATCCAGCTACAAGACATGAAGAAAGGAAAAGAGGATCGCGAATACATATGGTGCAGTAGATGTAGGACAGAAGGACATCACAAGGATCAGTTCTCGGAATTTTGGGAATATTTGCAATCGGGTGCACCGAATCCCCTCATCCAGGGAGGGATGCCTTGGTGTCGCGTCTGTCAGATGAGAGGATGTCGACCAGAAGAATGTGTGTACCTGCAAAAGATGGTGTCGAAACCAGTTAACTTGTATTGCAAGTTTTGTTGATCGGTTGGCCACAACGAGAAATACTATAGAGATTATGACCTACTCCAAGAAAGGACTGCGGATACTTTCTTCATGAAAGGGGAGGAGAAACCACTAGTACAGTATCAACAACAATATAATCAACCACAGCCTCAATATAATCCACAAATTCAGTATGAGGAACCGCAGTATGGGCAGTCATAGTTTGTCCAACCGCAATATCCTCAACCGCCATTTCAAATCCCACAATACGGTCCACCATAATATCTGCAGCCACAATATGGTCAACCACAGTACCCACCATACGAGTCACTGTGAGGAGGATTCAGAGGGGGGTTCCGTGGTGGCCGAGGTACCGATGTCGGCCGAGGAGGAGCTACTGGATGAGGTCAAGGACCTATCATATGTTACAATTGTGGTCAACAGGAGCATTATCATAGGGATTTCCTGAATCCAACACCACAATACACTTACTGCAATGCTGTGAACCATGGTGTCGAAGATTGTCCTCATCTCATCATGAACTGACAAACTAAGAACCTACCCCCACGTCCGCAAAATCAAAATCAGAATCAGAATCCGCCACCAGTGGTATAGAAGATATCAGCAGAGATTAGAAGTCAAAATGTGACTGTTGAAATAATGACCCGAGGAGGAGCTGTGACAGGGGCTGATAGGTCACAGGATAGCGTCTGACCGACAGCAAGGAAACAAGTCACATTTGATGCGAAAGTAGAAATGGATTTTTTTTGAAAGCGCAGGAGGCAATAAGGCAGTTACAACAGCCACCTCTTCAGCAGAAATAAGTTACATATGTCATGCCACCGACATTCGACACAACGAATTCGCAGAAAAAGGTGAACACCTACGATCCTTCTTAGAGAGTTGTCTGGAGCTGGAAAAAGACTAGGACACATTGGCGGAGATATCCAACCTACTGCATTGACGGGAGGGTGCATGATATGAGCGGACGGTCAATCGCATACATAAGAGAAAGACAGGACAAGAGATGCAAATGTCTGCGCAAGTGGGAGCGCTCGATGTCGACTCCATTATCTTGGACTTGGGATCGGACGTAAACATCCTAACAAAATAGACGTGGGAAACAATGGGGAAACCACAGTTGGCTTGGTCCCCAGTACAACTACGACTAGCAAACCAGACTAAGGTCACCCATATCGGTCGACTATGCCAAGTCCCCGTTGAGATTGAGGGACTCAAGACATACACCGATTTCGATGTGATCAAAATTGTGGACAATACAAGCCCCTACCCAATGCGGCTAGGGATAGACCTGGCGATGGAGAATTTTGGCTATTATCAACTTCAAGAAGAGAACTATGTAGTTCGAGAACCGTGAGATATGGGTAGTTGCACTTATTGACCCCACGGAAGGGCAGAGATATGTTGAACCAACAAGGGATGAATTCAATGAGGGATGGGACAATATATACAACATTTCCAAAGAATATATCAACCCTACTGTAGATGGAGAGTTAGGGTGGAGCAGTAGCAGTTCAGCATCGTCAGATTCAGACAAAGCACTTGAAAATTGGTAGAACCTGCTACATGAACTGTCATTTAGGAGGTGTGCATGGATCACTCAGTCGCTACGAAGGGTAGCAACAGAAGAGTGTGATCTACCGACGTACGAGGGATTTCCCAATTTGGCTACATTTATCACTAAATTTGAAGAGAAAGTGGCAGAACCATGACTATTGGCCTTGGAGGAAGCCATGAAGGCTACACTAGAGCGATGGTGGGAAGCGCACAAGTCCACCATAACTAAATGGCCATTATGTGAAAGCAAATGGGGACCAAGAGAGAAACAGGAATGGGTCCATGCATTTATTCACACACTAGATGAAGTACTGTGAAGTTGGTATATGGTAGCAAAATTGCAATGCGGAAAAATATCATGGGAACAGCTAACAATTAGATTTAGACAAACGTTCAGTTTCTCTGATAAAAACCCCTTCATCTACAAAGCTTTACAGGAGGTCTAAGAGAAATTATTCGACGCAGTTCCAAAAGAGAAACCTATGGGACTTCAGTGGACTGCGACACCCCAAATGCTAATGGAATGCTACAACATAACAGGAGAACCGAATGATGAGGATGATCCGAGGGCTACGTATATCCTAGATTCAGAAGGAATTCGTAGCGTGGTGGCACCAGCTATGCCTTCCAACAAGTTTCAGCAGCCACTGCGAATTAAGAAAGTGAACATTGCGTCAGAGGAAAATCCCAAGTTCGCAAGCATCGGAGACTAATGGGATGACTCGACTATTGCGAAGATGACGAACCTATTGCATGAGCTTCGGGACTTGTTTCCGACGAAATTCTTGGAAATGAAAGGAATTTCAGGGGAATTAGGTGAGATGAAGATCCCACTAAAACCTAATGTGAAGCCGGTCAAGCAGCGGCCTTACCGGTTGAATCCGCGGTATAAGAAAGGAGTGAAGGCTGAGATTGAGAGAATGTTGAAAGCATGCATTATAGAACCAGCCGAGGAATCATAGTGGATCATCCCTATGGTGGTCCAAGATAAGAAAATCGATGAAGTTAGGATCTGTGTCGATTTAAGAAATCTAAATGACGCATGCCAACACGATCCATTCCCTACACCATTTACAGATGAAGTATTAGAAGGACTGGGTGGTCAGGAAATATACTCCTTCATAGATGGATTCTCCGGCTACCACTGGATAAAGATTTCAAAAGAATATTGGCAAAAAACAACTTTCGTCATGGAGTGGAGATGCTTTCAATATATGGTGGTTCCATTTGGGTTGAAGAATGCACCAGCAATTTTTTCAAGACTAGTAGTTGCGGCGTTCAAAGACTACATCCATAAATTTCTCGCAGTATATATGGATGATTGGACAGTGTATGGGTTGGTCAAGGACCACGTCATGAGTATGCGGTTGATGCTAGAAAGATGTTGACAACACCATATTTCGTTGAACCTAAAGAAGTACATTTTTGCGCTCCATTCAGGATTTTGCTGGGGCACATTGTTTGTAGGGAAGGAATGCTGGTCGACCCTGCAAAGATCGCAATTATTGTTGACCTACCACCACCAACAACATTCAAGAAACTAAGAGTGACGTTGGGACACACAGGCTACTACAGGAATTTTACCAGAGGGTATGCAGCAATCACGGCGCCGATGAAAAAGTTGTTGAAGAAAGACACCAAGTTCGAATGGAATGACGAGTGCCATAAGAGTTTGGATATCTTGAAAGAAAATATGGTTGCAACACCCATACTAGCATTCCCATATTGGACAAAGGAGTTCCACATTCATGTCGATGCATCCTCAGTCTCATTAGGAGTCATCTTGTCCCAGCCAGGAGAAGGCTCCATAGACCGCCCTATAGCATTCGCAAGTAGAAAGTTGTCTACTGTGGAGAAGAATTATACAACTATAGAAAGGGAAGGTTTGGCAATGGTCTACACCTTACAAAAGTTTTGACACTATATCTTAGGGGGGAATTTTAAAATTTTCACCGACCATTCATCATTGCAATACCTAGTGAACAAGCTTGTGTTGGGGGGGAATATCTGTCGTTGGTTGTTACTCTTCCAAGAATTTGATTTTGAGATAATTGTAAATCCATGACAACTGAATGCAGGACCAGACCACCTGTGAAGGATAGAGTCCGGAGAAGAGCCAAGGAGCATTGACGAATGATTGTTGGATGCTCAGTTGTTCAGGGTCGGAATGGTTGACGACCATTATGAACAAATTATTCAATTTTTGGCAACAGGGAAGGCGCCAAAGGGATTCACTACCAACCAGAAGAAGCAGCTAGTCATCAGAGCGGCATATTTTAAACTAATTGGAGGGAAACTATATAAGATGGGACCAGATGAGATAATTCGATGATACATCCTTCCACATGAACAAGAAAGGATTTTAGAGGAAGGTCATGATGGAATCATAGTTGACACTATAGAGGACGTGCCACTGCCATAAATATCCTCTGAGCAGTATTATGGTGGCCAGCAATGCATGGAGATGCTGCTGACTATGCCAAAAGTTGTGATGTATGTCAACAGACAGGGAAGCCATCACGAAGGGATGAAATTCCATTAGTACCTCAATTAACACTGCAATATTTTGACAAGTGGGCAGTTGACTTCATGAGACCCATCAACCCACCAGGAAAAAGAACAGGGTCGCGCTACATAATCACCACAACAGATTACTTGACGCGATGGGAGAAATTTGTGTCGGTAAAGGATTTCTCAGCTGCACCCGCAACAAGATTCCTCTTCGACAACGTGGTCACCAGGTTTGGGTGCCCAAATATACTCATGAGTGACTAGGGGAATCATTTTGTTAATCAGACAATCACAGCGATGACCAAGGAGTTTCAAATTCAACACAGGAAGAGAACCCCATATCATCCGCAACCTAATGGGACAGTTGAGGCATTCAACAAAATCTTGGAGCATGCACTCACGAACGTATGAAAAAAATCATGACGATTGGGATTTGAATATTCTAGCGATACTTTGGGCATATCACACAACTTACAAACGATTGACCAGCCAGACCCCGTTCAATCCTGTATACAGGCAGGAAGCCGTAATGCCGATGGATTATATCATCCCAAGTCTGTGCATCGCAGTAGCCACAGAAATGAGCGACGACGGAGCAATGGAGGAACGGTTGGCACAATTGGTACAGCTTGATGAGGATCGGGTCATTGCAGGTTTTCATCAAAAGGTAGAAAAGGATCGACAAAAGGATTGGCATGATCACCATGTTAAACCAAATCACTTTTAGTGCAGAGATATGGTTCTTCTATATGACAGTAAGTTTGCAAATCACCCAGGTAAGTTACAAATGCATTGGTTAGGTCCCTACATAATAACTTTTGTCACTGACGGAGGTGCGGTACAACTACAAAGTTTCGATGGGGTATTGTTTCCCAAGATAGTAAATGAGAATCGGTTGAAACCCTATCGCCATGATCAGGAACATAGCAGTTGAGACATAGGAGGGTGAAAAATAAAAGCAATTATGATAAAAAGTGGAAAGCATGGCCAGCTGGGTCGCTCGTCAATGCTTCACACGTTTAGCACGCGGGAGTCAAATCCAAGCATGATTACTACGGATCAGCATCACCGAAATACGGCGGATGAGTATGATGACACACTTGAGGATAGAATCGAATGGCCATGGGAAATATTTTGTGAATGATTCAATAATCATGCGTCAAGGACACGAGGAGCAAGCATAAATACAAGCGCAGATATTGAAGAATGTAATTTGAGTAAAGAGATTCCATAAGTCGGAAGAGGAGAATCAGTAATTTGCATGACAGGAGTTAGTAAGTCAGATGCAGAGAGTTAGTAAGTTGAGTGAGAAAGCCCAAGGAATCTGTGGAAAAGGGAAGTGAGATAGTTGCAATGGTGCATTTTTTTTCCAGCGGAAGCAATTCAGGTGCGCTAAGGGAAAGGATGACAAGTGTCCATGAAAAAATAGCAAATAAAGTGCCGCAGACAATGGGGGGGAACGAAGATGAAGTCCCACCCGAGATGTCTAAGGGAGTGGTAGTAGTTAGAAGAACCGTGGTCCCTTCGACCACCAGAACACCAAGGGTGGAGGCACGTTGGCTCTAGCAGTGGACAGTCAAATGTGCGAAACATATGTGCCAGAGTAGTTGGCATGATTCCCGATTTGGTGATGTCGATGAACTTCTCCCCAGATCGAAACAAGCCTGAAGTGCAAGAGAGGATGCAGAAGGGATAGATGACGAAGGTTTCAAGAGACTAGAGGATGAGTTCGAGAAGTACATGACAATTACCAGGTTACTGAAGGATGAGTTTGAGAAGTACATGACAGCGAGCCCCAGATGGCAAGAACAACTTCATAAGTTTATCACAATGAAGGATGAGAAAGGATGAGAACAGTTGCACCATAGGTGTCCATCTGAGGTGGCTCGAGGGCGAGCCACAAGTTTTTGTTGGGGGGATGTTGGCATGGGATTATTCCACATGAAGTGCGGAAGCTGACAGCTGCAAAGAAGGACCATCCGCGGAAGAAAGGGTCATTCGCAGAGAACAAGGAAGCGCAAGACTAACTTAGTTTGTTAGAAAGGGTCATTTGGACCATTTTGTAATCGCCATAGTTGGCTATAAATAAGAGTATGAATGTAATCCTAAGGGCATGATTTTGGGAATCAATTTGGCATGATCATTGTGACTGTGCAATTCGATTTTGTTTTGCTTTGTTTTCGACAGTTTTGTATGTATCTGCGATAAGATGTTCTGAGTTGTTTCTGCGAAGGTTATACCATGGGTTTTGATGAGTTAATGCATGCAAATGTTTGGATCTATTCTTTTGTCTCTGTCTATGTCGAATAGTGAATGTTGCGTTATGATTTTTGTTGTAAGGTTTCATTTATGTGATCTCCGTTATTTCCCTATTAATGCGAATGTCAATTATGTATTGAATATGCGAATGGTAAATACATGGTTAATGTACGAATGATGAATGTATGAATGCATGTGAATGGTGAATCTATGGTTTATGTTGCGATAGAATTGAATAGAGACAGAGACAAAAGAACAGATCCGAACATTTTCATGCATTAAATCATCAAAACCTACGGTATAACTATTAAGATTCAATATGCTAAGACATAAAACATTTGCATTACATTCCATTTCACAACAATAGCATATACAGGATCACTGAAAGAACAACAAGTACAACATAAACACAAGAGATACAGATTTATCCTGGGAAACCCTCATGGGGAAGAAAACCCAGCAAAGCTTCCTCAATATAGATGACCAACAATACAGAGATGTAATCCACAAGCACGAGCTCCTTCTCCTCCATAGCAGATCTCTCTCTCTCACTTATGCGCCACTCACAAGTGAGTGCAATGTGTGTTAAATGAGGAACACACCTCCTCTATTTATACACATCTCCGACTTGTCTTTTACATTAACTAGGTTGGCCCCAACTTAACCACTGGGTTAAACACCCCATTACAACTAACTGGGCCGACCCCTTTAGGGTGGTCTAATAACCCTTTGACCCACATAACACATACAAGGCCGACCCCCACTAGGGAAGTCTAATAATCCAAGTTACCACATTCCGACAGAGGAATAAACATCTCCAGATATACAATAAGGTCTTCACGGAGGAATGAAACATCTCTGGAATAATAAAGTACAGATATAATATTCTTTGAAGTTACAATATTTCAACACTCCCCCTTAACGAAAAGGATATTATAACAACATCTGTATGAGCAAGGAGTCATCAACTACATCATACAAGATACATCTATAAATCATTGGAAGCTTTCTCAACATCATCAGTAACTCAAGCAGTTACTGGAACATCTTCAATACTGATTATTCATATTCTGCAGCACTCAAATAGCTACAGCAACATCAACATCATCATCTGGATCCTCACGATCATCGGCATCATCATCACACGATCATCAGCATTGTCATCTAGACCATCACGACCACAGCATCGTCATCTAGATCATCATGATCAACAACATCGTCATCACGATCAGCAGCATCGTCATCTAGACCATCACGACCACAACATCGTCATCTATACCATTATGATCAGCAGCACAATAGCAGCACACCCTACAACACAATGTTCTATTTAAGACACCATATCATGTCTAGCGACGATGCAGTCCACTCGTCAACTTAGACAAAGTCTAAGGACCACTTCTCGGAGACATATGTCTACGGATCAATTCAAGGACCAAAGTCTGGGGACGATACAATCCCCTCACTCTCGGATACATCTGTCTGCGGATCAATTTAGGACTGAGGTCTAGGGATGATACAATCCTCTCACTCTCAGAGACATCTGTCTGTGGCTCACTTTAGGACTGAACTCCAAGGATGATACAATCCCCTCGCTCTCGGAGACATCTGTCTGTGGCTCACTTTAGGACTGAAGTCCACAGATGATACAATCCTCTTACTCTCTGAGACATCTGTCTGTGGATCACTTTAGGACTGAATTTTACGGATGATACAATCCTCTTACTCTTGGAGACATCTGTCTGCGGATCACTTTAGGACTGAATTCCACAGATGATACAATCCTCTTACTCTCGGAGACATCTGTCTGCGGATCACTTTAGGGACCGAAGTTCGGGGACAATACAATCCCCTCTCGTACATTTTGAACTAGTGGTTCTGGGATGATGCAATCCCCATCACGTACATTTTGAACTAGGCGGTCAGGGACGATACAACCCTATCAGATCAACTAGGTACCATATACTGACCTTATCGTTAGAATAAGTAGCCTCATCATCGATACAAGTATCCTCATCATCGATACAGTATCCAAATCAACAATACAAGTATCCACACCAATACAAGTATACACATCATCAATACAAGTATCCACACCAATACAAGTATACACATCATCAATACAAGTATCCACACCAATACAAGTATGCACATCATCAATACAAGTATCCTTATCATTGACCTTACCATCAATATAGGAAATCTCATCATCGATACAGGTATCCACATCAATACCAGTATCCAAAGATATCTTTATCGACCATATCACTCCCCCTTTCGAGGAGGGTCCTTTTGAACTACACCAAGCTTGTCTCGGAAATACTCAAACTTTACTCGAGACAGAGGTTTGTTCAACACATCAGCAACTTGTTCATCAGTGCCTACATACTCAAGCTTGATAGATCCTTTCTGCACCACATCCCATATATAAAAATAACGGATCTCTATGTGTTTTGACTTATCATGGAACACTGGATTCTCTGTAATCTTGATACAACTCTGGTTGTCACACAGGATCACAGTGGATTCCATCTCTAAGTCAAACAATCCTGATAACAACTTCCGAAGCCATAGCGCTTCACAACTAGCAGAGCAAGCAGCTATATATTCCACTTCAGTTGTACTGAGAGACACACTATACTACTTCCTGCTAATCCACGAGATCATGGCAGATCTTTGACAATAACATCCGCCCGATGTACACTTCCTGTCTGATACACTTCTTTCCCAATCAGCATCTGTGTAGCCATACAATCTGAACTCATGATCTTCAAGATAATATAGACCAAAGTCTATCGTACCCTTCAGGTACCTCACCACATGCTTTGCAACTATCAGGTGAACACATATAGTTTCCACTAGATACTGACTCAAGGTGTTCACAGCAAAGCATATATATGGCCTGGTATTCGTCAGATACATTAATGACCCAATAATCTGTCTGTACAGAGTTACATCCACTAACTCTAATGAGTCATCTGCTAACAGCTTCAGGTTAGAATCCATGGGAGTGGCCATGGCTTTACATTCCAACATATCAAATCTTTTCAAGATTTCCACAACATACTTTCCCTGGTTGAGAAAGATTCCTTTTGAGCCTTGCCATACTTCCAGTCTTAGGAAGTAATTCATCAATCAGAGATCTTTCATCTTGAACTTTGTAGTTAGCTTCTTCTTGCTTTCCATGATCTGTTTCTCATTTCCTATCAGAAAGAGATCATCCACATATAATAATAGTATCATCCATAACCTTAAGGTAAAGGTTAGGATCAGCTTTACTTTTGGTAAAGCCCAAGCTTGTCAAGAAGCTATCAATTCTCTCTTTGAGACTGAACACCATTCCTACTCTGAGTGATCTTCTGCATATCTATTCGTGCCATCTCTCGTCAGATGGGTCTATTGATATGAGCCTCAAGATCATTCAAACTCTTGTGGTGAGTTCCTTCTTACATCCATCTAAGAGAAGAATGTCATATGTATATAGAAACCATTTTCAACCTTGTAGCAAAGGTTGAAATCCGCATCACCCATGGTGATCATTAAGACTATCAATCCTGGGTACCCGTATAGAGATTTCTTCAATTGAATCCTGGGAGTTTTCTCGATTCACAATTCTTCTTCAATCACACCATTGAGAGAACAGTATTTATCTAGCTACTTGGAGCAAATATCTCGTCATGATCCTCTTCCTTTTTCTAAGAGAGTCTTCTAGCCACGAGCTTTCTATAGTATGTTTGATTTGTAAATCTTCTTGTTGAACATCCATCACTTGTTCAGTGTTCATCATTGTTCATGATCTTTCCTACAAATCAAAATTAAGTACATGATTAGTAATACTTCATAATCATCAAATCATGTTGACATGATAACCTATTATGCATGCAGATATGATTTACATAGTTATGCTACTATCTTGACCAATACTTTGGCACAACACTTTTCCATATCTTGTATGCATACAGTGGCTATCTAGATGCCTTCCATCTCTACCAGAACATACTATCGAGAGCATGCACAACTCTCAACATGTCAGCAAAGAGGTTTCATTCTAGACAATCAACAATGGAATGTTTGTCCAACTTACCAATCATATGCATATTAGTAGTATATTGTTTAATGCTATATGAATGCTTACACTTAGCATGATATATTCTAGGAATACAAATATGCATACAACTATTTACGAGCAATATCATAGACTATTCGGTAATTCAAATACTTATCTGTTTATGTCTTGTGAGGTTGCATCCTTCTTGGTCTCGACTTCCCTTCCATGTCATGAGCTTTTATCCATCCTTGACCACTATGCATGCTTAAGTGTGCACTAGTGTCATCATCATGATCTCATACATAATCATACATTCATTAGTATAAACTCAATATTATCACAACATTATGATTCTAAGTAATCTTGAATATGTATGGTCATGATCATTCAATACAATGGTATACTAAGATCCTAGCACAAAGTAGGATTCTAACTTGACATAGAAAAACATACCATGCTTAGTTATGTCTAACATACCCAAACAATATATTTATTCTCTTCAATGATTTAGAGACCTTGTGTTAGTAATCTGCATACCCATAAGTTAAGCATAGTAGAAATAAATCATACATACCTCGTAAGTAGAGCTTCTAAAGACTATGGATAAGTCTTTTGTCTTTATGTCATCATGGTCATAGAACTTTATTTGTCTTTCTTGATGTACCTGTCTTTTGTTAGCAAACGACATCATCCTCATACAACACCATAGGTGAATTAGTACAATCATATAACTTTGATCAAAGAATGTCTTCTATCATTCACATGCATTCATACTTTTACTAGGGTGATAAGACAATTCTAAGATTAATCAAGATTGTACTAACCTCAATAATATGAAGACAAGCATATTATAAACTTAATCATGAACAGATTTCAACACATACCTGTATCTCCTCAAGTCATACCTGTCAGGGAATTCTTGTAGTCTTCTTATGTAAGGCCTTAGCCTCATCTCCCCCTGAAACTGGATCTGGAGCTTGATTAGGGTTTGTTAGAGAAACCCTAAAAATTCAAACTTTGACTTTCACACTTCTGAATGGATGGAAAGATGTGCTTTGCTGAGCTGATCAAGCTAGCATACTTCAATTTTGAAATCTCCAAAATTTGACCCCTCAAAATTGCCTTCGAAACTTCTGGATCTTTTGGACAGGATCCCAAACTAGGGTTTGATGAATCCCACCCTTCTTCCCAATCAAAAGGTTCGATCCAAAGCTCTAAACTTCTATTTTTCTGAGGAGCTTCCAGTCGTGGTCACAGACTTCAAAAATTCCAACTTTTGCAGAAGCCCTAATTTTCCACCTTTCCGATCAAGGTTCCAAGCTAGGGTTTGATCAAGCCCACCCTTCTGACCAACCAAAAAATTCGATCTTGGTCTCTAAATTTCGATTTTTCTGAGTAGCATTCAGCTGTGGACTCCGATTCCAAAAATTCCAACTTTCTCTGAAACCCTAATTTTCCACAGTAGTGACGATTCAACAATGAAGGTGCTCAAAATCCAAATCTGTTTTGACAAAAATATGCACCTGATTGTTTCTGGTGTAACTCCGAAATTACGAATCCACAGGTTCTGAAACTTCTTCCTGTGGTATCACGACCTGTCCTCTTTCCAACCCCATAGGTCTGACCTCAATTGGATTCTCTTAGAGAGAGTTATTCCAAGTGTCGCAACATGACTTGTTTATTGGATAAAACAGGAGAGCAAACTTGTACAGTGTTCCATGTGTCACTGCTTCACCTTCGGCCTCTAAAAACGTTATTTGAGATATTACAGTCCGTGCACTACCTGTCACCTTTTACGAAATTTCATTTGGAGCTTCCTATCCCAAGTTATGGCCTTTTTTCCTAGGTCACCTGATTATGACTGAGATCTGGAAGAGGCAGAAACCCTAACTTGTACTGATCATAACTCACAAAGTAAAACGAATATGAGAGTGACCTTTGGACACAAGGTAAATGTGGATGTTATATACGACATGTAAAGGTTTCATATCCCAAAACTTCTCCAAAATTAATTTATAGAGAAAGTTCCACGATGACTGGTTTTTGCTATACAAAACCCTAACCTTCAAATTGTCGCAAGTGAAGTAAGTGTCGTAAGTACCATACATTGCCTTCCTTCAGGTTAGCTCTAATACCATGTTAAGATTCAATATGATAAGACATAAAATATCAGCATTACATTCCATTTCACAACAATAGCATATACAGGATCACTGAAAGAACAACAAGCACAACATAAACACAAGAGAAACAGATTTATCCTCGGAAACCCTCATGGGGAAGAAAACCCAGCAAAGCTTCCTCAATATAGATGACCAACAATACAGAGATGTAATCAACAAGCATGAGCTCCTTCTCCTCCATAGCAGATCTCTCTCTCTCACTTATGCGCCCTTCACAAGTGAGTGCAATGTGTGTTAAATGAGGAACACACCTCCTCTATTTATACACATCTCCGACTTGTCTTTTACATTAACTAGGTTGGCCCCAACTTAACCACTAGGTTAAACACCCCATTACAACTGACTGGGATGACCCTCTAGGGTGGTCTAATAACCCTTTGACCCACATAACACATATAGGGCCGACCCCCACTAGGGAAGTCTAATAACCCAAGTTACCACATTTCGACGGAGGAATAAGCATCTCCGGATATACAATAAGGTCTTCATGGAGGAATGAAACATATCCGGAATAATAAAGTACAAATATAATATTCTTTGAAGTTACAATATTTCAACAATAACCTTCGCAGAAACAGTTCAGAACATCTTATCATGGATTCATACAAAACTACCAAAAACAGAGCAAAACACAATCGAATAGCATAGTCACAATAATCATGCCAATTGATGCCCAAAATCATGCCCTTAGGCTTACATTAATAATCTTATTTATAGCCAACTATGGCGGTTACAAAATGGTCCAAATGACCCTTTCTAACAAACTAAACTAGTCTTGTGCTTCCTCGGTCTCCATGAATGGCCCTTTCTTCCACGGATGGTCCTTCTTCGCAGTTGTCAGCTTTCGCACTTCATGCGGACTATTCCCATGCCAACAGGCCCCCGACACAAACTTGTGGCTCTCCCTCGAGCCACCTCAGTTGGACACCTATGGTGCTACTGTTCTTATCCTTCATTGTGCTAAACTTCTGAAGTTGTTCTTTCTGTCTGGGGCTCGCTGTCATGTACTTCTCGAAATCATTCTTCAGTATCTTGGTCGTTGTTATGTACTTCTCGAACTCATCCTCCAGTCTCTTGAAACCTTCATCATATATCCCTTATGCGCCTCCTCTTGCGCTTCATGATTGTTTCGGTCTGGGGAGAAGTTCATCACCAAATTGGGAAACAGGCCAACTAATCTGGCACATCAATTTCGCACATTTGGCCGTCTGCTGCTGGAGCCAGCGTGCCTCTGCCCTTGGTGTTCTGGTGGTCGCAGGGACCACGGTTCTTCTAATTACTACCACTCTCTTGGACATCTCGGGTGGGACTTCATCTTCGTTCCTCCCCATTGTTTGCGCCATTTTTTTTGCTGGTTTTTCATGGACACTCACCGTCCTTTCCCTTAACGCACCTGGAGTGCTTCCGCTGGAAACAAAATGCACCATTGAAACTATCTCACTTCCCTTTTACACAGCTTCCTTAGGATTTCTCACCCAACTTACTGACTCTCTGCATCTGACTTACTGACTCGCGTCATGCAACTTACTGATTCTCCTCTTCGGAATTACTGACTCTCTTTACTCAACTTACATTCTTCAATCTCTGCACCTATATTTCTTCTTGCTCCTCGTGTCCTTGACGCCTGATTATTGAATCATTCACAAAATCGTTCCCATGGCCATTTGATTCTATCCTCAAGTGTGTCATCATACTCCTCCTCCATCTTCCGGTGATGCTGATCCACAGTAATCATGCTCGGAGTTGACTCCCGCATGCTAAACGTGTGAAGCATCGACGACTGACCTGACCAGACATGCTTTCCACTTTTTTTCATAATTGATTTTTTTTTCACCCTCCTGGTTCTCAACTGCTATGTGCCTGATCATGGCGATAGGGTTTCAACCGATTCCCATTTACTAGCTTGGGAAACAATACCCCATCGAAACTTTGTAGTTGTACCGCACCTTCGTCAATGACAAAATTTATTATGTAGGGACCTAACCAATGCATCTGTAACTTACCTGGGTGCTTCGCAAACTTATTGGCATATAGCAGAACCATATCTCTGCACTAAAAGTGCTTTGGTTTAACATGGCGATCAATTCAAGCCATCTGTCGATCCTTTTCTACCTTTTGATGAAAACTTGCGATGAACCGATTCTCATCAAGTTGTACCAACTGTGCCAACCATTCCTCCAGTGCTCCGTCATCGCTCATTCCTGTGGCTGCTGCGATGCGCAGATGATATATGGCTTCTTGCTCGTAGATGATATTGCACGGGGTATGGCCAGTCAATCGTTTGCAAGTTTTGCGATACGCACAGAGTATCACTGGAATATGCAAATCCCAATCATCACGATTTGTGTTGCATACCTTCATGAGTGGATGCTCCAATATTTTTTTGAATGCCTCAATTGTCCCATTAGCTTGCGGATGATATGGGGTGCTCTTCCTGTGTTGAATTTGAAACTCCTCGGTGTGAGGCACCTGCAACAATTAATTAATACAAATATGCGAAATAGCATAAATGACAGAACTCAGAATCACTTTTATATTGATCATGGGCCACTTCGAGGGGGAAACCTCCTATGAGCAAGCTCAATACAAATAACTTCACAGTTCCTTCAATGACCTCAACACATACTTATATACTAATTCTATGCCCAATACTATGGGTCAAAACCATGGGACATATAATACTATGGGACGACTTACAAAGCATATGCATCCAATACTATGGGTCAATACTATGGGCTAATATAAACTATGAATCAACAAATACTACGGGACGACTTACAAAGCATATGCGTCCAACAACAATATATTGACATAGTAAAGAGAAGGGTTGACACAGGTTCCTAACATCCCCTCTCCCTTAGAAAAAGATTTGTCCTAAAAGATTTGGTTGGAGAAATTGCTGCAAATTCTGAAGGAGTGGTTCCCCGGTAGCATCCTCGGGTTGCATTGCGGGCCACTGACGCCTTTGGAGTGTCAGGGAGGATTTCTTGGATGGTTGTAGACGAAGAAGAACCCTATCAGCTGCGTGGAAAATGCGCTCAGAACGGTGTTGATCGGCTTGTTGTTTCAGGCGAATTCTGGCCATGTGAAGATTGTCCTGCAAAATGAGAAGAATCTGATCGCGGTTGCAAAGAACTGAGTCAATTTCCTGAACTGGGGAGCTGCTAAGGGTGTATGGAAGAAGAATTGGCGGTGTATGTCCATAGACTGCTTCATATGGTGTCCTTTGAGATGTGGTATTGTACCACCAGAGTGCTGCTAGGAAATCCAGAGAAATAGTTGGCCAAAGTTGTGTAGGGATGGGAAAGGGTTTGAGCAATCCCGAAAGGAGTGTCGTTTCACCCTTGTTGACCTGGAAAGTATCACAGTCAGCCACCATCTGTTGAATTGTCATTTTTAGTCCTTTCCAAAAGAAGTTACATTGTTACCGGTCATACATTTTGAAGAACCCAGAGTGCCCTGCTGATGAAGAAGCATGGAGTTCATAGAAGAGATAGCCCTGTTGAACATATTGCAACCAATTTGGAACAAGCAGAGAAAGAGCTGTAAGAGAAACTGGGTCATCAATTGTGCGAGAAGGAGCATCTGCCACTATATTGTTCTTACCCTTCTTGTAAGTGATCGCATAGGGATAACCCATTTCAGGTGTGTTGGGTAGGAGACCCATTGTTCCAGAGAATTTTCCAGACTCGGGAGATCAGTCTTGATGCAGAAATAATTCCCTAATAGGTATGGCTGCCACTTCTGTACTGCATGCAAAATAGCCATCAATTCCTGCTGAGAGGTAGATGCGACTAAATTCTTACCGGAAAGGTCTCTTGAAGGCGGCAAGCTCATTGATTCAGCAAAGACACCTGCATATCTATCCAAGGAAGTAGTGGATACCATTGATGGGTGCATCTGAATGGAATGGAGCTGAGCGATGACACCATGTGAATTCTTCGTAAGTATTTTTTCCAGACGATGTGAACTGATGATGCGGAAAGACCCTGGTTGTAATCCCATTAATTTTTGTTGTGCCCCATTGACTGAAAACTGCATGCCAAGTGTGCGTAACCATTGAACACCCAAAACCACATCACATCCGCCTAAGGACAAGTAAAACATATCAGAGCGTAGGTTATAATCTTCCATAGAGATACGCACATTGTGACACTTCCCCTTGCAAGGTAAGGTGCCCCCATTGGCAACCATGACTTCAAAGTTGGAGCAAGGATGGACAAAACAATCAACCTGTTTGGCAATCCGAGGGTCAATGAAGTTATGAGTGCTACCAGAATCAATGAGTATGGTAAGAGGGAGTTTCTTGAAGTATCCCCTGACTTGCATTGTTTGTGGAGTGGTGACGCCGGTTAAAGCATGGAGAGAGATCTCGGGTGGGTCATCCTGAGATGGGGTGTCAACGGGCGGGTGTTGAACGTCGACCTGATCATTGACTGTATCTGGAGCTTCTTCATCAAGTTCTGAGGCAGGCGTAGAATCCACATCCAAGAGATAGAGCTTTTGTTGAACACATCGATGTCCCCGAGTGAATTTCTCATCACAATTATAACAAAGCCCTTTTTCTCGGCGTGCCTGCATCTCTGTTTCAGACAAATGCTTGATAGGAGTTGGTTGAGGAGCAAACGCGATGGGAGGTCGTTGGGAACCCATATTTCTGAAGGGAACAAAGGTGGGTTTGGAGCGTTGTTGAGCTGTGATCTTGTCCTCGGCCAGCTTAGCCAACCCTAGGACTTCCATCATTGTGTTGGGACAAAACATTTTGACCTCTGAGCGGATTTCATCCTTGAGACCACTGATAAAACAACTCCTGTAGAATTCATCAAACAATCCTTCTGTGTGATTAGCTAGTTTCTCAAATTCCATCTGATACTCTCTCACTGTGCCAGTTTGGTGAAGTTTAGTGAGTGCTCCTGTGAAGTCGTCAAAAGCACTAGGACCAAATCGTGGCAAAAGGAGTTGGCAAAAATCTGTCCAATTTGGCTCGGGATGAGCTTTGATGTACCAACGGTACCATTGAAGGCTTCCTGTTCCAAATGAAAGGATGCAAGTGGAACTTTCTGAACATGAAAAGTATTATGCAGACTGAAATATTGTTCTGCTCGGTATATCCATCCAGTCGGATCAGTACCATTGAAGCGAGGAAAATCAAGCTTCGGCCCACAAAAATTGCTGGAAGAAGAGAACCCGGTGGCTGCAAAAGATTCTGGCTGTCGGTTATTGTTCATGGCTAAATGCTAAAGATGGAGGCTGAGAAATTTTTCATCCAGATCTTGGAGTTTGGTTTGGATGGCTACAAGTGCTTCCTCCATGGTGTTTTCTCCTGTGCAAGTGACAACCATAACCAGTAATTTTTTTTTTCTTTTTATTTTTTTTTGTGGGGGGGGGGAATGGATAGAAAAACACAAGCACAAGCTTATTTAGTAAGAGAAAATTTGAATTTGGGAAAAACTCGGAGGGGTAATTGGGGTTTGACTAGGTTTTCGACACTTTCTGAGGGACAAGGAAGCAAAAAATGGTTGAAGAAGTTATGGCAAACCCTAAAAATAGACAAATGTGGGATTTCTGGTCTTGGGAAGTGGAATTTGGGATAAGGTCTTCAGGAATGAAATATGCAAAATGGGATTGCAGGGATGTCAGTGAAGTTTCAGGGAAAACAGAGTTGAAACAAGGGAGATATGGCCGAAAAACAGATTTTTAGTTCCAAGGAAAACAGAGTTGAAACAAGGGAGATATGGCCGAAAAATAGTTTTTTTTTTTTTTTTCCAGAAATGGATCGGCAACAGCGGCGCGGAAGGGATCCGCAACAGATGGATCTGCAACAGCACGGAAGGGATCGAAAATGACTGGATCTGGAACGACTTTCAGAATAGATCTGAAATGGCTGGATCTGGAGCGGAAGTGATCGGCAACAGTTCAACTGAAAATAGATATGGACCCCAGGTATGTACGGCTTCCTAACAGTTCAGGTGTTTCACTTAGCCACCAATGTTGTCTGACGGCTTGCGTATTGGGGCAGTACACCTCACTCCATGGCTCAGGTAAAACTGATAACTGCTTTGCCACAAACGACAGCTCTTGGTTTACCTCACGGGTGGGAACTAGTCAATCAGGTAGGGGTCGTTGCCCTTTTCGCTAGCAAGTTCTCTCAATGGGCCAGCTACTTTGGGGTTCCTGTGGTACTCCTCACAATGAGTTTTAGGGCTTATGCCCAAGTACTTCCCACAGTTAAGCGGATAGGGATTATTCCCCAAATCTGAAGCTGCAACAGATGCGAAAAAAAATTTGGCAGAAATTCCACCCAACGATCCCAAGAAAGTGCTCTGATACCAGATGTGAGGCACGCTGCAACGATTAATTAATACGAATATGCGAAATAGCAGAAATGACAGAACTCAGAATCACTTTTATTATTGATCACGGGCCACTTCGAGGGGCAACCTCCTATGAGCAAGCTCAATACAAATAACTTCATGGTGCCTTCAATGACCTCAACACATACTTATATACTAAGTCTATGCCCAATACTATGGGTCAAAACCCATGGGACATATAATACTATGGGACTACTTACAAAGCATATGCGTCCAATACTATGGGTCAATACTATGGGCTAATATAAACTATGAATCAACAAATACTACGGGATGACTTACAAAGCATATGCGTCCAACAACAATATATTAACAGTAGTAAAGAGAAGGGTTGACACGGGTTCCTAACACTCGGTCATCACTACGATCATCTGATTAACAAAATGATTCCCCTGGTCACTCATGAGTATCTTTGTGCACCCAAACCTGGTGACCAATGTTAACAATCAAATTAACACCCTTAACCAAGTGAAGGAAGAAGCATATTTTTACTATGCGCCCGCAACAAGAAGACGAAAGTCAAGTACAGAAGAGAACAATCCTCTCTGATCTAATCACTACTTCCATAACTGGAAGATTGAGTGAAGAAAGAGAATCCTAAAGAGACAAGGTTCAGTGATTGAACTGCTCAATTGAAGTCTCAAATCTAATCTATATCAGTCAACAGTGAGAAGAAATGCACAATATTGCATTAATTGTGCTTGAAATCCTAAAATTTGTGACAAAAGCCTAAAAATACTATGGAAAGTGGGTTTTTGAGAGAAAATAATCAAAATCATGATGTAAAGCACCTTGCAACAATTAATTAATAAGAAAATGTGAAATATCAGAAATGACAGAACTCAGAATCACTTTTATATTGATCACAGGCCACTTCAAGGGGGAAACCTCCTATGAGCAAGCTCAATACAAGTAACTTCCCCCTCCTTCATAGGTCTCAACACGCACTTATATACTAAGTCTAGGCACCAATACTATGGGTCAAAACCATGGGCCCACTACAAACTATGGATCAACAATACTACGGGGTGACTTACAAAGCATATGCGCCAACAACAATAACATAAACTATTGATCAACAAATACTACAGGACGACTGACAAAGCATATGCGTCCAACAACAATATACTAACAAAGTAAAGACATGGGTTCCTAACATCCCCTCCCCCTTAAAAAAAGCTTTGTCCTCAAAGCTTTAAGTGTGGAAATTGTTGTTGAATCTGAAGGAGTCATTCCCATGTAGCATCCTCTGGTTGCATGCCGTGCCACTAAATTAAGACCTCTGTGATAGATCGAGAGCGAAGCTGATGAGTGCGCTGATTGAGGATGGCCTCCGGCTCCAAAAGGATGGATCCTTCATTATCCAATTCGGGTAAAATCGTTTGTCCACTGATGTTGGTGCCAAGAACTTTCTTCAGATAAGAGACATGAAAGACTGGATGAATGCGGGAAGAAGGAGGAAGTTCCAATTTATAAGCAACAGACCCAATCTTCTGAAGAATCCGATATGGCCCATAGAACTTTGGAGCGAGCTTATGACGCCCTTTGAGTTTCAGCGAAGACTGCTTGTACGGCTGGAGACGAAGAAAAACCATATCGCTGACTTGAAAAGTGCGCTCAGAACGGTGTTGATCAGCTTGTTGCTTCATGCGATTTCTTTCCATGTGAAGATTGTCCTGCAAAATGTGAAGAATCTGATCACGGTTTCAAAGGACCGTGTCAACTTCCTAAACTGGTGAAATGGTGGGGGGTGTATGGAAGAAGAACTGGAGGTGCCTGACCATAGACTGCTTCATATGGGGTCATTTTAGAGGCAGTTTGGTAAGAGGTATTGTACCACCATTCAGCGAGAGGGAGACACTTTTCCAACTGATGTTGTTGTTCAGAGGTGAAGCAATGAAGATAAGTTTTCAAGCATTTATTGATAATTTTAGTTTGACCATCTGTTTGTGTTTGATACCCTGAACTCATCTTCAGTTTGGTGCCAGTGTGGCGAAATATTTCAGTCCAAAAATGACTGGTGAAAGTCACATCACGATCCGAGACAATGGAAGAAGGGATGCCATGAAGACGAAAGATCTGGTCCAAGAAAATTTGAGCGACTGAAGAGGCTGTATAGGGATGGCTGAGAGCACAAAATTGACTATATTTGGAGAGGTGATCAACCACAACGAGAATAACTGTCTTCCCGCTAGATTTAGGGAGCCCTTCAATGAAATCCATAGAAATATCTGTCCAAATCCATGTAGGTATGGGCAAGGGTTTGAGCAATCCTGGAAGGAGTGTTGTTTCACCCTTATTGCACTGGCAGGTATCACATTCGGCCACCATCTATTGAATTGTCCTTTTCATGCCCTGCCAAAAGAATTTACGCCATTCCCGTTCATACGTTTTGAGGAACCCAGAGTGCCCTGCCGATGGAGAAGCATGGATTTCATAGAAGGCAGCCTGTTGAAGATTTGTGCTTGGGGAAGCACCAGACGACCCTTGTATCTCAGAGAAGCACCATCCCAAGATTAATGTGGTACAGCAGAAGGGTTGTTATTCAAGCGTTGGATAATTTGAGATAAGAAAGAGTCATTGACATAACCCTGTTGAACAGATTGCAACCAATTTGGAACATGCATAGAAATAGCTGAAAGAGAACCTTGGGCATCAAATGTGCGAGAAAGAGCATCTGCCACAATATTGTCTTTACCCTTATTGTAAGTGATCTCATAGTCATAACCCATGAGTTTGCTAACCCATTTCTATTGTTCCAGGGAGGAGACACGCTATTCCAAGAAATATTTCAGACTCTGGTGATCAGTCTTGATGCAGAAATGATTCCCTAATAGGTATGGGTGCCACTTCTGTACTGTTCGGATATCCACATCATCTATTTCGGGATACCCCATCTATTTCAGGATCTTGCATGATCTATTTCAGGATATGATCTATTTCAGGATCATCTATTTCAGGATATGATATATTTCAGGATCTTGCATGCACAGGCATGCATCCCAGTCACCAGTTTGATGCCTCCAGCACCTTATCCACCTTCTTCTAGCACCCGGGAGCCACCTACCACAGAGTTTTAGCCCTCCTAAGCTGAAAGGCGCCCACTTCTCACCTACTGCCAGAGAAGGGCGCACTTGTTCACCTACCACTGCAGTTCCACTTCAGTTACATTCAGTTAGCTCCGATTCTCCCTGATTTGAGGCTAGTTTCACTCCTGACTGACTGTATCACTTCCGTTTGACCTCCAGTTTGATTAGGTGACTTGTTCTGACTTCAGTTAGCCTCCCATGCGCCCCAACTGAGCCTCCAGATCCTATATCAGTGCTACACACTTCAGTTACATTTATTACACTCAGTTAGACTCAGTTTGACACCTGGATGACTGGTTGTTGTGATTGATGAGCACCACCGATGATTGATGAGGACTCCTAGATAGAGTCAAGCTACTCTATTCAGTGATTCGAATGGCCTACTTAGTCAATTCGAATTGCTCATTGACGAATATTGGATTGTATTGTAATTCATTCACCCTTTCTGGGATAGAGAGCACTGCTGCATGTTTTGCACAGTTTTGCACCATATTTTCTATGTTCATCTGTTGTGATTGATTTACTTGTTCATTAGATCTGCTGTGACTAATTTTACATGGTATCAGAGCCATGACAGGGACAAGATTTCTTTTCTACAGGTGTTCTACATGAAGAGAGAGCAATCTTTGCTCACAAATATATTTTAGCAGCGGCATGCAAAATCTCATGTGCATTCGCTCATGTGCATGCAAGGCTGAAAACATAGTGTTTGTTTGTGTGTGATTTGCAGGTTTCTTACTTCCTCCATGTGCATTCGCTAATGCAAAGATGGAGACTTCTTCTTCACAAAATATTCTTACTCCATTCAACTATGATGAATGGAAACCAAAGATGATTGCATTCTTGAAGAGACAATGTCTTTTTGATATGTGCATTGGTAATACAAGAGATTTTGATTCCGATGAAGAGGAGAATGATTGGCTCAATGATTGTGATAGAGCTTTTGGAGCAATATGTCTTGCTATGTCTCCTTGTATGCGCTACCTCATTAAGACTGCTGAAAATCCAAGTGATCTATGGGTCCAACTTGACAGAGAATTTGGAAAGCAGGAAGAAGAGGATCATGCTAGCCTTTTGGAGAACAAGCCCAGTGAGATCTCATTATGTGTTCTTTCCGATCATGTGTTGGCCTCAACAATTGTTCAAGATGAAGAAGAAACTGTAGATTCAACACTCATTCTCTCAAAGTCTTCTATTTCGAATTCTGAGCAAGATAAACAAGCTCATACTCTAGATTCCGAAGAGGTTCTTGAATCCTCTCTTTCACATGAGTTTGTCGGCATGCAGAATAATGATCTACTTGATGTTTTGGAGGTAAAATCTGATTTTGGAGGTGAAGCATTCGCCCTCCTTGATTGCATGCCTTCTATAAACTTATGTTCTATCATTTGCAAAGTTTCTCAGAGTTTTAATGAATATAAAGAGCACTACCATTCGCTTGAGTTCAATTCTCATGCACCTTTTGCTGATTTTGGTTTTGATCTCACCCTGATTGGTTCAAAGGAGATCTCAAGAAACCATTCATCTATTTTTGGAGCTGATTTAACTTCTATTGATAAGAAGTTCAAGTTTCAAGATCTATTTGATCCGATTGGAGCTATTCCTACCTCACTTGGTTCGAATCACAGGTTCCAGGATCATCCTCATATTTTCATATTTGTTCTCACCTTTTTCGGTATGAAGAGCAAGTTCTTAAAGTCTCCACATTCGCTTGCATCCACTGATGGAGAATTCAAGCACATGTTTTTGGAGCATGATCCATTTACTCCCAAGAGTAAGATACCTCCAGACATATCTACTTGATTTTGGAGCAGTTAAATCTTTTGGTGTACTACAGTCTATTTTGAGGGGGGGTATTTTTCCCATGAGGTTTTCCCCATTTCCTCGGTTTATTGACTGTTATTAGTTTTTGGATTATTGTATTGGGGTGACCTTTGGTCTTAGTTACCAGGGCCCCACATTATTTTAGTTGGCACATCATAGTCTAGCTTGAGGGGGGGTGTTCGGATATCCACATCATCTATTTCGGGATACCCCATCTATTTCAGGATCTTGCATGATCTATTTCAGGATATGATCTATTTCAGGATCATCTATTTCAGGATATGATCTATTTCAGGATCTTGCATGCACAGGCATGCATCCCAGTCACCAGTTTGATGCCTCCAGCACCTTATCCACCTTCTTCTAGCACCCGGGAGCCACCTACCACAGAGTTTTAGCCCTCCTAAGCTGAAAGGCGCCCACTTCTCACCTACTGCCAGAGAAGGGCGCACTTGTTCACCTACCACTGCAGTTCCACTTCAGTTACATTCAGTTAGCTCCGATTCTCCCTGATTTGAGGCTAGTTTCACTCCTGACTGACTGTATCACTTCCGTTTGACCTCCAGTTTGATTAGGTGACTTGTTCTGACTTCAGTTAGCCTCCCATGCGCCCCAACTGAGCCTCCAGATCCTATATCAGTGCTACACACTTCAGTTACATTTATTACACTCAGTTAGACTCAGTTTGACACCTGGATGACTGGTTGTTGTGATTGATGAGCACCACCGATGATTGATGAGGACTCCTAGATAGAGTCAAGCTACTCTATTCAGTGATTCGAATGGCCTACTTAGTCAATTCGAATTGCTCATTGACGAATATTGGATTGTATTGTAATTCATTCACCCTTTCTGGGATAGAGAGCACTGCTGCATGTTTTGCACAGTTTTGCACCATATTTTCTATGTTCATCTGTTGTGATTGATTTACTTGTTCATTAGATCTGCTGTGACTAATTTTACATGGTATCAGAGCCATGACAGGGACAAGATTTCTTTTCTACAGGTGTTCTACATGAAGAGAGAGCAATCTTTGCTCACAAATATATTTTAGCAGCGGCATGCAAAATCTCATGTGCATTCGCTCATGTGCATGCAAGGCTGAAAACATAGTGTTTGTTTGTGTGTGATTTGCAGGTTTCTTACTTCCTCCATGTGCATTCGCTAATGCAAAGATGGAGACTTCTTCTTCACAAAATATTCTTACTCCATTCAACTATGATGAATGGAAACCAAAGATGATTGCATTCTTGAAGAGACAATGTCTTTTTGATATGTGCATTGGTAATACAAGAGATTTTGATTCCGATGAAGAGGAGAATGATTGGCTCAATGATTGTGATAGAGCTTTTGGAGCAATATGTCTTGCTATGTCTCCTTGTATGCGCTACCTCATTAAGACTGCTGAAAATCCAAGTGATCTATGGGTCCAACTTGACAGAGAATTTGGAAAGCAGGAAGAAGAGGATCATGCTAGCCTTTTGGAGAACAAGCCCAGTGAGATCTCCTTATGTGTTCTTTCCGATCATGTGTTGGCCTCAACAATTGTTCAAGATGAAGAAGAAACTGTAGATTCAACACTCATTCTCTCAAAGTCTTCTATTTCGAATTCTGAGCAAGATAAACAAGCTCATACTCTAGATTCCGAAGAGGTTCTTGAATCCTCTCTTTCACATGAGTTTGTCGGCATGCAGAATAATGATCTACTTGATGTTTTGGAGGTAAAATCTGATTTTGGAGGTGAAGCATTCGCCCTCCTTGATTGCATGCCTTCTATAAACTTATGTTCTATCATTTGCAAAGTTTCTCAGAGTTTTAATGAATATAAAGAGCACTACCATTCGCTTGAGTTCAATTCTCATGCACCTTTTGCTGATTTTGGTTTTGATCTCACCCTGATTGGTTCAAAGGAGATCTCAAGAAACCATTCATCTATTTTTGGAGCTGATTTAACTTCTATTGATAAGAAGTTCAAGTTTCAAGATCTATTTGATCCGATTGGAGCTATTCCTACCTCACTTGGTTCGAATCACAGGTTCCAGGATCATCCTCATATTTTCATATTTGTTCTCACCTTTTTCGGTATGAAGAGCAAGTTCTTAAAGTCTCCACATTCGCTTGCATCCACTGATGGAGAATTCAAGCACATGTTTTTGGAGCATGATCCATTTACTCCCAAGAGTAAGATACCTCCAGACATATCTACTTGATTTTGGAGCAGTTAAATCTTTTGGTGTACTACAGTCTATTTTGAGGGGGGGTATTTTTCCCATGAGGTTTTCCCCATTTCCTCGGTTTATTGACTGTTATTAGTTTTTGGATTATTGTATTGGGGTGACCTTTGGTCTTAGTTACCAGGGCCCCACATTATTTTAGTTGGCACATCATAGTCTAGCTTGAGGGGGGGTGTTCGGATATCCACATCATCTATTTCGGGATACCCCATCTATTTCAGGATCTTGCATGATCTATTTCAGGATATGATCTATTTCAGGATCATCTATTTCAGGATATGATCTATTTCAGGATCTTGCATGCACAGGCATGCATCCCAGTCACCAGTTTGATGCCTCCAGCACCTTATCCACCTTCTTCTAGCACCCGGGAGCCACCTACCACAGAGTTTTAGCCCTCCTAAGCTGAAAGGCGCCCACTTCTCACCTACTGCCAGAGAAGGGCGCACTTGTTCACCTACCACTGCAGTTCCACTTCAGTTACATTCAGTTAGCTCCGATTCTCCCTGATTTGAGGCTAGTTTCACTCCTGACTGACTGTATCACTTCCGTTTGACCTCCAGTTTGATTAGGTGACTTGTTCTGACTTCAGTTAGCCTCCCATGCGCCCCAACTGAGCCTCCAGATCCTATATCAGTGCTACACACTTCAGTTACATTTATTACACTCAGTTAGACTCAGTTTGACACCTGGATGACTGGTTGTTGTGATTGATGAGCACCACCGATGATTGATGAGGACTCCTAGATAGAGTCAAGCTACTCTATTAAGTGATTCGAATGGCCTACTTAGTCAATTCGAATTGCTCATTGACGAATATTGGATTGTATTGTAATTCATTCACCCTTTCTGGGATAGAGAGCACTGCTGCATGTTTTGCACAGTTTTGCACTATATTTTCTATGTTCATCTGTTGTGATTGATTTACTTGTTCATTAGATCTGTTGTGACTAATTTTACATGTACTACATGCAAAATAGCCATCATTTCCTTCTCATAGGTAGAGGCAGCTAAATTCTTACCTGAAAGGGCTTTGCTAGTGAATGCAATGGGGTGTTCATCTTGAAGGAGAACATCACCAAGTCCATTGCCACAAGCATCACTCTCAATAGTGAAGGGCTTGGAAAAATCAGGCATAGCTAGAATAGGTGTAGTACACATAGCTTGTTTTAGTTTGTCAAATGCACACTGAGCAGCATGTGTCCATGTAAAAGCATCCTTTTTCAATAGAGCAGTTAATGGAGCTGCAATATTCTCATAATCCTTGACAAAATTGCGGTAGTATCCAGTCAACCCCAAAAAACCACGAAGGCTCTTGAGTGTCTGAGGATGCAGCCAATTGTTCATGGCATCGATTTTGGCAGGATCCACGCGAACCCCTTGTGCTGAGATAATGTGCCCGAGATACTCAACTTCCTTCTGTCCAAAAACACATTTAGACTTCTTGGCATGGAGATGATGGTCAGAGAAAAGTTGCATGACAAGATCCAGATGCTGGAGATGTTCATCCCATGTTTTACTATAGATGAGGATATCATCAAAGAATACCAGAATGAATTTCCGCAAGTAGGGTCGAAATATTTTATTCATTAAGGCCTGGAATGTGGAAGGAGCATTAGTGAGGCCAAAGGGCATGACCAAAAACTCATAATGGCCATCATGTGTGCGGAAAGATGTTTTAGGGATATCATCCTCATGAACCCGAATTTGATGATACCCAGAACGAAGATCCAACTTGGAGAAAAAGTGAGCCCCATGAATCCCATCAAGAAGCTCATCAACAACAGGAATTGGAAACTTATCCTTGATGGTGAGGTGATTAAGTACTCGGAATTCAATGCAGAGACGCCATGACCCATCTTTTTTGCGGACAAGAATAACTGGAGAAGAAAAGGAACTAGTGCTTGGGTGAATAATACCTTGCTTTAATAAGTCCCGAACGAGCATTTCAATCTCCATTTTTTGGTGAAATGTGTAGCAATAGGGCCTGATGTTGGGAGGAACGCTGCCAGGAAGGAGCTGAATATGATGGTCTTCTGGCCTGGAAGGTGGCAATCCCACTGGTTCAGCAAAAACACCTGTATATCGATCCAGAATTTGTTGTAGATCCAAAGGAGTAGTGGAGACCGCTGAAGGTTGCATCTGAATGGAATGGAGCTGAGCGATGACACCATGTGAATTATTCTTGGGAATTTTTTCCATGCGATGTGAACTGATGATGCTGAGAGAACCTGGTTGTAATCCTGTCAAGGTGTGTTTTTTGCCATTGAGGGAAAACTGCATCCAAAGTTCAGCAAAATCCCATAAGATAGGGCCAAGTGTGCGTAGCCATTAAGTTCCCAAAACCACATCACATCCACCTAAGGTCAAGGCAAACATGTTAGAGCGCAAGGTATAATCTCCCACAGAGATATGCACATTTTGACACTTCCCTTTGCAAGGTAAGGTGCCCCCATTGGCAACCATGACTTCAAAGTTGGAGCAAGGATGGATGAAACAATCAGCTTGTTTGGCGATCAGAGGGTCTGTTAACACCCAAAAAGTGCTCACTAGCTCATTTACCACATTATATGGCTCATTTGTCCATTTTCCTACCATATTTCCATTAAAATCCCAAAAAATCCCATTAAAAAGCCTCCAAAAGGCCTAAAATGCCTCCAAAAGGCCACAAAACCATCAAAATAGCCAAAAAAAGGCTAAAAAACCCCCTTTTCCTCCAAAAATAGCAAAAATCCCCTAAAAAGGGAATAAAAAATATAAAATAATGAGGAAAAGGAGGAAAAAACCCTATACAGCTGCCCAAAACCATGTGTTTCCTAAAACCATGGGTCAGCACTCCACCACCAAAAAACTATAAATAGGTGATGGAGATCCCTTATTCCATATCCACAATCACAAGCACCCTTACTCTGCCAAAATCTCTCTCGAAACCCTAGTTCACCTTTGAACTATTTTCACCTTGAGAGCCACCTTTGGCCCATCCCCAACATTGGAGAAGGAGAAAGGAGCATTCTGAAGCTTGGAGCATCCTCTTGGACACTGCAAAGGGCTTCATCAACCTTGACACTCAAGGTAACATTAATATAAAACCATTTTTTACATCTTTCATTTATGTCTCATGCAATGTTTAAAGTAGTTTGTTAATTGTTGTTTTAGCTTAATCATTTAATCATTATTGAACTGCTACTAAGGAGTCCATTCTCCTTAGTAGGTGCTCATTGGCACAAGCTAGGGGTAAAACCCTAGCTACAGTTTTGGCGACTCCGCTGGGGATCGAACCCAGAATCTCCGGTTTGGCGACTCCCCTAGTTTTCGAATTTCTGGTTTCCGTTTTTTAAATTTTTTCTTTTCGACTGTCCCTTTCGGCCGCCGCATACCGCGTTTTTTCCCTCTGCAGTCGCGTCCCGACCGCGCCTTTCAGGCCTTTACCCGCGATCCGACCGTGGCTCTCAGACTGCTTCCGACGCTCCGCCGGCGGATTCAAGTCTGTTACCTGCGATCCGACCGTGGCTAATCAGCCTGTTTGCCGCGATCTGACTGCGCCTGTCGTCCTTTTTCACGCGTCCCGACTGCGGCTTTTTGCCTCTTTCGGGCGTCCCGACTGCGCCTGTTAGCCTTTTTTGCCGCGACCCGACTGTATCTTTTTCCATTTTTCCTGCGTCCCGACTGCAACTGTTGGCCCGCTAGCCGCGACCCGACTGTGTCTTTTCGACCGTTTCCTGCGTCCCGACTGCCTCTGTTGGCCCTATAGCCGCGACCTGACCGCCGCTGTTTCCCTCAAACCCGCGGTCGGCCTGTTCTAATCCGCCACAGACCCGCGGTCTGATTTCTGCTCTTTTCCTGTTTTGAGCCCAGCCCCTCTTGCTGCAATATTTTCTGCATTTGAACAGCCCTCTGTCCCACCTGCAGCCCACTTCCTTACAGCCTTTCTGCAACATAATTTCTGTTCCCTTTACAGAATCTTTTTAAAATTTCAGTATTTTTATTTCAGAAAATTTTGCAAGTTCAAAGAATCAATTTCAGCATTATTGATAGATTGGAAGTTGCCTCCCTTGTGGCACTTCTCTTTTTGGGTTCAACACCTCACGAGCACACACTCTGTCACATAAAATCAAGTGAGCCTTAAAAAGTACCTAACTAAACCAACATTCTAAACCCACTTGGGGAACACAAAAGAATCATTGTAGTTAGGTAGGGTCGGGGGGATAGGCTTCCAAAAACACCCCTCGGTCACTTTCACTTGAGACATAGTTGTTGTCCAACTAGGGAACCAAAATCCCCTAGTACTTTTTGGCACGGTCACGACCAGTTTATCAGAGGGCCTCTCCCTTAGGAGGGTTGAAGTCGGGAGACTGGTTCCGGAGGCCTGAGTGGAATACCGCACTCCATTCAGTAACCGAAGGGCTACCTTTCGCGGTTCGCGGGATATCCCTGTATAGGGGTATTGCGGTCAACGAACTAAACGGCAGATTCACCTTTCTGGACGTGTCATGAACGGGGTATCTTAGTTGCCATTCTTCTAGGATTGACTACCCGGTGTCCCTCCCGGTAGGGGGATATCATAGCCACTTGGCTTTCCTACTCATATTGTCTGACTTGGATTTCATCACCTTGCAGAGGATATGTTTAGTTAAGTCAGAATACTTTTAGTTAGGTGTTTGCATGCTCCTTTACCTCCCTTTGGTCTAGTGAGTCCACCATTTTTTTTTTTTTTTTTTTTAGGAAACCTGCTGCTTGTTGGTATTCTGACCATCTTTGTTGTTACTCCACCCATTGTAGCACAGCTATTGCAGTGGGTGTTTTGAGTTGGTTGTTGGCCTGAGTGCCTTGTTTTTTAGCTCTCCTCCTGCACACTCGGTTGCATTAGGATTTTTGAGCTGTTTTTATACTCACCTCAACCCACAGAGATTTGACACCCTCCATCACCATTGAGTCCCCGAGACATTCTCGGCGCCTCAGGGGCGAGCCCCCACAGCACGGTTCTCTTGACACCACTCGTCATAGATTCCGATCATTGTCCGTTGATACCACTCATCACAGATCTAGAGCCTTGTCACTTGACTCCACTCGTCAGCGACGTAGGTCTCCGTCACCAGATAGTGACGCACCTTACTTTACCTCTGATTCTGACGAAGAGTCTGAGAACCCTATTTACACTGCCCCTACTAGCCCCATGGCTGGCACGACTTCCACTCTGTTTGTCATAGGGACCATTGGTGGCACATCCACCACTACACCAGTTAATACACCTGTGTTGGGTATGCCCTCCATGGGGAACCCATCTACTGTACCCCTCACGGTACCTATTCCCACAGCGGGAATACCTATCCCCACTACATCAGTGGCTCACACTACCAATGGTGGTGCTGGACCATCCTTCACTACCTCAGTTCCCCCACTTGGGGGCACCACCCTTAATTTTGTCCCTCCACTTGGGGGCACTGGCCCCAACTTGGTCCATAGCACTACTGTGTCACAGCCTTCTTCCAGTCTGCCATTCATGGCTAGCCTTAACCTACCTGACTTGGCCAGATTGACCAACGATCCCATTCGACACGACCCTACATGGCCTCATATGCCTACCAAACTACCCTCGGACATCCCTAAGTTCGAGGGCAAGGCCGGTGAGGACCCACAAAACCACATCATGTCTTTCCACCTATGGTGTTCCTCTAACTCCATAGTGGACGACTCTGTTCGCCTCCGTCTCTTACAGCGCACCTTCACTGGCTCTGCAGCCAAGTGGTATATTGAGCAGCCTCATGGGACCCACGCCACCTTTTCTTCCCTGGCCTCGACCTTCCTGCAGTTCTTCCAGTTGCCTGTCCGCTATGACGCGGGCGTTGAGATCCTTCTATCTTGTAGACAAAACACGGCTACCCATATCACGGACCACATCCATGAGTGGCGTCGACGCCGTAGCTTATGCAAGATCAAACTCGACGACCGTATCTTCCTAGATTGGTTCCTCAAATCCCTTCTCCCTGTTATTGCTAAGGATGTGGCCTCAGAAAGACCCCAGTCTGAAGAAGAAGCCATCCTTAAGGCACAACAGTTCGACCTCATTTACGCCCAATCGGGTTACCTTTATACCATTATACCTGACGCCCCTCGCGGCGAGTCCTCCCATCATGATGCGCCGGGGGCATCCCACGCTGCAGATGGTATCATTGGCCGTGTTTCTTCGCATCCCCAACCGTTTTCTATAGCACGACCTACCCCTGGCCCTGACCTGTCAAGGGCCACCTCCCAGTCTGGAGCAACCAACTCATATGCTCCCATGACACACCACCATTCCCATGGACCTTCATGTCCACCTCAGTGCTTCGGGTATGCAACTCCTGCTTATGCTCCTCCAGTCGCCCCTCAGCCTTACTACCATCAGCAGACTGCCCCAGCTCCTGCGCCTTCACAAGCCCCACCAGCTTATTATCCGCCCCAGGCAGCCCCTGCGGCACATCCTCAACCTACTCCGCAGTCCTATCAGCAACCCCCTCAAGTTGCTGCACCTGCTCAGCCTCAACCTGCATATCATCCCCCGCAGCCTGCTCCTGCACCTGCGCAACCTCAGAATCCACCTACTGCCCAAGGGCAAGTTTACGCCCAACAGAATCCGCAGCAAAACCAGAATAACCACCGCAACCAGGGCCAACAGAACCGCGGCAAGGGCCGTAATAGGGGAAACAACCAACCTGCAGACCAAGCTGGTCAACCGGCTAATCCCCCTGACAACAATAATGCAGCCCCCGCTAATCAAAACCCTGATCGCCCGCCCAAGCAGGCTAAAAACCCCAATCTCTGAACAAATCACCCTTGTTCTATTTGCGGGGTCTATGGACATTATACACATGCTTTCCCACACTTGGAGCGAGCTCGGCAGCTCTGGGTTGACGAGGCCCATCGCCAAGGGCACGCGGCTCCCCAAGCGCCACCCAACCCCCCCCAACCTCAACAACCCCCTTTGGTGCTGCAAAACCCATTACCGACCCAAGGCGTAGTGAACACTCAGCCGTTGGCTCCCCAGCAAGCCAATGCACCCCAACAACAACAGATCACTTACGCTGCTCCTGATCAACCCATGTTTGACTCAGGTACCCACCACTTATTGATGATGTCATCCGCTGACGTCAACCTCCAGACCCGTCGGAACCAATATGGCTCCCCTTCTGAAGCCACTCCCACGGATAAACCTACTAATGCCCATCCCACCGATCAGGCGTTACGTATACCTCCGCCTCCCATAGACGGCGCCGCGAAAGCACCTCGTTTCCCACTTCGCCGAATCAACAATAACCCTACTGCGCGCGCTGCGTCAAACTACAACATCGTAGACGACCTAGCCCAGTCTCCCGCAGCCATGTCTGCGTTAGAAGTCTTGAAGAACTGCCCTTCCCAGCGCAAGACGTTACTCTCCGCCATTGGGGGGATTGACCCAACTGATTCACATTTGATGGCGTTTGATTTAGACCAGTCTGAACCACGCCTACCTTCCAGCTTAGCCTTCCAAGTTACTGTCTCCGTTAGGAACCTTGTTATCCATCGGTGCATCATCGATGAGGGTGCCTCCACATGCGTTATGTCTACATTTGTATGGCAGAAGCTAGGATCCCCTCCTCTCCAGCAGTCCACCACTGCGTTACGTGCCTACGATGGTCATTCGGCCCAGCCCCAAGGCCTTCTACCCAACGTACCTGTCCAGTTAGGTGGTAAAACAGTTCTTATTGACATAGAGGTAATCAATGCCCAATTGGATTACAACCTTCTACTTGGCCGCAGCTACATGTATGCCATGCGGGCGGTTGCCTCTTCTGTCTTTCGCACCATGATGTTCCCCCATGAAGGACGCGTGGTTAAGATTGACCAGCTCACCTACTATGACCCCAGTGCTCCGGCGGCACCGGAAAATGTTCTCCCCATGGTTGAACAACCTGTTTCTCCTGCCACCACCTCGTTTGTTTCCTCTACGGGGCCTGGAGTCTACTCAGACGCGCCGATGACCTCCACCTTTCAATCCATTCCTCCGCCGTCATCTACGCCCGAAATGTCTGACTTATGTACCTTGTCCCACGACATCCTACCACCTAACAGTCAACCATCCTTGTTGCCTAAACCACCATTGGTACCTAGCCACATTGGTGTTACACCGATCCATACGATCCCCTTCCTAGTCCCTCCATCGGGAGTAGTAAGCGCCTCGGTCATGGCTACCCTTAGCCTCCCTGGGTTAACCTTGGGCTTACCCGTATGGTATCTTTCGCCTCCCGTTCGCCCGTCGACACCAGATGTCGTCCTCCAGCCGGTGCAACCCATGGCTACTACCACTCAGCCACCTCCTGGTGTCTCTACCGCTTCGTCCTCCACGACACCTCCTCCTCCTCCTCAACCCACTGGGGGCAGAGGTCCACAACCTTACACTGCTGTCCCACCTCCCAAGACAGTCAAGAACCCTCCAGTGTTTCGTGCTCCTCCCAAATGCTCGCTGTGTGACGAGTTGGGCCATGCGACCCACCAATGCCCACAGTTACCCGCATTACAGAAGCACATGCAAATGCTTGATGATGACCCCAACATCCCAACTGCCGAACTAAACCCCATTCCTAAGCCTAAAGATAAGTCCCTACGTACCAACCACTCCTGCGCCATCTGCGGTATTTACGGGCACTATTCACATCATTGTCCCGATCTCCCGGATTACAGAGCGGCTCTCTATGAGATGAACAATCTGGACCTTGAGACGGCACCACCTACCATTGAGGAGATCTACCCCCCGGTCTCTCCCCCTTCTGAAGAGGTTAATATCATCTACATGATCTCTTCAACCAACACTTCCACTACCCCCTCGTCAACCGATTTGACGACGCAGACTTTCCGTACTGATGAGGAGATTCTTGAGGCCCTAACTGCCCCGGATTATCCTTGGGATGATATGCACCACCGTTCCTATTTCATCCCAGAAGCGTCTTCCTCTAGCACCGCTACCCAATACGCGGTCGAATCCAAAGACTTCCTCCCCACCAAGGTCGACTGGTTCAAGGACCCAATTCCTGCTCCTGATGCCTTTGAGGAGGGCAACATGGCCAACATCTCACCTGTCATCCAAGTTGATATTGCTGCTCCAGGTCGTGCCCCTGAACTCATTACTTTAGGAGCATTTTGCAGTAACCAAGAGATTGAGGAATACATACACCTTTTCAAAGAATTCCGTGATGTCTTTGCCTGGTACTATACCGAAATGCCTGGTCTTGACCCCGCAATTATAGAGCACCCCATTGACACATGGCCTGATGTAACCCCCGTTCGTCGGAAACAACATCCTCTTCCCCCCTCAAAGTTCCCAGGATATGCCCCTGAACTCATCACTTTAGGAGCCTCCTGCAGCGCGCGGGAGATTGAGGATTATACACAACTTTTCCACGAGTACCGTGATGTCTTTGCTTGGCCCTCTCCCGGAATGCCTAGGTTCAATCCCGTCATTCTCGAACATCACATAGACACACGGCCAGAGGAACTCCATGTTCTTACTGAAACCAACTCTAAAGGCCTCCCTTTACGCAACCCCCATGACGGGTTGCATCCTACGGAATCTCTATCCATAGAATAACTCGCGGCCCCATTTTGGTCCGCATTGTACAGTTTGCTCTCTTTTTGTTTTTCACCTTTTTTCCCATCATCTTACATTCATCATTTCTGCATGATTACAGATGGACCATATTCCACCTTGTTACACTGGCTTCGCTGATGGCGCAAGCCGCTGGTCTCCCAACCTGGCTTCTGCAGCATGGGTCTTGTACTCCCCTTCCAACGAGATGATTCACCTTGACGGAATATGTATAGGCGCTGCTACCAATAACCAGGCGGAGTATGATGCTGTGACCGGTCTCCTGACTGCCGCCCTCCAATTGGGCATAAGTCACCTTCATGTGTTCCTTGACTCCCAGCTACTTGTCTCCCAGCTCAACAACTGCTACCAGGTGCGTGATCCCTGCCTTTTTAGAAAGTTCCTGTGCACAAAACAACTCAGTCGACAATTTCAATCCATCACATTCACACATGTCCCCAGAGCTCAAAATAGTGTCGCAGACCAAATGGCCAACAACATCCTAGACTGGCATATCAATCACACCATGTAACATCATGCATCATCATCCCATAGCATCTCATAAAAAATAGATCAAAACCCAAAAAGACTGCATCGCATCCACATTTGCATCCATGTACATAAACCACATGCATAACCATAGGGGCATCCACGTGCCTAAACATACATATATCATGTCGCATCACATAAAATACACAAGGGGCATCCACGTGCCTAACATCCTAACCTACTTGCATCCACGTGCAACGTAACCATACCATAACTCATAAAGCGCATCCACGTGCGTACACATAAAACAACATCATATACAAAAGTGCATCCACGTGCATATATATATATATATCAAAAAATATACATGTTCAGTGCTATACATGTCCTGAGTACCCCTGTACTCAGCTATACAAAAAAAAAATGGCTATACATGCCTACAACCTCATCTACATACATGCCGTAGCTACAAAACTCGGGGGGAGTCCCCTGCACTCCCTAATGAGAGTCGTATCCTGCATCACTGCCAGCATCGGCTGCCTCTGAATCCTCCCCTCGCTCCTCCTCCGGCAAGTCCTCCTCGCCTCCGGCCTCCTGTGCCCGAGCCCGGTCCACCAAAATCGCCACCCGAATCGCGATGGACCTGAACTCACGGGGTGCCCCCATGCAATCCCGTACCACATCCGGATCGACATCTCGCCAACCCTCGTCGGTCACTCCTATCAATAACCGATCTAGCAGCTCCCGTACAGACTCTAGGGTCACCTCTGGATCCCGGCGTCGCACCTCTCCTCGTCCAGGCAGAGCTGGCACGGCCACAATGCCCCGTCGGGCCACATGTCCTGGAGGTGGCCTCGAGCCCACATCTGCACAATCAACCATATGTCAGTCAAAGTATATCCATCGACTATCATATCTATAAAAAATTGACATACATAACATGAAATAAAAACACCTACGTACCATCAGGACCCCATGCCTGTCTTGGTGCTCGTGGCGCCTCCGGATCTCCCGTGAAGTCCATGTCTCGATACGGGAAGTCGTCCAGCGTCAACGGTATCTGGAGCCACTGCAGGTACAACTCCTGCGTAAAATATCTGCCCACGGCGGCGCATCATCTCACCCCAACGGACCATCCTCGGCTCCCTCATCCCTCCTGCCCTAATCGGCACCCGTGGCCGCAGTGTGGGTACCCTCTCCATAAAGAAGGCACATAGGAAGGACCCAAAGCAAAAGCCCTTGCCATCTTCCTTCGCTGCCGTCAGCTGTCGCTGAATGCAGGTCAGGAACATCTGCCCCCACGCGTAGTACACCCCATCCAGTACACGCTCTACCATCTGCATCTGCCCCCCAGACACCTTCTCCGGTGACTGGGAACCCAATACCCGCACCACACACGCCGCCATGGCCTGCACTGCCGGCTCCTGTAGGTCCCTCACCAGGAGTGTATTCCTATGCACCCTCGCGTCCTGACCGCAGTACCTCTCCAACATGTCCTCCATGTCGACGTCCGCGGCAACCCGCGGCTGTGTGTCTGCTACCCTGCCCAAGCAGGGCAACCCCGTCAGGAAGTATACATCAGTGAGGGTAAGGTCTACCCTCTCACCCTGTACCCGGAACGCCTGTATGTCCGGCTCCCAGAAGCCCTAATAGCTCGGCCCAAAACCGCGGCTTTCGGGCTTCCTGCCGCGGTTTCCAACCGCGGCTGTCAGGCATATAGCCGCGGGTCCCAACCGCGCCTGTCATCCCAAAACCCGCGGTTGGGAACCGCGTGTTCCTCTTTGGAACTCGCGGCACTCGACCGTGGTTCCATCCAGGAATCACGCGGTCTCCAACCGCGTGGTTCGGCCCGAAACACACGGTCTCCAACCGTGTGGTTCGGCTCGAAACTCGCGGTCTTCAACCGCGGTTTCGACCCCCTAACCCGCGGTCCACCCCACGTGGACCGTACAAGTCAACCCTGGGACCCACTACCCAACCCCCCTCCTGAAGAAATATGCAGGTATGAGTTTAATGAAATACCTGTATCTCGCGGATCTGCAAACAGCCAGACGGATCGTCCAGAAATGCCACCTAAGCTCTGGTCCACTCAACTCACAAGTCAAAGTCAACAAAGTACAAATGACACATGTCATGTTGGACCCACCACTATTTATAGTCAGTTGACTTTTTCTTGTTTTGGTCATTCTGGTCCCATACGGAGTCCGTTTTACAAACCGTTTCCACCACTGGAATCAGCGCAACGTGACCGTCATGATGGTCACCTCGTTGCATTATTTTTGTCCTGTCATTTTTTACCCATTTTTTCAGACGCCACTAGTCGCCTCGGTTTGCGTGCCACATCGGTCGTTCTCCGTTTTTCACATATTTTATATCATCGGATTCATTTTTCCGAGCTGGTGATGATGCTTGAGATCATTTCTCGCTCTCACCTTCAGTTTTTTCCGGGCATTTTTCAAAATGCCCCCGTCACCTCGGTTTGCGTGCCACATCGGCCGTCACCCGTTTTTGACATCCTTTATATCGCCGGATTCATTTTTCCAAGCTCGTGATGATGCCTGAGATCATTTCTCGCTCTCACTTGGTACACTTTCAACATTGTGTCACAACACCTTGCTGCCTCGGTTCGCGTACCACATCGGTCGCTATCGGATTGTTCCACATGTTTTCCATGAGCCATTTACTCCTGTCATACTGCAAATGTCTCGTTATTTTGCCACCATCTCATCTACCCCGCAAGGAGGTCCATCAGTGTTCCCACCTACCCTCGTTCTTGGTCATCATTACTCAACCTTGATTGAACACTTCCTCCTTGCCTGGCCATTCCTTTTGTTCGGTATAATTTTATCCCTTTTTCGGGCCGGACAACTCCTTTACGAAAAAGGCACTTAGGGAGTTTCCGTTAAGCTCTTTTCTGACTCCTAAAAGAATGAAAAGATCGCCGAGCAATCTTGCTTCCTTTCATGCTCGTTAAAGTACCTGAAAGGGCGTCTATCTGGTATAAGTTTAACCCTTTTCCGGACCTGGTAGACTAATTACGAAAAAGGAATACTCTAGTCACACCGGCTAGAAGAGTTCTTCATTGCATCCTTTTATGCTTCTTTGGGCCTTGGAGACTAAATCTACGAAAAAGCAACCCCCTGGAGTCTTCTTACTTGCTTTCAGACTCTCTAAAATTGAAAGCAACCACGAGCATGAACTGTCCTGGGCTCGGAAAATCCACACGACAGTACCATTCCATCACTTCAGAGTCTTCTTATCGCTTTCAGACTCCTTAAAATTGAAAGCAACCACGAGCATGAACTGTCTTGGGCTCGTAAAATCCACACGACAGTACTATTTTACACACACTTCTTCTAGTTCATTAACCCATGAAGAAGTCTCCTCCCGTGCCTCCTGGCACTATGATCGATCATCTCGGCAGCACCCCCAATCAGGTCGCCTTTGTTTAGAGTATTCAGCAGTCTCCTGCCATTTTTTACCAGCTTGAGTCTCCCTCAGCCCAGTAACCTTCCCAGATCCAATACAGCTATGATCCCTTTCCCCTCAGTCAGTTTCATATGCTGCCAGATTCTTTGGTACCATTATCATACTCTGAACAAAGGAAGTTTGAGTCCACCCACTCTACTAGCCCAGTTATCCACCCACAGTTTGATCAGTCCTGCCATCAGTACTACCACATTTCGGTCCTCTACCTCGCGCTCCTGTCAAGGAAACATCATTGCCTTGATAGGAGCAGGTCTCCCTCTGTCGACGACAGCTCCTCTATTCCAGAGGATAGGCCCATAGGTCCCTACGCCTTGGACTTATCACCATCTGTGGTAAGTGCCTACGGATCATTCTGAGAGGAGTCATCATTGCCTCTCCGAGTGGTTGTTCCTCACATGCTCGACTTCAGCACCTTGATCGCATCGTTGAGAATCGCGTAGGATTATATCCCATCAGTTTTTTGTCGAAGACCCCGGATTTCCCCCGACTCTAGCACATTGGTGAGTCACTTCGGAACGGCCAGTTATATGTTCCTGTGGATGTCCGGGCTGCGTTGGCGTTTGTATTCGGAAGCCATCCAGTTACATGCTTCCTTGAGTACCCAGTTTCAGTTCCAGTTCAGTGTACCATTGAGAGTGTACCTCTTGTCACTCTGATCCAGCAGCTCATCAGCCCCTTTGGTACCACATTCAGTCGCACTGTTGATTATTCCAGTGTATCAGTTTTTCAGCACAGACATGGTCAGCTCAGCAGTATGTCCCAGATTTTGTGTCCCCTCTGGACCCTTATGATGTACACAGTGGCTATGTATCTTTCAGGTCCCCTTTTTCGGGCCTCACAGTTCTGTTCATGTATCTTGATACGAGCATGGGTATGCCCGCCTCGTCCATATATTGAGATTATTCCTCAGTCAGTATTTGAGGTCATGTATATTTCAGGTCCCCATTTTTTGGACCCCATTGTTCTTGTTATGTTATATCCTGATACGAGCATGGGTATGCCCGCCTCGTCCATATATTGAGATTATTCCTCAGTCAGTATTTGAGGTCATGTATATTTCAGGTCCCCATTTTTTGGACCCCATTGTTCTTGTTATGTTATATCCTGATACGAGCATGGGAATGCCCGCCTCGTCCATATGATCAGATGATTCCTCATCCATTATTGAGGTTATGTACTTTTAGTTCTTGCAGTTGTTCGGGATCGTTGTTCCGGGCTTCAGTTTGTTTCTTCTCTCCTCTCCACATCCCAGGAAAACCATTTATAACTTATGATGTCCATCGGCCATACGATGAGCTCCTGACCTCGCACATCAGGGGGCAATCTGTTAACACCCAAAAAGTGCTCACTAGCTCATTTACCACATTATATGGCTCATTTGTCCATTTTCCTACCATATTTCCATTAAAATCCCAAAAAATCCCATTAAAAAGCCTCCAAAAGGCCTAAAATGCCTCCAAAAGGCCACAAAACCATCAAAATAGCCTAAAAAAGGCTAAAAAACCCCCTTTTCCTCCAAAAATAGCAAAAATCCCCTAAAAAGGGAATAAAAAATATAAAATAATGAGGAAAAGGAGGAAAAAACCCTATACAGCTGCCCAAAACCATGTGTTTCCTAAAACCATGGGTCAGCACTCCACCACCAAAAAACTATAAATAGGTGATGGAGATCCCTTATTCCATATCCACAATCACAAGCACCCTTACTCTGCCAAAATCTCTCTCGAAACCCTAGTTCACCTTTGAACTATTTTCACCTTGAGAGCCACCTTTGGCCCATCCCCAACATTGGAGAAGGAGAAAGGAGCATTCTGAAGCTTGGAGCATCCTCTTGGACACTGCAAAGGGCTTCATCAACCTTGACACTCAAGGTAACATTAATATAAAACCATTTTTTACATCTTTCATTTATGTCTCATGCAATGTTTAAAGTAGTTTGTTAATTGTTGTTTTAGCTTAATCATTTAATCATTATTGAACTGCTACTAAGGAGTCCATTCTCCTTAGTAGGTGCTCATTGGCACAAGCTAGGGGTAAAACCCTAGCTACAGGGTCAATGAAATTATGCGTGCTACCAGAATCAATGAGTATTGTAAGAGGAAGCTTCTTGAAGTAACCCCTGAACCGCATTGTTTGGGGGGTGGTGATTCCAGCTAAAGCATGGAGAGATATCTCTGGCTGGTCATCTTGAGACGGAGGGTCAATAGGCAGTTCCTGAATGTTGACCGGAGCATCCAGTATTTCTGGATCTTCGTCACCAATTTCAGAGGCAGGCGGAGAATCCACATCCAAGAGATAGAGCTTTTGCTGAACACATCTATGTCCCCGAGTGAATTTCTCATCACAATTATAGAAAAGCCCCTTTTCTCTACGTGCTTGCATCTCTGTTTCAGACAAACGCTTGATAGGAGTTGGTCGAGGAGCCTACGGTATAGGTGGTCGTTGAGAACCCATGTTTCGGAAGGGAACAAAAGTGGGCTTGGAGCGTTGTTGGGCTACAATCTTGTCTTCTTCCAACTTAGCCAACCCTAGGGCTTCCATCATTGTGTTGGGACAGAACATTTTGACCTCAGAGCAGATGGCATCCTTTAGACCACTGATAAAACAACTCCGGTAAAAGTCATCAGACAATCCTTCGGTGTGGTTGGCTAGATTCTCAAATTCGGTTTGATACTCTCTCACAGTTCCAATTTGGCGAAGTTTAGTGAGGGCTCCTGTGAAGTCATCAAAAGCACTAGGACCAAATCGTTGCAAAAGGAGCTGGCAAAAGTCTGGCCATTTGGGCTCTGGATGAGCCTTGATGTACCAACGGTACCATTGAAGAGCGTCCTATTCCAAATGAAAGGATGCCAGCGGAACTTTGTTGATATAAAAAGTATTATGCAGACTGAAATACTGTTCTGCACGATAGATCCATCCAGTTGGATCGGTACCATTGAAGCGAGGAAAATCAAGCTTCGGACCACGGAAATTGCTGGAAGAAGAGAACCCATTGTCTGATGAAGACTTGGACTGTCGTTTGTTGTTCATAGCTGAATGTTCAATATGGAGGTCGAGAAATTTTTCATCCAGATCCTAAAGTTTGGCTTGGATGGCTGCAAGTGCGTCGTCCATGGTTTTTGCTCCTGCACGGGTGACAACCATAACCAGGAGTTTTTTTTTTCTTCAGAATGGAGCGGCTACGGCTCGGAAGGGATCTGAAATGGCGCCGAATGGATTGAAAATGGCTGGGTCCGGAACGGCTTGCAAAATGGATCTGAACGGTGCAGCAACGATCAACAACAGTTCAGCTGAAAATAGATATGGACCCCAGGTATGTGTAGCTTCCTAATAGTTCAAGGGTTTCACTCGGCCACCAATGTTGTCTGACGGCTTGCATATTGGGGTAGTACCTCTCACTCCACGGCTCAGGTAAAACTGATAACCACTTTGCCACAAACGACAACTCTTGGTTTACCTCACAGGTGGGAACTAGTCAATCAGGTAGGGGTCGTTGCCCTTTTCGCTGGCAAGTCCTCTCAATGGGCCAGCTACTTCGGGGTTCCTGTGGTACTCCTCACAATGAGTTTTAGGGCTTATGCCCAAGTACTTCCCACAGTTAAGCGGATAGGGATTATTCCCAAATCCGAACCTGCAACAGATGCGAAAAAAAATTTGGCATAAATTTCACCCAGCGAGCCCAAGAAAGTGCTCTGATACCAGATGCGATGCACCTGCAACAATTAATTAATAAGAATATGCAAAATAGCAGAAATGACAGAACTCAGAATCACTTTTATATTGATCACAGGCCACTTCGAGGGGGAAACCTCCTATGAGCAAGCTCAATACAAATAACTTCACGGTGCCTTCATAGGTCTCAACACACACTTATATACTAAGTCTAGGCGCCAATACTATGGGTCAAAACCATGGGCCACTACAAACTATGGATCAACAATACTACGGGCGACTTACAAAGCATATGTGCCAACAACAATAACATAAACTATTGATCAACAAATACTACGGGACGACTTACAAAGCATATGCGTCCAACAACAATATACTAACAAAGTAAAGACATGGGTTCCTAACACATGAAAAGGGATTGTCCCACATTGCAAAGAGAAAGTTGAGAGCCCATTTCCCAATGCTATAAAACAAAGGCATTTGGGTCATGTAAAGAAAGACAAAGGAAGAGAAAATGCATGCTGGAGAGATTTGGAGGATTGGAAAGCTCAACTTCTTCATCAAAAGCAAGGGTGGAGAAAGGATAACTCATGGCAAAGGAAGAAGGATGCATATCAAGCTTAATATGAAATGATTCAAGTTTCCTTCCATATGAGAAATGATTTAAAGCTATTATCAACCATGTTGTCGAAGAGGAATATTGTTGCGGTTGCAGCTGAGCAATCATTTACCGCCACAGCTTCCACCCACCGCATCAAGTAATCTGTCATGGTGATTATGTAGCGTGACCCTGTTCTTTCTCCTTGTGGGTTGATGGGTCCCACGAAGTCAACTGCCCACTTGTCGAAATCTTGCAGTGTCAATTGAGGTACTAATGGCATTTCATCCCTTCCTGACGGATTCCCTATCCATTGACATATGCCGCATCTTTTGGCGTAGTCCGCAGCATCTCCATGCATTGTTGGCCACCATAATCCTGCTCAGAGGATATTTCTGGCAGTGGCACATCCTCCATAGTATCCTTCTGCGATTCCATCATGATCTTTTGCTAAATTCCTTTCCTGTTCATGTGGAATGACGTATCATCAAAGTATCTCATGTGGTCCCATCTTATATAGTGTCCTTGCAATCAGTTGAAAATCTATAGCTCTGATGACTAGCTACTTCTTCTGAATCTAATGACGTTGAACTGCTACTGCGCCACCCTAACTCTCCATATGCAGTAGGGTTGATGTAGTCTTCGAAAATGTTGTAGATATTGTCCCATCCCTCAGTGAATTCATCCCTTGTTGGTTCAACATATCTCTGCCCTTCTGCGGGGTTAAGAGGTGCGACTATCCTTATCTTACGGTTCTCGAATGACATAGTTCTCATCTTGAAGTTGATAATAGCCTGATTCTCCAGTGCCCATTCTATCCCTAGCAGCACTAGGTAGGGTCTTGTATTGTACACAATTTTGATCACATTGAAATCTGCGTATGTCTTGAGTCCCTCAATCTCAATAGGGACCTGGTATAGTCGACCAATAGGGGTGACCTTACTTTGGTTTGCTAGTCACAGTTGTACCAGGGACCAACAAATTGTGGTTTCCCCATCGTTTCCCACATCTGTTTTGTTAGGATGTTTACATCCGACCCCAAATCCAAGATAATGGAGTCGACATCAAACGCTCCTACTTGCGCATACATCCGCATCTCTCGTCCCATCTTTCTCTTATGTATGCGATTGACCATCCGCTCCTGTTGTGCACCCTCTCGTTGATGCAGCAGGTTGGATATCTCCGCCATTGCATCCTTATCTTTTTCCAGCTCCAGGAAACTCTCTAAGAAGGCTCGTAAGGTGTTCGCCTTTTTCTAGGAATTCCTTGAGCCGAATGTCGACGACATGTCATAGGTAACTTCTTTCTGCTGAAGAGGTGGCTGCCTCAACTGCCTTATTTCCTCCTTTGATTTCAAAAAAATATCCCTTTCTACTTCCGCATCAAATGTGACTTGTTTCTTTGTTGTTGGTCGGACGCTAGCCTGTGACCTGTCAGCCCCTGTCACAGCTCCTGCTCGGGTCATTATTCTGACTGTCGCATTTTGACTTCTAACCTCTGCTGATATCTTCTGTACCGATGGTGGCGGATTCTGATTCTGATTTTTATTTTGCGAAGGTGGGGGTAGGTTCTTAGTTTTCCACTTCGCGATGAGCTGAGGACAAACTTCAAAACCATGGTCCACGGCGCTGCAGTAACTGCACTATGGTGTTGGATTCGGGCAATCCCTCTGATAATGCCCCTGCTGACCACAATTGTAACATATGATAGGTCTTGGACCTTGTCCAGTAGCTCCTCCTTGGCTGGCACCAGTACCTCGACCGCCATGGAACTCCCCTCTGAATCCTCCTCATAGTGACCCGTATGGCAGGTACTACGATTGACCATACTGCGGTTGTGGATATTGTGGTGGACCGTATTGTGGTTGTTGAAATTGCATAATGTTACGGAAGAAATGAAAGGAATGTTACAATTCTCCCCAAATGACAGAACAAGTGATTGGTTCCTTTATAAATATCATACAATGGTAAGAGTTTATGGATTTATAAGAAATCCATACAAACTGCCAGCTTTCTTGACTTCAAGGGTTTTTGCTTTAGAGTTTATTAGACAAAGGTTGCATTCTGATAATGAGAATTTTGTGGATTCCAAAAAGACTTATATTATTAATTTTGTTTTAATGTTGGTCCATTTGTTATAAAGAGTATAACAACCCTCCCAATTGTAGAGAAATTGTTGCAAGAGATGGATTTCCAAGTAGCAAATAAAGTCAACTATGATCCACATCATATAATCTCTCAAAAGAGATAGGATAACAAAAGCAGAGCTTTTGAACATCAAGTAGTTGAGGGACTATATGAGTTACCCAACTTAATGGTCTTTGAAGAACATCAAAACGATGTGGAAGAAGAAAAAGTGGAACAAACCAGTTCTAAACTTCAAGTCATTCAGAGTCTTGTCAAAAAAAAATTCCAACCAAAAGAGTAGTCTCAAAGATAACAGGCATGGATGTAGATGAAGAAATATCAAGCAAGAAAAGAAAAATTGATCCTTCAAAAGAGATTAACAATTTAGGAGAGAGTAGTTATGGAAAGGAAGTTTCCTTGTATCCACCTATAGTTAGTATTCAATAGATTTTGTTTTCAGATATACAAAGTACAGAAACGAGGAACCCATACCAATCTAGAGGTGATTTGATATCCCAATATGCAACACAAAGAAAGCATTCCTTAAAATAAAATAAATAACTTTTTCCACAAGTTAGTAAGATATCAGATGGAAAAGCTTCTTTTGTGGTGGCAAGAGATATTGAAAGGAATGTATTAAAGATTGAAGTGGTGTCAGATGAGAAAATGTCTGAAATTGAAGTTGATTTGAGTCAAATCAACATTCTTGACAAAATTCAGTTACACAGGAAGACAGAGGAGATGTTGTATTTAGATCTTTTGCAATCCACCTTGAAGATATTAAAGTTGTAGGTAGTAATAGACAAGATTCAAGGCCAATTGAAACAAGAAAAAGCTAAAAATAAGGCTAAGCAAACTCAAATAAAAAATATGCAAACATATATTTTAGCCTTGGGGACAGGATCAGAGAATGCATAAGCTACCAGGAAGCTCCTAAATGAGAAAGAGGATACCATACAAGTACTAAAAAAGAAGTTGAAAATTTCGGCTGATCAACATGTACAGTCTTCATAATTGGTAGCTTTGGAAGAAGAGAAGGAACAAATCAGTCAAGAATTAATGAGTAGCAAAGGTAAAATGTTAAGGCTAAAAAATGAAAAGCAAGAATTAGAAAGAGAAAAATCAGAAATTATGAAGGAAATAAAAGCCTTAAAATCAAAACAAGCCAATGAAGAACAAGTGCAAGAAGTGTCAATGGAGAGGCCAGCAAGTGAAATGTCTCTAGAGGAATTGACAAAGGCTATGTCCCAAATTAGCTTGAAATGTGAAGAAATCAAAAATTGAAAGAAGAAGTAGCACAAAAGACTGAAGAGAATAACAAATCTAAAGATGAAAAAAATTGAATTGATTGAGAAAAATAAATAGCTTTCAGCACAAGTAAAAGTTAAGCTACCTCTGGAGAGATCCAAACACCTTATTTGGGACACTTTATCAGCAGGAACCACCAAATTCAGGCCTTATTTAGACTATATGAATGAAAAAGAATCTATATCCTTTTCATCTTTCTAGAGATGCAGAGTGATGAATGAAACCATGGATAAAAGACCCTTAGAAACAACTCAGAATGCTATGAATTTTCTGTTAAATTTTCTGAATTTACTTCAATCTGATCTAGGATCTTAACTGAGAGAACAACATGTACAGCATATCTACAGCATATCAATCATGGAGACAATAATGCAAGCACACAAGAGACACAAAGATTTACTTGGGAAAAACCATAAAGGTGAAAAACCCCAATAACTTCCTCAGAGATAGATAGAGAAATGATACAACCAACCAATAGAGATATCCATAACCTAGCAGCAATCCTCCTCCTCCATAAGTGCGCCTCTCCTCCTTGAGAGCATGTGTGAGAAGTGAGTGAGTAAATAGAGTGCCTCCCGCACTCTATTTATACTTGACTTGACTTGCCTTTTTACCTAACTCATGTAGGCTCGAACTTAACCACATAACATAATTGCTGAGTGGGCTGACCCCCAATAGGGTGGTCTAATAACCCTTTGACCCACATGGCCGACCCCCAATAGGGTGGTCTAATAACCCTTTGACCCACATGACTTATACAGGGCCGACCCCAAATAAGGTGGTCTAATAACCCATCAAGTATAAGTTACGACACTTACAATATAAATGACGACACTTCCGTATAGAGGAATAATACCATCTCTATAGGAATACAATATACATATATGTGAAATACATTCCGAAGTTACATATACATCAACACTCCCTCTTAACTAGGAAGGTATTTCTCAGCACAGTTCTTCTAGCACAAGTCATCTTCTCTGGATCATCGTCACTGGATAATCGTCATCGAGTCATCATCATCGTCACTGCTGCTGCTATCTCAATCAATCTCTGAATCTACTCGTCATAGGAAGTTCTACAGAGCCAGTCCTTTTTCATACTGGATGTAGGCCCACCACCTGCAGGTCTTCATCATCACTGGCCATACTGTGGAATCCTCAGGACTTATTACGTGCGTCACAAAACCTGGCTGCAGCATCCCAGGCTATTACGAGCACACAGCTCTACCTGTAGGATCTCCCAGGAGCACATTACATGTGACCCATCACAAAACCTGGCTGAAGCATCCCAGGCTGTTACGAGCACCCGGCTCTACCTGTCGGATCTCCCAGGAGCACATTACATGTGATCTCACCACAAAACCTGGCTGAAGCATCTGAGGCCTTTTTCATCCTGTCCAGATCTCCCAGGAGCAAATTACATGTGGTCCACCACAAAACCTGGCTGAAGCATCTGAGGCCTTTTTCATCCTGTCCAGATCTCCCAGGAGCAAATTACATGTGGTCATGGCAAAACCTGGCTGAAGCATCTGAGGCCTTTTTCATCCTGTCCAGATCTCCCAGGAGCAAATTACATGCCATAGGACAAAACCTCGCAAGAGCATCTGCCAGATATCCCAGGGCACCGAATTACATGCCATAGGAAAAACCTCGAAAGACTATCTGCAGATCTCCCAGGGCACAAATTACATGTCCTCCCAAGGAAAACCTCGCAAGAGCATTTGCTAGATGTCCCAGGGCACCGAATTACATGCCATAGGCAAAACCTCGAAAGACCATCTGCAAATCTCTCAGGGCACAAATTACATGCTTTCCTGCACAACCTGATCCACGGCCACAAAGTATCATCTGATACTCATCATCATCACTGCAACATCCTGCTGCATGTCATCTGGAGAAGCTCGTCATCCACGATCATCCTGATCATACAATGCATCCATCTGATGCACACATAGATACATGATCCACACAATGTATCCATCAATCATACATGATCTACCTGATCATACAAAGATACATGATCCACACAATGTACCCATCAACATACATGATCTACCTGATCATACAAAGATACATGATCCACACAATGTATCCATCAGCATCCAACATGATGCGTTCGTACAAAATACATACACATGATCCAACCGATCATATCCAGCATCCAACATGATGCATACATACATACATATAATGATCCAACTGATCATATCCAAGCAGAAACCAGAACATCATCCTGATGCCCATTATCCAGCGCTTACATCCACAGCCATGTGAAGGATCCTCCTTCCAACATGCTTGGAATGGCTTTAGCAAATGTGTCCATCACTTCTTCCTCGAAGTGTCCTCGATCTGAAGAACGCCAAGCCTCTCTCTGAAGTACTCGAACTTCACCCTGGCTAGTGGCTTCGTCAGCTCTGCAATCTGCTCATCCGTCGCAACATACAGGAGCTTCACAGCTCCTCTCTGCACCATATCCCTGATATAGTGATATTTGATCTCTATGTGTTTCGACCTGTCATGAAACACTGGGTTCTCGGACAGCTTCACACAACTCTGGTTATCACAGAAGATACCAGTAGCATCCAACAGGAGATCAAATAACTCAGACAGTAGCTTCCATAGCCATACTGCCTCACAACTAGCTGAACAGGCTGCAACATACTCTGCCTCAGCTGTACTCAGTGCTACGCAGGATTGCTTCCTGCTAAACCAAGAGATCACACCTGATCCCATACTGAAGCAACACCCAGATGTGCTCTTCCTATCTGCAGCACTGCCATCCCAATCTGAATCAACATAACCCTGCAGGTTAAACTTTTGATTCACCTCATACCTGAGCCCATAATCCATTGTACCCTTTAGGTACCTCAGAATATGCTTTACAGCAACCAGGTGAACACTCCTCGGATCCGTCAGGAACTAGCTCAATGTGTTCACAGCAAAGAAAATATCTGGTCTCGTGTTCGTCAGGTACATCAAGGACCCAATCATCTAACGATACATAGAGACATCAACCAGCTCAGATGAAACATCACATAGAAGCTTCAGATTCGATGCCATCGGTGTGGCCATGGCCTTGCAATCCATCATTCCGAACCTCTTCAAGATTTCTACTGCATACTTCGCTTGTCCAAGGAAGATTCCATCACTCTGCCACACCTCCATGCCAAAAACAAATGGTGCATCAACCCAAAGTTCTTCATCTTGAACTCGGCAGTAAGCTTCCGCTGCATGTCAGCAATCAATCTATCTTCACCTGTAACAAACAGGTTATCTGCATATAAAAGTAGTATCACTGGATTGCCTTCTTCAACCTTGTAGAAAAGGTTGGAATCTGCTTTACTCTTGGTAACGCCCAAACTGGATAGAAAGCTGTCTATCCTACCATACCAAGTTCTGTACACATATATGACTACACCATGCTATCTTGAAATCCATCTGGTGCATCTTCTATTTCATCACTTTTATATTTCTTAATGCTGTCATCTGCAACATGCTTGATCTGATAGTTCCATTTGGAAGTCATAGCAAACTTCCCTTCATGTCTTGGGATTACATCCCAATCATCATTCTTCATGATCAACGGATCAAGGCATTTCATTTCTTCATCCCAGATCCTGGGAACTTCAATATCTTCAATATCTTCAATATCTTCAATAGATATCTTTGTTGCTGGAACAAAATGTTGTAGTTCTTCTTTTGTAGGAGATGGCATACGATCTTTCCTACACAACAAGTTAAATTGCATGATTAGAAAACATCTCATAGTTTTCAGAACAAATTCTTACACATAAAGAAATATGCCATACAGTCATGCAATTATCTTAGCCAATGCTTCAATACAACATTTATCCATATTCCATAACTTTCTAGATGCCTTCCAATCTCTACCAGAACATTGTTAAGAGTGTGCACAACTCCCAACATGTCAGCAAAGAGGTTTCATTCTAGATAAGTAGCAATGGAATGTTGTACAGTGCCATAGGCTACTTACCCATGCATATTAGTAGTATACTGTTCATCAATGCAATTATTCTAATATGCATAATACACAACCTAATTCTAGGAACATCAGTATATACATTATTGAACAATTTTATTTAAACAAACAAATATGCAAGAAATGATGATTAAAATACTTATCTTTCTTTGTTCGTTGGGTGGACTCCCTCTGAGTCTTTGCTTCCTTGCAGGAGCTGCTGGAGTCCTAATCTGAGGTAGCTTCTTCTACACCTTTCTGTTGTGAAATGTAGAGAGATGATCAACTCCCTCTGAATATCTGCATCCTTGCAGAAATTACTGAAGTGTGCTCCTTTGCTTTCTTGCAGGATCAACTAGAGTGTGCTCCCTCTTGATCTTTGCTTTCTGAATTACCTGTTCTAGAACTCATATTCATCCTTGGTCCCTATGCATGCTTATTAGTATCATGAATGTGTTATCCTTGTGATCTCATATAAAATCATACATTCATTAGTATACTATTAAAACACAATAATCTCAAGCATGTATAGTCATGATCATTTCAAACATAAATAATAAGCATTAGCATTCAAGAATTCTTATGGTTAGTCAAATCATAAGAAACATAACATGACTAAACCTGTAATTACTCAAGCCTATGACTCTTCAGGTTAGTTGAATCATCAATCAAGATAAGAGATATAAAATGCATAAAACCTGTGATTATTCAAACCTATACCATCATGATTCTTCTGGTTAGTCATAATATGCATACAATCATGATTATTCAAACCTATGACTTCATGAATAATCATTATCAACAACGCGATAGTATAAGATCCTAACCCAAGGTAGGAATCTAGCTTGATATAGGAAAAACATACCTGGATTAACATGTTAGCTAGTTATGTCTAACATACCCGTATAATGTCTTTTGGTTCTCTTCAGTGACTTGTGCTAGTAACCTGCATGTCTCATAAGTTAACCATTATAAAACCAAGTTATACATACCTCGTGAATGGATCTTGTATGAGATCCATGACAATGGATGAATCTTTGTCCTCATGTTATCATGATCATATGTTCTTGGACCAGAACATGATCTGTCTTTCTTGGTGTACCTTTCATGTTAGTAGACAACATAAACCTCATACAACACCATAATGCATTAGTACAATCATAAGTGTCAACACCCTAACCAATGAATATCTTCTATCATGCATTCATAATTTTGTTAAGGTGATACAACAAATCAAAAATCAAAATTGTACTAACCATAATAACATGAAGACAAATATACCATAAACTTAATAATGGACAAATATCGAAACATACCTCGATGAGTCATACCTGTCGAGATCGCTTGTAATCTTCTTATGTAAGGCCTTATCCTCATCTCCCTCTGAGACAGGAACTTCTTTCACTTATGCAGGTGATCAATCCATCTTCTTCTAGGATTAACCCAATCCACTTGATTTGCAAGAACTGGACCTTGAGCTGGATATGGGTTTGTCAGAGAAACCCAAAAATTCAAATTTTGAATTTCAACCTTCCGATAGGATAGGAATATGCGCCTTGATGAACTGATCAAACTGGTATATTCAGAATTTGAAAACTGCAAAGTTTCACTCCTCAATTTTGCCTTTGAAACTTCCGGATTCACTGGACGTGACCCTGAACTGGGGTTTGATGAAGCCCACTCTTTTGTCCCATCAAAATTTTTGATCCAAAGCTCTAAGCTTCTATTTTTTTTTTTTTTGAGGAGCTTCCAGCCGTGGTCACAGATTTCAAAAATTCCCATTTTTACAGAAGCCCTAATTTTCCACTTTTCTGATCAAAGTCCCGAACTAGGGTCTAATCAAGCCCGGCCTTCTGCCCAACCAAAAATTCTGATCTTGGTCTCTAAATTTCTATTTTTATGAGTAGCATCCAGCCATGGTCTTCGATTATAAAAATTCCAACTTTCTCCAAAGCCCTAAATTCCGGAGGCCATGAATGAAGGTACCAAAAAATAATTCTGTTTTGACAGAAATATATACCTGATTGTTTCTGGTGTAACTCCAAAATTTTTGATCCACAGGGTCTGAAAAAGTTTCTTGAGATAGCCTGACCTGTTATCTTTCCATCCTGACAGGTCTGACCTCAATTGGATTCTCTGAGAGAGAGTTATGCCAAATGTCGCAACGTGACCTGTTTTTGGGATAATACAGCAGAGCGAACTTGTACGGCGTGCCACGTGTCACTGGTTCAACTTCGGCCTCTGAAAACGTTTTCTGAGATAGTTCAGACTGTGTACTACCTGTCACTTTTTATGAAATTTCATTTGGAGCTTCCTAGCCCAAGATATGATCTTTTTCCCAAGGTCACCTGATTTTGACTCAGATCTGGAAGAGGCAGAAACCCTATATTGTACAGATCATAAATCACAAATTACAACGAATTAGAGGTTTTCCTTTGGACACAAGATACCTGGAGATCTTAGCTTCGGCCTGTAACAATTTCAGATCCTAAAACGTCGCCAAAACGGATTTATAGCGAAAGTGCTACGATGACTGGTTTTTGCTATATCAAGCCCTAGCATCGTAAGTGCAACAAGTGTCATACATGCCATATCATGCCTTCTTTCAGGCTAGCTCTGATACCATGTTAAATTTTCTGAATTTACTTCAATCTGATCTAGGATCTTAACTGAGAGAACAACATGTACAGCATATCTACAGCATATCAATCATGGAGACAATAATGCAAGCACACAAGAGACACAAAGATTTACTTGGGGAAAACCATAAAGGTGAAAAACCCCAATAACTTCCTCAGAGATAGATAGAGAAATGATACAACCAACCAATAGAGATATCCATAACCTAGCAGCAATCCTCCTCCTCCATAAGTGCGCCTCTCTGTTAACACCCAAAAAGTGCTCACTAGCTCATTTCCCTATTCACATGACCCATTTGTCCACTTTTTCACCATCTGAGCCTCCGAAACCAACAAAAGGTCACCAAAAGACCTTAGTACACCCCTTTTTCCATTAAAAAAGATTATTTTTCCAAGAAAATCATAAAAAACCCTCAAAAAGGGTCCAAATTCCCAAAAATATTAAAAAGGGAATTAAAATATTATTTTTATTCAAAAAAGGAAAAAGGAGGGAAAAGTACCTAAACCATGTTGGTCAATACCATTTGGTTTCCACAAAACCACAAATGGTATTCCTCACCACCAAAACCTATAAAAAGGTGGTAGGGGCTCCTCATTTCACATCCTTCCATTATCTCATCCTTATGCTGCTGAAATCTCCCCTGAGCACTTTTAGCCATTGAAGCAACCTTGGAGAAAGAGACCTATTGGAGTTTGGAGCTACTCATCTTGGGAGTTGCTCAACATCAACCTTCACCATTGAAGGTAATATCGCAAGCACTTGCTTGCCCCCCACTTTTCAATACAAAAAATTATTTATTATGTTTCTTGTTCTTGATTTTGAAATGTTTACATTATTTGCTTAGATTCTTGCTTAGATCCATGAAAAGTATTGTTTATTTAGTTTATTGTTTTTATTTCTATTGAAACTGCTACTACTAGTTAGTAGGTGCCCATAGCACTAAGCTTGGTTGCAAAACCGAGCCAACAGTTTTGGTGACTCCGCTTTGGTTTGAACTTTAGATCTCTAGCTTTGCCATTAAATCTTAGTTTTTATGAGTTTTTAACCATTAGATCCATAGATCTGCCATCTTAGACAGCAGATCCATTGCTGTTCTGAGATTTGGCCCCAAAAAACAGCCCTAAATTTTAAATTTTCGCGTTCGTTTCTCGGTTTCCGTGCACGGCTTCCGCCTCGCGGCTTTTTGCCAGACAGTCGCGCGGTCCATCGCGACTTTTCTGCATTTTTCCGCGCGGTCCATCGCGGCCTTTTTCCAGACAGTCACGCGGTCCATCGCGACTTTTCTGTGTTTTTCCGCGCTGCACACCGCGGCTTCGCGGCCTTTTTCCGCGCTGTCCATCGCGACTGTGCGCCCAAAACCTGCGCGGTCCATCGCGACTGTGCGCCCAAAACCTGCGCGGTCCATCGCGACTGTGCGCCCAAAACCTGCGCAGTCCATCGCGACTGTGCGCCCAAAACCTGCGCGGTCCATCGCGACTGTGCGTCCAAAACCCGCGCGGTCCATCGCGACTGTTCGGCCAAAACCCGCGCGGCCCATCGCGGCTGTTCGTCCAAAACCCGCGCGGCTGAATTTTTTCATTCGGCCATCCCGATTTTGAAAAATATTTTTTACTGTACTTTCTGCCCATAGCACATTTTTTTTTTTACAGTACTAAATTCTGCATAGTTTACAGATTTAAAAAAAAAAAATTTACTATTTAAAAGTGCATACCTAGAAATCTTTTTAAAAAATTTCAAGAAAGTGAAAGAAAGACTCATTTTGCATTCTTTATCTAGATTCAAATTTTTTCTTGTTTACTTCTTTAGAATCTTGCCCTTAGCAATTTTTTATTGAAACGAAGAAATCCATTTATTTCTTTTAAAAAAGGAGTTTATTATTTGCTTTCATAAATCCAAGAAATCCTTTATTTTTTGAGTTATTTTTTGAAAAGCACATTAATTCTTTTTAGTGAAAAAAGTCTTAAATATTTGCTTTGTATTTTCGAAAAGTCCTTTATTTTTTGAAAATTTCCCTTAAAGCATTTATTTTTTCAAGTTCAGTTTACAACACCTCACGTGCACTCACACGATCACTTAATTGAACTAAGACTTAAAACTTACCCTAATTTGAACACACTCTTAACCCCACTTGGGGAACACGAAAAGAATTCTTGTAGCTAGGTAGTATTGGGGGGATAGGTGTTCCAATAACACCCCTCAGTTCATACATCTGAGACATAGAAGTTGTCCAATTAGGGAGCTAAAATCTCTTAGTACTTTTTGGCGCGGTCACAACCGGTTTGTGGGAAGGCCTCTCCCCTAGGAGGGTTGAAGTCGCGAGGATGGTTCCGGAAGCCTGAGTGGGATACTGAAACCCATTCAGTAACCGAAGGGCTACCATTCGCAGTTCTCGGGATATCCCTGTATTGGGATATTGCGATCAAAGGACCAAACGGCAGATTTACCTTTTCTCGACGCGTCATGAACGGAGTATCCTAGTAGCCTGTCTTTTTAGGATTGATTACCCGGTGTCCCTCCCGGTAGGTGGATATCTAGCCGTTGTCTCTACATTCATATTGTCTGACTTAGATGATCCTCACCTTGCAGGGGATATCGTCTGTTTGAGTCACAATACTTTTAGATTAGGTGTTTGCATGATCTTTACCACCTTTTGAGTCTAGTTACACCTATTTTTTCTAGGAGCCGCTTGCATGTTGGTATTCTGACCGGTTGTTGCATTCCTCCACTTATTGTAGCACAGCTGCTAGAATAAGTGCATTTTTTGAGGATTGATTTTTTGGCCTGTGAGCCTTCTTTTTTCACTCCCCTTTTTGCACCCTTGGTTGCATTAGGGTTTTGAGTCTTTTACATATATATCACCACCTGATACTTAAAACAAATTTTTACATAAAAAACATATTCTCACCATTGAGAATTCTAGACGTTCTCGTCGTCTACAGGGCGAACTCCCAGAGTTTAGTCCACTTGGCTCTCCACGTCACGGATGCAGAGCATTATCCCTTGATTCGACACATCGTCGATCATCTAGACGGTCATCCGATTCTGACATACCCCACTTCACCTTTGATTTGGAGGTAGAATCCGAAAACCCCACAGAGTTACCACCAACCACAATTATGTCTGGAACACCAGATGATCCACAATTTACATTAACCATATGTCAGACATCAGCAGACCTTTCTGCGGGAATACCATCCATGACAACATCCACCCCCTTGGGTATGCCCAATATGGGTACCACTCCACATTCATGAATGCCTAACACAGGACCACCACCTGTCATGGGCATGCCCAACATGGGGGTCATACCCCCTTCGGTTTCCACAAACCCTATCCCAGGAATCCCTAGTACGATTCCTAACCCAAGTGTAACTCCTGTTGCACTTGGGAATGCTATCCCAGGAATCCCTAGTGCGATTCCTAACCCAAGTGTAACCCAAGTTGCACTTGGGAGTGCTAACCCGTATCAGGCCACACCTTTTGGAGGGCACATACCCTCCATACCTAGCATACCTATAGGCGCTACTGGACCCCTACACCATACCACAATGGCTAGGCAGGTCCCGGTTCCGGTCACCACATCTGCTAGTCTACCATACATGGCAAGTCTGAACCTGCCAGATTTAGCTAGGCTCACAAATGACCCCATCAGACATGATCCTGCTTGGCCCCATATGCCCACTAAGCTTCCCTCTGACATCCCTAAGTTTGAGGGAAAGGCTGGAGAAGACCCCCAAAATCACATCATGTCCTTCCATTTATGGTGTTCCTCCAACTCCATAGTGGATGACTCAATCCGCCTACGGCTTTTACAACGCACCTTCACTGGCTCCGTAGCCAAATGGTATATCGAGCAGCCCCATGGGACGCATGCCACATTTACCTCCCTTGCCTCGACTTTCCTACAATTCTTCCAGTTACCTGTCCGTTACGATGCGGGCGTCGAGATCCTACTGTCTTGCAAACAGAACACGGCCACGCATATCACTGACCATATCCATGATTGGCGTCGGCGCCGAAGCCTATGCAAGATCAAATTAGACGACCGAATCTTTTTAGACTGGTTCCTTAAATCCCTCCTTCCTCTCATTGCGAAGGATGTAGCATCTGAAAGACCCCAGTCTGAGGAAGAGGCCATCCTCAAGGCCCAACAGTTTGATCTCATCTACGCCCAATCGGGTTACTTATACACGATCATACCGGACGCCCCACGAGGTGACTCTGCACGCGGTGACACACCGGGGGCATCACATGCCGCTGATGGCATTATTGGCCAAATTACACCGCAAGCAAAACCTTTCAGTATGGTGAGCACCATGCCCGCCCCAGACCTTTCTAGGGCTACATCTAGTTCCGGAGCGACGACTTCCTATGCTCCAACAAACCAGACCCATCACGTTCATGGACCCTCTTGTCCACAACATTGTTATGGCCAAGCGCCATCAGCATATGTACCTCCTACATACTATGCTCAACCTATGGTACAGACCCCCATGCAGTTCCCACAACAGCCCATGCATTACCCACAACCGGTTGCACCAGCTAACCTCACACCTCCACCAGCTCAGGGGTACCAACAACCCCAACAGGCAACTGGACCACCTCCACCTCCACCTGCATACTATCTACCGCAACCTGCTCCCGCACCTGCGGCTCCCCAAAATCCCCCCAATGCTCAAGGGCACGTGTACGCACAACAACATCAGCCCCAATACCAAAACAACCAGCGCAACCAAGGTGCGCAACAGAACCGTGGTAGAGGTCATAACCATGGTAATAACCAACAACATCAGCAAGGTCCTCCACCTCCCAATCCTCCGCAAAATAACAATGCTGCTCCTCCCAACCGCAATCCGGATCGGAATCCTAAGCAGCCTAGAAATAATAACCTCAGAACAAACCACCCTTGTTCTATTTGCGGGGTCTATGGTCATTACACGCATTCTTGCCCACATTTGGAGCGAGCTCGGCAACTCTGGACCAACGATGCCCATCGTCAAGGGCAAGTGGTTCCTCAGCCACCACCCAACCCTCCACCACCTCAACATCAACCTTTGGTGCTGCAAAACCCCTTTCCAAACCAGGGTGTAGTGAACACTCAGCCGTTAGCCCCCCCTCAGGGAAACGTGCCACCACAGCAGATCACTTATGCAGCCCTTGATCAACCCATGTTCGATTCAGGTACTCACCATTTATTGATGATGTCGACTGCCGATGCTAACCTCCAAACTCGTTGGAACCAATATGGCTCCACCTCTGAAGCCCCTCCCGCCGACAAGAACACTAACGTTAATCCCACAGATCAAACGTTACGTATACCTCCGGCTTCACTTGATGGCGCTTCCAAAGCACCTCGCTTCCCACTTTGTCGCATCAACAGTAATCCCAATGCTCGCGCTGCGTCGAATTACAACATCCTAGACGACTTAGCCCAGTCTCCTGCAGCCATGTCTGCTTTAGAAGTTTTGCAAAACTGTCCTTCGCAGCGCAAAACTTTGCTCTCTGCCATTGGCGCCATTGACCCCAATGATTCACAGTTGATCGCATTCGATTCAGACCAGTCTGAACCCCGCCTGCCTTCCTCTTTAGCATTCCAAGTTTCCGTTTCTGTTCGGAATCTTGTCATCCATCGGTGCATTATCGATGAAGGGGCCTCCACATGCGTCATGTCCACATTTGTTTGGCAGAAGTTGGGATCCCCTACTCTCCAGCAGTCCACCACTGCATTACGAGCTTATGACGGCCGTTCGACTCAACCCCTAGGTCTGTTAGCCAATGTCCCTGTCCAGCTGGCGGGTAAAACCGTGCTCATTGACATTGAGGTCATCAATGCCCCACTAGACTATAACCTTTTACTTGGTCGCAACTACATGTACGCCATGAAAGCGGTTGCCTCATCTGTTTTTCGTACCATGATGTTCCCCCATGAGGGACGCGTGGTCAAGGTCGACCAGCTCACCTATTACGATCCCAAGGCCCCTACCACACCTGAAAATGGTCTCACCATGGTTGAACAACCTGTTTGTGGTGCAACTACCTCATTCATTTCCTCAGTAGGACCCAGACTTTACTCCGAGGCGTCGATAACCTCTACATTCCAGGCCATTCCACCACCGTCACCGGAGACCCAGGTCGCTAACCTCTGCACTCTTTCACAAACACCCGGTAATCAACCCTCCTTGTTACCCAAACCACCATTGGTCCCTAGTCACATCGGTGTTACACCTATCCACACAATCCCCTTTCTATTTCCTCCTTCGGGTGTAGTAAGCGCCCCGTTTATGGCTACCCTTAGTCTCCCCGGGTTAACATTAGGATTACCCGTGTGGTATATTACGCCTCCCATTCCTCCACCGACACCAAATGTCATCCTACAACCGGTGCAACCCATTGTTACTTCTACCCAACCACCTCCCGGTATCACGACTCCTTCGTCGTCGACGAATCCCCCTCCATTCGTCAGGCCCACTGGGGGCAGAGGCCCACAACCATACACTGCGGTTCCCCCACCCAAGGCAGTTAAACCTCCCCCCATATTTCGTGCTCCTCCAAAATGCTTGCTGTGTGATGAGTTAGGCCATCCAACCCATCAGTGCCCACAGTTACCTGCATTGCAGGAACACATGCAAATGTTGGACGACGACCCCAACATCCCGGTGGTCAAACTAGATCCAAACCCTATGCCTCGTGATAAATCACTGCGTACCAACCACCCATGTGCGATATGCGGTATTTATGGCCACTACTCGCATAACTGTCCTGACATCCCAGACTACAGAGCAGCTCTCTACGAGATGAACAATTTGGACCTAGAGACGGCACCCTCTACTATCGAGGAGATCTACCCTCCCGCATCATCCTCATCCGGAGAGATTAACACCATCTATATGATCTCTTCGACTACCACTACCTCATCACTCGATTTGACCACTCAAAGGTCCCGCAATGATGAAGAGGTTCTCGAGACTCCTACTACCTTTGATTATCCCGGGGAAGACATGCACCATCGTCCATACTTCCTCCTGGAAGAGACTTCATCCACCACCGCTACCCAATCCGCGGTTGAGTCCAAGGATTTCCTTCCTACTAAAATCGATTGGTTAACGGATCCTATGGCCGATATTTCTCCCGTCATCCACATTGACATCTCTGACCCACTTGGTGCCCTTCATACCATCACATTAGGAACCTCCCACAGTGAGCATGAGATCGGAGAATACCAACAACTGTTCCAAGAATTCACTGATGTCTTTACTTGGTCAGATACCGAAATGCCTGGCCTTGACCCCGCCATTTATATGATCTCCACTGGATACCCCTCTGTCCGGTCGGCCCCTTCCATTGATCCCTTTGACACACAGGTTGAACCCTTTCAAATCAACCAGGAAACCACATGTCCACAACATGGGGGCATGCCCAAAACCTTGCCTACTCATCATCACCGTGATCCTCGTCGGAGATACTGGGGGCATCCACCCCACAAAGGGAATCCCCCATCATCATATCATCACTTCAGTATGCCACCACGACCCACAGCCTCATGGTATAACACCCCGCCAGCAGTTGCTCAATGCCCTATTGATCTCTCTATGAGACAACATCTGCACCACATTGACACCTCTGAGTTAGGGGGCATAATAGATTACCTCGACCCCGGGATAGGGGGCATGATCAATCATTTTGAACCTTCCCCATCATCTCTATCTCAACACCTCAATGAGCCCATCGTTCAAACCAACACATATGTGATCCAAAATCACAAACCCCATGCACATAGCATGGGGGCATGTCATTAACCCTGCTCACTTTTTCATATTCGTGATCTCAACCATTTTTGAGGTCATGTGTCACTTGTATATTTCAGTTGATTTGATACACCTAGTATTTTTCCCCCACGGGTCATCATTTCTCCCCACCACTGCATCCTTCGCTTGGTGGGATCACCTTTATTTGTAGCCATTTTTTAACCTAGTTCTTTCCTTTAACCATTCCGGAGTCCTTATGACCTCCATTTTTCGCACCATTTGCACTGCCGGATTCATATTTCCGTGCCCGTGATGATGCTTGAGATCATTTCTCGCTCTCACCTTTAGATTTTCTGGGCATCTTTTCCACGCCCCCTCGTCACCTCGGTTTGCGTGCCACATCGGCTGTTCTCCATTTTCGATGTGCCTTATATCGCCGGATTCAGTTTTTCGCGCTCGTGATGATGCTAGAGATCATTTCTCGCTCTCACCTTTATATTTTTCGGGCATCTTTTCCACGCCCCCCTCGTCACCACGGTTAGCATGCCACATCGGCCGTTCTCCGTTTTCGACTTGCCTTATATCGCCGGATTCAGTTTTCCGCGCTCGTGATGATGCTAGAGATCATTTCTCGCTCTCACCTTTATATTTTTCGGGCATCTTTTCCACGCCCCCCTCGTCACCTCGGTTAGCGTGCCACATCGGCCGTTCTCCTTTTTCGACAATCCTTATGTCACCGGATCCAGTTTTCCGCACAGATGACGGTGCTTGAAACCTTTTCTCGCCCTCATCAATCCATTTTTTGTTCGGTATAATTTTATCCCTTTTTCGGGTCGAGCAACCCCTTTTATGAAAAAGGCACTTAGGGAGTTTCTGTTAAGCTCTTTTCTGACTCCTAAAACAATGAAAAGATTGCCGAGCAATCTTGCTTCCTTTCATGCTCGATAAACGTATCTGAAAGGGCGTCTACCTGGTATAAGTTTACCCCTTTTCCAGACCTTGTAGACTAATTACGAAAAAGGTATACTCTAGTCACATCGGCTAGAAGAGTTCTCCATCCGCATCATTTTATGCTTTTTCGGGCCTTGGAGACTAAACTTACGAAAAAGAAACACCAATAGAGTCCACTTACCGTTTTCAGACTCTCTAAACATGAAAGCAACCATGAGCATGCGCCGTCCTGGGCTCACAAAATCCACAGGACCGTACCATTTCAGAGCACACTTTTATCCCTTCTTGGAGCTCATTAAAACTACGAAGAAGGAATCAATGGTGCCTCTTGGCGCCACGACAGATCACATCTACTCATATGGCAGCTTCCCCATTTTGGTCGCCTTTGTTCAGAGTATTCTGCAGTATATCACCTTGATAATCCCTCGACAGCACCTATCAGCTCGTCCTCCCCCCCAGAGTCAATATATACCATTCAGTCAAAGCAATGATCCCCACACCTACAAGTCAGTTCCCTACGCTGCCAAGTCAACCATGTCATCATGCTCTGAACAAAGGAAGTTTGATTCTACCCATTTTTTTGGACCCAGTTATTTCCCTTCCCCACAAGTATGTCAGTCCTACCATCAGTACTACATCACTTCAGTTCTACACCTCGTACTCCTATCAAAGAAACATCATTGCCTTGTTAGTTGCTGGTCTCCCTCTGTCGACGACAACCACATTGATTCCAGAGGATAGACCTAGAGGTCCCTGTGTCTTGGACTCATTACCATTTATGATGAGTGCCTACGAATCATTTCGAGAGGAATCCTCAGTGCCTCTCCAAATGGTTGTTTCTCACATGCTTGACTTCAACACCTTGATCGCATCGTTGAGACTCGCACAGGATATTGGTCCGTTCAGTTATTTAGTCGAAGACCCCGGATACCACCTGACTCCTCCACATTTGAGGGTCTACCTATGGATACAACCAGTTACATTTTTTCTATAGATATCCGGGTTGCGTATGGCGACAGTATTCAGGTTTACCCCAGTTTCATACTCCCTTGAGTATACAGTTACATTATTTCTCAGAGATGACTCATAGTCATTGAGTCCATACAGATGTTGGACACCTTCAGTTTCAGCAGTTCAACAGTTATTCCAGTGTATCAGTTATTGAGATCAGTCATGATCATGAGTATATACCACAATAATGTCCCCTCTGGACCATTATGATGTACCAGTATATTTCTTTAAGTATTAGATCCCCCGTCTTGGGACTAATTGTTTTGTATATGTCTTGATACGAGCATGGGAATGCCCGCCTCGTCCTTTATCAGAGATTATACCTCATTCATATTGAGGCCATGTAATATTTTTTGTTTTTGCAGCTTCCAAGGGCCGTGGCTCCAGTCTCCAACCAGTCTCTTCTCTCCCCTAAACCCCAGAAAAAAGGACAAAAGAACTATGATGTCTATCGGCCATACGATGAGCTCCTGCCCTCACACATCAGGGGGCAATCTGTTAACACCCAAAAAGTGCTCACTAGCTCATTTCCCTATTCACATGACCCATTTGTCCACTTTTTCACCATCTGAGCCTCCGAAACCAACAAAAGGTCACCAAAAGACCTTAGTACACCCCTTTTTCCATTAAAAAAGATTATTTTTCCAAGAAAATCATAAAAAACCCTCAAAAAGGGTCCAAATTCCCAAAAATATTAAAAAGGGAATTAAAATATTATTTTTATTCAAAAAAGGAAAAAGGAGGGAAAAGTACCTAAACCATGTTGGTCAATACCATTTGGTTTCCACAAAACCACAAATGGTATTCCTCACCACCAAAACCTATAAAAAGGTGGTAGGGGCTCCTCATTTCACATCCTTCCATTATCTCATCCTTATGCTGCTGAAATCTCCCCTGAGCACTTTTAGCCATTGAAGCAACCTTGGAGAAAGAGACCTATTGGAGTTTGGAGCTACTCATCTTGGGAGTTGCTCAACATCAACCTTCACCATTGAAGGTAATATCGCAAGCACTTGCTTGCCCCCCACTTTTCAATACAAAAAATTATTTATTATGTTTCTTGTTCTTGATTTTGAAATGTTTACATTATTTGCTTAGATTCTTGCTTAGATCCATGAAAAGTATTGTTTATTTAGTTTATTGTTTTTATTTCTATTGAAACTGCTACTACTAGTTAGTAGGTGCCCATAGCACTAAGCTTGGTTGCAAAACCGAGCCAACACTCTCCTCCTTGAGAGCATGTGTGAGAAGTGAGTGAGTAAATAGAGTGCCTCCCGCACTCTATTTATACTTGACTTGACTTGCCTTTTTACCTAACTCAAGTAGGCTCGAACTTAACCACATAACATAATTGCTGAGTGGGCCGACCCCCAATAGGGTGGTCTAATAACCCTTTGACCCACATGGCCGACCCCCAATAGGGTGGTCTAATAACCCTTTGACCCACATGACTTATACAGGGCCGACCCCAAATAAGGTGGTCTAATAACCCATCAAGTATAAGTTACGACACTTACAATATAAATGACGACACTTCCGTATAGAGGAATAATACCATCTCTATAGGAATACAATATACATATATGTGAAATACATTCCGAAGTTACATATACATCAACATTTTCTAGATACATTGACTCAGGTTGAAATGGAGACAATGGGAATTAAGGACAGAACTGCTATAATTATATGGGCAATAAAGATTATTGGGAAGCACCATCATATTGGGAATGCACAAGGAAAATCAAATCAAATGATGCAACAAATTAAAAGTTTCAAAGATTTATTTATTGAGTTGTTTAAAAGAGGTCTTCCTTATTTTTGGGAGGTGAATAATAAGCTTATTACCCCAGCAGATTACCATAACATGATAGTAAAAATTCATATGGACCATGCAAAATTTCAAGATATGACCAAGGGGTTAAGTGAAAAAATTATTGTTGATAAATTGGTTGAAGATTTTGAGATAGCTAACGAATTCCAGATGATTAAAGCTAATTTACCTTCTATGTCTTATACACCACATGTGGAATTGGAAGTTTTATTCAAGGCGATGGTATACTATGAAATTCCTTCTCAATAACAATGGATCACCGTAGAAAAATATGGAAAAATGAAGTACAAACTCCATCCTTAATTCAAGGCTACTCGAAGTTATGCAACATTAAAAATTCCGTTTTGAAGGTCACATGCTATTCCAAGTCCAAGGTAAATGTTGTTAATGCAAACAGTTGAAGATAAATATGAAACTTGGTTCCAGAACAAACAAACAAACAAACAAAAAAAGGCGTTAGTTGCTAAGAAAGCTATTTTTATAAATACAGTCAGTTAGGGTTGGCTCGTAGAGTATTTTGATATAAATTTGAATTTTTCAATGTAATTGGGGTTGGACCCGAGAGAAAAAGAACTGTGTAATGTAATATTGTTAAAAAAATGTAATGAAGGCATAAGTACAGGTTCTTTTTTGCAGAGATTCGCGTGTTATTAGCTTCTTCAGTATGGAATTTTCCTTTATGTGAATGTGTTTCCTGTTTTATTCCATTTTTCCACCTTTCTTCACATTTGAATGAATTATATGAGTTAGAATTCATGCCATATGCTCTAATTTATACATTCAAATGATGTCAATTTTTCTTTTCTAAACTTGATACAAAATTCATCCTAGTTTGGTGCTCTGTGTTAATGAATTGTTTTCTTTAAATATTCTACCATACTGAAATTGCTATTTGTCTGAAGAAATAATACCTTTCTTGCCTCTCTGAAATATTTATCCTACCACCAGTCTCTAATAATACGAGATACTCACGTGTTGACTCCATTCCCAATGGTTTTAAATCTCTTATTCAACCACAATATTATAAACATTTAGAATACCTAGCCATTGTATTTAGTACACAACTAGTTGTTGTAGTGAACTTGAGTGACTAAGTTGTAAGAGAGAACCCTCTCTGGGTTGGAAGGGATAGCTTCCAATCTCAAAGTTGGTTTTTGGTTACCTCCGAATTTTTCTCTTACAGACATAGGAAAATCCTGAGTGATAACATTTTGGCACTGTTGTTGAGGAGCGAAGGAGAAATTTTCCCTGGGAAAATAACGATAAAGGAAAGAAAATCTGATTTCTGGGGGAAAACGAAAATTAGACACAGAGATAGGCTGCATTTTTTCCCTGGCGACTTCATTGTTTGATAAAGGAATGCAAATCCACTTGGAAACCCTGGCTTCGAGAAGAATATATACTAGAAGGAATCCAAATCCTGACTCACCAGAGATTGTTCAAAGTCCAGAAAATATTCTCAGGAAAGGAAAGGAAAACATCCAATCAAGTACTTCTCAAATAGAAAGATATTTATCTTTACCAAAAAGAGGAGTTATAAGTGTTGAAAATATTCCTTTTGATTTAGAATTTGAACATTCATTGTTTAGGTCAAAATATGAAATAGAACTAGGTGAAACGGTCATTGATGAACTAAGGTTTCGATCTTATATGTTAGAATCTCTTTGGAAAAAATTACAGAGTTTAGAAGAGGAAAAGGTCAAAGAAGAAACAAATCCTTTTGCTTTCTTTAGAGAAACTCAAATTGATAAAAAGCTCCAAATTTTCCCAACCAGTACACAGAAGAAAGGGTTTGGTACTCCACAAGTCCAAAACCCTTCTTAAGTAACCCTTGTTACTCCGCAATTTCAAAATCATCCTCGAGTACCTCCTAGATTCATGGTTTCTAGGTTTTCTACCCTTGCCTTGCCTACTATATTACATGACCTTCCTCAAAATGATGCTCAGAGGATTGTCTTATATGATGGAGAAGGAAACATTACTGCACAACAACATTTATATATATTCAATGATTTCATAGACTTAGAATAAGTTGATCATAATGATGTTAAGATGAGGTTATTGGCACAAAGTTTTTCCGGAGAAGTTAAGAAGTGGTTCAGAGGGCTTCCAACAGGGACTATACGTAATTATGATGATTTTGAGACAAATTTCCTTGGAAGGTGGAAAGATAAGAAAAATCCTTCGCAGATTCTAACCCAATACAATAGTTTAAAAAAGAGTAATACAGAGTTAGTACAAGAGTTCTCCACTAGATTCATGAAAAATTTTAACTCAATCCTAGTTGAAATCAAACCCCCTGTTGGAGATGCCAAATTAAATTATGTTGATGCCTTTGATAGTGATTTTACATTGATGTTAAGGGAAAGAAAGTATGCAACTCTTCCAGATATATTGAATGATGTTGTAGAAGTAGAGGCAAATCTTATGGCATCAAGGAAAATGAAACAAAAAGTGGAAATTGATAGGAGAAGAATTAAAGAAGAAAACCATCCTTCAACCTCTCAGAATAATGATGTTAAATTTGATATAATAATGAGAACCATGGAAATATTGTTGGAAATAATAACTCTCAAAAATAGGCCTCGGATTAGAGATCATCCTGAAACATAGATTAGAAATACAAATTTTAGAAGACCTCATGTTCCTCAGATAAGACAAAGAGATCAAAGAGATCAAATAGACCAAAGAAATCTAGCTGGCCAACAAATCATGCCTCCTTTCCCTGAGAACTTTGTTGATGAATAATTTTTTGAACAACCTGAAGATCAAATCCATCATTTTGATCTTTCTAGACCTAAATTCTATTTGAACAAAGAGGAACATGATTGTACTACATTGGAAACAGAGTCAGAGCAATATTAAAGAGGATATCAAAATGTAGTAATTGATTTTCAAAAGAAATACCACCTTAGAAACATGAATGTAATTGTAAATTCAAATAAATCCCCTCCTGACCAGCCCACAAGTATTCAACAGAAGAAAGAAACCCCTAAAAAAGATGATTCAAGTGTAGATACCATGAAGAAAGCTCAATAAAATAAGAAAGATGCAGTGAAAGAAGTTGAGAAAACGCATTCATCCTTCAGTCTATAAAATGAAATCTCAAAAATTAAAATCTCCATTCCATTTAATGAGCTTCTAAATAACACATAATACAAAGGCCAAATTCTGAAAATGGTAAAAATTGAATAAGAACAACAACTTGATATCTTAGAAATTCATGATGATGCTCCCACTATAGTTTTTGGTCCAAAGGTTAAAGATACAAATAATGAAGATGTGCCACGATTTTATGTCAACTTGAATGTTCATGATATGATCCTTCACAATGCTATGTTGGATTCATGAGCTTAACATAATTTAATTCCTAAAGTTATTGTAGACAATCTTTGGTTAGAAGTCATAAAGCCTTACAAAGATCTATTTTCTTTTGATTCTAGAAAGTTCAAATGTCTTGGTTTGATTAAATATTTGGTTGTAAATCTGACTCAAATTCCAGCAAAAAGCATTGTTATGGATATTGTAGTTGCATACATTCCACCAAAATTTGGGATGTTGTTGTTAAGGTCATGGGATTCAAAGTTGATAGGCACATTACAGATTGATATGTCATATGCTACAATCCCAGTTTTTAGTGAACAAAGGAAGTTGTATAGATAAAAAAAATTGGCATATGTGGTCAGCAGTTAGGATAAACCTCATAATCATCCTATTTATGCAGTAGATACAGATTTATATTCTTCCATTTTCTATAATGATTTCCATTTTAAAGAGAAGAAACAGAATGATGACAAATCAGAAGACAATGGCCAGATTTCTAAAGAAGAACAGGTTTTAAAATAGAAAATGAATGATGAAGGGATATGGAGCATGCACTTTGATGGGGAAGTTAGTAAATATGGAGCTGGAGTAAGTATTTGGATAATTCCTCCATACAATGACTCAAAACTTCACTCTTTTAAATTGACCTTTGAATGCACCAATAATGTGGCTGAATATGAGGCTTTGATTTTGGGGTTGAATATTTTGAAGGATTTAAAAGCAAACCGGATAGATGTGTATGGTGATTCAGAGTTGGTCATAAAGTAGGCGAATGGAACTTACCAAACTAGGCATACAAGGATGAGGGAATATAGAAATGAATTTTGGGACATGCTTGGAAATTTCTTTATTGAGCACATAATTTTATTAATGACAAGAGAGAAAAATGGCATAGCTGACTCCTTAGCCTCTTCTACAAGTGTTTTTAAAATTCCTATTTATCCAAACAGAAAATATGAAATTGAAGCTATTAATAGGCCATCCATTCCTGATAACACTAAATATTGGCAAGTTTTTGAAGATGACATGCAGATTAAAAGATTGCTTGAAATGACTCATGAATTTGCTAATACTGTGATTGATGGAGAAGACCAAAATACAAAAGTTGTTGATCAGGATGAAAATGATGAAGGTGAAGATCATAATTAGGAAAAATTTCTAAGTGAAATTGGAGGGAAGGAGATAATTCAACTTAAAAACAATTGTATACCAAAGGGATTAGTTCCTTTGGAAAGGTTGTTTGATAATAATGATGTGGAAAAGAATCCCAAGGTAGTCCCTCATGAAGGTGAAGTACAAGATTTCAATATCGGAACAATACAAGATTGCAATAATGAAGCATAACAAGAACCAAAAATGGTAAAATTGTCTAAATCTTTGTCTCAAGAAAAGAAAGATAAGTATGTTGAATTAATGAAAAAAAATCAAATGTATTTGCATGGAGCTATGAAGACTTGAAAGAGTATGACACAACCATTATTCAACATACTATTCCTATCAACACTAATGAAAAACCATTCAAACAGAAGTTCAGAAGAATAAATCTTGTGTTGATGTCTCTCATAGAAAAAGAAGTCAATAAATTCTTTGATGCAAAAATCATTGTTTCTCTCAGATTCTCTAAATGGATAGCTACTTTGGTCCCAATTAGGAAAAAGAGTGGAGAAATCAGGTTGTGTGTAGACTTCAGAAATTTGAATAAAGTGTATTTGAAAGATAATTATCCTCTCCCAAAGATGGATCACATTTTGCAGAAGGTTGTTGGTGCAAAAAGAATATCAATGTCAGATGGTTTCTCAGGTTACAACCAGATCAAAGTTCACCCAGAAGATCAAGAAAATGCAGCTTTTACCACACCTTGGGGAACATTCTTATATGCAAAAATTCCTTTTGGATTAATGAATGCAGAAGCTACATTTCAAAGAGAAATGGACATAGCATTTACAGAGGAAAAGGACAAGTTTTTTGTTGTCTACATGGATGATATAACAGTTTATTCCAAATCTGATAATGATCATTTAAAGCATTTGAAGCAAGTTTTCCTAAAGTGTAGAAAATTTGGTATCTCCCTCAACCCAAAGAAGTCTAATTTTTCTATGCATGAAGGAAAATTTTTAGGGCATGTGATATCGAAGGATGGAATTAAAATAGATTCAGGCAAGGTGGTTTCAATTCAAAAGATTGCTATCCCAAGAAATAAAAAAGAGATTCATTCACTCATTGAGGGTGAATTTTTTAAGAAGGTTTGTTCCAGGCTTTTCTGAAATTTTAAGGTTTATTACCAATATGTTGAATAAAGAAAGTGAGATCAAATGGACAATAGAGGAAAATAAGTCTTTCAATGATATTAAAATGGCATTGACATAAGCACCAGTTTAAATCAATCTTGATTTTACCAAGGATTTTATGATGTTTTATTTTGCTTCAGAGAATACCATTACTGGAGTGTTATTACAAAAAATAAAGATAATGCAGAACAACCCCTTTCCTTTTTTCAACAAGATTTTGAGAGATGCAGAATTAAAGTATAATATTATGGAAAAATAGGCATATGATTTGATCAAGTCATTGAAAGATTTCATAGTTTATATATTACATTCTCATGTGATTGTTTTTGTTCCTAATATTATGGTGAAGGACATCTTAACCCAACTTGATCCAGAAGGGGAAAGAGAAAAATGGATTGTTGTTTTACTAGAATATGACCTGGAGATCAGACCAACAAAATTGATTAAAGGACAAGGGTTGGAAAATTTGATGACTGATTCAAATTTTTATTCCCTGGGGATTAATTTTATTTCCAGCATGCCAAGTAAAACACTACCAGAAGTTCAAGTATAAGAATACTTTTCTTTATCTCCTTGGTATAGTGACATTGTTTATGTTTTACAAAATCTACAAGCACCACCATAATTAAGCAAAACAAGAGCAAGGTCTGTAAAATTACAAGCATCACAATTATGTATTATGAATGGTTATTTATATTGGAAGGATGCAGGGGGAGTCCTATTGAATTTTTTTCTTGAGAATGAAGTTGTACAAACCATGAAAGAGTTCCATTAGGGTGTTTGTGGAGGTCACCATTTTTGGAAAGCTACTGTTAACAAAATTTTAAGGGTTGGTTTCTATTGGCCAACTATGTTCTCAAATGTATATAAAGAATTTGCAGCTTGTCATAAATGCCAATTTTTTTATGGAAAGAGAAAATTGTTTCATTTACCTTTGAATCATATCTCAATAGAGGCTCCTTTTCAGCAGTCGGCTTGAATTCATTGGATAAATCAATCCTGCATCTTCAAGACAACATAGATGGATTTTGACTACAACATATTACTTCACAAAATGGATAGAAGCTATACCTACCAGGAGGGCTACTGATGTTGTTATCATTAGTTTTTTGGAGGAAAATATTCTTTCTAGATTTGGGTGTCCTAGTAGAATAGCAACAGACAATGCTAAATCTTTTAAATCAAATAAAATGATAAATTTATGCCATGACTATCATATCAATTTAAATCACTCTACAGCTTATTATCCTCACGGAAATGGATTATATGAATCACCAAATACGATTCTAGTTATAATTATCAAAAGGTTGTTATAGGACAACAAAAAGGCATGGCACACTAAACTAAAGTATGCATTGTGGGCAGATAGAATCAGTACAAAAAGATCCATTGGTACATCACCTTTTCAATTGGTTTATGGAACAAAGGTTGCTTTTCCTCTTTCCTTAGGATTACCAGTTATGAAACTATTGTAAGAAAAGGAAGAAGATCCTAATCATATGCAGAGGAGAATAAACCAGTAATTGAAGTCTATCAGATGAGATGAAAGTCTTATGAGAAAGTTCAACTTCATCAAGCGAAGGTGTAAGAAACTTTTGATAAGAAACTAAGGCTAATGGTTTTCAGGTGACTGGTTTGGTTTTAAAATGGGATTATATAAATGAAACCAAACATGGAAAATTTGACCACATGTGGAAAGGGCCATATATAATTGTTACTTATCAGTGGAATAATGCATTTATTCTGCAAGATCAGAATGGAGAACTTTTTGGAAGAGTCCCAGTGAATGGGAGATTGCTAAAACATTATATCTCGTTAAGAGGCAAAGGAAATTCATTGTAAATAGTCATTGTATATATTCATTGTGGTTTTTATTTCAAATTAAAGGTGTGAATGACATATTGGAGAACTTGAAGCCTGCAGTCAAGGTCCTAAGGTTAAAAAAATGTCACTATTTTGGCTTTTTCTAAAATTTTCAAGTTTTGCCATATATATATATAATAATAATAAAAAGAACGAGGGGAGTTTGTTTATAGGAAGGCAGTTTGATTTTGAAAATAGAGAAGGCATTGTTCAGTGGTTCTTTGCTACCTCACGGGGAGGATAACATCCCCAGTTGGAGCCAGTTGTTGACACATGAAAAATTCCTTTCCTAAAGAATTAATGATCAGTTGAATTTGGAAAATGTAAATGGAATCTTATATGTGGATTGGTTAGGTCATATGACCATGTAGCGTGACCCTAGGCTTAAAGAAATAAGTGACAAGAAGATATTCATTGGTTAGGGTGTTGACACTTATGATTGTACTAATGAATTATGGTGGTGTATGAGGTTTATGTTGTCTGCTAACATAAAAGGTACACCAAGAAAGACAAATCATGTTCTACTTCAATAACATATGATCATGGTGGCATGAAGACAAAGATTCATCCATTGTCATGGATCACATAGAAGATCTACTTACGAGGTATGTATAACTTGTCTCTACAATGGATAACTTATGAGACATGCAGGTTACTAGCACAAGTCATTGAAGAGAACCAGAAGACATTATGCGGGTATGTTAGACATAACTAGCTAGCATCCTAATCTAGGTATGTTTTTCCTATATCAAGCTAGAATCCTACCTTGTGTTAGGATATTATACTGTTATGTTGTTGATAATGATTATTCATGAAGTCATAGGTTTGAATAGTCATGGTTGTGTGCATATTATGTTTCTTACCATAATTGATGATATGACTAACCAGAAGAATCATGATGGTATAGGTTTGAGTAATCACGGGTTTATGCATTGATGATTTAACTAATCAGAAGAGTCCTATGATCAAATAAGAATATGCATGAGTAAAAGAATACTTCCCTGAAACCTTGAATACTAATGTCTATTATCTGTGAATGATCATGACTATACATGTTTAAGATTATTGTGTTTTGATAGTATTAAGATTATACTAATAAATGTGTGATTATGTATGAGACCTCAAGGATAACACAATGATGATACTAATAAGCATGCATAGTGATTAAGGATGGATATGAGTTCAAGGACAGGTAATCCAGGAAGCAAAGATCAAGAGGGAGCACACTCCAGTTGTTCCTGCAAGAAAGCAAAGGAGCGCACTTCAGTAGTTTCTGCAAGGATGCATATATTCAAAGGGAGTTGACCACTTCTCACAATCCACATTAGAATGGAGTTGCAAAGATTCAGAGGGAGTCCACCCAGCAACCAAACAAAGATAAGTATTTGAATTGTCATTTATTACATAACGTTATTCAATGATGTATATGCTTATGTTCCTAGAATTAGGTTGTGTATTATGTATATTAGAATAGTTGCATTGATGAACAGTATAATACTAATATACATGGGTAAGTGGCCTATGGCACTGTACAACATTCCATTGCTACTTATCTAGAATGAAACCTCTTTGATGACATTTTAGGAGTTGTGCACACTCTTAACAATGTTCTGGTAGCGATTGGAAGGCATCTAGAAAGTTACGGAATATGGATAAATGTTGTATTGAAGCATTGGCTAAGATAATTGCATGAGTGTATGACATATTTCTTTATATGTAAGAATTTGTTCTGAAAACTATGAGATGTTTTCTAATCATGCAATTTAACTTGTTGTGTAGGAAAGATCGTATACCATCACCTACAAAACAAGGACTACAACATTTGTTCAGCAACAAAGTTATCTATTGAAAATATTGAAGATATTGAAGTTCCCAGGATCTGGGAAGAATGTCATGATCAAGGAGTACCAATCGATCATGAAGATGTTTGGGATGCAGTCCCAAAGGGTAGTCTGTAGTGACTTCCAAGAGGATCTACAAGATCAAGCATGTTGCAGGTGGTAGCATAGAGACTTTTGCTCCTGTAGCCAGATACACTTCCATTAGATCCGTACTTGCTCTGGCTGCAGTGATGAAGTGAAAGATACACCAGATGGATTTCAAGACAGCCTTCTTGAATAGTGTGGTTGAAGAAGAAGTGTATGTGGAGAAGCCACTTGGTTCTGAGACACATGATAGGGAGTCATATATGTGCAGAACTTGGTATGGTAGGATAGATAGCTTTCTATCCAGTTTGGGCTTTACCAAGAATAAAAGTTGATTCCAACCTTTACTACAAGGTTGAGGAAGGAAATCCAGTGATACTACTATGTGGATGACCTGTTTATAACAGGTGAGGATAGATTGATTTCCGACATGCAGCGGAAGCTTGCTACCGAGTTCAAGTTGAAGAACTTGGGGATGATGCACTATTTGTTTTTGGCATGGAGGTGTGGCAGAGTGCAGATGGAATCTTCCTTGGAAAAGGGAAGTATGCAGTAGAGATCCTGAAGAGGTTCGGGATGATGGACTGCAAGGCTATGGCCACACCTATGGCATCGAACCTGAAGCTTCTATGTGATGCTTCATCTGAGCCAGTTGATATCACTATGTATCATCAGATGATTGGGTCCTTGATGTACCTGAAAAACACGAGACCAGATATTTGCTTTGCGGTGAACACATTGAGCCAGTTCCTGACGGATCCGAGGAGTGTTCACCTGGTTGTTGTAAAGCATATTCTGAGGTAACTAAAGGGTACAGTTGATTATGGGCTCAAGTATGATGCGAATCAAAAGTTTAACCTATAGGGTTATGTTGATTCAGATTGGGAAAGCAGTGCTACAGATAGGGATCAGGTGTGATCTCTTGGTTTAGCAGGAAGCAATCTTGCATAGCACTGAGTATAGCCGAAGCAGAGTATGTTGCGACGGATGAGCAGGTTGCAAATGTATTGACCAAGCCGTTGGCCAGAGTGCAGTTTGAGTACTTCAGAGAGAGGCTTGGTGCACTTCAGATCGAGGTTCCTTCCAAAGGGAAGTGATGAGTCCGGAAGATGCAGATGCACATGAGCTTTTCTGACATGGTTGATGTGTTCTCCCTTGGTCGTGATGTAATTGCTGAGCCATTTTTCACATGGTGGTAGATGTGTTCTCCCATGGTGGAAAAGTAAGGGTTGGAGCCTTCCCCGAATGGTGGTAGATGTGTTCTCCCATGTCGGTGGTGTAAGTGTTGGATGATGTGCATCTGGGCTATGCTTCGTGGACGATGAGATGATCTGAAGAGGACGATGCTATGATGATCAGGAGGATCATGTATGATGAGCATCAGGATGATGCTCCAGTTACTGCTCTGTATATGCATCAGGATGATGCTGATATGATCAGTTGGATCATTTATATGTATATGTATGTATGCATCACATTGGATGATGGATATGATCAGTTGGATCATTTGTATGTATTTTGTATATGCATCATGTTGTATGCTTGGACCATGTATCTGTATATGTATCAGGTGGATACATTGTATGATCAGGAAGATCATGTATGTTGATAAGTATCAGGTATGATCAGGTGGATCATGTATTTGTATTTGTATCAGGTGGATACACTGTATGATCAGGTGGATCATGTATTTGTATTTGTATCAAGTGGATACACTGTATGATCAGGTGGATCATGTATGATGATATGTATCAGGTAGATACTTGGTATGCATCAGGTGGATGCATTGTATGATCAGGATGATCATGATGATGAGCTTCAGGATGTTTCTCCAGATGATATGTATCAGGATGGTACAGTGATGATGATCATTGTGTCATGAGCATCAGGATGATGCTTTGTGCGATGATGATCCGTTGGATCATGAGTATCAGGTTGATACTTGGAGGTCAGAGATGATATGTGGCAGGTTGTGCAAATAGCATGTAATCAGTCCTGGGAGATCTTGTCGGTCGTGCTGCGGCACATAAATGTTCCTGGGATACTCTTTCTAGTATTGCTATGTAGTATGTAATCAGTCCTTAGATATCTGATAGGTTGAGTTGTGTGCTCGTAATCAGTCCTGGGATGAGGTATTACTACGGAGACATGTAATCAGTCCTGGAGATCCGAGAGGTTGAGCTGTGTGCTCGTAATTAGTCCTGGGATGCTCTTTAGAGATCTTGTCGGTCGTGCTACGGCACATAAATGTTCCTAGGATGCTCTTTAAATGTTTTGTCTATCCACATGTAATCAGTCCTGGAAATCCGAGAGGTTGAGCTATGTGCTCGTAATAAGTCCTAGGATGCTCTTTAGAGATCTTTCTGGTCGTGTTGCGGCACATAAATGTTCTTGGGATGCTCTTTAAAGGTATTGTGGAGGAGATGCATGTAATCAGTCCTGGGAGATCTTGCCGGTCGTGCTTAGGAACATAAATGTTCCTGGGATACTCTTTCCGGTATTGCATCCGCACATAAAATTAGTCCTGAGAGGCCACCTCTATCAGACCGTTCGTACATATGATGAAGACCTGCAGGTGGTGGGCCTACATCCAGTATGAAAAAGGACTGGCTCTGTAGAACTTCCTATGACGAGTAGATTCAAAGATTGATTGAGATAGCAGCAGCAGTGATGATGATGATGACTCGATGACGATTATCCAGTGACGATGATCCAGAGAAGATGACTTGTGCTAAGAGACCTGTGTCGAGAAATACCTTCCTAGTTAAGAGGGAGTGTTGATGTATATGTAACTTCGGAATGTATTTCACATATATGTATATTGTATTCCTATAGAGATGTTATTATTCCTCTATACGAAAGTGGTTGTATTCCTATAGAGATGTTATTATTCCTCTATACGGAAGTGTCGTCATTTATATTGTAAGTGTCGTAACTTATACTTGATGGGTTATTAGACCCCCTTGTTGGGGTCGGCCCTGTATAAGTCATGTGGGTCAAAGGGTTATTAGACCACCCTATTGGGGGTCGGCCATGTGGGTCAAAGGGTTATTAGACCACCCTAGTGGGGTTCGGCCCAGTCAGCATTATGTTAAGTGGTTAAGTTGAGGCCGACCTAGTTGAGTAAAGGTCAAGTCAAGTTAGTGTATAAATAGAGAGTGTGTCTCTCTCATTTTACCATTCTATTATCTCACTCACACTTGGGAGAGTGGCGCACTTGTGGAGGAGGAGGCTCTGCTGCTAGGAGAAGACTATCTCTTGTATTCTGGTTGTATCATTGCTTTATCTATCTCTGAGGAAGTTATTGGGGTTTTTTACCTTTATGGTTTTCCCCAAGTAAAATCTATGTCTCTTGTGTGCTTGCATTATTGTGTCCATGATTGATATGCTATAGATATGCTGTACATGTTGTTCTTTCAGTTAAGATCCTAGATAAGATTGAAGTAAATTCTGAAAATTTAACATTTTGTTTAGAACAAACCCCACATTTTCCAGGGCTTGTGATTTGATGTTCAATAAATTATTCAAAATCAGACAAATTCATATTGAACACCAGTGCATCACAAATTTTATGTAAAATGAATCCCCAAACATTAAAAGAGTCTTTGAGTCTACCCGAGTCTATTTCTCAAAACCCTAAGTCTTTTTTTCGAAGAATATATGGTTAGAATTTACAGAGATTGTTCTTCTGAGGTTAAAAATGAATTTTGGTAAAAAATACTTAAACCTGGAATGTCAATTGATAGTCTAATATTTCCTTTGGATGTCGGTATTTTTCAAGAAAAATTTCAGTCAGTTTTGTCTCTATTAAGTCAGGTTCTAAGTCTTGACAGTGACAAGTTTGTTTCTGAAGTCATCTTAGGGTGTCTTTTAAAATCTTGTGAATCAAAGTCTGGTCCAGGTTTTTGTCTTAAATTTGATAAGCTCCTAGCTGAGGGAATCCATACCCAGTTAGTGAGCTTCCCCACTTTGAGATACTTGAGGTACCAAACATATAAGTTGAACATGATAATATTCACAAATGAATCGAAATTGAAGTTTTTGGACTTTATGACAGTTAGAGACCCCTCCAAGCAGATCATCATGTTCAATTTTATAAATAATGTTATGTCAGAAGTCTACGGGGTTATTTTTTATGCCAAGTTACCAAGAGTTACAGAATAAATGAAAGGAATGTTATAGTTTTCCCCAAATGAAAGAACGATTGATTGGTTCCTTTATAAAGATCATACAGTGGTTAGAGTTTATGGAGTTAAAGGAAATCCATACAAACTGCCAGCTTTCTTGACTTCGGGGGTTTTTCCTTTAGAGTTTATTAGACAAAGGTTGCATTCTGATAATGAGAATTTTGTGGATTCCAGAAAAAAATTATATTCTTAAGTTTCCTTTTAAGGTTGGTCCATTTGTTATAAAGAGTATAACATCCCTCCCAATTGTAGAAAAAATTGTTGCAAGAGATGGATTTCCAAGTAGCAAAGAAAGTCAACTATGATCCACATCATATAAACTCTCAAAAGAGACAGGATAAAAAAAAAGAGCTTTTGAACATCAAGTAGTGGATGGAATAGATGAGTTAGCCAACTTAATGGTCTTTGAAGAACATCAAAAAGATGCGGAACAAGAAAAAGTGGAGAAAACCAGTTCTAAACTTCAAGTTATTCATAATCCCTTCAAAACATATTTTCCAACCAAAAGAGTAGTCTCGGAGATAACAGACATGGATGTAGATGAAGAAATCTCAAGCAAGAAAAGAAAAATTGATCCTTCAAAAGAGATTACTGATTCAAGAGAGAGTAGTTCTGGAAAGGAAGTTTCCTTGTATCCACCTACAGTTAGTATTCAGTAGCTTTTGTTTCCAGATATACAAAGTACAGAAACAAGGATCCCATACCAATGTAGAGGTGATTTGATATCCCAATATGCAGCAAAAAGAAAGCAGTCCTTAGAAGAAAATCAACAGCTTTTTCTACAAGTTAGGAAGATATAAGATGGAAAATTATCTTTTGTGGTGGAAAGAGATAGTGAAAGGAATGCATTAAATATTGCAGTGGTGTCAGATTAGAAAATGTCTGAAATGGAAGTTGATTTGAGACAAATCAACATTCTTGACAAAATTCAGTTACATAGTCAGAAAGGGGAGATGTTGTATTCAGATCTTTTGCAATCCACCTTGAATATCTTAAAGTTGCAGGCAGTAATAGACAATATTGAAGGCCAATTGAAACAAGAAAAAGCTAAAAATAAGGCTTAGCAAACTCAAATAAAAAAATTTCATACAAATATTTTAGCCTTGGGTATAGGATTAGACAATACAGAAGCTACCAAGAAGCTCCTAAATGAGAAAGAGGACACCATACAAATACTGAAAAAGAAGTTGAAAATTCCAACTAATCAACATGTGCATTCTTCATAATTGACAACTTTGGAAGAAGAGAAAGAAAAAATCATTCCAGAACTAATGAGTTGCAAAGGTAAAATGTTAAGGATAAAAAATGAAAAGCAAGAATTAGAAAGAGAAAAATCAGAAATGATGTAGGAAATAAAAGCCTTAAAATCAAAACAAACCAATGAAGAACAAGTGCAAGAAGTGTCGACAGAGAGGCCAGCAAGTGAAATGTCTCCAGAGGAATTGACAAAGGCTATGTCCCAAATTAGCTTGAAAGATTAAGAAAACAAAGAATTAAAAGATGAAAATAAAAAATTGAAAGAAGAAGTAGCACAGAACACTAAAGAGAATAACAAAGCTAAAGATGAACTAATGAGTTGATTGAGAAAACTAAATAGCTTCCAGCACAAGTAAAAGGTAAGCTACCTTTGCATGGATCCAAACACCTTATTTGGGACACTTTATCATCAAAACCCACCAAATTCAGGCCTTATTTAGACTATATGAATGACAAAGAATCTATAGCCTTTTCAGCTTTACAAAGATGTAGAGTGATGAATGAAACCATGGATAAAAGACCCTTAGAAACAACTCAGAATGTTGTGAATTTTCTAAAGAAACTGACTCGAGTTGAAATGGAGACAATGGGAATTAAGGATAAAACTGCTATAATTATATGGGCAAGAAATATTATTGGGAAGCACCATCATATTGGGAATGCGCAAGGAAAATCAAATCAAATGATACGACAAATTAAAAGTTTCAAAGATTTATTTATTGGGTTGTTTAAAAGAGGTCTTCCTTCTTTTGGGGATGTGAATAATAAGCTTATTACTCTAGCATATTACCATAACCTGATAGTAAAAAGACGTATGGTGCAAAATTTCAAGATATGACCAAGGGGTTAAGTGGAAAAATATTGCAAGTGTATAAATGTTTGATGCAGGATCTCTCAGGTTGATTTGGAAGCGAAACTAAGTTGGATTCTCTCCTCTCCAACAAGTGATCATGCTGTAATAATGTTTTGCAGATATCTACAAGCCTTCAGCTTCTTCAAACTTGGGATTGGTTCCCCTTTTCACCTCTTTAAACTCAAAATCAACTCTTTTTCCCTTTTTGCTATTACTAAAGTGAATGATTACAAGCTTGAAAGTTCTACTTTTCTAGTCTATTCACTTTTGTCCATGCAAGTAGGTTTTAAGCTTCAAGTTTTTATCTCTAAAAGCCTATTCACTCTTCACTTAGCTAATAGTGGAAAGTTCTTAAAGTTTATCATTCAAAGCCTATTCGCTCCCCTTAAGAGTTGGATCCATTGTTTAAGTTCATCATCTCTTTGATCCATTGGCTCTTCCTTGGTTAAGTAGTTCAAAGTTGAAAATGTTTATATTCTTTTGATTGATCTATTTAGTATCTAGATCTTATTTTCTAAAGCTTTCATCTTTTGTTGATCTAGTTTGTCTTCTTTTTTTGTACTTCAAAGTCTCCTTCTTAAATAATTTATCAAAGTACATTAAAATATTGTTTATTTGTTTATACACCAACAATACTAATCCATTAACTAGCCTTTGTTTAAAGCTCATATCTATAGGAAAGCAAGGCAAAGCAATAGCCCAAAGGCTAAAAGGGAAAAGCAAGAAGAGCAAAGCAATGTTCCTAAAGTCACAAAAACTCCTATCTCCCCCCTTCTTCATCCCCATTTATATCCTTGTGCCTTCAAAAGGAGGATTAACATCATTCTTGTATAAAGCATAAATAAAGAGCAAGTGGGATTACAGCTCCCACACCCTTCTTCCCCCATTTGGGGGAAGCCTGTATTGTCCTTTGGAGTTATTTCCTTATTTTCTTTATACCTACACAAGTACAATAAGTTGTTACTTTAGATTAGTTTCAATTCTTGATATACTACTAAGAATAGTTTTTAGCTCTTGCTTAGTTAAAATTCAAATTCTCATTATATATAAATTTGCTAAAAAAACCCCAAAGTCTCTTGAATCTCACTGCAAAGTGGATCAAGAGCACTCTCTATCAGAGAGATTTATTTTACTTAGTTGTTTTAGATTTATTTTGTTTTAGCTTAGCGTTGTTTTAGATTTATTTTGTTTTAGCTTAGCTTCTATTGCAAAATCTCTTGAATCTCTCCATAAGGCGGATCAAGAGTGCTCTCTGTCGGAGAGTTTATGGCTCCTCTTTTCATCACCTAAAATAAAATTGGAACGAATCATTTACTACACTGCGTATGCTCTACCCACCAGCAGTTCGTCTGAGTTGTGGGATACCAAAAGTAGTTGTAGCACTACTTAATTTTTTCACATTTAAACCAACTTCAACTTTAATAAAATAAACTCCCTTATAAACCAACGAGAACCCGACGTTGAAACGATGTAGTCTAAAGTGGAAAAATTCTGCCTGGGGACGTGAGAACCACTAGGAAGAGACCTCGGGGAAAAAGTTAGACTACATCCTTGTTGGTGTAGTCTTGAACAGCTCAAGAGACTCCGTTCCAGCCCACATGTCCTTGTACGGAGCCACCTAGACTGCATTCCGGACATATCCTCTGTACCGAAAGGTATATCTTGGAGATCCCCTTTTCCCACAATAATCCACCTCACATTCAAAATTTATAATAAAATTTATCAAGATACATTTGCAAAACATCTCCGAGCACTCCAAAGAAAGTGTCTCCAAGGAACTGGTCTCTTTGTTTAAAGCAAGCAATTGTCTCTTTTATTTTATAATTTATCTATCTTACAATTGCACTATTTTGAGTAAATGTTGTTGTAGCTAGGGTTTTACCCCTAGCTTGTGCAAATGAGCACCTACTAAGGAGAATGGACTCCTTAGTAGCAGTTCAGTAAATGTAAATAATTAAGCTGAAACAGAAATTAAATTACTTCTAAAACATGCATGAAACATAAACAACAAATTTAAAGAATGGCTTTTTGTATTGATATTACCTTCAATGTGAAGGTTTGATGAAGCTCTTTGCAATGTCCAAGAGGATGCTCCAAGCTCCAATATGCTCCTTCTCTTTCTCCAATGGTGGGAATGGGCCAAAGGTGGCTCTCAAGGTGAAAGTAGTTCAATGGTGAACTAGGGTTTCGAGAGAGATTTTGGCAGAGTAAGGGTGCTTGTGATTGTGGATATGAAATAAGGGATCTCCATCACCTATTTATAGTTTTTTGGTGGTGGAGTGCTGACCCATGGTTTTAGGAAACACATGGTTTTGTGTAGTTGTATAGGGTTTTTTCCTCCTTTTCCTCATTATTTTATATTTTTTATTCCCTTTTTAGGGGATTTTTGCTATTTTTGGAGGAAAAAGGGGTTTTTTAGCCTTTTTTAGGCTATTTTGAGGGTTTTGTGGCCTTTTGGAGGCATTTTAGGCCTTTTGGAGGCTTTTAAATGGGATTTTTTGGGATTTTAAGGGAAATATGGTAGGAAAATGGACAAATGAGCCATATAATGTGGTAGATGAGGTAGTGAACACTTTTTGGGTGTTAACAGATTGCCCCCTGATGTGCGAGGGCAGGAACTCATCGTATGGCCGATGGACATCATAAGTCATGCATGGGTTTCCTGGGGTGTGGAGAGAAGAGAAGAAACAAACTGAAGCCCGAAACAACGATCCCGAACAACTGCAAGAACTAAAAGTACATAACCTCAATAATGGATGAGGAATCATCTGATCATATGGACGAGGCGGGCATTCCCATGCTCGTATCAGGATATAACATAACAATAACAATGGGGTCCAAAAAGGGGACCTGAAATATACATGACCTCAAATACTGACTGAGGAATAATCTCAATATATGGACGAGGCGGGCATACCCATGCTCGTATCAAGATACATAAACAGAACTGTGAGGCCCGAAAAGGGGGACCTGTAAGATACATAGCCACTGTGTACATCATAAGAGTCCAGACGGGACACAAATCTGGGACATACTGCTGGGCTGACCATGTCTGTGCTGAAGAGCTGATACACTGGAACAATCAACAGTGCTACTGAATGTGGTACCAAAGGAACTAATGAGCTGCTGGATCAGAGTGACAAGGGGTCCACTCGCAAGGTTACACTGAACTGGAACTGATCTGGGACTGAAACTGGGTACTCAAGGAAGCATAGAACTGGATGGCTTCCGAATACAAACGCCAACGCAGCCCGGACATCCACAGGAACATATAACTGGTCGTTCCGAAGTGACTCACCAATGTGCTAGATTCAGGGGAAATCCGAGGTCTTCGACTAAAAACTGATGGGATATAATCCTACGCGATCCTCAACGATGCGATCAAGGTGCTGAAGTCAAGCATGTGAGGAACAACCACGCGGAGAGGCAATGATGACTCCTCTCAGAATGGTCCGTAGGCACTTACCACAGATGGTAATAAGTCCAAGGCGTAGGGACCTATGGGCCTATCCTCTGGAATAGAGGGGTTGTCGTCGACAGAGGGAGACCTGCAACTATCAAGGCAATGATGTTTTCTTGACAGGAGCGCGAGGTGAAGAACCGAAATGTGATAGTACTGGGGGCAGGACTGACAAACTGGGGGTGACAACTGGGCAAGTAGAGTGGGTGGACTCAAACTTCCTTTGTTCAGAGTATGATAATGGGAATGATCTGGCAGCATATGAAACTGACTGAGGGGAAAGGGATCATAGCTGTAATGGATCTGGGAGGGTAACTGGGCTGAGGGAGACTCAAGCTGGTATAAAATGGCAGGAGACTGCAGAATACTATGAACAAAGGTGACCTGATTGGGGGTGCTGCCGAGATGATCGATCATAGTGCCAGGAGGCACGGGAGGAGACTTCTTCATGGGTTAATGAACTAGAGAAGTGTGTGTAAAATGGTACTGTCGTGTGGATTTTATGAGCCTAGGACAGTTCATGCTCGTGGTTGCTTTCAATTTTAAGGAGTCTGAAAGCGATAAGAAGACTCTGAAGTGATGGAATGGTACTGTCGTGTGGATTTAACGAGCCCAGGACAGCGCATGCTCGTGGTTGCTTTCAATTTTAGAGAGTCCGAAAGAAAATAAGAAGACTCCAGGGGGTTGCTTTTTCGTAGATTTAGTCTCCAAGGCCCAAAGAAGCATAAAAGGATGCAATGAAGAACTCTTCTAGCCGGTGTGACTAGAGTATTCCTTTTTCGTAATTAGTCTACCGGGTCTAGAAAAGGGTTAAACTTATACCAGATAGACGCCCTTTCAGGTACTTTAACGAGCATGAAAGGAAGCAAGATTGCTCGGTGATCTTTTCATTCTTTTAGGAGTCAGAAAAGAGCTTAACGGAAACTCCCTAAGTGCCTTTTTCGTAAAGGACTTGTCCGGCCCGAAAAAGGAATAAAAGTATACCGAACAAAAGGAATGGCCAGGCAAGGAGGAAGTGTTCAATCAAGGATCAGTAATGATGACCAAGAACGAGGGTAGGGGGGAACACTGATGGGCCTCCTTGCGGGGTGAATGAAATGGTGGCAAAATAACGAGACATTTGCAGTATGACAGGAGTGAATGGCTCATGTAAAAATGTGGAACAATTCGATAGCGATCGATGTGGCACGCAAACCGAGGCAACAAGGTGTCGGGACACAATGTGGAAATTGTACCAAGTGAGAGTGAGAAATGATCTCAAGCATCATCACAAGCTCAGAAAAATGAATCCGGCGATATAAAGGGTGTCAAAAACGGGTAACGATCGATGTGGCACGCACACCGAGGCGACGAGGGCGTTTTGGAAAAAATACCCAAAAAATATGGGGGTGAGAGCGAGAAATGATCTCAAGCATCATCACGAGCTCGGAAAAATGAATCCGACGATATAAAGGATGTCAAAAATGGGTAACGGCCGATGTGGCACGCACACCGAGGCGACGAGGGCGTTTTGGAAAAATACCCAAAAAATTGGGGGGTGAGAGCGAGAAATGATCTCAAGCATCATCACCAGCTCGAAAAAATGAATCCGATGATATAAAATATGTGAAAAATGGAGAACGAGCGATGTGGCATGCAAACCGAGGTGACTAGTGGTGTCTGGACACAATGTTGATATTGGTCCTAGTGAGAGCGAGAAATGATCTCAAGCATCGTCACGGGCACGGAAATATGAATCTGGCGGTGCAAATGGTGCAAAAAACGGAGGTCATAAAGACTCCGGAATGGTAAAAGGTGAGCCCACCAAGCCAAGGATGCAGTGGTGAGGAGAAATGATGACCCGTGGGGGAAGAATACTAGGTGTATCAAAGCAAATCAAATCTACAAGTGATATGTGACCTCAAAAATGGTTGAGATCACAAGTGTGAAAAAGTGAGCAGGGTTAATGACTTGCCCCCATGCTATGTGCATGGGGTTTGTGATTATGGATCACATATGTGTGGGTTTGAACAATGGGTTCATTGACGTGCTGAGATAGATGTGATAGGGAAGGTTCAAAATGATTGATCATGCCCCCTATCCCAGGGTCGAGGGAATCTACTATGCCCCTTGACTCAGAGGTGTCAAGGTGGTGCTCTATAATGGCGGGGTCGAGACCGGGCATCTCAGTATAGGACCAGGCAAAGACATCATGGAATTCCTGGAAGAGTTTTTGGTACTCCTCAATCTCTTGTTTACTGCAGAATGCTCCTAAAGTGATGAGTTCAGGGGCACATCCTGGAGCAGCGATATCAACTTGGATGATGGGTGAGATGTTGGCCATGTTACCTTCCTCGAAGGCATCAGGAGCAGGAATAGGGTCCTTGAACCAATCGACCTTGGTGGGGAGGAAGTCTTTGGATTCAACCGCGTATTGGGTAGCGGTGCTAGAGGAGGATTCGTCTGGGATGAAGTAGGAACGATGATGCATATCATCCCAGGGATAATCCGGGGCGGTAAAGGCCTCAAGAATCTCCTCATCAGTACGGAAAGTTTGCATCGTCAAATCGGTTGACGAGGGGGTAGTGGTTGAAGAGATCATATAGATGATATTAACCTCTCCAGAAGGGGGAGAAACTGGGGGGTAGATTTCCTCAATGGTGGTTGGTGCCGTCTCAAGATCCAGATTGTTCATCTCATAGAGAGCTGCGCTATAATCCGGGAGATCGGGACAATGATGGGAGTAATGCCCGTAAATACCGCATATGGCACAGGGGTGGTTAGTGCGTAGGGACTTATCTTTAGGCTTGGGAGTGGGGTTAAGTTCGATAGTTGGGATGTTGGGGTCATCATCGAGCATTTGCATGTGCTTCTGTAATGCTGGTAACTGTGGGCATTGGTGGGTTGCATGGCCCAACTCGTCGCATAATGAGCATTTGGGAGGAGCACGAAATACTGGGGGGTTTTTGACTGTCTTAGGAGATGGTACAGCAGTGTAAGGTTGTGGACCTCTGCCCCCAGTGGGTTTGGTAGTAGGAGGTGGAGTCATGGAGGACGAAGGGGTAGAGACACCGGGAGGTGGCTGAGAGGTAGTAGCCATGGGTTGCACCGGTTGGAGGACGACATCTGGTGTCGGCGGGCGAACGGGAGGCGAAAGATACCATACAGGTAATCCCAAAGTTAACCCCGGGAGACTAAGGGTAGCCATGACCGGGGCGCTTACTACTCCCGATGGAGGAACTAGGAAGGGGATCGTATGGATAGGTGTAACACCAATGTGGCTAGGTACCAATGGTGGCTTAGGCAACAAGGGTGGTTGATTGTTAGGTGGTTGGTTGTCGTGGGACAAGGTACATAAGTCAGACACGTACGTGGGGGCCGAGGGAGGCGGAATAGATTGGAAGGTGGAAGTCATCGGCGCGTCTGAGTAGACTTCAGGCCCCGTAGAGGAAATAAACGAGGTGGTGGCACGAGAAACAGGTTGTTCAACCATGGGGAGAACATTTTCAGGTACCGCGGGAGCGCTGGGATCATAGTAAGTAAGTTGGTCGATCTTGACCACGCGTCCATCATGGGGGAACATCATGGTACGAAAGACCGAGGAAGCGACCGCCCACATAGCATACATGTAGCTGCGACCGAGTAAGAGGTTGTAATCAAGCTGGGCATTGATGACCTCGATATCGATGAGGACGGTTTTACCACCTAACTGGACAGGGACATTGGCTAGGAGACCTTGGGGCTGAGCCGAACGTCCGTCGTAGGCGCGTAACGCAGTGGTTGACTGCTGGAGTGTAGGGGATCCCAACTTCTGCCATACGAATGTAGACATAACGCATGTGGAGGCACCCTCATCGATGATGCATCGATGGATGACAAGATTCCGAATGGAAACAGAAACTTGGAATGCTAAGGTGGAAGGCAGGCGTGGTTCGGACTGGTCCAAATCAAATGCCATCAAATTCAAATCATTTGGGTCAATCCCCCCAATGGCGGAGAGTAAAGTCTTGCGCTGGGAAGGGCAGTTCTTCAAGACTTCTAACGCAGACATGGCTGCGGGAGATTGGGCTAGGTCATCTACAATGTTGTAGTTTGACGCAGCACGCGCATTGGGGTTGTTGTTGATACGGCGAAGTGGGAAACGAGCTGCTTTGGGAGCGCCATCGACCGGTGGGGGAGGGATACGTAACGCTTGATCAGTGGGATGAGCGTTAGCGGTTTTATCAGCGGGAAGGGCTTCAGCGGTGGAGCCATATTGGTTCCGACGGGTCTGTAGGTTGACATCATTGGAAGACATCATCAACAAGTGATGGGTACCTGAGTCAAACATGGGTTGATCAGGAGCAGCGTATGTGATCTGTTGTTGTTGGGGTTGTGCGTTAGCTTGAGGGGCCAACGGCTGAGTGTTCACCACGCCTTGGGTTGGTAAGGGGTTTTGCAGCACCAAAGGTTGCTGCTGAGGTTGTGGGGGGTTGGGCGGTGCTTGAGGAGCCGCATGCCCTTGGCGATGGGCATCATCAACCCAAAGTTGTCGAGCTCGCTCCAAATGTGGGCAAGTATGGGTGTAGTGGCCATAGACCCCGCAGATAGAACAAGGATGGTTTGTTCTCAAATTAGGGTTTTTAGCCTGCTTGGGCGGGCGATCAGGGTTTTGGTTAGCGGGGGCCACGTTGTTGTTGTCGGGGGGATTAGCCGGTTGACCGGCTTGATCTGCAGGTTGGTTGTTCCCACGATTACGGCCTTTGTCGCGGTTTTGTTGGCCCTGGTTGCGTTGGTTGTTCTGGTTTTGCTGCGTATTTTATTGGGCGTAAACTTGCCCTTGAGCAGCAGGTGGGTTTTGAGGTTGTGCAGGAGCGGGAGCAGGCTGCGGTGGATGGTATGTAGGTGGAGGCTGCGCAGGTGCGGCACCTTGAGGAGGTTGCTGATATGTCTGCGGAGCAGGTTGTGGATTCACCACAGGGGATTCCTGTGGCGGGTAATAAGCTAGTTGGGCTTGTGAAGGCGCAGGAGCTGGGGCAGCCTGCTGATAGTAGTAGGGCTGAGGTGCGACTGGGGGGGCATAAGCAAGATTCGCAAGACCAAAGCATTGAGGAGGACATGAGGGTCCATGGTGATGGTGATGTGTCATGGGAGCATATGAGTTGGTGGCCCCAGACTGTGAGGTGGCCCACGAAAGGTCAGGGCCCGGGGTAGGACGTGCTATGGAAAAGGGTTGAGGATGCGAAGAAACACGACCAATGATGCCGTCTGCAGCGTGGGATGCCCCCGGAGCGTCATGCTGGGAGGACTCACCGCGAGGGGCGTCAGGTATAATGGTATAAAGGTAACCCGACTGGGCGTAAATGAGGTCGAACTGCTGTGCCTTAAGGATGGCCTCTTCTTCAGACTGGGGTCTTTCTGATGCTACATCCTTAGCAATAACAGGGAGAAGGGATTTGAGGAACCAATCTAGGAAGATACGGTCGTCTAATTTAATCTTGCATAAGCTACGGCGTCGACGCCATTCATGGATGTGGTCCGTGATATGGGTAGCCGTGTTTTGTCTGCAGGATAGGAGGATCTCAACGCCCGCGTCATAGCGGACAGGCAACTGGAAGAATTGCAGGAAGGTCGAGGAAAGGGAAGCAAAGGTGGCATGGGTCCCATGAGGTTGCTCGATATACCACTTGGCTGCAGAGCCAGTGAAGGTGCGCTGTAAGAGACGGAGGCAAACAGAGTCATCCACTATGGAGTTAGAGGAACACCATAGGTGGAAAGACATGATATGATTTTGTGGGTCCTCACCGGCCTTGCCCTAGAACTTAGGGATGTCAGAGGGGAGCTTGGTAGGCATATGAGGCCACGTAGGGTCGTGTCGAATAGGGTCGTTGGTCAATCTGGCCAGGTCAGGTAGGTTGAGGCTAGCCATGAATGGCAAACTGGAAGAAGGATGTGACACAGTAGTGGGTTGGACCAAGTTGGGGCCAATGCCCCCAAGTGGAGGGACAGGATTTGGGATGGTGCCCCCAAGTGGGGGAACTAAGGTGGTGGAGGATGGTCCAGCACCACCATGGGTAGTGTGAGCCACTGATGTAGTGGGGATAGGTATTCCCGCTGCGGGAATAGGTACTGTGAGGGGAACAGTAGATGAGGGTCCCATGGAGGGCATACCCAAAACAGGTGTAGTAACTGGTGTAATGGTGGATGTGCCACCAATGGTCTCTATCGCAAACGGAGTGGAAGTCGTGCCAGCCATGGGGCTAGTAGGGGCAGTGTAAATAGGGTTCTCAGACTCTTCGTTAGAATCGGAGGTAAAGTAAGGAGCGTCACTATCTGGTGACAGAGTCCTACGTCGCTGACGAGTGGAGTCAAGTGACAAGGCTCTAGATCTGTGATGAGTGGTATCAACGGATAATGATCGGAATCTATGACATGTGGTGTCAAGAGAACCGTGCTGTGGGGGCTCGCCCCTGAGGCGCCGAGAATGTCTCGGGGACTCAATGGTGACAGATGGTGTCAAATCTATGTGGGTTGAGGTGAGTATAAAAACAGCTCAAAAAAGGCCTAATGCAACTGAGTGTGCAGAAGGAGAGCTAAAAAACAAGGCACTCAGGCCAACAACCAACTCAAAACACCCACTGCAACAGCTGTGCTACAATAGGTGGAGTGTCAACAAAGATGGTCAGAATACCAACAAGCAGCAGGTTTCCTAAAAAGAAAAAATGGTGGACTCACTAGACCAAAGGGAGGTAAAGGAGCATGCAAACACCTAACTAAAAGTATTCTGACTCAACTAAACATATCCTTTGCAAGGTGATGAAATCCAAGTCAGACAATATGAGTAGGAAAGCCAAGTGGCTATGATATCCCCCTACCGGGAGGGATACCGGGTAGTCAATCCTAGAAGAATGGCAACTAAGATACCCCATTCATGACACATCCAGAAAGGTGAATCTGTCGTTTAGTTCGTTGACCGCAATACCCCTATACAGGGATATCCCGCGAACCGCGAAAGGTAGCCCTTCGGTTACTGAATGGAGTGCGGTATTCCACTCAGGCCTCCGGAACCAGTCTCCCGACTTCAACCCTCCTAAGGGAGAGGCCCTCTGATAAACTGGTCGTGACCGTGCCAAAAAGTACTAGGGGATTTTGGTTCCCTATTTGGACAACAACTATGTCTCAAGTGAAATAACCGAGGGGTGTTATTGGAAGCCTATCCCCCCGATCCTACCTAACTACAATGATTCTTTTGTGTTCCCCAAGTGGGGTTAGAATGTTGGTTCAATTAGGTACTTTTTAAGGCTCACTTGATTTATGTGACAGAGTGTGTGTTCGTGAGGTGATGAACCCAAAATAGAAGTGCCACAAGGGGGACAACTTCTAACTATCAATAATGCTGAAATTGAAACTTTTAACTTGCAAAATTTTCTGAATTAAAAATACTGAAATTTTAAAAAGATTCTGTAAAGGGAACAGAAATTATGTTGCAGAAAGGCTGTAAGGAAGTGAGCTGCAGGTAGGACAGGGGGCTGTTCAGATGCAGAAAATATTGCAGCAAAAGGGGCTGGGCTCAAAACAGGAAAAATGCAGAAATCAGACCGCGGGTCTGTGGTGAAACAGAACAGGAAGACCGCGGGTTTGAGGGCAACAGTGGCGGTCAGGTCGTGGCTTTCGGGCCAACAGACGCAGTCGGGACGCAGAAAATAGGGAAAAAGACGCAGTCGGGTCGCGGCAAAAGGGCTAACAGACGCAGTCGGGACGCCCGAAAGAGGCAAAGAGCCGCAGTCGGGACACGGGAAAATGGCCGACAGGCGCAGTCAGATCGCAGCAAACAGGCGGATTAGCTGCAGCCGGATCGCAGGTAACAGACTTGAATCCGCCGGCAGGGCGTCGGAAACCGTCTAAGAGCCGTGGTCGGGTCGCAGGTAAAGGCCTGAAAGACGCGGTCGGGACGCGACTGCGGAGGGAAAAAGCGCGGTGTGCGGCGGCCGAAAGGGACAGCCGAAAAGAAAAAATTGTAAACGAAACCAGAAATTCAAAATCTAGGGGAGTCACCAAAACTGTAGCTAGGGTTTTACCCCTAGCTTGTGCAAATGAGCACCTACTAAGGAGAATGGACTCCTTAGTAGCAGTTCAGTAAATGTAAATAATTAAGCTGAAACAGAAATTAAATTACTTCTAAAACATGCATGAAACATAAACAACAAATTTAAAGAATGGATTTTTGTATTGATATTACCTTCAATGTGAAGGTTTGATGAAGCTCTTTGCAATGTCCAAGAGGATGCTCCAAGCTCCAATATGCTCCTTCTCTTTCTCCAATGGTGGGAATGGGCCAAAGGTGGCTCTCAAGGTGAAAGTAGTTCAATGGTGAACTAGGGTTTCGAGAGAGATTTTGGCAGAGTAAGGGTGCTTGTGATTGTGGATATGAAATAAGGGATCTCCATCACCTATTTATAGTTTTTTGGTGGTGGAGTGCTGACCCATGGTTTTAGGAAACACATGGTTTTGTGCAGCTGTATAGGGTTTTTTCCTCCTTTTCCTCATTATTTTATATTTTTTATTCCCTTTTTAGGGGATTTTTGCTATTTTTGGAGGAAAAAGGGGTTTTTAGCCTTTTTTAGGCTATTTTGAGGGTTTTGTGGCCTTTTGGAGGCTTTTAAATGGGAGTTTTTGGGATTTTAAGGGAAATATGGTAGGAAAATGGACAAATGAGCCATATAATGTGGTAGATGAGGTAGTGAACACTTTTTGGGTGTTAACAGTTGTGGATGCCTCTTTAATTTTATAAGTTATCATCATATACTGTGGATGTGTCTTATATCTTGCAAATCTATACTTGATCAAAATATTATTGTAAATTGTCTAAATGAATCCTAAACAAACACCCATCCCAATCCACAAAAACACTCAAAAAACACTTAAAGAGCCTTAGTAACTCTTTGTAGGGTCTACCCCCCTTGGCTTTGTTAGGAGTTAAGCCTAAACGGAGGAGTCGGGATCAGGTGACAACACCTGACTCTTTGCTTTCCCCCAAGGCCACACATTCCAAAAGCAACTTCAAAAGATTTACGTTGTTGTGTGCACATCGACGGGAAACACATCCCTAAGGATAGGAACTCTATCAGTCATCTAGTACTGATCTTCCATCACCCCTGGACATGAATCCATCCCTAAGGATAGGAACTCTATCAATCAGCAAGTACTGATCTTCTGTCGCCTCTAGATGGGCATCCATCCCTAAGGATAGGAACTCTCATTCTCTCTTTTGAGAGAGGTCTCTCTGGAACACACCAAGGTTGTCTCGAAAGTATTCAAACTTTATGTGAGGTAGAGGCTTAGTCAGCACATCAGCAACTTGTTCCTTTGTAGGAACATACTCGAGCTTCACAGCTCCCTTCTGCACCATATCCCAAATATAGTGGAACTTGATATTGATGTGCTTTGATCTATCATGGAACAAAAGATTCTATGTCATCTTGATGCAACTCTGGTTGTCACAAAGTATATCTGTAGCATCAATCTCTGCATCAAACAATCCTTCCAACATCTTGCGAAGCCACACTGCTTCGCTACAAGTTGAACAAGTAGTAGTCACTCCCTCTGAAGCATAGCTTTCCTGAGCAATATCCTCCCTCTACATATTATACTCCCTGCATTGGGACATTCTTCATTGGAGTGAATGGTAGCCTTCTCTTATGATGATCTTCTGTGTATCCATCTATGTCATCTTTCAAGGTCGCTAGATACCAAGATATTGAACTCTGTTGCATGTTCTCTCTTCCACCCATCATGAGCTCCTCCTTTTCAACCTTGTAGCAAAGGTTGATATCTCATCACTCTAGGTGATCATCCTATCCCATGGGTGCCTTCTAAGCCCATACAAAGTCTTCTTCAATATGCACACATGTGGTTCTCTGTAAAGAGTCTTGAGTCCTGGAGGTTGCTCGATACCATCTTCTAATTCGATTACACCATCTATCTAGTGTAATATTCACCATTGAGGAAGTGTTTCTGGCCACTAGAGCAACATCTCATCATAGTCGGCTTCCCCCTTTCTGAGAAACCCCTTGCTTTGTACTTATGTAGTAAGTCTTGATTTCATAAGTCTTGTTCTTTGAAACAAATCTCATCATTATTCATTTGTAGGTGTTCAGGATATTTCCTACAAGTCAAATTCAGTTGCATGGTTAGAAACATTTCATAGTTTCCAAAACATATTAATAATTACAGATTCTTATGCATAGTTCACACAGTCATGCAACTATCGTAGCCAATGCTACAACATTCATCCATATACCGTATTCATACGGTAACTTTCTAGATTCCTTCCATCTCTACCAGAACATTATTAAGAGCGTGCACTACTCCCAATATGTCAGCAAAGAGGTTTCATTCTAGATAAGTAGCAATGGAATGTTGTATAGCACCATAGGCCACTTACCCATCACAGGCATATGAATAGTATTATGTTCATCATTGCAAACATTCTAACATGCATAATACACATCCTAAATCTAGGAACATAAATATGTACATAACTGGACAATACAGGAAATGACAATTCAAATACTTATCTTTGTTTGTTTGGTAGGATCTCTCTGGATCCTAGTGTCCTTGCAAGAATATCTAACAGTGTGCTCCACTCCATCATCTGATTCTGAGGACCTGTGTCTTTATTGCTCATGATCGGAAATATTGAGCAAATAGTCTACACCATAGATCACGTGTTCTTTGTACTAGAGTAGACTCTGTGTGTCCCTCCTTCTTCAATTCAAATCACGACTGCATCCCTTCTTATCTAATGCTGAGATAGATAAGACGTTCTTCTATCTTCCTGGTTTGGATTAAAGTACATATTATTCTTTGTCTTCTATGGTTTTGACTTCATCATCATATTCACTATCTTCGGCTGCATGAGCATGAAATATTTTATGCTGCTTCTTATGTAGTCCAGATTTGAGTGGACAATATCTCGCAATGTGTCATGTTTTGTAACAGGAATAACATTCAACTGAAGAAAGGTCTTTCTTGAACTTCTTTCTCTTCTGAGGTCTTTGAGATCTACTTGGAGAGTCCTCATGGGAATGTACATCGTTCTTCCTTTTTCTTCCACCTTTGGCATGGGTTGCCAAAGCTTGATCTTCATTGTCATTTAGTTTCTCCTCTCTTACCGCTATTCTCTCTTCTTCTTGAACACACTCTTCCCATAGTTGTTTGAATTGGATCAGTTTATTTCTAGCGCATATGTCACAAACAAATGGTTCCCAATCTCTGGGGAGACCATTCAAAGTAGTCATCACAACTACAACATCTTCTACCATGTCTCCAATAGCTTCTAATTGTTCTTTGATCTGGGACACTCTGGAGAAGTATGAGTGCATGGACTCAGACTTCAAGATCTTCACTCCCTTGAGTTGATTTCTCAAGGTCATCTTCCTATTAATGTTCTTCCCTTCAAATAGGTTAGTCAAGGCATCGAACATTTCTTTTGGAGTCTTCTTTGAAGACACTTGATGGATCAAGTGATATTTTATAGAATCAACTATGATCCTCTTTGCCTTGACCATATTCTTTTTATGCCTTGCTTTGGCTTCATCTCCCTTTGATTCTGTAAGTCCTTCCTTTATAAATCCTTCTAGATCATGTTCTTCAAGAATGAGCATGACTCTATATTTCCATGCCCTCAAGTTCTCAGCTTCTTCAAGCTTCTCATCAAGCTTGGTATTGTTTGTCATTTTGATAATATGAGAACCTCAAATGGAAATAGAATAGATATAGTGCTTACCAGTAAAGTTGTCCTTCTGAAAAACTGCTTCTACCTTGACCTAGAGTTTGATAGAGAAACCCTAATTTTCCAACTTTGGGATCTTGAAGAATTGACTGGATGAAAATATGGTCTTTCTCAAGGCGAGTTGAGAAAAGTACTCTTTCTCTCAAATCTGTGAGCAGATCTTCCAAAACATTGATGCCCTAGTTCTCCGGGTTGTAGTCGTTGACCCAAAAATGAAAATTCTCAGAATTGAAATCTACTTCGACAAAAATATGCGACCTAGTGAGGATAATTAGATGCACCCTCTTTTTCAATTGATCTATGGAGGGAGCCCCCAGAACAAGAAACCCTAGTTTCTTCAATTTCTGCTGCAGATTTGTCGAGTCTTAATTCTGATGTATCTCTGAAATTAATGCTCCTCGAGGTCTAAAACTTCGTCCTGTGATATTCTGATTTTTCCTCTATCCAACTCCACGGGTTAGAGTAGTACTGGATTCACCAAATGGAACTTATGCTAAGTTTCCCAAGATGATCTGTTTATGGACTGTTTCAGTATAGAGAACTTGTACGGACTACCACGTGTCATTGTTTCATATTCGGGTTCTGAAAATCGCACCCGAAAAACTACAGTCCATGCACTTTTTGGAACATCTTACGAAATTTGATTTGGATCTCCGTAGCCCGAGATATAGCATTTATCCCTAGGTCACCTATTTAAAACTGAATTTTGGAGGTTGAAACCCTAATTTGCATGGTCTTATCTCCTAAAGTACAGCGAATATGAGGCTGAAACTCACACACAAGGTACATGGATATTTCATATTCGGCATGTCCAAGTTTCAGATCTTGAACCTTCGCCAAAAGTGATTTATAGCAAAAATTCCAAGATGACTAGTTTCTGAAAATGGAAACCCTAGGCAACAACTGCATAATGTTTTCTTTCATGCCATCTCTGATGCCATGTTAGTTTTTACTTGTTTAGCATAATAACATTAAACAATAGGATCACTGAAAGAAAGACAAGCACAACAAACACAAAGAACACAAAGTTTCTCTTGGGGAAACCACAAGGGAGAAAACCCCGGCAAAACTTCCTCAATATAGAATTCACCAAGTACAAGATAAAACCCCAAGACAAAACAACTTCTCTCCTTCACTTGTGTGAATTCCTCTCTCTCCTATGTGGCCTTGAGTGAGTGAGGTGAGTGTTACAAATGAGCAACTCAAACTTCTATTTATACTTTACAAGTGACTTGACCTTTTTACTAATTAGGTCGGCTTGACTCACCTAACTGGGTTGACCTGTACTTTTATAATAAAATATTCTTTATAGATATTTCCAGACCGACCTAATAAGTTAGGGTTTTACATAAACTCTTTCAATGACTCTTACATTATTAATTACATCAATGACATCTCCTGAAGGAGGAATACAATAATACAATAGACAAATACATTTAGAATATCTTCCGCAGTTACATTTCTTTAACAGGAGGAATCAATAGTAAGTAGATGCTGGAGAAATTGTACTAGAGTGCTAGACTCTTGATGTCCATTCTTCCAAGACAAGTGTGACAAGTTGGAGCAAGATGAATCCATCAGAAGGGATCTACAACACCAAGGCTATGGTTGTAATTCTTTCTGCTTTTTATAATACAATGATGCATTTCCTTTCCCATATTTGATTGTTAATATCATTTATAGTGAATTTCCTTGGTCATTTACTTAGATTAGTCAAGTTGTTTGTAGTATAATCCACTTGTTCTTTGCTTGTGGTGAATCTCTTACAGGTTCTTCGTTCGAGGAGTTGGATTGCAACAGTTCAAGGACAACGAGGACAAACTTCGTTCAACAGGTAAATCTTTCCTTCTTTGTTTCTCATCAAAACTTGATTAATTTAGGAGAAGGTATGCATTCATTGTCTCGTTTTGTTCTAGATCCGAACAATTCGAACTAGGGAGGTCCACTTGTTGTTGAGTAGAGTTGTCATTGATGGCAACATTAATGACAAAGAAGCTTGAGGACATGATGATATCAAACAATGAATTGAAGTATTGATGACATGGCAGTGATAAGACCCCAAGGTGATGGGATTTTGCACACCTAATGGGCCAAATGACCCATTCTGTGGTCATTTGTAGCTTGATGAAGTCATGAATCCGACAATCTAAATGGAGGTAAGATGGTGATGCCCTAAATGTCCTTGGACCCACAATTTGGTCTTTGAGCCTACGAGTTCGCTCTTGATGCCCTTAGGGAGATTGGCTTCTATAACGAAGTCCTTGACACTCTTGTGCTATGATGAAACCCACAAAATGGTTCTTAAGCCCATATGAATGGTGAAGAAGCCTTGAACCCACAAAATGGTCTTTAAGCCCACAAGTTTGTTGAAGAAAATTTAAGGATGAAGGACCATGTTTTTGCAAATAATCCCGTCATATGATGATAGCCCTTGTCATGTCATTTCCAACAATAGGTGGCACGTCACGTGGTTCTTCACGGTTGAATAGATATTAATTTTTTAAGTTGTGTGGCAATGTTAACCCCATCTTTTGGGTCAGCCGACCTAAGAAAAGAGGATTTAATCTTATTTTTTAATGAATTTGAAGGATAGGTCGGCTCCTAAAATATAGTACTTGAACTATATAAATAAAGTAAAACTCGTCTTATTGATTGTGAGTTAGTGGAGAGAAGATTGAGCTCTAATTTTCGCTAATACTGTAGCAGCTGCAGTGGACAGACAACTCTGAAATTTTCGGGCTGCTAACTCAGGAGAATTTTGGATACTGTAGCAGCTACAGTAGACAAGAATATTTTTTTTAGCTCTGATTTTTGGGTATACTAGCATTGGGAAACAACATACATACTGAGATAAAGGAGCAGTGATGTAGCAGCAGCAACAGGAGCAGCTACAACAGTGATTTATATTTTTGTTTTATCTCTTATGACGTGGTTGAAGACATGATGTGGCAGCAACATGATGAAGTTTTTGTTATCTCTGATTTTTGGGCAGCATGATGTGGACAGAATGAGAAGATGCTGGACAAGATGATGACAATGATATGTTTGATATTGTTTTCTGGGCAACTTGAAGTGGAGAATGTGCTTGTAATGACATGAACAGTTTCATGATGAATATGCTGGTCATGATCATAATGACATGTTGATTTATATATGAATTTGTGAACATGCTGGGCATAACAACAGAATGAAGTTAGGACAACAAAATGATGACAATGGAATATGAACAGAATGCTATGTTGGACAGCTTGACGATGTTTGTGTTGCTAGGGATACAGTATCGACAAATTGATTGATATTAGGGCAGCAATGTTGACAAGTCTGTTAGGAACCCATGTCTTTACTTTGTTAGTATATTTTTGTTGGACGCATATGCTTTGTAAGTCGTCCCGTAGTATTTGTTGATCAATATTTTATGTTATTGTTGTTGGCGCATATGCTTTGTAAGTCGCCCGTAGTATTGTTGATCCATAGTTTGTAGTGGCCCATGGTTTTGACCCATAGTATTGGCGCCTAGACTTAGTATATAAGTGTGTGTTGAGACCTATGAAGGCACCGTGAAGTTATTTGTATTGAGCTTGCTCATAGGAGGTTTCCCCCTCGAAGTGGCCTGTGATCAATATAAAAGTGATTCTGAGTTCTGTCATTTCTGATATTTCGCATATTCTTATTAATTAATTGTTGCAGGTGCATCACATCTAGTATCAGAGCACTTTCTTGGGCTCGCTAGGTGAAATTTCTGCCAAATTTTTTTCGCATTTGTTGCAGGTTCGAATTTGGGAATAATCCCTATCTGCTTAACTGTGGGAAGTACTTGGGCATAATTCCTAAAACTCATTGTGAGGAGTACCACAGGAACCCCGAAGTAGCTGGCCCATTGAGAGGACCTGCCAGCGAAAAGGGCAACGACCCCTACCTGATTGACTAGTTCCCACCCGTGAGGTAAACCAAGAGCTGTCGTTTGTGGCAAAGTGGTTATCAGTTTTACCTAAGCCGTGGAGTGAGGGGTACTACCCCAATACGCAAGTCGTCAGACAACATTGGTGGCCGAGTGAAACCCCTAAACTGTTAGGAAGCTGCACATACCCGGGGTCCATATCTATTTTCAGCTGAACTGTTGTCGATCACTGCTACGCCGTTTCAGATCCAGCCGTTCAGATCCATTTTGCACGCCGTTCTAGATCCAGCCGTTTTCAATCCATTCGGCGTCATTTCAGATCCCTTCCGAGCCGTAGCCGCTCCAGTTTTTTCTCCATATCTCCCTTGTTTTCACTCTGTTTCCCTTGAAATTTTCGGGGAACCCCTGTCATCCCATTCTGCATATTTCATTCCTGAGGACCCTATCCCCAATTGCCCTTCCCAAAGCCCGAAATCCCACATTTGTCTATTTTTAGGGTTTGCCATAACTTCCTCGGATTTCACCCAATCACCTTCAAATTTTACCACAGAGTTCCTTTCTGAATTCTGCTTCTTTGTTCCCCTCTGCCAAATTTTCCCATTCTTTCACCCCGCTTCTGAAATCCTCATTTTTGCTTCCCTGTCTATTCGACAGTGTCCAAAACCTAGTCAAACCCCAATTACCCTTCAGATTTTTTCCCAAGTCCAGATTTTTTTTTACTGAAGCAGTTTTTGTTTTTGTTTTCCTACCCAATCAACCAAAAAAAAAAAAAAACTCCTGGTTATGGTTGTCACCCGTGCAGGAGCAAAAACCATGGAAGACGCACTTGTAGCCATCCAAGCCAAACTCCAAGATCTGGATGAAAAATTTCTTGGCCTCCATCTTGAACATTCAGCTATGAACAACAAACGGTAGTCCGAGTCTTCATTAGACAATGGGTTCTCTTCTTCCAGCAATTTTCGTGGTCCGAAGCTTGATTTTCCTCGCTTCAATGGTACCGATCCAACTGGATGGATCTATCGTGCAGAACAGTATTTCAGTCTGCATAATACTTTTGATGTCAACAAAGTTCCACTGGCATCCTTTCATTTGGAACAGGAAGCTCTTCAATGGTACCGTTGGTACATCAAGGCTCATGAAGAGCCAAAATGGCCAGACTTTTGCCAGCACCTTTTGCAACGATTTGGTCCTAGTGCTTTTGATGACTTCACAGGATCCCTCACTAAACTTCGCCAAATTGGCACTGTGAGAGAGTATCAAACCGAATTTGAGAAACTAGCCAACCACACCGAAGGATTGTCTGATGACTTTTACCGGAGTTGTTTTCTCAGTGGTCTAAAGGATGCCATCCGCTCTGAGGTCAAAATTGTTATCTCCCAAATTGACCACCGTCATTTTGGTTGATAGAATGGGTAAAAAAATTTATTTTTGTGAGTCTTGGCCTTCAATATCAAAAAATCCCAGCTTTTCGGCAGTTAACTGAGTCTGTGAAAGTGGTTTCGATTCCATTCCTAAATTTTAGCCACAAAGTCAGTTTGAACTAGAACGCTTCATCCCTACAATATCAGGCTAAATCTCCAGTCATTATGTCATCTGTATATTGCAACATGCTCTGTTATTAAATAAATCCCGAATGCTCAGCTATGATTTGTCACTTGGCTGCCCTGTGAGGTATTTTCATTGTTGAACCATAACTCAAGAGGAATTTTCTGCTGAAATCGCGTGATCTTGCGGGGCGATTTTGACGGCCTTCCCGAACTCCAAATTCAGATCTGGAAGCACCAATGGATAGCTTATGATCTGTAGATCAAAATCGACTATTCAAACGTGCAAAACGGACATCGGACGGTTGAGAAAATCGATTTTTTCCAAAGGAAGTTTTTTCAGGAATCCTACAGGTTTCGGCAGCTTAGGCGAGCCCCACAGAGCTCATTAGCTACCGAAAGGTCTGACTTCCGGCGGCTAAGGCACGAAATCAGCAGAAAGCAACGTTTTGGGTTTAAATTTTTGAAACGGTTACAGCTTTCGGCAGCTTAGGCGAGCCCCACAGAGCTCATTAGCTGCCGAAAGGTCTGACTTCCGGCGGCTAAGGCACGAAATCAGCAGAAGAGTTAACTGTCGAAAGCCTGTTTTTGCCAATTTTCTCTAATTTCGCCCAGATCTCAGTTTTGTTCGCTGAACTAGCAGAGTAAAGGCTATAAAGCCACAGAACCAAGACTATTAGAAGGAGGCTCAAGTTTGGATACATTTGGGGCTATGTACTTGACTCTTTCTTGCTATATGAATCACAGTTTTCTTTGGTCATTAGATATCAGTCTGTCCACAATTTCCATTATTCTACATTTGATTCTATTCAATTCAGTTGTTCAAAACTGTCATCTTCTGATATAGCTCATGGAGGAATTAGATATTCTTTATATTCTTGTATGACCCTACAGCTCTGTATTTGGTTATCTTGAATGTCTTTCTTCATACCTTGATTATTTATTGTAGCTGATATTTGATTTCTCGAAGCACTGGCTTATTTAGAGGCATGGCATGTTGTCTCACTGCTTAGTCTTCTCAGTTATCCCATTGATCCACACTTCGATTATTATAATTTCTTAAGTTACCAAGCACCTTTGGTCTACAACCACAAAGGGTTTCTTGGAGTGATAACAAATTGGCGCCGTTGCCGGGGAACGGAGAGTGAAGCAAGCTTCCCTGGGAGACGACATAGTTTCAGCTTTTGATGATAGACAAAGGTTGAGCATTATATTGGTTGTAAACATCTATCTGGCGACTCCACGTTCAAAGACTCCACTGGGGAGGATCCTGTTGATAAAATATGAAGAAGCTCAAATCAAAGTCTAGGTATCAGTTCATTATTTTGCTTCATGAACTGTTGTTGTTCTTTATTACCTCTTTCATTCTTTTCCCTTCGCGTGTAAAGAGAATTATTTTCTGTTTTGTATATTCAGAAAATCATCATCCTTCTTGTATATATTCATCTTTAGAAGAGGAAATCCTACAGCCCTGCATTGTAGATGTAGATTCGGTAGCTTTACCTCAGCCCATTCACAAAGATGACCACTGTATTTCGTTGCCTTCAGAATCTGATCAGCCATGTGACCTTGAAAGTATAGAAATTGTTTCAGACCCTATACAGATCTCAGCCCCTCTTGTTATAATTTATGTACCTTGTCATGAACCCGTTAACTCTCATGATCAGCCCACAGCCTTTGAAGTTAAGATCTGGATGAAGATGTTTAAGCCTTTAAAGCTGCCCCTTCTTCTTCATCCTTATCCCGATGATTGTTATGAATATCTCCCTTGGTTTTCTGGAGAAAATCAAACTTCAGCTGAGGAACACGTGGAATCCTTTTTGGATTTTGTTGATCGTTTTCAGCTTACCCATGAAGATGTGGTCATGAGATATTTCTCCAAGTCTCTGATCAAAGATGCTGCTATATGGTTTAAAAGTCTGAAGGCTGATTCAATTGGCTCTTGGACCGAGTTCTCTAATGCTTTCTTGAAGTATTGGAGCAAGTACAAATCTTTTGATTCTTACCTTGCTGAATTTTATGCTTTGAAGAGAGAGCAGAATCAAACTTTGCATATTTTCAATCGAAAGTTTAGCCGCATATATCATGACATGCCTTTGGAGATCCGGCCTACAGAAACATCTGCTATGATACATTATGTTATGTGTCTTCATTCAGAACTTGCCCTTCTTCTGCTGGAAAGGGAGTCTTCATCATTAACCCAGTTGTTTGAAGATGCACAAAAGGTAGAGGAGAACATCCGTGCATCCAGGTGGATCAGAATGCAGGGTGACTCTGAAAATCTGCAAACATATGAGCAAGAAGACAGTCAGGACATTTCAGATTCCGAGTATGAAAGCAGTGGGTATGAAACAAATTTGTACCAGCAGCCCGAAGGTGAGTACATTTCAGATTTCGAGTATGAAAGCAGTGGGTATGAAACAGATTTGGACCAGCAGCCTGAGGGTGAGTACATTTCAGATTTAGAATCAGTTTCTTCAGTATGTGCAGAGTATTCCAGAGACAGGTATGACTATGAATTTTATGACCAGTTTGCAAATCAAGAAGCGCCTATGTTAATTGATGATTATATAGGTAACTACATATTTTCAGCTGATCCAAACTCATATGATATAAAACCTATTCTGTCACCATCTTGTGTACATTTTTCTGAGGAAGAAGTTATCATCTTTATTGATCAATCACTGATTTCGAGAAAACAAGAAGATGATCAGTCCTCTTGTAGAGAAACAATCATGGCTGAGCATGAGGCTGCCATAGATGTGCAACTGTTTTTCGAGGAGCATGTTACTTATCTTCCTTCTAAGGATCCAGTGGCAGCTTTCATGGACCTATGCTTTTCAGAGAACCTGGAGATTTCAGATTTCCTTAGCTTGCCAGTGTTTCCGGGTAAGTATGGTTTCCTAAAGGAACTCTTATTACTGTTGATTCATGGAAAATATCAGTTGTTGAGCAGTGATAGAGATAAAGTTTCTTCAGTCTTGAAATTGCTTGGATGGCTACTATGGAAATCAGCATTCACTTAACAAATGGTACAGCTGGTTAGTGTAGGAGTAGGAAATAAGCTCGCTGCCCGAGCATTTCTTTCTTCCAGTTTGCAGCAGAAATAATAGTTAACTTGGTTGAATAAAGGCAGGCTACAGGCAGACTACAGCAGGTTTGCAGAGGGAACAGTGGCACAGGCTTAATGACTCCATGCCCAATGCCAAAGGCAGCTTGATGACTCCATGCCCAACGCGAAAGGAAACCAGATGACTCCATGCCCAATGAAACACTAGAGTTTAAAGTTCTGTTTGAGTTTTCTCCAGGAAAGGCATTTGGTTCTGGGATTCTTGGAACCTCACTGGGAGGATTCCATCCCCGAGTAGGAGCCAGATGTTATCTCCCAAATTGACCACCGTCATTTTGGTTGATAGAATGGGTAAAAAAATTTATTTTTGTGAGTCTTGGCCTTCAATATCAAAAAATCCCAACTTTTCGGCAGTTAACTGAGTCTGTGAAAGTGGTTTCGATTCCATTCCTAAATTTTAGCCACAAAGTCAGTTTGAACTAGAACGCTTCATCCCTACAATCTCAGGCTAAATCTCCAGTCATTATGTCATCTGTCTATTGCAACATGCTCTGTTATTAAATAAATCCCGAATGCTCAGCTATGATTTGTCACTTGGCTGCCCTGTGAGGTATTTTCATTGTTGAACCATAACTCAAGAGGAATTTTCTGCTGAAATCGCGTGATCTTGCGGGGCGATTTTGACGGCCTTCCCGAACTCCAAATTCAGATCTGGAAGCACCAATGGATAGCTTATGATCTGTAGATCAAAATCGACTATTCGAACGTGCAAAACGGACATCGGACGGTTGAGAAAATCGATTTTTTCCAAAGGCATTTTTTTCAGGAATCCTACAGGTTTCGGCAGCTTAGGCGAGCCCCACAGAGCTCATTAGCTACCGAAAGGTCTGACTTCCGGCGGCTAAGGCACGAAATCAGCAGAAAGCAACGTTTTGGGTTTAAATTTTTGAAACGGTTACAGCTTTCGGCAGCTTAGGCGAGCCCCACAGAGCTCATTAGCTGCCGAAAGGTCTGACTTCCGGCGGCTAAGGCACGAAATCAGCAGAAGAGTTAACTGCCGAAAGCCTGTTTTTGCCAATTTTCTCTAATTTCGCCCAGATCTCAGTTTTGTTCGCTGAACTAGCAGAGTAAAGGCTATAAAGCCACAGAACCAAGACTATTAGAAGGAGGCTCAAGTTTGGATACATTTGGGGCTATGTACTTGACTCTTTCTTGCTATATGAATCACAGTTTTCTTTGGTCATTAGATATCAGTCTGTCCACAATTTCCATTATTCTACATTTGATTCTATTCAATTCAGTTGTTCAGAACTGTCATCTTCTGATATAGCTCATGGAGGAATTAGATCTTCTTTATATTCTTGTATGACCCTACAGCTCTGTATTTGGTTATCTTGAATGTCTTTCTTCATACCTTGATTATTTACTGTAGCTGATATTTGATTTCTCGAAGCACTGGCTTATTTAGAGGCATGGCATGTTGTCTCACTGCTTAGTCTTCTCAGTTATCCCATTGATCCACACTTCGATTATTATAATTTCTTAAGTTACCAAGCACCTTTGGTCTACAACCACAAAGGGTTTCTTGGAGTGATAACAAAAATGTTTTGTCCCAACACAATGATGGAAGCCCTAGGGTTGGCTAAGTTGGCAGAAGACAAGATTGCATCCCAACAATGCTCCAAGCCCACTTTTGTTCCCTTCTGAAATATGGGTTCTCAATGACCACCTATACCGCAGGCTCCTCGACCAACTCCTATCAAGCATTTGTCTGAAACAGAGATGCAAGCACGCAGAGAAAAGGGGATTTGCTATAATTGTGATGAGAAATTCACTCGGGGACATAGATGTGTTCAGCAAAAGCTCTATCTCTTGGATGTGGATTCTTCGCCTGCCTCTGAAATTGGTGACGAAGATCCAGAAACACTGGATGCTCCGATCAACATTCAGGAACCGCCTATTGACCCTCCGTCTCAGGATGACCAACCAGAGATATATCTCCATGCTTTAGCCGGAATCACCACCCCCCAAACAATGCGAGTCAGGGGCTACTTCAAGAAGCTTCCTCTTACAATACTCATTGATTCTGGTAGCACTCATAATTTCATTGACCCTCGGATCGCCAAACAAGATGATTGTTTCATCCATCCTTGCTCCAACTTTGAAGTCATGGTTGCCAATGGGGGCACCTTACCTTGCAAAGGGAAGTGTCGAAATGTGCGTATCTCTATGGGAGATTATACCTTGCGCTTTGACATGTTTTCCTTGACCTTAGGCGGATGTGATGTGGTTTTGGGCGCTCAATGGCTACGCACACTTGGCCCTATCTTATGGGATTTTGCTGAACTTTGGATGCAGTTTTCCCTCAATGGAAAAAAAACACATTGAAAGGATTACAACCAGGTTCTCTCAGCATCATCAGTTCACATCGCATGGAAAAACTCCTCAAGAAGAATTCACATGGTGTCATCGCTCAGCTCCATTCCATTCAGATGCAACCATCAGCGGTCTCCAATACTCCTTTGGATCTACAACAAATTCTGGATCGATATACAGGTGTCTTTACTGAACCAGTGGGATTGCCACCTTCCAGGCCAGAAAACCATCATATTCAGCTCCTTCTTGGCAGTGTTCCTCCCAACATCAGGCCCTATCGCTACCCATTTCACCAAAAAATGGAGATTGAAATCCTCGTTCGGGACTTATTGAAACAAGGTATTATTCGCCCAAGCACTAGTTCCTTTTCTTCTCCAGTTATTCTTGTCCGCAAAAAAGATGGTCATGGCACCTCTGCATTGACTTCCGAGCACTTAATCACCTCACCATCAAGGATAAGTTTCCAATTCCTGTTGTTGATGAGCTTCATGGGGCTCACTTTTTCTCCAAGTTGGATCTTCGTTCTAAGTATCATCAAATTCGGGTTCATGAGGATGATATCCCTAAAACAGCTTTCCGCACACATGATGGCCATTATGAGTTTTTGGTCATGCCCTTTGGCCTCACTAATGCTCCTTCCACATTCCAGGCCTTAATGAATAAAATATTTCGACCCTACTTGCGGAAATTCATTCTGGTATTCTTTGATGATATCCTCATCTACAGTAAAACATGGGATGAACATCTGCAGCATCTGGATCTTGTCATGCAACTTTTCTCTGACCATCATCTCCATGCCAAGCAGTCTAAATGTGTTTTTGGATAGAAGGAAGTTGAGTATCTCGGGCACATTATCTCAGCACAAGGGGTTTGCGTGGATCCTGCCAAAATCGATGCCATGAACAATTGGCCGCTTCCTCAGACACTCAAGAGCCTTCATGGTTTTTTGGGGTTGACTGGCTACTACCACAAGTTTGTCAAGGATTATGGGAAGATTGCAACTCCATTAACTGCTCTATTGAAAAAGGATGCTTTTACATGGACACATGCTGCTCAGTGTGCATTTGAAAAACTAAAACAAGCTATGTGTACTACACTTGTTCTAGCTATGCCCGATTTTTCCAAGCCCTTCACTATAGAGAGTGATGCTTGCGGCAATGGACTTGGTGCTATTCTCCTTCAAGATGAACACCCCATTGCGTTCACCAGCAAAGCCCTTTCAGGTAAGAATTTACCTGCCTCTACCTATGAGAAGGAAATGATGGCTATTTTGCATGCAGTACAGAAGTGGCGCCCATACCTATTAGGGAATCATTTCTGCATCAAGTCTGATCACCAGAGTCTGAAATATTTCTTGGAACAGCGTGTCTCCTCCCCGGCATAACAGAAATGGGTTAGCAAACTCATGGGTTATGACTATGAGATCACTTACAAGAAGGGTAAAGACAATATTGTGGCAGGTGCTCTTTCTCGCACATTTGATGCCCAAGGTTCTCTTTCAACTATTTCTATGCCTGTTCCAAATTGGTTGCAATCTGTTCAACAGGGTTATGTCAATGACTCTTCCTTATCTCAAATCATCCAACGCTTGACCAACAACCCTTCTGTTGTACCACATTACTCTTGGGATGGTGCTTCTCTGAGATACAAGGGTCGTCTGGTGCTTCCCCAGAGCACATATCTTCAACAGGATGTCTTCTATGAACTCCATGCTTCTCCATCGGCAGGGCACTCTGGGTTCCTCAAAACATATGAACGGGCACAGCGTAACTTCTTTTGGCAGGGCATAAAAAGGACAATTCAATAGATGGTGGCCGAATGTGATGTTGGTTGTGGAGCCAGATCTTCTAGTCTCATAGATGATATTGTATTAGCCGTGTTTGTACCCCAGTTCTATATGATGTGTAGGTGGACTGTACACTCACCCCAGCGGGGGGGGTGTGGGGGGGCATCGCCCCCCCACGGGGTTCCAGGGGGGACGGGGTTTTTGGGGCTGTTTTCGCCAGCTGTTTTGCGGGCCCATGGTTTTGGGTATCCCGTGGTATTTTCCCATTGTATTTCCCTTATAAAAGAAAGACATTGTAATACGGCTAGGGTTGTTGATGTATTAGGTTTTATGCATTGTAAAGATCTTTGAGATCTGGAGAGAGACTGTAAAACAGAGAAGAGGAAGTGCAGCGGTTGTGCTGCAGGTTGTATCCCTTCATCTTGCTGGACTGTAATAATAATAAGGACTGGCAAATTCAGTGTGGACGTAGCCCAAGTTGGGTGAACCACGATATATTTGTGTCTCTCTTGTAATGTGTATGTGTGATTATATTTGCATTTCTGTTTATTGTTATTGCTCTGCGATCATGTTTTTCTAACAATTGGTATCAGAGCCAAAGGTCTATTTGGTAGTTAAACCCGCAGGAAGCTAGGGTTTCTGGTTCGAGTGGGAGCAATGGCAGAAGAAGGAAAGTTTAAGGTCGAAAAGTTTAACGGCCAAAACTTCGGGTTATGGAAGATGCAAATGGAGGACTATCTGTACCAGAAGGATCTATACCTACCGTTGGGAGGAAAAGCAAAGTAGCCGACGACTATGAAGGACGAAGAATGGGTGGTTCTTGACAGAAAGGCTCTGGGAACAATACGGTTGAGCCTGGCTTCATCGGTGGCTTTCAATATCTCAAAAGAAACGACAACAGAGGGTTTGATGAAAGCATTGGGTAAGCTGTATGAAAAACCCTCGGCTTCCAACAAGGTATTTCTAATGAAGCGTTTATTTAATATGAAGATGCCTGAAGGTGGATCTGTTACTGATCATTTAAATGAGTTTAATACGGTTACAAATCAGCTAAGTTCTGTAAGTGTGAACTTTGATGATGAGGTTAGGGCTCTTCTAATCTTGTGTTCATTGCCAGAAAGCTGGAATAGCTTGGTCATGGCTGTAAGTAACTCTGTCTCTGGTTCAAACACCTTGAAATTTGATGATGTTATTGGTGTTATTCTTAGCGAGGAAATGCGAAGAAAAAGCACAGGTGAGACATAAGGTAATGCGTTGACCATGGAAAGCAGAGGAAGACAAAAGGAGAGAGGAAAGATCCAAGGTAATCGTGGAAAGTCTAAAATGGGCAGATCTAAGTCCAGACTGGGAAAGATAGAGTGCTGGAACTGTGGAAAGAAAGGACATCTGAAGAAAGACTGCAAATCTCTAAAGAAAAAAGGAGATGCACAGAAGGAAACTACCCAGGAAGCAAATGTAGCAGGTGATGTGTTACAAGATGCTTTGATTCTTGCATTAGATAATACTAGTGATTATTGGGTAGTAGATTCAGGAGCTTCATGTCATGCTACACCCCATAGGAAATACTTTCATGAGTATGTTCCTGGCGATTTTGGACATGTTTTATTGGGTGATGATGAGCCATGTAAAATTGTTGGAATGGGTAAGGTATCAGATATGGCAGGTGACAAGGATAGCAGGAGGAGTACCACAGGGTATGTGTTTACTGTAGGTGGAACAGCAGTAAGCTGGATTTCGAAACTACAGAAGGTTGTTGCACTTTCAACAACAGAAGCAGAGTATGTTGCCATTACAGAGGCTAGTAAAGAGATGATTTGGTTGCAGAGGTTTATGGAGGAAATGGGTAAGAAGCAGAAGGATAGCAGACTGTATAGTGACATCCAGAGTGCCATTCATCTTGCAAAGAACTCAACATTCCATTCCAGGACTAAACATATACAGCTCAAGTACCATTTCATACGCTCTGTTCTGGAAGATGAAATGTTAAAGTTGGAAAAGATACATACTAGCCAGAATCCTGCAGACATGTTCACAAAGGTAGTGACCAGAGAGAAACTGAGTTCGTGCTCAGTTTCAGTTGGCCTTCTAGCATGAAGGTGAAGAGAATAAATTTGCGAAGTCCAAGTCCAGCAAGTGCAGCAGCGGTGGAGTTGTTGTGATCAGTCTCCAAGTGGGAGATTGTTGGTTGTGGAGCCAGATCTTCTAGTCTCATAGATGATATTGTATTAGTCGTGTTTGTACCCCAGTTCTATATGATGTGTAGGTGGACTGTACACTCACCCCAGCGGGGGGGGTGTGGGGGGGCATTGCCCCCCCACGGGGTTCCAGGGGGGACGGGGTTTTTGGGGCTGTTTTCGCCAGCTGTTTTGCGGGCCCATGGTTTTGGGTATCCCGTGGTATTTTCCCATTGTATTTCCCTTATAAAAGAAAGACATTGTAATACGGCTAGGGTTGTTGATGTATTAGGTTTTATGCATTGTAAAGATCTTTGAGATCTGGAGAGAGACTGTAAAACAGAGAAGAGGAAGTGCAGCGGTTGTGCTGCAGGTTGTATCCCTTCATCTTGCTGGACGGTAATAATAATAAGGACTGGAAAATTTAGTGTGGACGTAGCCCAAGTTGGGTGAACCACGATATATTTGTGTCTCTCTTGTAATGTGTATGTGTGATTATATTTGCATTTCTGTTTATTGTTATTGCTCTGCGATCCTGTTTTTCTAACATGTGATACCTGCCAGCGCAATAAGGGTGAAACAACACTCCTTCCAGGATTGCTCGAACCCTTACCCATACCTACACGGATTTGGACAGATATTTCTATGGATTTCATTGAAGGGCTCCCTAAATATTCCGGGAAGACAGTGATTCTCGTTGTGGTTGATCGCCTCTCCAAATATAGTCATTTTTGTGCTCTCAGCCATCCCTATACAGCCTCCTCAGTCGCTCAAATTTTCCTAGTCCAGATCTTTCGTCTTCATGGCATCCCTTCTTCCATTGTCTCGGATCGTGATGTGACTTTCACCAGTCATTTTTGGACAGAACTATTTCGCCACACTGGCACCAAACTGAAGATGAGTTCAGGGTATCACACACAAACAGATGGTCCGACTGAAATTATCAATAAATGCTTGGAAACTTATCTTCGTTGCTTCACCTCTGAACAACAACATCAGTGGGAAAAGCGGCTCCCTCTCGCTGAATGGTGGTACAATACCGCTTACCACACTGCCTCTAAAATGACCCCATATGAAGCAGTCTATGGTCAGGCACCTCCAGTTCTTCTTCCATACACCCCCACCAGTTCACCAGTTCAAGAAGTTGACACGGTCCTTCGAAACCGCGATCAGATTCTTCACATTTTGCGGGACAATCTTCACATGGCAAGAAATCGCATGAAGCAACAAGCTGATCACCACCGTTCTGAGCGCACTTTTCAAGTCGGTGATATGGTTTTTCTTCATCTCCAGCCGTACAAGCAATCCTCCCTGAAACTCAAAGGGCGTCATAAGCTCACTCCAAATTTCTATGGGCCATATCGGATTCTTCAGAAGATTGGGTCTGTTGCTTATAAATTGGAACTTCCTCCTTCTTCTCGCATTCATCCAGTCGTTCATGTCTCTGGTCTGAAGAAAGTTCTTGGCACCAACATCAGTGGACAAACGATTTTACTCGAACTGGATAATGAAGGATCCATCCTTTTGGAGCCGGAGGCCATCCTCAATCGACGCACTCGTTAGCTTCACTCTCGCTCTATCACAGAGGTCTTAATTCAATGGCACGGCATGCAACCAGAGGATGCTACATGGGAACCACTCCTTCAAATTCAACAACAATTTCCACATCTAAAGCTTTGAGGACAAAGATTTTTTCAAGGGGGAGGGGATCTTAGGAACCCATGTCTTTACTTTGTTAGTATATTTTTGTTGGACGCATATGCTTTGTAAGTCGTCCCATAGTATTTGTTGATCAATAGTTTATGTTATTGTTGTTGGCGCATATGCTTTGTAAGTCACCCATAGTATTGTTGATCCATAGTTTGTAGTGGCCCATGGTTTTGACCCATAGTATTGGCGCCTAGACTTAGTATATAAGTGTGTGTTGAGACCTATGAAGGCACTGTGAAGTTATTTGTATTGAGCTTGCTCATAGGAGGTTGCCCCTCGAAGTGGCCTGTGATCAATATAAAAGTGATTCTGAGTTCTGTCATTTCTTCTATTTTGCATATTCTTATTAATTAATTGTTGCAGGTGCATCACAAAGTCAAGCTAAGTGGTTGTGGACTAAAATAAGATAAACCTACAGGCAGAACAGTGATAGGAGAAAGATATATTTGTGGACAGAATATTGTTAAGCAGAAGTGGTTACAGTTTGTTTGATGACAGTGATGACAACAAGACATGATTGGGTTGACATGGGTGTATGAACAGATCTATGTGTGATGATGTAATACGACAATTAATGAGATGTATGAAATGTAATATGAAGTTATGAACAATACAAGCAGGGTCTTGTATCCATTTTCTTGGCTAGGTCTAAGAATAACTAGGCTGGGTCCTAGATGATGAGTTGGTGCTCATTATATCAGTTGGTGCTGAAGTGCGTTGACTCATACAAAAACATTAGAATTATATTGTGTCTCTCTTGTGAAATGTGTTGATGATGATGTCTTTGATTTGATGAATGACATATGGATTTATAGTTAATATGATATGTTGATATAAGAATTGGTAATTGAAGTTGAAATTGAATAAAGTATAGGCTCACTGATTCACCCCCCCCTCTTAGTGAGCACTGTGTCTAACAATTGGTATCAGAGCAGGCCTTCTATATAAGCCTAACAAGCTTGAAGGGATCCTCAACACAAGTGAAAGGCAGATCATGGAGAATTATTCGGAAGATGGAATTCCAATGTTCAATGGGTCAAATTATGAGACTTGGAGTATCAGAATGAGAACCCATATACAGGCAGAGGAATTTATTATTTGGACAATTAAGGATGGTTACACTCTTTCAAAAGACAAACCGAAGGAAGCAACAACTAGAAAACTACATGAAGGAAATGAAAAGGAACTCAGTTTGATCATAAGTGGCTTATCTCAAATTGAGAAGGAAAGATTGAATGTTTGGGACTACATCTCAGCCAAAGATCTTTGGCTCAAGCTAGAAGAAGAATATCAAATAAGAAGTCAAGACAAAGAAAAGAAAGCCAAGACATCTGAAGATGAAGAACAAGAAAAGAAGGAGGCCCAAGCTACAAGCACTAGTAAAGATAAGAACTCTTCTATTGACAATAATTATGAAGTTGCTCTAGTAAAGGATGAAGAAGATGAATTATTAAAAATCCAAGAGGCATTTACAAAAACTCTATTGGATAAGGATGTCAAATCCAATATAAGGCTTAAGAAGAAGATTATGGGAGCATTTGAAAAATACCAAGAGGAGACAAAAGCCTTGTTCATGAGCTTGAAGGTCAAGAACAAAGACTTGCAAAGTGAGTTAGAAGACAAGAATCTTGAGGTCAGAAGATTGAAGCATGAACTAGGAAATGAACAAAAAGGGAGTGATGTGAATCCTAGAGAACTTGAAGAGACAAGATGGGCTAATCTTGACTTGAAGGTTCAGTTGGATGAGTACAAGAGAATTGAAGAAGTCTTGAAAAATTAGTTAGATGATAAGGATAAGAAAAATGAAGAGTTTGAGATAGAAGTTGTTGGACTCGAGAAGAAAATTGAAAAATCAAACTATCATGAGAAGTTCAACAATAGCTCCATCATGTTGGATAAATTATTGGATTGCCAAAGGTCTCCCCATGACAAAACTGGCCTTGGGTATAAAAAGGTAGAAGACAATCTAGAAGAAGACAAGTGGTTTCCAAAGACTCCAAAAGCTAGTACATCAATGACCAAGGATGCATCTCATATATCTGCACATGACAACAAAGAAGTTGGAAGATCACTAATGACTCATGAAGCTGCTCTCACTCATCAAAGCAATTCATTTGGAAGAAGAAAGACAACTCCAAGCCAAACATCAAGGTATGAAAATAGTTTTGATGGATATTGTTTTTCTTGCTCTAAATATGGTCATAAGGCTTTGAATTGTAGATCCCATGAAAGAAGAAGGGCTGGAAGTCCTAATGATAAAGTGAGATGTTGGACATGCAATCATATTGTACACGTGGCTACAAATTGTCACACATTAAGATGATTCAATTGTGATAGTGTTGGCCATAAAGCCAAGGAGTGTGCAAGTACAAGAAGACCATTCATGAGGAGATTAACATACAACTCACCAAGCAAAGCAAATGAAGAAGATGGAACAAGTTATGAAAAGACTGAGATCAAGAAGAAAGTATGGGTGAAGAAAAATGAAGTTGATGAAAGTGGCTGCCATATGGCAAGCCATACCTGAAGTCTTCTAAAGACTTTGAGTATGCCATGAGTTCATCATTGGAGAATGAACTCAAATGGCTAATAAAGAGTCTCCAAGATACAATCAGGTCCAAGGATCGTATAAATCAAGATATGCATGGTGATAGGGGGAGCAAAAATTATCTCATGATGATGAATGAAGGGAGCTGGTTATCGAGATTTTTGTCATTGTATGAAGACAACTCCTGGCATTCATATGAAAACTTGGGAGCATGTCTAGATGAATATATGGAGCAGGTTGAGGACTGGCTGAAACAGATCTTACTCACCTACAACAAGGCAACTTCTTATTCAAGAGCCTTGTGACATATTCCGAACAAGAGAAATGTGAAGTACAGGAGCACAAAGCAAATGATGCACCAGATTTTCCAATTCTATGGGGAAGGATTTGCCAATTCTTATAGCAAGGATTGAATTTCAAATGAACCTTAACTCGAGCAGAAACACGTTCTGCAAACATGATGACTAAATAAGTACTGTCTAGTCGTGTTTAGATATGATTGAGTCATTAGAAGGGAACCTGAAGGACTGTTTAAAGAGACATAGGCTAAAAAGAAGTGTCTTGTGACTTATCTCTACTGAAAATTTAGGGCTGATATATGATTATAAAACTGGGTGTGTGAGGGTTGTGAATTCAGCATATTGGGTCCCAAAAATGTTGTACAACAAGAAGCATGCACCTTGACAAGTCTATTGAAGCAGCAAAAGATCTACACTCAAGAAGTATGGTGTTCTGAATTCAGAAGTGTATCAGCTACATAAACTTGGGAAGCCACAGTAAAAGATGATTTGATCAGCCAAAAGCATCCAAATAGTAGCAAGATCACAATTGAAGATATTTTGGGTTACTAAAAAGAAGATCTCGGTTATGTCAAGGAGATGGAGCTGCAACAGTGTACAAGAGGATCAAATCTTAAAGCAGCCAGCTAAATAAAAAGCTGTGGTGGATACAATTCCATTTGATATGAAGATTCTGACTAGACTTACACTAAGTTGAAGAAAATGATGACTGGGATGCATACATAAACATCAATTCAGGTGTGAAGAAGAAGTGCTAAAGCAGCCCTGAGCCCTAGTTCAAATCAGAACAGTCCAAAGTCTTGATGATGGTGCATGAAGTTTGAAGATTTGAAGTATGATGATGAAGACTTGATTAAGGACATGGTTGATAGGGGGAGCAACCAGATCAATAAGATGTTAATGGTTTGGCTACTCTTATGTATATGCTTTGCATGACAACATCTTGGAAAGAATTTCTGAAGCATAAATCTCAGCATGATTGGGGAAGCAAATGAAGTATACACATGAAAAGAAACTTAACTAAGGAGTTTGATGAGCCATAGTACCTAAGTCTGCTCACTGTCAAATAAGCCAAAGTTACTTAAGTCTGTTTGGGAGGTTGATAAAAACGAAAATTTGAAGATCAGAAAAATCTTTTGCATGCACATATTTCTTTCAAAAATTCGGACACTTACAACAGTAAAGAGATTACCTCTTGTGGTCAAATCATCGAGAAAGATTATCAATAGAAAGAAGAAGGTGTTCAAGAAAATGAAACCTACAGTTGTTTGATATAGAAGCAGATCTATAGAAGAATAGAAGAATGTTGACAACATGAGATGACAACATCAAGCAAAGACATCAAGATCATCACATTAAAGAGAGTAATGAAACAATTTTTTTGGAGCATGTGTACTTTTTGAAGATGGCAAAAACTCAACAAAGAAAGTGGTACCCTATAATGATACAAAACCTTGATGATGTATACACATTTTCAATAATGATACATCTACAACAGTATGGAACTCTCAGCAAAAGACATGATGATAAGATGACATGTGGCATCCTGAGCAGAGATGGACCAGCAGATGTTGATGACTAGCTTGATCAACAATAGATCATTATGACTAAGTCAACCCCTGAAAATTATTGCAGCAGGACACTTCAAGCAAGTCAAAGATTTGGACAACATTCTAACTGTGGCATATCAGTTAGTGGGAGCTTGCTGGAAGCAAAAACATGATGGAGTAGTACAAAGCTTCATCTCTGTTTTGTCTAGAAGATTAAGGGACAAATTTGATTTGGTGACATGATGCATCAGGAGCAGCTAGTAGTACATTCTTGATAGAGGATAAATCTCAGTCATAAGGGGAGTTTGTCTAAATTTTGAAGATGGATCAAAAGCTCAGATCAGAAATTGACTTGGAAGAATTCAAAGAAAAAAATTTGGGCATTGTGAAGCCTTTAATGGCTCATTGACCCTTTGTCATTAATTTCAAAGGGGGAAAGAAATTGAGGATATTGCCATCAATGACAAAGGGGGAGTTTGTTGAGTAGAGTTGTCATTGATGGCAACATTAATGACAAAGAAGCTTGTGGACATGATGATATCAAACAATGAATTGAAGTATTGATGACATGGCAATGATAAGACGCCAAGGTGATGGGCTTTTGCACACCTAATGGGCCAAATGACCCATTATGTGGTCATTTGTGGTTGATGAAGTCATGAAGCCCACAAGCTAAACAGAGGTAAGATGGTGATGCCCTAAATGTCCTTGGACCCACAATTTGGTCTTTGAGCCTACAAGTTTGCTCTTGATGCCCTTGAGGGAGATTGGCTTCTATAACGAAGTCCTTGACACTCTTGTGCTATGATGAAACCCACAAAATGGTTCTTAAGCCCATATGAATGGTGAAGAAGCCTTGAACCCACAAAATGGTCTTTAAGCCCACAAGTTTGTTGAAGAAAATTTAAGGATGAAGGACCATGTTTTTGCAAATAAGCCCCTCATACGATGATAGCCCTTGTCATGTCGTTTCCAACAATAGGTGGCACATCACGTGGTTCTTCACGATTGAAGAGATATTAATTTTTGAAGTCGTGTGGCAATGTTAACCCCATCTTTTGGGTCAGCCGACCTAAGAAAAGAGGATTTAATCTTATTTTTTAATGAATTTGAAGGATAGGTCGGCTCCTAAAATATAGTACTCGAATTGTATAAATAAAGGAAAACTCGTCTTATTGATTGTGAGTTAGTGGAGAGAAGATTGAGCTCTGATTTTCGCACATACTGTAGCAGCTACAGTGGACAGACAACTCTGAAATTTTCGGGCTGCTAACTGAGGAGAATTTTGGATACTGTAGCAGCGACAATATCCAAGAATATTTTTTTTAGCTCTGATTTTTGGGTATACTAGCATTCGGCAGTGGCATACATACTGAGATAAAGGAGCAGTGATGTAGCAACAGCAACAGGAGCAGCTACAACAGTGATTTATATTTTTGTTTTCTCTTATGAGGTGGTTGAAGACATGATGTCGCAGCAACATGATGAATTTTTTGTTATCTCTGATTTCTGGGCAGCATGATGTGGACAGAATGAGAAGATGCTAGACAAGATGATGACAATGATATGTTTGATATTGTTTTCTGGGCAACTTGAAGTGGAGAATGTGCTTGTAATGACATGAACAGTTTCATGATGAATATGATGGTCATGATCAGAATGACATGTTGATTTATATATGAATTTGTGAACATGCTGGGCATAACAACAGAATGAAGGTAGGACAACAAAATGATGACAATGGAACATGAACAGAATGCTATGCTGGACAGCTTGACAATGTTTGTGTTGCTAGGGATACAGTATCGATAAATTGATTGATATTAGGGCAGCAATGTTGACAAGTCAAGCTAAGTGGTTGTGGACTAAAATAAGATATACCTACAGGCAGAACAGTGATAGGAGAAAGATATATTTGTGGACAGAATATTGTTGAGCAGAAGTGGTTGCAGTTTGTTTGATGACAGTGATGACAACAAGACATGATTGGGTTGACATGGGTGTATGAACAGATCTGTGTGTGATGATGTAATATGACAATTAATGAGATGTATGAAATGTAATATGAAGTTATGAACAATACAAGCAGGGTCTTGTATCCATTTTCTTGGCTGGGTCTAAGAAAAACTAGGTTGGGTCCTAGATGATGAGTTCGTGCTCATTATATCAGTTGGTGCTGAAGTGCCTCACGGTTGTAGCCGTTGACTCATACAAAAACATTAGAATTATATTGCGTTTCTGTTGTGCAATGTGTTGATGATGATGTGTTCTATTTGATGAATGACATATGGATTTATAGTTAATATGATATGTTGATATAAGAATTGGTAATTGAAGTTGAAATTGAATAAAGTATAGGCTCAGTGATTCACCCCCCCTTCTCAGTGAGCACTGTGTCTAACACTTGTTTTCACACTCGTAGACTTATCCGCTAACAACCGTTGTTATGCTAGTTTGTTGGTATTTTTCAGATCTGATATAACATGTATAACAGTCAAATCAACAAGTTTAAAGGCCTAAAAAAACAAGGAAAAGGTAGAGGTTTGACCCATAGGGGGTTCAACATCTATTGGAAGAGTTTAAGCAGGTCCACCATCTATTATGAGGAATGATTAGGGCATAAACCAGATCTGGTAAGTCATTTCCAGATCTGGGTTAGTTGCTTCCTTCACGCTTCCAAAGCATGTTCCTTACTTTTATGCATAAGATACATCTTCTATGATAAATTGGTGTAATGTTTTAATTGATTTTCCTCTCTTTTCTGAAGTGTTTTTTGCCGATGTATTGTTATAACAGCAGTAGGATATTGAAGTTGTCAATCTTAAATTTGATAATGAAGTGTTATATCTCATACTCTATCCTAGTGTCATATATTGTTTCATTGTTTCGACTCCACAAGGCACTAGTTGTTGAGATATTGTAACTTCAAAGAATATTATATTTGTACTTCATTATTCCGGAGATGATTCATTCCTCCGTGAAGATCTTATTGTATATCCGGAGATGTTTATTCCTCCGTCGAATTGTGGTAACTCGGGTTATTAGACTTCCCTAGTGGGGGTCGGCCCTAAATGTGTTATGTGGGTCAAAGGGTTATTAGACCACCTTAGAGGGGTCGGCCCAGTCCGTTATAATGGGTTATTTAACCTAATGGTTAAATACGAGCCTACATGTACTTGTGTAAAATACATATCAGAGTAGTGTATAAATAGAGGAGGTGTGTTCCTCATTATACACACACTCACTCACTTGAGGATAGCGCACTTGTGGAGGAGAGGTCTGCTATTGTGGAGGAGGAGATCATGTCTCAGGGTTTCATCTTTGTATATTTCTGGTCATCTATATTGAGGAAGCTTTGCTGGGTTTTCTACCCCATGAGGGTTTCCCAGGATAAATCTCTGTCTCTTGTGTTTATGCTATGCTTGTTGTTTCTTCAGTGATCCTGTATATGCTATTATTGTGAAATGGAATGTAATGCTACTATTTTCTATCTTAGCATATTGAATTTTAACATGGTATCAGAGCTAACCTGAAGGAAGACAAGGTATGGCACTAAAGACACTTGCTTTACTTACGACAATTTGAAGGTTAGGGTTTTACATAGCAAAAACCAGTCATCGTAGCACTTTCGCTATAAATCCGTTTTGGCGAATTTTTCGGATCTGAAATTGTTACAGGACGAAGATTAAATCTCTAGGTACCTTGTGTCCAAAGGACAACCTCTAGTTCGTTGTACTTTGTGATTTATGATTTGTACAATATAGGGTTTCTGCCTCTTCCAGATCTGAGTCAAAATCAGGTGACCTTGGGAAAAATGTCATATCTTGGGCTAGGAAGCTCCAAATGAAATTTCGTAAAAAGTGACAGGTAGTACACAGTCTGTACTATCTTAGAAAACTTTTTTAGAGGCCGAAGTTGAACCAGTGACACGTGGCACTCCGTACAAGTTCGCTCTCCTGTATTATCCCATAAACAGGTCATGTTGCGACACTTGGCATAACTCTCTCTCAGAGAGTCCAATTGAGGTCAGACCTATCAGGATGGAAAGATAACAGGCCAAGATACCTCAAAAAAAAATTTCAGAGGCCAAAGTTCAAACAGTGACACATGGCACGCCGTACAAGTTTGCTCTTCTGTTTTATCCCAAAACAGGTCACGTTGCGACATTTGACATAACTCTCTCTCAGAGAATCCAATTGAGGTCAGACCTGTCAGGATGGAAAGATAACAGGTCAGGATATCTCAGAAAACGTTTTCAGACCCTGTGGATTGAAAAGTTTGGAGTTACACCAGAAACAATCAGGTACATATTTCTGTCAAAACATAATTATTTTTGAGTACCTTCATTCATGGCTTCCGGAATTTAGGGCTTTGAAGAAAGTTGGAATTTTTGTAAACGGAGACCACGGCTGAATGCTACTCATCAAAATAGAAATTTAGAGACTAAGATCAGATTTTTTGGTTGGGCAGAAGGCCGGGCTTGATCAAACCCTAGTTCGGGACTTTGATCAGAAAAGTGGAAAATTAGGGCTTCTGTAAAAATGGGAATTTTTGAAATCTGTGACCATGGCTGGAAGCTCCTCAGAAAAATAGAAACTTAGAGCTTTGGATCAAACATTTTTATTGGGCAGAAGAGTGGGATTCATCAAACCCCAGTTCAGGGTCACGTCTAGTGAATCCGGAAGTTTCAAAGGCAAAATTGAGGAGTGAAACTTTGCAGTTTTCAAATTCTGAATATATCAGTTTGATCAGCTCATCAAGGCGCATATTTCTATCCTTTCGGAAGTTTGAAATTCAAAGTTTGAATTTTTGGGGTTTCTCTGACAAACCCATATCCAGCTCCAGGTCCAGTTCTTGCAAATCAAGTGGATAGGGTTAATCCTAGAAGAAGATGGATTGGTCACCTGCATAAGTGAAGGAGTTCCTGTTTCAGAGGGAGATGAGGCTAAGGCTTTACATAAGGAGATTACAAGCGATCTCGACAGGTATGACTCATCGAGGTATGTTTTGAGATTTGTTCATGATTAAGTTTATGGTATGTTTGTCTTCATGTTATTACGGTTAGTACAATCTTGATTTTAGATTTGTTGTATCACCTTAACAAAATTATGAATGCATGATAGAAGATATTCATTGGTTAGGGTGTTGAAACTTATGATTGTACTAATACATTATGATGTTGTGTGAGGTTGATGTTGTCTGCTAACAAGATACAGGTACATCACAAAAGACAAATCAGGTTCCATGACCATGAAAACATGAAGACAAAGACTCATCCATAATCTTTGTTCTACTTACGAGGTATGTATGACTTTGTTATATTATGCTTAACCTATGAGACATGCAGGTTCTAGCTCAGGATCTCTAAATCATTGAAGAGATTGTTTAGGTATGTTGTACATAACCAAGTAGGTATACTAATCCAGGTATGTTTCCCATGAATCTTACCCTGTGTTAGGATCCCTTATATAAGTATACTTGGAATGATTGGTTATGCTTATTCATAAAGTTAGTAATCAAGGGATTATGCATATTATATCTTTTATCTTGATTGATGATATGCATGAGTAAAAGAAGACTTCCCTGAAATCTTGAATACTAATGTTTATTAACTATAATCATGACTATACATTTTCAAGATTATTTAGTACTATAATGTTTTGATAGCATTTAGAATATACTAATGAGTGTATGTTTGTGCATGAGATCATGAGGATGACTCTTGAGCATGCACAGTGGTACAGAATGAATAGAAGTTCAAAAGACATACAGAAGATCAAGCGGGAGGCAACCACACAAACATAAAAGATAAGTATTTGAGTTGTTATTTGAAATAGTAATGATATTGCCTGTAATAGGTTGTATGCATATTTGTATTCCTAGAATATATAATGCTGAGTATAAACATTCATAGAGCATTGAATAGTATACTACTAATGTGCATATGATTGGTAAGTTGGACAAACATTCCATTGTTGCTTGTCTAGAATGAAACCTCTTTGCTGACATGCCAAGAGCTGTGCACACTCTCGATAGTATGTTCTGGTAGAGATGGAAGGCATCTAGATAGCCACTATATGCATACAAGATATGGGAAAGTGTTGTGCCAAAGTATTGGTCAAATTAGTTGCATAACTATGTAAATGATATCTGTATGCATAATAGGTTATCATGTTAATATGATTTGATGATTATGAAGTATTACTAATCATGTACTTAATTTTGATTTGTAGGAAAGATCATGATAAATGATGAACACTGAACAAGCAATGGATGTTCAACAAAAGATTTACAAATCAAACACACTATAGAAAGCTTGTGGCTAGAAGATTATCTTAAAAAAGAAGAAGAGAATCATGATGAGATGTTTTGCTCCAAGTGAATAGATAAAGACCATTCTCTTAAATGGTACAATTAAAGAAGAAGTGTGAATCATGGTACCCAGGATCGATAATCAATTGATGAGCTTAATGATCACCATGGGTGATGTGGATCTCAACCTTTGCTACAAGGTTGAATATGGTTTCTATACACAAATGACATGGATGCAAGAAGGAACTCACCACAGAGTTCGAATGATATTAAGGCTCATATCAGTAGACCCATCTAACGAGAGATGGCACAGATAGATGGCTGCAGAAATGAAAATGAAAGATCTCATATTGATGCATTACTTCCTAGGTCTGGAAGTATGGCAAGGATCAGAAGGAATATTTCTCAACTCGAGAAAGTATGCTGAGAAATCTTGAGAAGACTTGATATGTTGGAATGGCCACTCTTATGGATTCCAACTTGAAGTTGTTAGGAGATGACTCATCAGAGTTAGTGGATATAACTCTGTACAGTCAAATTATTGGGTCATTGATGTATTTAACATATACTAGGTTAGATATATGCTTTGTTGTGAACACCTTGAGTCAGTATCTAGTGGAAACTAGATGTGTTCACCTGATAGTTGCAAAGCATGTGATGAGGCACATAAAGGATACGATAGACTTTGATCTATGCTATCTTGGAGATCATGACTTCAAGATGACATAGAATCTAGTGTTCCATGATAAGTCAAAGAACATAGAGATCTAACAAGATATGACGCAGAAAGGAACTATAAAGTTCGAATTTGTAACAGGTTACCGATGTACTAACCAAACCTCTACCTCAAGTGAAGAAGTTACCAACACACTAACCAAACCTCTGTCTCGAGTGAAATTTGAATACTTCCGAGACAAGCTTGGTGTAGCTCAAAAGGACCCTCCTCGAAAGGGGGAGTAGTATAGTCACTGATGATGAGGTTGTCTCATCGAACAACAAGGTCGATGATGAGGTAACCTGTTCTCTATACCTAGATACTTAGAAATATTTAGATTTAGGATTCTTATGCTTAGAATACTTAGTTTTACTTATACATGCTTTTGATGATAAGATGTATTGGTAAGAATACATACTTTTGATGACACATGTATTGATTAATGTACTTGTATGGTTGAGGATACTTGTACTTATATTGATGAGAATACATGTGGGGATTGTATCATCCTTGAACACATGTTCTAAAGTGAGCCGTAGACATGTGTCTCCGAGAAAGAAGAGGGATTGTATCATCCCTGGACTTCGGTCCCTGAATTGATCCGTAGACGTATGGTCTCCGAAAATGAAGTCCTTAGTGGATAGGTAGGGATTGTATCATCCATGGACTTCGGTCCCTGAATTGATCCGTAGACGTATGGTCTCCGAAAATGAAGTCCTTAGTGGACAGGTAGGGATTGTATCATCCCTGGACTTCGGTCCCTGAATTGATCCGTAGACGTGAGGTCTCCGAGAATGAAGTCCTTAGTGTACAGTTGAGGGGATTGGATCATCCCTGGACTTTCAGTCCTAAAGAGAGCCGTAGACGTGAGGTCTCCGAGAATGAAGTCCTTAGTGGACAGTTGAGGGGATTGGATCATCCCTGGACTTTCAGTCCTAAAGAGAGTCGTAGACGTATGGTCTCCGAGAAGTGGGGATTGTATCATCCCCGGACTTCGGTCCCTGAATTGATCCGTAGACGTGAGGTCTCCGAGAATGAAGTCCTTAGTGGACAGTTGAGGGGATTGGATCATCCCTGGACTTTCAGTCCTAAAGAGAGCCGTAGACGTGAGGTCTCCGAGAATGAAGTCTTTAGTGGACAGTTGAGGGGATTGGATCATCCCTGGACTTTCAGTCCTAAAGAGAGCCGTAGACGTGAGGTCTCCGAAAATGAAGTCCTTAGTGGACAGTTGAGGGGATTGGATCATCCCTAGACTTTCAGTCCTAAAGAGAGCTGTAGACGTATGGTCTCCGAGAAGTGGGGATTGTATCATCCCCGGACTTCGGTCCCTGAATTGATCCGTAGACGTGAGGTCTCCGAGAATGAAGTCCTTAGTGGACAGTTGAGGGGATTGGATCATCCCTGGACTTTCAGTCCTAAAGAGAGTCGTAGACGTATGGTCTCCGAGAAGTGGGGATTGTATCATCCCCGGACTTCGGTCCCTGAATTGATCCGTAGACGTGTGGTCTCCGAGAAGTGGGGATTGTATCATCCCCGGACTTCGGTCCCTGAATTGATCCGTAGACGTGTGGTCTCCGAGAAGTGGGGATTGTATCATCCCCGGACTTCGGTCCATGAATTGATCCGTAGACGTGTGGTCTCCGAGAAGTGGGGATTATATCATCCCCGGACTTCGGTCCCTGAATTGATCCGTAGACGTGTGGTCTCCGAGAAGTGGGGATTGTATCATCCCCGGACTTCGGTCCCTGAATTGATCCGTAGACGTGTGGTCTCCGAGAAGTGGGGATTGTATCATCCCCGGACTTCGGTCCCTGAATTGATCCGTAGACGTGTGGTCTCCGAGAAGTGGGGATTGTATCATCCCCGGACTTCGGTCCCTGAATTGATCCGTAGACGAATGGTCTCCGAGAAAGTGATTTTGTATTGATGATGTGGTTACTTGTATCGGTAGGATACTTGTATTGATGATGTGGTTACTTGTATCAGTATGGATACTTGTATTGATGATATGTATACTTGTATTGGCATGAATAATTGTACTAATGATGTGGATACTTGTATTGTTATGAATACCTGTATTGATGACGATAATCGTGTGATGACGATGATGATGATCGTGTGATGACGATGTTGATGATCGTGTGATGACGATGCTGATGATCGTGTGATGACGATGTTGATGATCGTGAGATGACGATGCTTAGGGTTTTACAGAAGATAAAGATTCAATACTGAAGATGTCGATGTTCCAGTATTGAAGATGTTCCAGTAACTGCTTGAGTTACTAATGATGTTGAGAAAGCTTCCAATGATTTATAGATGTATCATGTATGATGTTGATGACTCCTTGCTCGGGCAGATGCTGTTATAATATCCTTCTCGTTAAGGGGGAGTGTTGAGATATTGTAACTTCAAAGAATATTATATTTGTACTTTATTATTCCGGAGATGATTCATTCCTCCGTGAAGATCTTATTGTATATCCGGAGATGTTTATTCCTCCGTCGAATTGTGGTAACTCGGGTTATTAGACTTCCCTAGTGGGGGTCGGCCCTAAATGTGTTATGTGGGTCAAAGGGTTATTAGACCACCTTAGAGGGGTCGGCTCAGTCAGTTATAATGGGGTATTTAACCTAATGGTTAAATACGAGCCTACATGTACTTGTGTAAAATACATATCAGAGTAGTGTATAAATAGAGGAGGTGTGTTCCTCATTATACATGTTATCACACAACTTGTAGTTGCCCCTAGAGGTATCCCATCCGGGACGGTAGAGGAGACAGGCAACTAAAGAGGTGACCCAAGAGATGCCACGGTTCCCAATGCAATGTGGGAGTCACGTCAACCGAGGCACTCTTCACTTTAGGTCAAGGTATAACTAGACCAAGGGGGAGACCCTATACCCCAATCACAGTTGATTGGACCTAAACAAAGGTTTCTAAGGGTAGGTAAATGATGAGTTACGGAAACCAATGCAAGGCTAAGTGGACCTAAAGGTTAAGGTATGGTTGAAGGTGGTGTGATGGATAATAAGTGTTTCAACCTATGAATGGTTTAGGCCACATGATGGGGTATGATTACTAGGTATAGTACCAATGTGTTTGCACAAATGGGTCTAGTTTCTTGGGAAGTGTGAAATGGTTCTAGATGGACCCACAAGGTGAAGTTAGGTGTGAGGGTGGTACTATAGGTTAGATCTAGGATAAATTTATAAGTTGGAGTTGGTTCTAGGATTACCCATGTGCTAGATCTAGGGTTGGACACTAATCCCAAGAAGTGCGCCTTGCTTGGAGAAGGACTAGTGCCTTGTTTAGTGGGCTAATGGAGTCAAGAAAGATGTCAAAGTGTAGATCGGGACACCTAGAAGCCAAGTCAAGTGAAATGGATGTGATCCAATGGTTAGGTCTTACTAGATCTAGGTTTTTAAGTGATGACCAAAAGTGGACCACAATTCCTTAAAACAAGGAATGCAATCCCCAAGGTAGATCGGGGCAAAAGGATAGTCTAGACCTAGGTTTCAAGGCATGGGCATTCCAAATCTACGAAAATCTCCAACACCCACTTCCTAGAAGTGATCCAACTCAAAACTCCCAAGGGGTGCGACTTTCTCAAGGAGAGGCAAAAAGTGGGTTTGGTGGACCATGCCAAGTCCAATGGCCACCAAAGTGTAGATCCGGGGTGCTAGTACCCCGATCTATGTTCCTTCAAAGTTTCAAATGAATCCAATGGGTAGATCTTGGTAGATCTAGGTTTTAAGGTGCCAAGAAGGTCAAAGGGGGGTTTCAACCCCTCAAAACATGGAGAGATGTCCACAAGGTAGTTTTCACCAAAGTAAGGATATGGGTATGTGTTATCAAGTGTCTAGTTGTCAAATCAAGCGGGATCTCACATACCCATGTGCTAAATCTAGCCCAACAAGCCTCTCTCAAGGAAGTGCGCTTTAGGTCAAGGAGAGCTTTTTGTCTTAGAAAATGGGTCAATTCTTAGCCAATCACCACCAAATTATAGATCCAACTAGGGGTGGATGCTATAGAGGTGGGTTTTCAATATCTTTTCAAATTGAGGGCTAGATCTAAGTAGATCTAAGAAATACCAAAAACAAGGGTTTTAATTTGATTAGGGTTTTTGTGATCTAGAAATTATGGAAGATTCAAGGAAGAGAAGATCATACCTCTTGGGACATACCTGGATGAAGAGATGAATGCTAGTTGAGACGAGGATTACTTTGCCAAAGATCAAATGGAGAATTGTTGAAGCCCTCTTGCCAAATCGATTTTTCCAAGCCACATGAGATTCCTTCTAACCTGTCAAGCCAAGGAGCAAAGCATCAATTAGTTTAACAAATTGAAGGTAGATGCAAACAAGAGAGAGAAAAACATAGAATAGTTGACACAAAGGCAAAACCACTCCCTGTCAAACCCAAAACGACTTCTTCCAAGCTTGAAGGGCAAGCCTCCCCACCAATTCGCACTTGTCAAAGTCGCCCTCTCAACCTGCAAATAAAGTATGGCAAATACGCAAGAAAGCTACAAAAGATCCTCCAGTGCAATGGACAATAGCATTTACAATCGAAACAACCAACATCCACTCCAATCCAAGCATGTACTCCAAAAGATAGAAATTTTATTCCAAGAGCCAAGAGCCAAAAATCTCTAGATGATCTTACAATGAGGGGGTCTCCTCCTTATATAGGATAATAAAGACCAAAACCCTAGATCTCAAAACCACTTTTTGAAATGAGTGGTTGAGATTAAAAGATCTCACAACATAATCAATGGCTAAGATGAATCCATAACATAATATCACATGGATCACTCAACATAACAATAGCGCCCTCAATAAATGGTACAATAGAGGGTGACGTCATCCCACAAGAGGGGTATAAAGTACAATAATCCACCTCATGATGACTAGGACATGATAAAATAAGCACATGGTGGGGCTAGGAGGTATAAATCCTTGCTAGCTCACCCCAAGGCACAATGAAATAATAAAAATATGTCCAATATAATAATAATGACCAAAACTGTCCTCAGAATCCATGACAGTCGAGCAGTAAATGTCCTCCTGTGATCAATCTGGAGATACCCACATGGTGAAAAATGACTGGAAGATAGTGAGATCAACCTGGAAGACCTCTGTGAAAACCAAATGCCAAAACCTTGCCTCAATTGCCCAAATCGATTTCCTCAGTGACCACTTTATCCCATTTTTTAACTGCCTCGGGAACTGTGAAAGTGCCAAAACTGCCTCCTAGGGTGCTAGCGCTGTCCATCTGAGCCCACCAGGCTCTCCGGGAGGGGGGATAAATGGTAATAACAAGTGGCTGGACCACCCCCTCCATCATCAGCTCCCTAGGTGAACTGGCCTCTCGGGGCCCCTGCTGCTCAGGCTGGGAAATCAGCCCCAAATCTGGTCAACAAGTGTAAAACTGCATCAATCACTGCCAGAAGTGCCCGGAACTGAAAGATAAGTGTCTCAATGGATCCAGAAGACCCAAATCCACTAGGAATGAGTACTCATACACCCTGGGTTGCCCTAATGGGCCAGCTGTAGGGTCCACCATATATGGACAATGTATAATCTGTTGATCTGTAATAATAATAACCTGCTGAACTGGATCAAACATCATCTGTATCATATGTCCATCATATGACATCATCATCAAACATGTGGGACCATAAATCATCACCAATAATCATCATACATGGTCCACATCATCACGGATCCCAAGAATATATATAATCAAGGATAAACCACATCAGTAGACTAAGACAATGCTTCTTTAATCACTTCATAGCTAAGCTCAAAGTATAAATTCCATTCAGTGGCATTAATTAAGTTAACATATTCCGTGATAATATAAAATTACTTGCACCCTAGTTCAAATGACAAACTTACCCATTGGACATGGTCAAACTGCTAGTGAAGGATGAAGGCTAGGAGCAAGGTTGGGCCAAGGGTTTGACTTGTCTAACTTAACTCAAAAATACTTTGGACTGGGAGAAGGGGGAAGCTACAAACTCTGTGCTGGACAAAAGAACACGGGGGATGGCTGTGCCTCACAAATGGATAAGTTGTTTAGAGAGTGCTTATTCAACTTTAGGCACCATGTCTACATCAAGTTGATCCAAGTTCATTAGGATCATTCAATTTATTTCCATGGCCTTTTTGGCCTACATAACCCTTCGGATTTCAGATGTGCTGAGAAGCACAACTAGTTGCAGCTTGCATCCAGGGCATGTTTTTTTATATATTCACAAGGTCAGCAATTGTTTAGATATAGCTTTTAAGAACTATTGCTTTTTGGACCTTTCTTTATACTCTTCGAGGAGTATTTTTAGCTTTTCATTGCTCTTGCCCTTTTTTTGTTTCTATGGGCGAATTTATTTAGTTTCCACAGGTAGAACATGAGCTTTCAGTTTTAGCCAACAACATCTCAAGTGACTAGGGGGAGTTCGAGCCAAGGCCTACAATCCAACTCACCAAAGGCAAGTTCTGTCACCAACTCAGAGCCGAGACACTGAATAAACAGGGATGCGGTCCAAACACAGAGGTAGAAAAATGGGGAAGTCCTCAGTATCAGAAAGTCAAATAAGACAAGTCAGGGTTTAAAGTCAAACAGGAAGGTCATGTATGGATGGAGACAAGTGGATATGGAGCCTACACTAGCAGACAACAGGTGTCGGGAAAGACCATGTCTATGTAAGGTGAAATACCAGTAAGTTTTGTTAGATGACCTAAAAGTGCAAGCAATTGTCCATTTTAAGGTTTACAGTTCATTTTAAATAGTTTGCCATATCAGGAATAATATACCAAGCACATGCTATAATCATGACTAAATCAACAAGCTAATAATCCACTGTCAGTGAGAACATATCCATAGATCATACAACATCATCATAATAGCAATCATCATGCATCATCTGAAACACTGCTGAAGTACATCTCTAGGCACTGAACTGAAACTGTAATGGGATAAGTGGTCACATCAGTCATCCAAACTGAACTCTCAAGGCTCAGCCTTGACACAAGGTCATATACAAATCTGAATAATATACTGCTCTGATCATGAGTGATCCATAATATATAGCCATGCTCTGGAATAAATGAAGCTCTGGAGTGTGCAGATATCTGCTGTACAAGAATAGTAGCCCTGCTACTATGGTGTGATAACATCTGGCTCCGGCTGGGACAAGTGCTCTAAGGGAGAGAGCGCTTGAGAACCTCAGAATCTCTGGTCTCGAACTGCTCTGCATCAATCTTCAATCCAGCACTGCACCATCCTTGCTTTCAGCTTTCATCTTGCACCTGTTCCTGCTCTCACAAAAACTAGAATACCATCATGGAGCATGTATGGGATAAAAATAAAATAAAACTGAAATGAAATCTAATCTAAAACATAAACTGAAATGCATCAAAATATAAACATAACTAACCATGGCATATATTATTCATTTATCATTTTTATTTACTGTGCAGGAGGAAGAGAGAAATTCTTCAAACAGGTAAACTTGCACAGGCAACCAACAATAAAAAAAATGACAACTAAAATTTCTTAAATGCATGCAGGAGGAGCAACAAGCTTAGGAAGGAGCAAGACTCAACTCAGGCAGAAGAAGAAAAACGGGACCATACTCAGCACACAGAAAAAGAAAAATCACACAAATCCTACTGCTCAAGTGAGCTTATTCAGAACCTACCTAATCTAAACATGCAAGGCAAGGCAAGGAAGGTCAGGGATAATAATCCCTTAGCTCCCTTTGATTGATAGGGAGTAAGATGCGTTGGCCAGTCCTAGTGGTGAGAAAACACATCTCATCAATGCAGCGCTCAACAGTAAGTGGTCCAACCCAAAAGTCACCTGATCCCCTAGATCGTATATAGAATAAATCATTAGGTATTACGACCTTATCATCAATTTTGAACTTTTGATGATTCACAGATTGAGGGATGACTTCAATAACATGTTCAGGAAAAGGTTGGATATCAGAGGTGCATTGAGGTTGAGGTGTAACTATATTTGAATTCCTATTGGGAGGAATTTCATCAAATCTGGGAGGTCCACCGTCTAAAGGTACAACTATGCTACCAATCAATACTTCTCCTATAATTCTCCTAGGAGGACTTTCTTCTAGTGGGTGTATGATATTCTTTGGTGTTTCCCCTATGGTCAAAACTTTAGCTTGGGTTAGGGGTGGAGGGCTTTGATTTTCACTACTTCTGCTACTACCTTCTCCTGATGGGATAGGCATAATCATGTTTTCTAAGAGTTCCAGATGGTCAGCAGGAATGGGAATATGAACTGTGCTAGGTGCATTGTGATCCCTCCTATCCAAAGGTGTTGGTGAAGAATAAGGTGTGTCTGTGGAATCCATATCCTCTTCACCACTAGGTAACTCACTAGGTAGGAGGAAACTAGGGTAATAAGGGGGTAAGTGTGAGTCAGTGGCTTCTTCTTGAAAAAGGGCTAGATTGTTCAAAGAAAAGTCTTCCTCAGGGGCATCATGGATCAAGGCATGTTCTTGCCAACTCATAGAGTTGTCATTCACCTGCCTCAAAACCCCATCCTCCAAGGACAAATGGGACAAATGATCAGGCATATCCGAAAAGTGATAATCAACTAGTTCTTCATCACTCTCCTCAGGTGAGGGGAGGTGTGTTCCTTCATTGTTATTTGTCCAAGGAGTGATGTGAGGTAAGCCTTGTCTTCCTCTTTCTGTGTTAAGGTCAACTAGGAAAAGCCATTCATGTACAGTCCTGGGTATATACTCACCCCTTCTAATTTGATCAAAGTTACCCTCCGAAGTGTTTAGTTGAATGGGAGGTGCAGGTTGGTCAATGTTTGGCCCTACATTATTGGGTTGGTTCGAGGTCCTAAGGTTTTCTGACACTTGAATGGACTGAGGGTCAACTTCAATAATTCTTTCTTCTACCATACTAGGATCATCATCATGACCACCCATGACCATAAAGATACCCTCCGGTAATAACTCACCCTCACCAAAAGTGTTTCTCACGCCATCCTCATAATTCTCAAGATGTCCATCATAAAATGGCTCCCGATACACCCTAACCAAAGACCCATCAGAGTTGGGGATGGTAGCATATGATAAGTCCATCTGAAGATGTCCCCCTAGCCCAGCGGACCACTTCCTACAAAGGAGCATGCCATAGGCTGGTGGGAGATCTATAACTACTATATCCATAAGCATAGATATGTCGGGGCATGAAAACAGGTCAGCTCTCAGGTTTTTGATCAAGCCGAAAACTTTGACTGGTTTAGAGTCAATTCCACAAACGTTCCCATAAGGTCTAGTTATTTTTAATCCCATAGCTTCCATGACTTGTAAAGGCATCACATTCATGGAGGCACCAGAATCCAACATACAGTTATGAAGGAGGAGATCACCTATGCGCAGTGTAAGGTAAAATGGTTGATGGCCCCCATTCTTCCTCTCATACAAGGCAGTTTGGATGTTAATGGGAGGGTCATCCTCTTCCTCAACCACATCACAAGGTGCTGGGTTTTGAGAAGATGGATCCTCACCACTAGTTGTGGCAGTCTCAGGGATACTCTCGAAAAACTCTACCACTTGCTCCTTTATGGAAGGGATTTTCATTAACTCAGTGAGTGGAATGTTATGCATAACTTTGTCTAACTCTCTTTCGATATTGATATCAAAGTCATACTCAGGCAAAGGGATTGGTTCACTCACTGGATTAGGCAACTCTTTGTTTTTCTTTTCACTAAAAGGGGTAGGCTTTGGGCCATCCTTTCTTCGTTGATAAGTTTTAAAAGGAGCTTGGTCATTGTTAACTTGTTCAGTAGCATAGATGGGACCACTAGGGTTTGTTTCTTCTATGGTGTTTTCTTCATGATCAATCAGGATTCTTCCGAAGTTTTTGTCAAATCTTAAGTCATCAACCCAATTAATGTTCTTTGGAGAATCCGGAGTATCATCACCATGGGTGGTATACTCAGGATCTTCCAACTTTTGCTCTTCAGACCAGTTTATGATAGGAGGTTCTTGATTCATAGGGTTTCTTCTATCTCCTTCATTAGGTTTCTTTTGTTGATTCCAATAAGGTTTAGGACCATAGGGCTGCCTATATCTATCCCCTTCTCTGTTTTTGGCTAGGTCCCTAGTTAGGAGGGTTAAGTTTTTCATCATTTCATGCATACTCTCCATCATTTCATTTGGATCTTTGCTAGGTTCCTTACTTTTCTTAAACTTAGGCTCAGATCTAGAGGAAGAAGGTCCACTAATTAGGTCAAAGAAGTTTTGTTTTCCCATGGAGGCAGCATTTGCCTCAGCTTTCTTGGCATTGTCTTGGGCTTCCTTCAAATTATTAGGGTCTTTGTCCTTTAGGTGGTAACCCAGGTAACCTTCATAAGCATTAAGGTAATGAATCAAGATGGCTTGGTCAAGGGGTCTTATGTTACTTGGGATGTTGGCAACAGTCCTATCGAAGCGTTGGTTAAACTCATGGACAGACTCATTCTCTTTCTTTTTGATGTCAAAAAGTTGGTGTAAAAGGAAACGCCCATCTATCTTGACTGACCACTCTTGCTTGAGTTTATCGGTGAATACATCATATCCATTGATTGATGATGCAGGCAAGCGGTCAAACCATTTGCGAGCATCACCCTCCAAGGATGCAAAGAGACCCCTAATAAACACATCCTCCTTTTCAGCCCCATATGCTTCCATATGAGCCCAAACATTGTCTATGTGGTCCTCGATAGAGGTGGCACAGTTGCCATTAAATTTCGGGATCTTTTCAAAGTACTTGTCTGGCATACTATGGGGAGCACCCAAGATCTGAGAAAAGTCTAAGGGAGAAGCTCTAGCCTTATGACCAAAAGCACGAGCAACAGGAGGGTTGTTTTGGTTGTTGATACCGGAGTTTGACTGACCTTGTCCTGCCATTGGATTGATTGGGCTTGAACTAGAGTTGTGATTAGGTGATAAAGGAGGAACCGGATTGAACAAAGGGGATCCTAAGATACGGTTTGGGGAACCTGAGTTAACAAGTTTCCACAAGAAATTAGTTGATTGGGTTTTAGGATCTCTTTTGTGATATGTGAGTGGGGTTCCTTCCAAATGATTTGATTTACTTCGCGTGTTGTAAGGATGACTATGAGCTCGCTCCTCAGCGGAGTCACGATTAGGAGTCGCCAGGTAGATTTTTTAAGCTCTACTACCAAGAGGTATGTCGTTTAAAGTGCAGAAAGGTAGTGAGACACAAAGGTGTGTTGAACCAAGGTAGGCCCCTACCTCCCCGGCAACGGCGCCAAAAATGTTATCACACAACTTGTAGTTGCCCCTAGAGGTATCCCATCCGGGACGGTAGAGGAGACAGGCAACTAAAGAGGTGACCCAAGAGATGCCACGGTTCCCAATGCAATGTGGGAGTCACGTCAACCGAGGCACTCTTCACTTTAGGTCAAGGTATAACTAGACCAAGGGGGAGACCCTATACCCCAATCACAGTTGATTGGACCTAAACAAAGGTTTCTAAGGGTAGGTAAATGATGAGTTACGGAAACCAATGCAAGGCTAAGTGGACCTAAAGGTTAAGGTATGGTTGAAGGTGGTGTGATGGATAATAAGTGTTTCAACCTATGAATGGTTTAGGCCACATGATGGGGTATGATTACTAGGTATAGTACCAATGTGTTTGCACAAATGGGTCTAGTTTCTTGGGAAGTGTGAAATGGTTCTAGATGGACCCACAAGGTGAAGTTAGGTGTGAGGGTGGTACTATAGGTTAGATCTAGGATAAATTTATAAGTTGGAGTTGGTTCTAGGATTACCCATGTGCTAGATCTAGGGTTGGACACTAATCCCAAGAAGTGCGCCTTGCTTGGAGAAGGACTAGTGCCTTGTTTAGTGGGCTAATGGAGTCAAGAAAGATGTCAAAGTGTAGATCGGGACACCTAGAAGCCAAGTCAAGTGAAATGGATGTGATCCAATGGTTAGGTCTTACTAGATCTAGGTTTTTAAGTGATGACCAAAAGTGGACCACAATTCCTTAAAACAAGGAATGCAATCCCCAAGGTAGATCGGGGCAAAAGGATAGTCTAGACCTAGGTTTCAAGGCATGGGCATTCCAAATCTACGAAAATCTCCAACACCCACTTCCTAGAAGTGATCCAACTCAAAACTCCCAAGGGGTGCGACTTTCTCAAGGAGAGGCAAAAAGTGGGTTTGGTGGACCATGCCAAGTCCAATGGCCACCAAAGTGTAGATCCGGGGTGCTAGTACCCCGATCTATGTTCCTTCAAAGTTTCAAATGAATCCAATGGGTAGATCTTGGTAGATCTAGGTTTTAAGGTGCCAAGAAGGTCAAAGGGGGGTTTCAACCCCTCAAAACATGGAGAGATGTCCACAAGGTAGTTTTCACCAAAGTAAGGATATGGGTATGTGTTATCAAGTGTCTAGTTGTCAAATCAAGCGGGATCTCACATACCCATGTGCTAAATCTAGCCCAACAAGCCTCTCTCAAGGAAGTGCGCTTTAGGTCAAGGAGAGCTTTTTGTCTTAGAAAATGGGTCAATTCTTAGCCAATCACCACCAAATTATAGATCCAACTAGGGGTGGATGCTATAGAGGTGGGTTTTCAATATCTTTTCAAATTGAGGGCTAGATCTAAGTAGATCTAAGAAATACCAAAAACAAGGGTTTTAATTTGATTAGGGTTTTTGTGATCTAGAAATTATGGAAGATTCAAGGAAGAGAAGATCATACCTCTTGGGACATACCTGGATGAAGAGATGAATGCTAGTTGAGACGAGGATTACTTTGCCAAAGATCAAATGGAGAATTGTTGAAGCCCTCTTGCCAAATCGATTTTTCCAAGCCACATGAGATTCCTTCTAACCTGTCAAGCCAAGGAGCAAAGCATCAATTAGTTTAACAAATTGAAGGTAGATGCAAACAAGAGAGAGAAAAACATAGAATAGTTGACACAAAGGCAAAACCACTCCCTGTCAAACCCAAAACGACTTCTTCCAAGCTTGAAGGGCAAGCCTCCCCACCAATTCGCACTTGTCAAAGTCGCCCTCTCAACCTGCAAATAAAGTATGGCAAATACGCAAGAAAGCTACAAAAGATCCTCCAGTGCAATGGACAATAGCATTTACAATCGAAACAACCAACATCCACTCCAATCCAAGCATGTACTCCAAAAGATAGAAATTTTATTCCAAGAGCCAAGAGCCAAAAATCTCTAGATGATCTTACAATGAGGGGGTCTCCTCCTTATATAGGATAATAAAGACCAAAACCCTAGATCTCAAAACCACTTTTTGAAATGAGTGGTTGAGATTAAAAGATCTCACAACATAATCAATGGCTAAGATGAATCCATAACATAATATCACATGGATCACTCAACATAACAATAGCGCCCTCAATAAATGGTACAATAGAGGGTGACGTCATCCCACAAGAGGGGTATAAAGTACAATAATCCACCTCATGATGACTAGGACATGATAAAATAAGCACATGGTGGGGCTAGGAGGTATAAATCCTTGCTAGCTCACCCCAAGGCACAATGAAATAATAAAAATATGTCCAATATAATAATAATGACCAAAACTGTCCTCAGAATCCATGACAGTCGAGCAGTAAATGTCCTCCTGTGATCAATCTGGAGATACCCACATGGTGAAAAATGACTGGAAGATAGTGAGATCAACCTGGAAGACCTCTGTGAAAACCAAATGCCAAAACCTTGCCTCAATTGCCCAAATCGATTTCCTCAGTGACCACTTTATCCCATTTTTTAACTGCCTCGGGAACTGTGAAAGTGCCAAAACTGCCTCCTAGGGTGCTAGCGCTGTCCATCTGAGCCCACCAGGCTCTCCGGGAGGGGGGATAAATGGTAATAACAAGTGGCTGGACCACCCCCTCCATCATCAGCGCCCTAGGTGAACTGGCCTCTCGGGGCCCCTGCTGCTCAGGCTGGGAAATCAGCCCCAAATCTGGTCAACAAGTGTAAAACTGCATCAATCACTGCCAGAAGTGCCCGGAACTGAAAGATAAGTGTCTCAATGGATCCAGAAGACCCAAATCCACTAGGAATGAGTACTCATACACCCTGGGTTGCCCTAATGGGCCAGCTGTAGGGTCCACCATATATGGACAATGTATAATCTGTTGATCTGTAATAATAATAACCTGCTGAACTGGATCAAACATCATCTGTATCATATGTCCATCATATGACATCATCATCAAACATGTGGGACCATAAATCATCACCAATAATCATCATACATGGTCCACATCATCACGGATCCCAAGAATATATATAATCAAGGATAAACCACATCAGTAGACTAAGACAATGCTTCTTTAATCACTTCATAGCTAAGCTCAAAGTATAAATTCCATTCAGTGGCATTAATTAAGTTAACATATTCCGTGATAATATAAAATTACTTGCACCCTAGTTCAAATGACAAACTTACCCATTGGACATGGTCAAACTGCTAGTGAAGGATGAAGGCTAGGAGCAAGGTTGGGCCAAGGGTTTGACTTGTCTAACTTAACTCAAAAATACTTTGGACTGGGAGAAGGGGGAAGCTACAAACTCTGTGCTGGACAAAAGAACACGGGGGATGGCTGTGCCTCACAAATGGATAAGTTGTTTAGAGAGTGCTTATTCAACTTTAGGCACCATGTCTACATCAAGTTGATCCAAGTTCATTAGGATCATTCAATTTATTTCCATGGCCTTTTTGGCCTACATAACCCTTCGGATTTCAGATGTGCTGAGAAGCACAACTAGTTGCAGCTTGCATCCAGGGCATGTTTTTTTATATATTCACAAGGTCAGCAATTGTTTAGATATAGCTTTTAAGAACTATTGCTTTTTGGACCTTTCTTTATACTCTTCGAGGAGTATTTTTAGCTTTTCATTGCTCTTGCCCTTTTTTTGTTTCCATGGGCGAATTTATTTAGTTTCCACAGGTAGAACATGAGCTTTCAGTTTTAGCCAACAACATCTCAAGTGACTAGGGGGAGTTCGAGCCAAGGCCTACAATCCAACTCACCAAAGGCAAGTTCTGTCACCAACTCAGAGCCGAGACACTGAATAAACAGGGATGCGGTCCAAACACAGAGGTAGAAAAATGGGGAAGTCCTCAGTATCAGAAAGTCAAATAAGACAAGTCAGGGTTTAAAGTCAAACAGGAAGGTCATGTATGGATGGAGACAAGTGGATATGGAGCCTACACTAGCAGACAACAGGTGTCGGGAAAGACCATGTCTATGTAAGGTGAAATACCAGTAAGTTTTGTTAGATGACCTAAAAGTGCAAGCAATTGTCCATTTTAAGGTTTACAGTTCATTTTAAATAGTTTGCCATATCAGGAATAATATACCAAGCACATGCTATAATCATGACTAAATCAACAAGCTAATAATCCACTGTCAGTGAGAACATATCCATAGATCATACAACATCATCATAATAGCAATCATCATGCATCATCTGAAACACTGCTGAAGTACATCTCTAGGCACTGAACTGAAACTGTAATGGGATAAGTGGTCACATCAGTCATCCAAACTGAACTCTCAAGGCTCAGCCTTGACACAAGGTCATATACAAATCTGAATAATATACTGCTCTGATCATGAGTGATCCATAATATATAGCCATGCTCTGGAATAAATGAAGCTCTGGAGTGTGCAGATATCTGCTGTACAAGAATAGTAGCCCTGCTACTATGGTGTGATAACAATACACACACTCACTCACTTGAGGATAGCGCACTTGTGGAGGAGAGGTCTGCTATTGTGGAGGAGGAGATCATGTCTCAGGGTTTCATCTTTGTATATTTCTGGTCATCTATATTGAGGAAGCTTTGCTGGGTTTTCTACCCCATGAGGGTTTCCCAGGATAAATCTCTGTCTCTTGTGTTTATGCTATGCTTGTTGTTTCTTCAGTGATCCTGTATATGCTATTATTGTGAAATGGAATGTAATGCTACTATTTTCTGTCTTAGCATATTGAATTTTAACACTAGTATTAGTTTGAGAGGTTGCTTGTGTAAGTTATTTGTGTAGCATGTGAGTGACTGCAGATATCCTTCACCAAAATATAGAGACTACTCCTTGGTCTTGGGAGTTAGCCTAAAGTGTTAAAAAGCTAGGTTGTGGTGACATTGGACACTAGCTTCTATTGTGTTTACCTCTAATAGCATCGAGATTGTGACCTTGATTAGGATGCTAATTTGAGTGGTAACAAAGTGTTATGTAGTGTATGATTTGAATACATCTGAGATGTTGTAGTTTGAACTCAAAGACCTCTCTTTGAGAGGCAAAGCTCACTCCAATAGGATAGAGCGAAGAGTACTTTAAAGTTTAGATTATTTATCAATTCCATTTTCAATGTGCTTTTTTCAATTCCATTTTTACCTATGTTCATATGAATCTCATAGCTTAATCAATTTCTTTTACAATACATTATAGATTAGTTTTGCAGCTAGTTAATTCAATCAAATTCAATTCCTGCAGCTTAGTTCTTGTTTAACATTTATGATTCCAACAGTTTGATTATATAGTGGCTAATCTTCGCAGAGTTGCCAACATTGTGGACTTCGATCTAAGGAAAGAAATGGCAAATCATACAAGAAAATTCTCTTGTGACAAAAGCGTTCTCATTAATATGATGGGCTATTCAGTAAATAAATCATTGTCATTCTTGTAGCTGAGAGCCCTTGTAGGTTTCGATTTATGCAAATGTGCTTCAATCCAAACGTGTTCGATTCTACAAGAATGAATTTACAATTCCTATATTAATTTGCAATGCATAAAAGCATGATAAACAAACCAATGAAAGTGAAGAACATGGCATATGCACATATAGTCCATGACATCTCGCAAGCACATATAGTCCATGACATCTCGCAAGCATCTGGACCCCAAATTAACAAATTAATGTACAATCTCTTTGATTACTTTTACTACCAATTATAAGGTAATTAAATAGACTGTCAATGGTGGTTGCTCATCCATGGTATAGCATAAGTTAACTCTATTTTTTTGTTTTATAGTAAACATGATAGCATAGAGCAATAGTGTTACGCTGCTTGTATAGTAGCTAAATATGAGAAATCTATGAACTAACCTGATTTAACATATTAATGGAAAATGCAAATAAGATAAAAATGGTTTAAAAACTGAAACTTGAAAGGGACACATCCTCCCCAAAAAGATAATCATATTTCATGACAATGGACAGAATACCTAAATACATAGCAATGCATACAAACAGATTTATATGTTAATGTTTCATATATTATTCTTCAAGATCACTTTCACTGAGAAACATAACATATGATGATACATTGATTCAAATAAAATACTTTGATTGTGAAGTTCTGTATAATGAATTTTACTTCTATTTCTGAAATAAGTTAACACTTCATTTTTTTATAATAATGACAATTTTTTTAAAGAGCATCTCTATTTATGTCGGGGAATAGAAATGTATTGCGGTTTTTGAAATAAAAGAACAGTACAGACTTTGTATATATTGAATCATTTGACTAATACATAGTTATATGTATAAATTATAATAATAACAATAAACATAAACTCATTTTTCTATTTTGTTCTTTTGACATGAATAAAAAAGCTCTTGATCCTGTCAATTTGGCATTGATCTATATTACTGTGTAACAGTACGTGTCTGCAAAATTTAAAATATTCCTAGTTCATTAAACCTAAAAAAATACATTATATAAATAGCATTCTCAGCAGTTACTCAACCATGGATAAATTACTATATTTAATGATGAAAGAGATAGTAAAGGCATATATGAAAGCAAAAGAAATTTGCAGTTATCTGTTGTCTGATTCTGTGTAGAGCGCCACTTTGCTATTTATGGCACAATGTCTCTTTCTAGTACCACAAAAGAACATGCAATGAGAGATCTCATGCCAGCTATTTTTTTAATTTAATATATAATGATTACAAAAGAATATTTATCAGTTAAGAATTTAATATATACAATGCTTGGCTTGTAGGAAAAAACAAGGCCGCTGCTATGTTCACAAAATGGAAATGATCTCCAACTTTCCAAGATTACTAGTACACAGTAGAGTTCAACCTATGCAACTTCATGGCGGCTAAACTCAAAACTGCAAACTGGAAGAAATTTTGGGCTCACTCAACTTCCGGACCCCAAAAGAAGAATTTAGTTAGTTGAGATCCCTTGATCCTATAAAGTTGGCAAGTCATATCACTTCCTGCTTGAAAATTCTGTGACATTCAAGGCCAAACAAATAATGACATTAACAAACTTTCTACCATGAACAACCTTTAAATAGCATATGGATTTGATATCGTTTAATATTTAAAATGTGTTGCTTTTTACATGGATTGGAACTTGTAAACATAGTCGATATTTCCTCTCTAATTTTGAAAAATTGGGAAAGAATAAATGACAAATGTTAGAGCCGTAGAAATCAACCAGATCTGATTATACCTTAATTGAAATTTGAAAACATACTTTGCTAGCCTTCTAGGCCCAATGCTGCCAATGAAATTTAGTTTTCTTTAAGAAACCTGTAATATGGTCTCTCATGAGAAAACATAACACCTTTCCTATAGTACGAGGTGGCATCTTTTGTTGTTCCGACTTACAGTTTTCTCATAGCCAGAGAATACTGTTTACAGAGGGCAAGAGATACAAGGATAAGTTGGCCTTGACAATGGAACTTCAGAAGACAGGTTGGTTAATTGGATGGTACATGTTATTATATTTTTAGCCACGTGTGTTGCCATGTATATCAAGGACAACTTCCTGCAACTCAGGGAAGGTAGCAATCAGCAGCAATTCCAAGAGGCTGTAAGCAAGCTGCTTCACACAGACACTAGACTGCAAAACCAATCACAGAGCAAAATTCTGCATGTTATTAACTACCAATATACAAGGATAGACAATGGAAATATACTTGTGAAATTTGAATCCTCAGAAGATAATGAAGTGCAGAAAAGGGGCGTACTTGAAGAAAGAAATATATGTCATTTGCACAACGACGGTACTGCTTTCCACCAATTAAACTCACTAATGTCGATGGAGCTCCTCCTGCCAATCAGGATTTAATGTAAGGTGTATGAAAAATATATGACCTATTTTTTTCAGCATAAATATATCCCAAGTTGACAAACATCTGCAATTTTGTGCATCAAGTACATATAATGCATAGTGGCATATTGACAATTGTAAAAAAGAAGAAATATTAGGAATGTGGGAGATTATGCAATGAGAACAAAACAAATTTGCAAGCATAAGGACTATTGAATTGTTGATAAAGAATTAATCCCCCCCCACTACACATTGACACAGGTTAACAAGCTTTTCAGTTATAAAATTGGTTTTTAGAATAATATTGAACAATGTAAGGTTGGTTTAGTGGTTTCAAATGGGACTTACCATCATACACATGGTATCTCAAATTCCCTTGGAATCCTAGCATTTAATAGGATACTTATAACCTATGAGATCGGACAATTTTGGTTAATATTTATAAAAATAGGAGCCCTTGTTGCTTTGTCAGGTCAATCTTGAGTTGGAGAGTCACTGCACATCTAAGACATCTATGCTGTTGTGTAGTACTATTAAAATCCTCAAGGCTATGGAAGTAAGAGAAAACACTCAACTTCTCAATCAAATCGTTGCTCTCATGATGATCTAGCCTTGACTTTTGCTCAAGCTTGAGGATTTCTTCATCATTAGAGGATCTTGCTAAGCTTGTCACTATCATGCTATTGCACTTTTGCTTGGGTCATGGAACCTTGCTTCATCCATTCATACTTGTGAGAGCTCTCTTCCTTGGCAAACCTGCCATGTAACACCATGACAACTCAGGATGATCCAACTATGCTCTCAAAGATAAGGGCTGCACATCTGGAGCATCTTAGGGAAGTATGGGATATCACTAGACCCCAAGAAGAGCATATTTGGTGTGACAAAAGGAAAGCTGTTGGGGCACAATGTATCAGAGGAAAGGGTCTATGTTGATCCTGAATGAGGTTAGGAAATCAAAGAATTGCAGCCTCCAACAACAAAGGTGTGCAACCTCTTTTTGAAAAGATCAGTTCTGTTAGGATATTTGTACCAGATATGTTCATATTGTGAAACCAATCATTGCATTGCTAAAAAGGATCTGGATTTCAAATGGACAAGAGGTTCATCAAGCCTTCCATAGTATAAAGAAATCTATTTCATCTGCACTTGTTTAGGTTAGTCCTGTTGTCACATCCATAGTAGCCGGGCTACCATGATTGCAGACCAGTCCTGAATATTTTTCCAAGCCAGTCCTCTGCATGTTTTGCACGAGATCAGTAGATGATGAGCAGCATATTGATGATCACTCTCATGTATTCAGTGGATCCGGAGCTTTTATATTGAAAATTTTGGAACCCCAACCCAGTTTCAAGTTTTTTTTTTCACATAGAGTTTAATGCCCAAACCCCATGACTGCACATTAGCTTCAATGCATAAAAATTTAATTTTTCTTTAAACACATGGAATTTCTTTTCACTTTTTCACTCAGAAAATTTATAACAGCCAAACACAAAAGATCAAACCCAGAATTTTAGCCAAATAGACTCTGGAAAAACCCCGAAGGGAAAACCTGATAGGAGAGAGAAGTTTTAATTCTTTAAGAGAAATTACAAATAATTTACAGCAGTACTTATCTCCTTATTTCTTCTCGAAAAATGTGCCAGAATCACATTAATTGCCTGCTGTATGGACTGCATCAATTTCAGAGCTGTACGGTCTCACACATGTGACTGTATGGCCTCATTAAATGCTGTACGGCCCTCAAAATTCGTGCCAGCTGCTACAGGAAATTTATGCCTCGAAATGCATGCCTGTCAGGGCTGAATTTAATGCTGTACGGTCTCATTAATGGCTGTACGGACCTGTCAGAAATCTGCCTTGAAATCTGTGCATGTACGGTCTAAATTGAATGCTGCACTGTTCGTCCTCCTCGATTTCCATGCCAAATCAATGTTGCTGTAAGTACTTCGAAAACTGTGCCCTTGTCTTGGTAATCGTGCCTCTCACAAGTTCCTTGGGATTTGTGTCAGTTTCAGTCTTCTTTCTCCCTGTTATCACTCAAAATGCATCTTTTAACATCCGAGGCATCTTGTCTTTAAAGAACTTCATGAAAGGGTCACACGGGTGATGAAATATAGAGCAAAGCTGACCAACCAGCCTGTCATCAAAAGTAGTGCTTTCAGAACAAACTAAGTAAGGGCAAAATTTTGAATCTGAAGCTATCAAGTTCCAGGTGTTTTTGATGAAGATAGCAGAGAAGGAAAAGAAATGAAATAGGAATCACTGTACGTGGTCAGGGTGTTGATGATCAAGCTGGAAGTGAATTGCAAAATATTATTTGGAATCAGCTGATGCAGAATTTTCATTATTAAAGCAGAGCGTGTAATTAATCCACTGAAGCAAGCAGTTTTTGTATTCGCCCATTCTTAGAGCAGTGAAGTCAGGGACCGTGTATTTGATGTGTCCAACTCCATCAGATCATCCACCAGCTTTACAAGTTTTTGAGAAATGAATTGCCCCCGAGGATGGAAGATGGATCTTGGAATACAGAGTTCAGAGGACACATCCTTCAGCTGACAGAGTGGCAGAGGGGGTTCCAAGATTCTCAAGTTTTCGTCCAGATGAAATACATTAACGATAAAAAATTTATTCACTGCAACTGAGCTTTGTATACACTGCATCCATAACATTTTTGGAAGTGATCATTCTAGCATTCCTAATCACAGTGATCTAATTACTGCTTCTTTACGAACAGCTGAAAATCTTGTGTATCGGCTAAAAGCCCTGCGAAACAAGCAAAAGTGGTGCCAACCCTGTTTTAGGCAAGTTATAAATATCGCATCTCCAAAAGGAACCTTCGTCTCAGCAGTAGTTGCATTCTTGGAAACATTGCAGCTCTGATGACGAGAAACATAGCTGACACCAAATCGCAATTTCACTAGCAGCCGTTTCGCAGAATTCAAGTTTTCGACCAAATCACCTCGGCAATGACGGAATCGATGGCGTCTTCACTGTTGTGGAAGAGTTTTGAAGCAGCAGGAGTAGACACCTGTTTCTTTCTCCGGTGTCACAATTGCCAGGCCGTTTTCTCGATGCAGATTCAGATGCAGTGAGCTCGTGTTTCGATGGGTTAATCGGCGCATAGTGGAAATTAAATATTGATCAGGGATCATCCTGTTGGCAGCCGAGTACACTGATAGATTCCGCGTTTTTTCTGGAGCAGACCATCATGCGTTGGAGCAGCAGCCCAGACATACAATTGGCCCATATTCCATTTTGGCAGCCGAGCTTGCAAAACGAATCATGAAGATGATGCCACGACAGCAAATTAATTGATACGGAACTGATGAGATTGGCCCGATCCGTAAGATGGTGAAGCTTTGAATTCGGGGTTTCAATTTGATGATCAACATGCAGAAATTGATCGGCGAGTAGTTGGTGATGTTTTCCTTGTATCGTGAAATTTCTGGAGCAGCTTTCATTATTTTCTTTTTGATCCATGTATTAACTCTGAGCTGGTAGACCATCACGCGGTTTTATTTTTTATTCGGGAGCTAACTGGAGTGATAGCTATTCACGGGTTACAATTGCCAGCCGACTGCACTCTTGTCATCTTCAACATCTGGCGGCTAAGTGGGAGTTGGAAATATCCAGCATTGGACGAGCGTATCGGGCAGAGGATTGCAGAGATAATACAATCAATCCACGATTTTGTTGGCAGCTCTCACACATATCCGTGCATTAGCAGACCTCGATGTTTTCTTTGTGTAGAGTTTGCATTCAGTCTTTTCGTTGGTCGCCGATTTAAATTTGGTGCAACTTCACAGTGAGTCGAAGTTCGCGGAACTCAAAGTTTGGACTAACATTTTGTTGACAAAGAGCTACATCAAAGCTCGGGTTATAATCTGTCATCCCGCCATTCACGTGTTAGCATGGACCAGCGTTTGTTGTTTGAGATCCAGATGGATTGGTAGTCATAGCAGGCAGTTGACAGCCGTATCAGACAGCTGATTACAAATGGCAGTGACCTTTTTACTGACAGCTAGAGGGGTTTTCGCTTTAGTTAGGTTAAGTCTGTTTAGACTTCACCTTTTTTCATTATTTTTATTTATTTTTTATTCTTTTGAAAAAGGGATGAGAAGCTTTTTGGGTCTATAAAAGAGACCATCTTTCTCCTTTGTAATGATGGAAAATTTCTGGGTTTTTTATCCCTGTTGAGCGTTAATGAAAAAATCAGATGGTTTTGTGGACAGATTGAGCAATCCTCATATGCTTGTGTGATGTATTTCAAATTGTAGAATGAATCTAGCTTGTGAGGGCTTTATCAAGCACAATAGATTAGCCATTTAGGATTAAGTTGGTTAATTATGCTTGAACAATTATTTTCTCAATGGACATCAGTATTCGGTTGTACAAAATGTCGATTAAGATTTGATTGTTTATGCATTCTAGATTCGTCTCACTTTTTATGAAGCATAAAGCCTCAATGAGCGCTCTTTTGACTCCATTTCCCCTTCTGGTACTGGCACTGGTCTTTCCCTGAGGATTGATCTTCCCTTCCTTTTCCATCACCCATTTTTGAAGCTATCTTTTGTTACTTCCGTTTCCCTAAGGCAGCCTCTTCCATTCACCTTGCCCGTTACTGTACCTGCCTTAGCGACCCTAGTTTAGGGATACCCCCCTAGTGTTGGAGAAGAGCCAACCTGAAGCGAAGAGGAGAGGAGTGTGGTGACATTGGCCTCTCTCCTGAGAGAGTTGTCATTTCGGCTAGTGTGTTGCATTTTGGGCTTTCAAACGACACGCATGCCATTTCGGAGGACAACACTCCCTAGGTCGAATTCTCTTCAAAACCCTAGCCTTCTCTTCTCTTCTTTCTCTCTTCTCCTCTTGCTCTCCAAATCTCTTAGATTACAATTGAAGAATGAATGCCTCAATCCCTAGTTTCTCCCCTTTTTGTTCATGGTAACTTCTTCTTGAGATTCAATGGCCAAGATTAGATATTGGCTCAATGAGATCTAAGCCTCACATAAAAGGCTTATTAATTAATTAATAAATGAATTTAATGCACTTTTCACTTAAGAACATTAATGACCCTTTTAATTTCTCACCCACTTTATTTCTTATAATGAGCAACTTTATAAAGTGACTTTAAAATTATAAAGTGCTTCTCACTTTAATAAAGTGACTAGGGACCACTTTTAATGTTTTATCCACCTCTAGGCATCACAAGGTGGAAAAACACTTCCTTGATACTTTTTCAACACTCCCTCTTACCAAGGAAGGTGTTCTTCACAACCCCCAACTTGTCTATGAAGTGAACATGCTTTCCTCTCCCCAAAGATTTTGTTAGAATGTCTACAACCTGCTCCTCAGTGGAAATGTACTGTAACTCAACAGCTCCTCTCTGAACATAGTCTCTGATGAAGTGATATATGATCTCTATATGCTTTCACCTGTCATGGAATATTGGATTCTCAGATAGCTTAATGCAACTCTGATTGTCACAATAAATAACTGTAGGTCTCAGCTCCTGATCAAATAAACCAACCAATAAGTTGCGAAGCCACAATGCCTCGCAACTAACCTGACTAGTTGCCATATACTCGGCCTCTGCAGAACTCAATGCAACTGACTTTTGCTTCCGACTGAACCATGACACTACTGTCGAGCCCAAACTGAAGCAACAACCGAAAGTGCTCTTCCAGGACACTACACTGCCTGCCCAATATGAATCTATGAAGCCAGTCAAACCAACTCCATCTGACCTCCTGTAGTCCAGGCCATAGTCCATTGTCCTAGCAAGATACCTCAGTACATGTTTTGCGGCTATCCAATGCACTCTCCTAGGCTCCATCATGAACTGACTAAGTGTGTTTACCGCAGAACATAAATTTGGTCTAGTGTTGACCAGATACATCAAAGATCCTATGAGCTGACGGTATAAAGTAGGATCCACCAGATCTCCCTCAAAAGTATGAAGCTTCTTCCAGTTGGTGATCATAGGTGTGGACATCGGTCTATAGCCCTCCATCCGAAATCTCCTCATAACATCAACCGCATATTTTCCTTGCCCCAGGAAAACATGTCCATCCTCCTGTCAAATCTCCATCCCCAAATAATAGTGCATCAGCCCAATATCAGTCATCTCAAACTCTGAAGCAAGATCCTTCTTGCAAGCTGCAATAAGATGTTGCTCTCCTGTGATAAACAAGTCATCAACATATAGCAGAAGAGTGAGCAGATCACCTCCAACCACAATGAAGTACAGGTTGGGATCAACCTCACTCTCCTGAAATCCAATCGACAGCAAGTAATAATCAATCCTCGAATACCAAGCTCGAGGAGCTTGCTTCAGTCCATACAAGGCCTTTTTTAGCCTGCACACATGAGAATCTCCCATGAATCTCAAATCCCTATGGCTGCTCTAAGTACACCTTCTCTTGTAAAATACCATTGAGAAATGCGGTCTTCACATCCATCTGGTGGATCTTCCAATCCATCTCTGCTACTATGGAGATCACTGCTCTGATCGAGGAATATCGAGCAACCGATGCAAAGGTGCAAAAGGTAACCACATGAAGGAGTATAAATAAGAGGATGCCTCACTCATTTCCAATCAAGCAAGTTCGCTCTACATCTTTTAGACAAGTGCACAAGAAAGGAAGAAGGATGCAGCAACAAGAGGAAGGCTAATTATTTGGGTTCACTATCTTTGGGAGAGATTCTTCTTTTATCTCTAGGGTTTGTCCTGGAGTCTGTTTATGTGACTACTCTTATATCTGGGTTTACATGATGATGTACTATGTATCTTGAATTCAATCTCTTCATAAGGAAGGTTGTTGGGTTTTCTTCCCTTGTGTAGAAGGGTTTCCCAGGATAAAAATCCTTGTGTCTTTGTGTTTCTGTGATCCTTATTTATTTCCGCTGCAAATAATGGTTGAAACTATACTGCTATATTAAAATTCAACACAAGGAAGCAGAGATCTATAAACTGGAACATTTCATTGTAATGGGGTTGAATCCAAGGGTTTCGTTCCCCCTTGTACCTGTAATCTGTTCTCAGGTTTGGGTTTTAATAAAATGAGTAGTTTGGCCCTCATCTTCTCTTTTCTTCTCACATATTGAATTCATCGTGTTGCTGCAGCAATTCTCCCACTCAACTAAGTTTATTTGCTTCATATTTAAGGTGGATTCCCTCTTCCCTTAGTTATATGTGCATTTGTGATCTAACACTGTTATTCGATCCCCGAAGGTTCATAGTGTTGGGATTAGGATCAATTATTTTGTTAGTTGAACTTTGTTACTTGCAACATTGACTTGACAGAGTGCTATACTTGTTCTTGAAGTGGGCAGGATAGAATTCTAAACACGGTTCTTTCCACTATCGGATTCACCTGCCCAGCAGTGATAATGAGCTTGACTTGCCTTGATCCAATAGGGATTGTCTGAGCCTGATGCCCCATTGGATTTCTCCACTTCCACCCAGAACCCTATTTTTCTTTCATCCTGAATTCATCCTTCCCTCATTGATATATATCCTTCTTTGAGTTTTATCTGTTTCTTGATCTAATCTACTCCTTTCAAGCTTGACTTGCAGATCAGAGGCAGAGACGGGGATTCCTCCTAATGTTGGCACAAATCAGCCCAATTCAAGAGACATGAACGCCAAGGTGACAATGGTCATTGCATCAAGAGTTGCACCAAGTCCCCACTGGCTACTACAGAGCAAGTTCGGTTGCCAATAGGCAGTGATGGAGACATGGAGAATAGGTGCAATCAGATTATAACTCTAGAGGTGCAATATAATTTCAACTCTACATTAATATAGAACTTTTTATTTTATGCCTCTTGGTTAAAATCTGTCCATCTTCTAGAAAAAACTAACACAACATCATGGCCTCTTCATCAAGAACACAATAAAACAATTCAAAACAAAATTGGTCCATTTACTTGAGATGAATAAATATCGGCAAATACATAACAGAATATGTAACACCATCTCATAACAACTTGTGCAATCTGTCAATAGTGCATAAACACGAACTCTTGTTGACTTGTGTAAACGAAACATAAAAAATATAGATTGGCCAATTCTAAATGCTTCATCCATAACAAAATGCCACTAAGAAGCCCTTAAACATATAGATTACCTGTACTTTATCATATAGTAAATTTCATTGATTGATTAGACAATCTAGAATAACTATAATGAAATCCATATGCACCAAAAACATTAGCTCACCAAGAAGGATGTCGTGGACAACACTAGCTCTGCGAGCTGCTTCAAGTTGTTGCTCAAAAGATAGCGGTGCTGATATCTTAACATGGCCACTTTCTTTAGCAGCAGTTTCTTCACTGGGGCTGCAGCCTGTTGCAATTTCTGTCTGTTGTGGAGTATTGGAATTAGATATGAAAACACTGTTAGGCCAGAGAACCTGCCACCATACAATAATTATTATCCAATTCTTAGGTGTTTACACTAAAAACTAAGGTGCCCAATGTCCATCATTAGTTGTAGATAAATCATAAAATTACTCAAAAAATTAGCCCAATGCCTATGAATATGTGAAGTTTCCAATTTAAGTACATCACACAGTTCACTACAATTCTGGGGGATGGGATACAGTCATTAGGGTTTTCTAAAATTAGAATACAAAAAATTTAATTTGAAACATGCATATATGATCAGGAAAATTTGTCTGGGATAATATCCATTTTATATTTTATTTTACAGTTTAGGCCTCGGAATCACCATAAGAGAGGCTGGACTGGCACCAGAAGTCACAGAGTTCTAACTATGGTTGGCACATGGCCAAATACAAATATAGAAAATTCAAAGGTGGTAGATGATCTATAGAAGTATAGCATTTACAATGAATTGTCCTCTATACCTTGTGTAATGGGTGAAAGGTGGCACAACTCTTCCATCTATGATTGTGATTATTCATGCATTTCTACTGCCAGTATATAATCCTTATCAATTAGATACATAACAGAAAGCATTAATTGGTCTTACGAATAAATTTCAACATAACAAAAATTGAATTAAATTCTCTGAAGCATTCAAAATTGTATGGAGCATAACCTCAAAACATTAGCTATTTACAACTTCAAACCAAACAACATGCACAAATGTCCTCAATTCCGTGTTCTACAAACTTACAAAGTCTACATGTTCACATTCAAGCTTAATTATTGCTCTAGTACTCAATTCAATGATCATGTTTATCTTTAGTGCAATCATGTTCCAAGACCTGATAATTTGATACACAAACCTAAGTAATCTGAAATTTTCTAACAATGTCCACAAGTTACGACACCTTGACTGCATTGTTATAAATTATCAGATACTTTAAAAAACCATCATTATTATTAAGTCACCCTATTCCCTAGATATATTCTTTTATAGCATCTTTGTATTGCCATTATTAGCGATATGACATCAAGACATGCAATAAAGCACAGTTTGAACTTACATCTTGGATCCATTTAATACCCAAAGCAATGACATCATCTCTCCTAAGCCATTCTATTTGTCTCAGTAGCCAGTCATCAATAGCATCTTCCATAACCACCTGCAGGATTTGCTTTGAAATCCAAAATACTTGACGTCTGCAAAGAGGCAAAAAAAAGACAGAAAAACTCTAGCATCAGAAATATTTTCTATTTCGAAACATGAGCTAAATATTGCACAAGATAATAAAAGTGTTGATATGCAAACATGATTGTATGCCATAATACAAAATAAGCCCAGAAAACAAAACAAAAAAATAGAAAAATGCTAACACTCCAAATTTTAAAAGGAATTTACATAAAATGTATATAATAAAATTAACTGAGACTATAGGATATTAGAAAATCTTAAGATAAGGACTTGTCCATGGACCAATCTTGGTATTTTTACAATGACTAATTTCATTTATGTGTATGATGTTACAAATTACAATCATTCACAATAAAATCCAGCACTGAGCTAAGTCGCAGGAAATGTGTAGTACAGGGCCATACCATGTGTTTCCATACAAAACATGGAATCACGTGGCTTGGCATTGAAATGCATTCCGGCCCTACAAACATGTCCCATGTGTGGGAAATGCATTATGTACGGACAGAAAGACAGTTCTGGGCCATACTAGTATTCATACAACATGATTCCAAAAAGGGTTTAGCTGATTTTTAGTCAGTTTTCAATGGGTTTGACAAAAAAGGTTGACAATTAACAGTAATGTTACATTCTTAAACATTTCTTTTATCTTTATTTGTCTATCCTTCTACTTAAATTGCTAACATTTCTTTTACGAAAGATAGAGGAAATGTTAACAATTTAAGTACAATGATAGAAAAGTAAAGATGAAGAAAATGTTTAAGAATGTAACATTACCCATTAATTGTTTCAGGATGTTTAAGAGTGGCTCTAACCTCAGCGGACTTCATATGGAGTGTTACTGCTCAAATTAGTATATTGAGCCAACGGTAAGAAAAACCGAGTTTTGAGCTTGAAAGAGATGGGTGAATGGAGCTTTCATGAGAGTGAGTACAAAAGGGACTACACTTCCGTTTGAAATTTGCTTGGGAAATGGCAAAGCTAACATGCATGACTCCTCCTTAAGCTTGGATCTACCTGCAAAAGACCTCACACAAAACTTGCACAAGAGGATTAAAAGCACCGATATAAATAAATGAAAGACTTCTAAATACAAGCATTCAAGCAAGAGATGCAAAGTATTTGAAACATTTCATACTATTGTATAATAAGCAATAAGCGTCAGATCTTATTGCTTACCCTCTTGAAATATAAATTCCCTTACAGGGTCAGATGCAATCCCAACAATATACAAAATATTTATGCAAAGATACATGTTACCTCCATGGGTTTGAAGTATCAAGCATCCACACACGACATACAACCACAATGTAGCCTCCAAAGCCTTCTCTTTATTTACTCTTGAACTCAAACAAAATATTACAATATACGAGTAGAGGTTCCACCTTCAGATCAAAAAATAATGGACCTCAGCTCCTCAATAAATAGCACAAGGCAAGCATCCTAGGGCGCAAAACCCTAAGGAGGGTGAGCTCCTTGATTATAGAGCAAGTTAGCTCATAGCCAATGGATAAGCACCATTTCACGTCGACAAAAAAAACCAAAAATGGAAGCAGCCGAGTTGATAAAGGAGCTCACGTGTGAGGAAGAGGAGGGCGATCATGATGTTTCCATATTGGCTGGAGCTTTACGTTGAAGAGCTGAGAGTGGTTGAATTAATTAGAAATTACACACATATGCTTTGTGCCCTCATAAGAGGTAAGCCGCCCCCACTTTAGCCTTATCCATCAACCAAATCAAATGGTTTCCGTGGAGGTGAAGGCTGGCCCACGCGAAAGCAATCCGTACGCTTTTGATATTTCAATACATGCCTTTCCACTTCAGCTTAGTCCCCCACTTTAATAATTTATAACATAAGGTTTGAGATATAACTTCAAATGCCCACCATATACTTGACTTATCCTCCAACCCTGTGTTGTTGGGAGCGAGAAGCAGGAGCGTGGAGCGGGAGCGGAGCGAAAAGCGAAATTTTCAAAAGCTCTCGTTTTGGGAGCGTTTTTTTATATAGTATATATTTTGATATATTTTGATGGATTTATATCTAGAAAACATGTAGGATGGATTAAACCATATAACATCAATCATATAGTAGTTATAACTTATAACATTATCATCAAATGATCAACCATAACTACTTTTATATGAGCTTGGAAATGAAGGGAGGTACCATAACATTGTCATCAAATGATTAACCTAGTATAGGAGCTTTTAGTATAGGGGAGGTAGGGAGCGCGTCGGGAGTGCCTTGGGAGCATTTTGGGAGCGAGCTTTCGAAGGAAGCGAGCTTCGGGAGCGAGAGCGAGGGGGTGGGGGGCGCTCCCACGCAACATAGCTCCAACCAATTCACTCATGGCCAAGTGGAGAAGGTTGGCCCCACGTGAAGGAGAATGCGTAGCATGGAAAAAGGATCTCCACTCAACCTTTAAATTCGACCTCAAAACATATGGTTTAACCTTTAGCATAAGTCGCCCATCTCATTTGACTAATGCCATGTCAAATGGCTTGTGCCAAAATTCTACTTTTTAAATATTTTAATTTTGGCCATGGTGCAATTTGCTGCACTTTTAGCATTTAAAGTGCCATTTTGTAGCTCTGATAGGAAAAACTGCTCCACGGGACGTTTTGGTCACTCGAAACATAGGAAAACCGGGACCAGGGTAAAGAGGATGCTTTGAGCTTGAAAACGAGCATCCCTGCGCCGAATTTCGACTCCGGATCACACTTTTATCAACCTTTGAAAAATTTATTTTTCTCGGAATTGACTGAAACTTCTGGGGGAGCTAGTACATGACCAAACGACAAAATTTAGCATCTAGCATGTCTATAACTGTTACAAAATGGACTCTAATAACCCCCTAGGGCCTAACCACCACTTTGGGCATTCCAGCTTTGGAGGTGCAAGAGAAAAACTCATCGATTATACTCGGTTAAAGGCAAAGCATAATTGACAAGGGAAAAAACTCCTTGGAATACCTTCTTTGGTTGTCAAGTCCTAGGGAACCGAGTCACTCAAAGACCACCATGCTAGCACACTTTATTACAAACCCCATAGGGCATGGTCATGCATTACAAAAAATAAAAAGGGGCCCTGAAAGGCCAAACCTGGAACTTCTGAACTCTGAAAAAAGGCACAAGTAATTGTGCAATACTAGCGGCTCACTAAAGTCCAACTGCAGTGCAACTCGGTTGGTAACACAAGCCATTCATTAACCGTTCCAGGTATACGCTCACCCCTTCTTATTTGATCTAAACTTGTCTCAGAGTTGTTTGTTTCAGTGATGGGCTCAAGTTGATTATTTTGTGGCTCCACATCACTAAGTTCGTTCAAAGCTCTAATTTCTTCCGACACTTCTCCACGAAGCAAATCAAGGTTCATTTCTCTAGCTGCAATAGCTCTTTCCTTTTATTCCTCAGAAGAACTATCGTCTCCAAAAAAATCTCCAAATCTCATTTCTTCCTGTACTAGAATCCTCATTATGGCTACCCATGACCATAAAGACACTCTCAGGCAGTAACTCACCCTCGCCATAAGTGTTCCTTACACCATCCTCATAACTTTCGAGGTGACCATCGTAAAATGGCTCCCGATATATCCTAACCAATGACCCATCAGAGTTAGGGATAGTAGCGTATGACAAGTCAACTAGAAGATGTCCCCCTAATCCAACAGACCACTTCCTACATAGAAGCATTCTGTAAACTGGGGGTAGATCTATGACTACTATGTCCATTAGCATGGATATATCAGGGCATGAAAACAAGTCCGCTCTTAAGTTCTTTATTAAACCAAAAGCTTGAACTGGTCTAGAATCAATTCCACAGGCGTTCCCATAAGGCCTAATTATTTTCAATCACATGGCTTCCATAACTTGCAAAGGCATGACATTCATGGAAGCACCAGAGTCCAACATACAGTTATGAAGAAGGGTGTCACCAATACAGAGTGTAAGATAAAAAGGTTGGTGGCCACCATTCTTCCTCTCATATAAAGCAGTTTGGATGTTAATGGGGGGATCCTCCTCTTCTTCAACCATAGCACTAGGTGCTGAGTCTGGAAGAGATGGATCTTCACCATTATTTGTGATAGTCTCAGGGATATTCTCGAAGAATTCTACCACTTGCTCTTTGATTGATGGGATTTTCATTAATTCCGCGAGTGGAATGTTATGCGTAACTTTATCCAATTCTCTCTCAATATTGATATCTAAGTCATACTCAAGGAGAGGAACTGGCTCACTCACCGGGCTAGGCAGCTCACTATTCTTTCTTTTGAGAAAAGGGGTAGGCTTTTGGCTATCCTTTCTGTGTTGATAGATTCTAAGAGGAGCTTGGCCACTACTTCCAAGTTGTTCAGTGGCATAAATGGGAAAACTAGGACTAGGCTCTTCTACAGACTCTTCCTCATGGTCGATTAAAATTCTTCCAAAGTCCTTGTCAAAATCTAAGTTTTCAACCCAGTGAATGTTCTTTGGAGAATCTTGAGTATATTCACCGTGAGTGGGATACTCAGGATCATCCACTTTTTGTTCTTCTGACCAGTTAATACCAGGAGTTTCAGGTGACGCTTGGCTCACAAGGTTTCTTCCATCACCCTCATTAGGCCTTTTTTGTTGGTTCCAATATGGTTTTGGGCCATAAGGTTGCCTATACCTTTCCGACTCTTTGCTCTTAGCTAGATCCCTAGTCAGGAGAGTTAAGTTTTTCATCATTTCATGCATGCTCTCCATCATATCATTGGGATCCTTACTTAGTTCTTTCCCCCTTTTAAACTTGGGTTCAAATCTAGAAGACGAGGCACTGATTAGGTCAAAGAAATTTTGCTTCCCCATGGAAGCAGCATTTGCTTTGGCCTTCCTAGAATTATCTTGTGCTTCCTTTAAGTCATTAGGGTCTTTATCTTTAAGGTGATAACCAAGGTAGCCCTCAAATGCATTGAGGTAATGAATTAAAACAACATGCTCAGGAGGCATAATGTTATCTGGAATGTTGGCCACTATCTTATCAAAGCAAAGGTTAAATTCATGGACAGACTCGTTTTCTTTCTTCTTGATTTCAAACAATTGATTCAAAAGGAAATGACCATCTAACTTGACTGACCACTCATGTTTAAGTTTGTCAGTGAAAGCATCATATCCTGTGACTGATGATGCAGGTAAACGGTCAAACCATTTACGAGCATCACTCTCCAAGGATGCAAAAAGACCCCTCATATACACATCTTCTTCTTCAGCCCCATAAGCTTCCATATGAGCCCAAACATTTTCAATGTGGTCCTCAATGGAGGTCGCACAGTTGCCATTGAACTTAGGGGTCTTTTCAAAATACTTGTCGGGCATATCATGGGGGGCACCAAAGATTTGGGAGAAATCTAAAGGTGAAGCTTTGGCCTTGTTCCCAAATCTACGAGCAACGGGAGGATTGGTTTGAGTATTGTTTCTAGGATTAGTTTGAGTTGTTCCAACCATTGGATTGATTGGACTTAAATTGTGATTGGGAGATGAAGGAGGAACCGAATTAGTCGAAGGGGATCCCAAGAAACAGTTTGGAGAATCGGAGTTATCAATTTTCCAAAAGAAATTAGATGATTGGACTTTGGCATCTCTTTTATGATAAACGAGTGGGGTTCCTTCTGATTGGTTTAGATTAATTTTACTTCTAAGGTTGTAAGGATGTTCATGAGGTCGCTCCTCAACGGAGTCACGATTTGGAGTCGCCAGGTAGACTTTAAATCTCTTCTACCAAGATGTATGTCGTTAATAAGCGAGGAGAAAATGAGTGACAAATAGATGGCTATGTTTAATTAAGGATTGAAATGATAACCATCTAGATTAAACCGGATGCAATAAGATATGAATTATGCATGGATACTCGCAGACACCTAAGGTAAGCCTCTACCTCCCCGGCAACGGGGCCAAAAATGTTATCACACAACTTGTAGTTGTCCCTAAAGGTATCCCATCTGGGATGGCAGAGGTGTTGGACAACGAAAGAGGTGACCCAAGGCTTGCCACGGTTCCCAATGCAAGTGGGTGTCACGATAACCGAGGCATCATTCAATTTAGATCAAGAAGAATCAAGATCAAGGGGGAGACCCTAGCCAATCTATGAAGACTAGCTAACCCAAAGACTCCTAGGGAAATATGTAAAATGAAGCAAGGAGATCAATGGTGCAAGATTTTAGATCTAGAAAAGTAAGTGGACCCAAGGTGGTTAGGGCTTCGTTGAGAGGCTTAAGCAAAGACAAATGAGTCAACCAAGTGTTTGATTAAGGTCGCTTATGAAGTTAAGTAAGTAGATCTAAAAGATGAGCTAATGCATTACCTAATGACCCAAGTGGAGCACTTCCCTTAAAATAAGGAAAGCGGTTCACAAGGTGAAAATCAATGGGTAAAGCACTAGGGGTAGTTTATGAGGGATGATCTATCCAATGAAGCAACAAACTCAACTACACACGTACTAGAACCTAGCAAAAGGGCTCCCTCAAGGAATGTGACTTCCCTTAGAGAGACCAATGTGTCTTGGGAAATGGGCCAAATGGAGTCCAAACACCACCAAATTTTAGATCGGGATTGCCATGAATATTATTAAGGTGGGTTTTAAATTTTATCCCCAAAATCTTGCTAGATCCAAGTAGATCTGAAAAATAAATAAAATGAGGGTTTTAACAATGAGGGTTTGTAGATCTAAGAGAATAGATGGTCAAGGTAGAAGAATAACATACCTCCTTGACCGTACCTGGAAAATGAAGATGAATATTGCTTGTGATGAGGATTACTACCCACAAAGATCAAATGCCAAACTTGATGAAGCCCTTCTTGCTAGCGTTTTGCCTCCTTCAACCAATTCGGCCTCCCTCTTCATGTCAACCAAGGACACAAAGATCAATTAGTTAACAAAAATGGAAGTAGATGCAAGCAAAAGAGATGAATAACATGAAATTGTTGGTACAAAGACAAAACAACTCCCTATAACCCAAAACGACTTGTTGAAGATAGCAGGGTAGGCCTCCCCACCAATGTGCATTCCCCCAAGACGTCTTCTTTACCTGCAAATCGTGTTAGTGAAGATAAAAATTCAAGATGGCCACCAATGTCTGTCAGTGCAGAGGAAAAAGCATTTACAATCACCACAAGCATTCAAACTCCAAGATCCAAGATGCCCAAGAAAATATTTTATTCCAATAGCCAAGAGCCAAAAATCTCTAGATGCCTTTACAATGAGAGGGTCTTCTCCTTTCATAGGAGAGAAAGACCAAAACCCTAAACCACTTTTAAAACTAATGGTTGAGATCAAAATATATAACAATGTAATCAACGGCTAACATGAGCCAACACAACATAATACATGGATCACTCAAATAGAGGATGATGTCATGGCTAAAGAGCCTCAAAAAGGGGTGACGTCATACATGGGGGTGGCTAATGACATGTGTGCCACAACAATAAGACCAATACAAGTCGCTAGGAGCACATGGTGGGGCTAGGAGGTATTAATCCCCTTCACTAGCATGACCCCATGGCACAATAATATAAAATATGAGTCTATGACATGTCCAAGTGTACAAATGATCAAATCCTGTCCCCATAATCAGAGAGAGAAATACAATAAAAGAGGTCATGTAGCCCATGTGGACCCCACTGACTAATGCCAACTGATCCGGAAGAAGGGGGATACACAATGGATGACCTCTGAGCAAACCAAGTGCCAAAACCTTGCCTCAATTGCCCAAATCGAATTCCTCAATGACCCTTTTGTTCCATTTTTTAATCCTCCTGAAAACCCTGAAAGTGACCAAATCTGCCTCTAGGGTGCCTGCACTGTCAAACTGAGTGCACCGTCATGTCTGGAAGGGGGGTAATATGGTAAAAACAAGTGGCTGGACCACCCCCTACCTCTATAGCGCCCTAGGCAACGACTTGCCTCCAATGCTCCTGCTGAACAGGCCTCATCAACATGCCCAAACTGGTCAATCGGTGGAAAACTGCTAATATCATGCCCAAGAGTGCCTGAAACTGAAAGATAAGTGTCTCAATGGATCCAAGAGACCCAAATCCACTAGAGATGAGTACTCATACACCTCATGATAACCCGTAGAATCATATCTAAGGTCCACCATACCCGGACAGTATAAAATATGATGATTTGGAATAATAATAAAAATGACCAACTGCATCAATCATCATCTGGAGCATATGTCCAACATATGGAATCATCAATAGGTGCATGCGGGACCATAGATCAACATCATAAATTGTAAGTGGTCCATCTCATCATGGATCCCAAGAATGACCATGGCCAAACTATGTTTGACTAGGTCAAAATACAACCAAAGACGAGATTATAACAAATGACTAAGACATGTTCCTTTAACCATATTCATAGCTTAACTTAAAGTATAAACATCAATCAAGTGGCAGTTAATAAATAGATATTTAAATGTTATTTATAACTTACTTGCACCAAAGCTTCAAAGACATACTTATCCAATGGACATGGCCTAACTACTAGCATAGGGTGAAGGCTAAGGACAAGGCTAGGTAAAGGGATGACTTGACCGACTTAACTAAGTGATACTTTGGACGGGGAAATAGTGGAGCTACACACCATGCTGGACAAGATAAACAAACGGAATGGCAATGCCTCACAAATGGATAAGCTGTTTAGAGAGTGCTTATTCAACCTTGGCATCATGTCTACAACAAGTTGATCCAAGTTCATTAGGATCATTCACTTAATTTCCATGGCCTTTTTAGCCTATATGACCCCTCTGGGATTTTGCATATGCTTAAAAGCACAACTAATCGCAGCTTGCATCCGGGGTATATTTACATTTATGAGGTCAGCAATCTTTAGATTTAGCATTTATTTAGCCATTGCTTTTTAGACCTTTTTGGACCCTTCATGGGTTACTGTTACCAGCTATTTTGTACAATAGCTGAACTTCTGGTGAGCCGCCAGTTTCATGAACATGTTCAATGTTCATCATCAGTGCTCAGAAGTTCAGAAGACCTGTTATCACACCATAGTAGCTGGGCTACTATTCTTGCTGAGCAGATATCTGCACTTTCCAGAGCTTTGCTTTCACAGAGATCAACTATGATGAGCAGAGTTATTTGAGATCACTCACAGATCAGAGCAGTCTATGTTAGACATTAAGTAGACCTTATGCCAAGGCTGAGCCTTGAGAGCTTAGATTTGATGACCGATGTGACCTTTTGTTCCATATAGTTTCAGTTCAGTGCCTAGAGTTCCAGATGTTATTGCAGTAGTGTTTCAGTTATTTGTGGATGATGATTATTGATATGATATGATGTGACCTATGGACTTGTGATTGTTGTCATGGATTATTATCTTGTTGCTTTAGTCCTCTGCATAGCATTGACTTTGTATGTCACTCATGATGTGGCAGTACTATCTAGAATAATAATAAAATTTAAATATAAAATTGGATGTATTACTTGCACTCTAAGGTTTCCTGACAATACTCATTGGTTTCATTACCCTCTTGTGGGCATGAACATGGTCTTTCATGACATATTTGTTTACTAGCCTAGGCACCACATTCACTTGACTCCATCCATCCATGACCTTCCTTATTTGGCTTTCACCCTAACTTGCCTTCTTGACTTTTTGATATGGAGGACTCCCCCATTTCTACCTCTGCTTTGGACGCAATCCATGTTTGTTTTGAGTCTCGGCTCTGAGTTGGTGACAGAACTTGCCTTTGGTGAGTTGGATTGTATGCCTAAATCATTCTGGTTAATTGTCTCGATGTTTGGTATTGTGCAGAACTCCCTCTAGTCACTTGAGCTCTTGTTGGCTAAAACTGAAAACACATGTACTACTTATATTGGAAATGTATTATGAAAGCCTGTGAACTTAAAATTCTAGAACGTGTTTCTTAACACGCGTGAATAAAGGCTAAAGCAATGAACTGCTAAAATACCCCGCGAAGGGTATAAAAAGGTCCAAAAAGCAATGGTTAAATAAATGTTATATCTAAATATTGCTGACCTTATGATTGTAAATATGCCCCGGATGCAAGTTGCGATTAGTTGTGCTTCTTAGCACATGTAAAATCCCAGAGGGGTCATATAGGCCAAAAGGGCCATGGAAATGAAATGAATGATCATAATGAACCTGGATCAACTTGATGTAGACATGATGCCTAAGTTGAATAAACACTCTCAAAACAACTTATCCATTTGTGAGGCACTACCCTTCCCTTTGTTATTTTGTCCAGCACATAGTGTAGCTTCCCCTTTCCCCGTCCAAAATGTCACTTAGAAAAGTTGGTCAAGTCATCCCCCTTTTGCCTAGCCTTCTTCTTAGCCTTCACCCTTTGCTAGCAGTTAGGCCATGTCAGTTGAGTGAGTATGTCTTTAAAGCTTTTGTGCAAGTAAATTATAAATAACACTAAAATATATATGTATTAACTGCCAATGAATGATGTTTATACTTTAAGCTAAGTTGTGAATATGATTAAAGGAACATGTCTTAGTCTTATGTTATAATCTAGTCTTTGGTTGTATTTTGACCTAGTCAAACATAGTTTGACCATGGTCATTCTTGGGATTCGTGATGAGATGGACCACTTGTGCTTATGGATGATGATTTGTGATCCCACATACACCTATTGATGATTCCATATGTTGGACATATGCTTCAGATGATGATTGATGCAGTTAGTCAATTTTATTATTATTTCCAGATCATCATATTTTACACTGTCTGGGTATGGTGGGCCCTACAGTTGACCCCACAGGTCAACCCATCGTGTATGAGTACTCATTTCTATTGGATTTGGATCTTCTGGATCCATTGAAACACTTATCTTTCAGTTCTGGGCACTTCTGAGTATGATAGTAGCAGTTATCCACCTGCTGACCAGTTTGGGCATGTTGATCCATCCTGTCCAGCAGAGTCCTTGGAGGCCAGTCATTTCCTAGGGCGCTATAGAGGAAGAGGGTGGTCCAGCGACTTGCTTTTACCATTATACCCCCCTTCTAGACAGCCTGGTACGCTCAGTTTGACAGCATAGTCACCCTGGATGGCAGTTCGGGGCACTTTCAGGGTTTTCAGGAGGATTAAAAAATGGAATAAAAGGTTCACTGAGGAATTCGATTTGGGCAATTGAGGCAAGGTTTTGGCACTTGGTCTGCTCTTAGGTCATCCATGGTGAACCCCCCATCTTCCAAATTAGTTAGCATGATTCAGTGGGGTCCACAATGGTTACAGGAGGTTTTTTACTGCATGTCTCTCTCAGATTTGGAGACAAGATTTGATCATTTGTATATTTGACATGTCAGACTCATTATTTTATATTATTGTGCCATGGGGACATGCTAGTGAAGGGAATTGATACCTCCTAGCCCCACCATGAGCTCCTAGTGACTTGTCTTGATCTTATATTATGGCAAATGTGTTTCTAGCCACCCTCCATGTATGACGTCACCCTCACTTAGTCACTTTTAGCTATGACATCATCACTTAGTGAGTGATCCATGTGATATTATGTATTGGCTCATCTTAGTCATTGATTAGATTGTTAGATCTTTTGATCTCAACCACTAGTTTCAAAAAGTGGTTTTGTGATTTAGGGTTTTGGTCTTTATTATCCTATAAAACGAGGAGACCCCCCTCATTGTAAAGCACCTTTGGAGCTTGTTATCACACAACTTGTAGTTGTCCCTAAAGGTATCCCATCCGGGATGGTAGAGGAGATGGACAACTAAAGAGGTGACCTACGAGATGCCACGGTTCTTAATGCAAGCTGCGAGTCACAACAACCGAGGCACTCTTCACTTTAGGTCAAGATGAATCAAGACCAAGGGGGAGACCCTATAGCCAATCAAAGATGATTGGACCAAAGCAAAGGTTTCTAGGGAAGTGTAAAAGATGAGTTACGGAAACCAATGCAAAGTTAGGTGGACCTAGAAGTTTAAGTATGGTTGAAAGAGGCTTAAGAGATGACTAGTGTTTCAACCAATAAGTGATTTAGGCCACATAACAAGATCAAATAACAAGATCTAGTACCATGAAATACACAAGTGGGACCAACTTCCTTGGGATATGGAAATGACTCAAATGGAACCCACAAGGTGAAGTTAGGGGTGCAAATGGTACTAAGGGGTATGCAAAGAGTAGATCTATGGATCTCAGGTGAAATTAGAGATACCCACATCTGGGATCTAGCGCTTGACACTAATCCCAAGAAGTGCGAATTGCCTTAGGTGGACTAGTGCCTTGAAATGGATGGGCAAATGGATTCAAAAGGATATCAAATTGTAGATCGGGACACCTAAGATGCAAATCAAGAGGGCTACCCAAGATCAAGTGAATGTGATGGTTAGATCTTACTAGATCTAATTTTTCACTAACTGACCCAAGTGGACAACAATCCCCCAAAATGAGGAATGATACCCCCAAGGCAGAACTCCACAAAGTGATACACTAGATGTAGCTTTTAAGGACACTCAGAGAGATGACTGATATAGCCATTATACCATTTGTACAGAGCAGTCAGTAGTGCCCAGAGTTACAGCAGCAGTTTCAGACGACAGATGATGGTTCAGGTGATGAGCATTCAGGTATATGACTCAGCAGGTATATCATTGTGTTATGGTTATATTGCTTTTATATTTATTCTTATAGCATGTCTTAGCACCTAGTGTCATGATCTAGCGATCATATAGATATGTGGACCTGGTTGATCTTATTATATATATTATATTGTCCCTACTCAGACTTAGAAGTTCACTATTCATACTCATTGGTTTTACCCTCCTTAGGGAGAATAGAGGTGATCATTCCACCATACCTTGGCTTGCTAGTGTTGGCTCCATTATTCATTGTCTTCATCCATCCATTGCCTACCTTTTAGTTTATCACCCTAACTTACTACTTGACTAGTGACATGGAGGATCTTTTCCCCACTGTAGCCTCTGTATTGGATGAGCTTCCCTATTTATTGTGTCTCGGCTCTGAGTTGGTGACAAAACTTACCTATGGTGAGTTGGAGTTCCTTGTCAATTCCCCCTAGTCACTAAAGTTGTGTTGGCTAAACCTGAAACTTTTAGTGCTGCCATGAATACAATATCTGGAAAAATGAAATGTTATATCTTGTATGAAAAGCCCATTCATGCAATGTGTTTCTAAACACACATGAATGAAAGGCATGCCAAATGAAAATGGCCATGAAAATAAAATGTTATATCTTTTGGAAATGTAAATACCTAGGTAAACAAGCTGTCTATGACACACCTAGAAGTGCTCAAGTAAACAAGCGCCTTAAAAACACACCTGCAGCAGAAAGCCTCAAATAAATGTAAATCTATGCAATGTGTTTATAAACACACATAGATCAAAGGCTATGGAAACTTCAGGCCCAAAAAGCAATGGAACTTAAATGCTATATCTAAATTATTGCTGGCCTCATTTGTATTATGGATTGTGTGCATCTGTTAAAAGTAAATAAACCCTCTTTGAACAACTCATCCATTTGTGAGACACCGCCATTCCCTGTGTTGTTGCTCATTCAGTACATACTATGGTGTGTATTCCCTTTCCCTTTGCCAAAGTGTCACAAAGTTAAGTCAATCAAGTCATCCCTTAGCCTAGCCAGTTATTACAGCCTTCACCTTTCACTAGCAAATTGATCACAGCTATGAAGTGAGTATGATCTTGAAAGTCTAGTCTAAGTAATAATAGTAATTAATGACATTATATATTTGGATTTAGATCGCCAGTGATGATTACTTTGTGTTATAATTGTTATTTGAATAAGTTGTAGAGCATGCATTAACCTTTGACACTTTGCAGCAGCTTCTGATGACAGTCTGAGTTATATTTGGTCATATTGACTTGATCAAACCTAGTTTGAACAAGGTCAATCACAGGACATGAGATGGTTGGACCTTGTGATGATACGGATAGATGATATATGGTTTATCTACATGTACATGATGATTCTATGCAACAGATACAGGGTTATGATGATGATTCATGGTTTACAGCATTATTTGATCATTTACAGATTATTATTATTTCACATGTTCCAGTATATTGGATATATTTTATGATCATGCAGAGACTCATGGTGTATGAGTACACATCTTGGATGGATTTGGACCTTCTGTGTCCAATGAGACAGTCTGTTTTCAGTTCCGGGCACTTATAGTGATGATTGAGCCTCAGTAGGCTATCCCAGTGCAGTTTTGGTCTGTCGGAGACCCTGTCAGAGCAGAGATGATTTTTTATCCGGTTGACCTAGGGCGCTGTGCTTGGAGGGGGTGGTCCAGCCACTTGTTTTTAGCATATTACCCCCCTCCCGGACACACTGGTGCCCTCACCTTGACAGCGCAGGCACTCCAGGAGGCAGTTTGGGGCAGTTTCACACTTCCCGAGGCATTTCAGGATTGGTAGAAATGGCTATTGAGGAATTCGATTTGGGCTACTGAGGCAATGTCTTGGCATGGGATGATCAGTGATGATGGATTGATGTCTTGCACACCTCCTCCAGCAGTTTCAACTTCATTGGGGCCCGCATCAATCACTTATGGCACTTTCTGATGATTTCTGAGGTCTTTTGAGGCCTACGATTTGTCCATAGAGGCACGATTTGGTATATTGATGACTATTTTATTATTATTGTGCTATGGGGATTGACCAAGGGTGGCTAAAATTACCCCTTGGACCTGTTGTCCGCCAAACTGCACACCAGCAGCAGAAATCTTTCGAAAGCTGTCTCCCTCACTGGAAAGTGGGGAGAGGTGTGGCCTTAGGGGCAAGCAATGAGCCAGGTACTGTCACCTGAATCCCAGCTCCTCCATTTAGGCAAACTCCTAACGAAGCCAACGGGGGTAGTCCCTAAAAAAGAGTTGTCTAAGGCTCTTTGTATGTTTAAATGTTTTTTTTGGTGTTGTGATGCGGATGGATGTTGTTTAGGAGTTTTTTGTATAGTGACTAGAACAAAATTAAACACGCAATCCACGTTGCAAAATTCACAAGATACAGATTCAAAAGATAACAAAATACTTTGACTTAGAAATTAAAGCAAAGCATCCACAAGATAGATATTGAACAAGTGACAAGGACATATGGTCCAGATTTCAAAGATATATAAATATTAAAGACCAGTGCCAAATGGAGTCAAATAAAACTTGTGATGCTGAAAGAATAAGTCGAAAGTAGCTGTTTGTGAAGATGTTTTGCAATTGTTCTTGGTAAATTTTAAGTGTTTTAGATGTTCTTGATTATTAGGGCTAAAACCAAGGATGTTCAAAGAAAGTCCGGAAAAGACAATATCAAATGCCTCCGTTCAAGGACATGTCGGGCCACCCAGTGCTCTAGCCAGGTCGCGCAATGCTAACCAGCAAACTAGAGGCTGAACATGGAATCCCGACGCCCCCACTAAGAGATTACCCACTGAAATTATCTTATCGATCAACTCCGGATTGGTTGGTTATGGGGATGAAAGTTTTAATTAGATTTTCACTTGTAAATTATCAAGTCTTCCACCTTTCTGAGTACTAGCCCAACCGTTTTTGGTTGGTAGAGCATACGGGTGTAGGACAGAAACCAAGGTAAATTAATTAAAGGGGTGTATGAGTGGAAAATTTTATTATTAGCGAACCTTGTTCAACTCTCCGACAGAGAGCGCTCTTGACTTGATCTTACGACCACAGTTCAAGAGACTTGCTAAGCTTAAAATGCCTAATGCAGGGAAGGATGCAAGCTAAAAGATGCTCTCCGATAGAGAGTGCTCTTGACTTGGATTTGGCCAAGTTCAAGAGGCTTTATTTATTTTAAGAAACTAGAAGCAGTTTGTAAAGATTGTAGAAATAAATGAAACTTAAAAAGAACCTGAAGAAATGATAACCACAAGATATTATAATGCCTCTACAGATAACAGAAAGCAAAACTAGTGTTCTACCAAACAGATTTACACTAATGGTGGGATCAACCTCCGAACAAGGTCAACCTCTAAGAACCGCCCGCACTTGAGAACTTCCAGCTAGCTGAAAGCTCTACGAAGGAAACTAACGGGGAAGGAAGAGTAACCACAAATTATGTGGTCCTGCCCCTGGGATGAGATCCCAAGGATACTACTTCCAGTCAAAACTTGGAAGAGAGAATAAGATGGAAATAAAAGACTAATCTAAGACAAGAAATGAGAGATCTAAACTAAACAACCACAACACTCTTCCCCAAATGGGAAAGAAAACCCAAAAGTGGAGGACTTCTCCACTTAACTTTTTATTAAACAGGTTACAAATATTGAGGAATTTCAACCAAAATGAGAAACTGAAAATGGGAAGTACTTGAAACAAAGAGTCTTATGACTTCTTTTACAAAAAGGAGATTGAAAACTCTAGATCTTCTTGGTTAACATCATCATCGTTTGGTCTTCGCTCTTTTTTGGTTCAAAACTTCACTTTGGGTTATCTCCAAATGGTTTAGTTCAAAACTTTGTTCTTGCTTCCTTTCTAAATAACTTGTTCCCTTCTCACAACTTGTAACAATCCAAAAGTCAAAAAGCTCATGCACCCATTAGCATTAGCATGAAAATAAAACCAATCTTGAAAATAAAATTTGATCTAAGCTTTGTGAAATGAAAAGACTGAATACAACTAAGATCTACAAACGAAAATGCAAGATGTGATACTCAAGATGCCTACACTATTTTTCAAAGTATGAAACTAGGGCCTAATGAACAAAACTTTTAAAAGAATCTAAACTATGAGAGAATTTTGACCTTAATGACAAAACAAAAACTGAGATTTTAACTACTAAAACAAAAATGAATCTAACAATGAATCAAACTAGATGACTAACCAAGCCTACACTTTATCTTTTTTGATGAGGGTAAAGTGCAAATGTAACTAAAAAAAAAACTAGATGCCAATATAGATTAGAACCTAACTATGCGAAATATGAGATCTAAAATTTAACTTTTTAGAAGAAATTTTAAAACTAACTACTAACTTTCAATGATATGCAATGAAACTAACTCTAACCAATTTGCACACTTTATTGCCACTAACTAATACAAATATTTGACAAAGTTTTATGTTGTTTTTTGTTTGCCTTTGTGTGTGAATGGACGAGAAGAAGCGGCTGCCAACAAATGGAGAATGGGACAGTCCAAAAGGTGAGAGGATGGGGCAGCCAATGAGGAGGGAGAACAGCAGTAAGAGAGGGCTGTAATGACAATGATGGGACAGCCAACACACAGGGATAATTGGCAGAACTGTTATGACAGTGATGGGACAGCCAGCACACAGGGATAATTGGCATAACTGTTATGACAGTCATGGGACAGCCAGCATACAGAGATAATGGGCAGGGTTGTTATGACAGTGAAGGTAGGGCAGCGAGCTAAATGAAGAGATGGCAAAACAGAGGTGGAAAGAAAGATAGCAGGGATAGAACTAGGGTGAGAGGAAGAGGGCTAGCAATCAATGACAAAATTTCAAGGAGAAAGTTGATGGCTTGAAGAAGATAGCCCTTAGAACCAAGTTGAAAGTTTTGTTTAAAAAAGTTGATGGGAAGAGCTTAGATCTCCTTGTTGCTAAGGTTTAACAAGTTGAAACGCTTTTGATCTCGAGTAGAGTGAAGATGCATCTGCAAAAGACCTTGATCCTTGGATAACACCTGCAAAACCAATGTACTCAAGCGAAAAAACATAGATATATAGATGCATGTGCTAGATTGTTAGCCTTCTAGAAATATAAATCTATGCTCAATAATCTCAAGTACAAAAATATTACACAATGTCACCTCGTTACAAGATGAAGCATGGCCACCAAGAGCCTCCACAAATTGACCTCCAAAGTCACAACTTTATTAAATATAAATCGCTTACAAAAATCTCCAGAGTTTCTTTGCACAAATCTCCATCTTAAGAGTGCCCAAACGCATCTCATTTATACAAAAAACAAGCTACCTACAACCTCAATCGAATTGGCTTCAGGGAGAGCCAATAGCAATCGAATTCCAATCAAAGGGATGGCTTGGAGTGAGTTTGTTGTTGTGAGTGGGGAGGTGGCCTCCACCTAGGCAAGGCGCCCCCCACTCCTCTATTGGAATTAACATCAAACCAATACGTGAATGCCATCACCACAATCCGTGAGCTATGAAGGGAAGGCATGAATCTTAAGGAGATAACTCGGAGTTGATGGTTGTTGAAAACTATGATGTGGCCTCCATTTGAGGAAAGCGTCCACCGTACCATAAATACATAGCCACCAATCCACTCATCACATGCCATATCACCAATTCGCATTTGCCAACGTGAGGAGCCGTACGGCTTCTCATGGCTCATGTCACTCATTCCATGTGATTCGTATATCCAAAGTTTTGGCCTTATAATACATGTGCATTTTAACTTTGATGTAGATGCCCAACATACTCACGATTGGAACTTTGATGTAGATGCAATTTGATGGAGCCCACGTGAAGGAAGGGGTCGTACACCCAAATTAATCCAAATTTTCCAATTTTGACTTTTATAATATATGACTTATCACTTAATGTGATCGTACATCTTCACTTAAATCACCTTCACCTTTTCCAAACTTTAAAAAGATTATTTTTGACTTATTTGATTTTTGGACTTTAGTGTATTTTGTCACTTCTTGGCAATTAAATGCCAAAATGATGCATTTTTAGCCAAAACTGTTCCTGGGGTGATGTAACTGCCCGGAAACTGAAGAATGAAGGTGTCAAGGTGAAGAGGATGCTCTGAGCGTCAAAAAGAGACTCCCTGTTGCCAACTAAGTTGCACTTGGTTGGATTATCAAGTGAGCGGGCAAAGTAGAACATGACACATGTTCAATTTTGGTGATTTGATGTCCAGCTGGCCTTTAAAAGGGCCCCCGTTTTTATTTTTTTTTTACATGTCCATGGCCCTGCGGGGTTTGTAACAAAACGTGCTAGCATGGTGTTTGTAAAAGACTCGGTTCCTTAGGACTTTTTGGCCAAGTCAGGTATTCCAAGGAGTTTTTTCACCTATCTATTATGTTTCGCATCACTGCATTGCATAATTAATTGGTTTTTCTCCTGCTCCTCCAAAGCTGGAATGCCTGGGGAGGCTGACGGGCCTTAGGGAATTATTAGAGTCTATGGGTCAATGTATATGAACATGCTAGGCGTTAATTTTGAGTCATATGGACATGTCTAAGTCCCCCTAGGTGTTTTTTTTAATTTTCGGCAAGTTTTATTTTTTCCGTAAATTGGGCCATTTTTTTAATGGTTCAATTAAAAAATTTGTAATTGGCCTATCTGGGGCGTCTGGAGGTATTTTTTGCCTTAGGGGTGCTCGTTTTCTAACTCAGAGCACCCCCTAAACCCCTAAACCCACTTTTCCTAATGTTTGGGTGCTTCTACCTTGGTCAAAATCAAAAAAATCAAAAAATCCCAAAAAAGTCATAAAAAATTCAAAAAAGTGAAAAATGACTTGAAAAAATTAATTATTTTTGGGAGTTATGACAACTCAGTTTTGGATCAGCATATGTTATGGAGCATATTGGGCTGATTTGTCATGTTTTGGCAGCCCCATTTTGAGGAGAGAAACAATGCTAAATAGGAGGGGCGCATTTGTCCAAGGGAGGGGCGCACTTGCTATAGTGGGCAGCCACGATTCTAGGTAGTGGGCAGCACTATTGGGGCTGATTTGTGGGCACGTTTTAGGCTGGAGTATGCAGCCCAATGCAAGGGATGGCAGCCCCTATCTCTCCCTCAATCGTGCCACTACTCCACCTCTCACTCCCTCACTAAGTGCGCCCTCCCTCCTTGATCATTTTCTCTATAAATTGAAGAGTGCTCTCCATTGTTTACTAGTGAGACTTGGAGCAGCTAACTTATGATTGTAATAGTTTTATCATTCTGAATAATAGAAGACTTTGGAGGTCAACTTGTGGTGTCTTGGTTACATGTGGATGAAGTATCTTGATCTTTTCTCCAAGGTGACTTGTGCATAAGTCTTATTTTTCAAGGGTGTGGTTTGCTCATCTATGAGATAAGTTGTTTGTCAAATTTGTTTATTTGTAGCAGCTTAGTTTCTTATGAGTATATATATCTACACTTAATCTTTGTTTGGTGAGATTTGTGATGTGCAGGTGTCTTCTTGAGTTGGGCAAAAAGTAGGATCTTGTTTGTTTCCACTTTTTACTAACAATTATTTGCAGATATAGTCCCTTCAAACATCACTGAACCATCTTCAAGGCTTCTATTTTCAACAAGGATTTGTTCCATCTCTCTCTCTCTCATTTATAAAATTCAAATTTTCTGATTTACTAGTACTTTCTTTACAAAAAACTAGTCTAAAGTTGTCGAAATCTTTCAAATTTTTTCTAAAGAAGTATTAGATCTGATTGTAAAGTGTTATCTGGCTGCCATAGAGCTGATAATTTGCAACCATTAAAGGGCTAGCAAAGATCCCAAGTAGACAAGCTCCATAGCTTGTTTTACTTGGTTATTTTGTCATTTTTTGCTTAGTTTTTTAACTTAGAAAATTTTGGGTTTCTTAGGAGGTGTTCCAAAGACACTCTTAAAGTGTTTTTGGGCATCTTGTTCTAATTATTGCTTGCTGGTTTGCAGCAGAAGATGAGCAAGTAGGAGGAAGTGCTGGCAAAATTTCGAGCATCCAGGCGATCCGGAACACATATTTCCATATTTTTCAAAACCGGGCATATTTTTCTATAATTTTGTAAGCTACCAAGTCACATTAAGTAGACTTGGGGCACTTCTCCGTTATCATTGTAAACATTTTAAAAGAGAGCAAGTGGGCTAGCCAGCGCCCATACCCCATCCCCCCAGGGGTGGCCTGTGTCGTCTCATTTTCATGGCGTGAATGTTAGAGTAGTTTTATTTCTTGTTTTTTTTTTGGCATTAAATAAAATCAATTAGGATTAAAATAAAACTTGTTGGTCCGTTTCACTAGCGGGCCACAAGGTCACTCACAACCTAGCTTTTCACATTTTTTTTACAATTTCATAACGCCCCCCTTGCTTTCCCGAAGTAGGGTTGTGTATGAGGGCTTGCCCGAAATGCATGCCTGAAAAGAGACTCTTGGGGTTATAAAAAGATAAAATTTGGGTTCTTAAAATTTTTATAAAATATACCAAGGTCTTCTCCCGTATGCTCTGTGGCCAACTTGCAGCTTAATCTGATCCAGTTGGTACACACCAGAAAGGAGTTGATGACTAGTAATAGGACTTAACACCACCCCAATAAAAAAACCTTTTTGTGAAAATCCGGCACAACACGCAATTTGTTGTCGTGGGCAAATTTCCCAGAAGGCTTGGGATAAAACTGGATAGCGACCTCTTGGAAACCGTTAGGCTTGCCCTCGTTGGTATAGCATCTGAACACCTCCTCGAGACTCCGATCCAGCCTAAAGCCTGAGAGGGAAGCCACACTTCAAATTTCCGGACATGTTCCCCCGTACCTTGCGTATATCGGGAACCCACATGCCTTAATAAAAAAGATCACCATCACATTAAATTTTAAAATAAACCAAGAACACTCCACAACATTTACTTTTCTGTTTATGCATTTGTTATTTGACTCCATAGCAAGGCACTGGTCCTGATGCAAATTTCATTTTATTGTTGACTAGTATGCAAGTGAATGATGATTATTTTTAAATGTGAGTAAATGATAAATGATGTTTTTTATTTGAAAAGGTATATGTTATCTGTCTTGGTTGCAAAAGTATTTTTTTCTAACTCCTAGATTAGAGGCTTTAGTTTCTTTTATTTTTAGGGTCTACCCCCCTTGGCTTCGCTAGGAAAGCCTAGACGGAGGAGTCGAGTCCCAAGTGACAGCACTTGACTCTGACTTGCCCCCAAGGCCACACCAGCAGCTTGAAGACTTCTGCTGCGTTTTCCCAGGTGTGGAACCAGGCGGCAACATTTTGGCGCCGTTGCCGGGGATAAGTCTTTCTATTCCCGGAATACGACTTTTGAGTTTTCCTTTTTGTTTTCGCTTTGTTTGATGTATGTAGTGAATTTTTTAAATTGACTAAGAACATCTGGCGACTCCACTGTCAACAAATCTACCAAGGCGTTTTACAAGAAGGAATCCTCAGAACTTGCTTCAGTTCTTTCCTGAGCCTGAAAAGGTCTATCATAGAAGGAAAAGCAAGTTATCTTCTCGAAAAACCCTTGAGGATCTTGGTTCTCAGTCAATTTCTGATATTCACCTTTTATTCACAGAAAATAATTTGAATAATCTTATTGTTGAAATGGCTGAGTTTGGTCCTTATGATTTTACTGCTATAGTTGGTTACCCTCATGATATCCCTGAAAAGGCCATTGATAAGTTGCCATCTTTTCAAGGAAATAATGCTATTAGTGCTAAATCCCATATAACTCGTTTTTGCCATTGTTTTGACAAGTGGTGCTTGGGTGCCAAGCATGAAGATGTAAAAATGAAGTTGTTTGCTTTATCTTTGGAAGAAAATGCTTATGAATGGTTTAACAAGTTGGAAGCTGACAAGTACAAGACCTACAAAGAAATTGAAACTGCTTTCTTGGCCAAATGGGGGGACATCAAAGAAGACCGCTACCTTCTAGCTGCCTTGACCAACACTAAGAAAAATGAAAATGAGACAATGGAAGAATTCAACAACAAATTCAATGAAATTGTGGGTAGACTTCATGCTGATATCAAGCCACCTGATAATTCCATCCTCATTTACTACATGGAAGCTTTTAGTGGGGAGTTGAAATATCAATTAGCTGATAAAGAACCTGCCGATCTAAAGAAGGCCATGGAATTGGCCGAGAAAATTGATAAGAACATGTTAAATTGTGGCAAGTCTCATCTTCCTGGTTTCACAAGGGCAAATGTTCCTATGAAGCAAAGCGAAAGTAAAGATAAAACCATTAGCACTGAAACCAAGGATCTTTCAAAGGAACCTTTGAAAGAAATTGCCCAACTCTTGAAGGAAGCTGTTTCAAATCAAGCCTCCAACATGACTGCCATACAGAACAGGTTGATCTCCATTGAAAGATCTCAAAACCACCAGGTCTCAAATCAGTATGTGCCTAAGCCCCAATATGCTCCTAGGCCTCAGTATCAGAGAAAAGTTCCATTCCAAGATCAGAGGACCCCAAATCCTTTGGAAACTGTAAATACTCTTTCAGAAGAAATTCCTCCCTTTTGTAGGGCATGTGATAGTTTCCATGAAGAGTCTACTTGTGCTATATTTAAATGGTCAATGGAACAGAATCCGTCAGAAGCCAGTAGCAGTGTCAGATTAGCAAGCGAGCCTGAGAACCAGCCTGAATATATCAATATTGTGGGTCAAACTCACCCTGTCTCTAAAGAAACTTGGGAACAAGCTAGATGTTACAGCCAGGACTTGAAAGATAAAGCTACCCTTAGATTTGGTGAGATGCCTCCACCAGAGAAGATTCTTGAGATGTCAAAGTTCAAAGGCCTAACATATCAAAGAAAGAACCATGTTGGGACCTCAAACTCAAATCAGAATATCCCTAAGGTAACACTTTCTTCCAACTCTGAAAGTCTTCATGTCGATTTGGCTCAATGGTTATCTTCTGCAAAGATTCCTGTTCTTGTTACTGACCTTATCAAAATCCCAAGCTTGAAAGAAAATCTTATGAAAGTGATAGATCATCCTCAACATGAAAAAGGCAAGGCTCCTATGGACTCAGAGATAGTTAATCTTAACCGGACTAGAGAAGAGCCTAACCATAAAGATGACCCAATTATTTTGCATAGTGTGGACCCTCACAAGGAAGACCACCCTCCTTTCTATGTCTCCTTGCTTGTCAATAATATGCTTGTGCACAATTGCATGTTGGACTCTGGTGCTTCTTCAAATGTTATGACCAAAAGGGTTATGGATCAGTTGGGCTTAAAGACAACTAGACCCTATCACAATGTGTGTGCCATGGATTCAAGGGAAGTTGATACTATTGGTATAATTATAAATCTACCTGTTAGGTTGGCCAAGTATCCTGATGTCCATTTAACCATGGATGTCGTGGTAATTGATGTACCAGACAATTGGGGAATGCTTTTATCTAGAAAGTGGGCTGCATCTTTAGGGGGAGACATAAGGATGGATTGGTCATATGCTACTATCCCTGCATCAGAACATACAACTGTTAAGCTATACAATGAACAACTTAGAAAACTCCATGTTGAAGACCCACAGAATCTGGCCAATGAATTTGTGCATCAAACTGACAACTTTGGAAACTATTCTATATGTTCAAATTTCATAGCACCTTTTAAAGAAGCATCCAAGGATGAAAAGAAGGATGGGGTATGGAGGATGAGTTTTGATGGGGCATCTTCAAGATATGGAAAAGGAGCTGGAATTGTCATAACTTCTCCTTCTAAACAAACCTTCAAATTTGCTTTCAGACTTGAGTTTGATGCATCAAATAATGTGGCTGAGTATGAAGCCCTTTTGCAAGGGTTAGAAATTGCCAAAGATATGGGGATTAAAATTTTGTCTATTAAAGGTGATTCTGACTTAGTGGTTTCCCAAGTTAAAAATGTATTTGCTTGCAAAAGTCGAAGGTTGAAACAGTATAGGAACGCTGTCTGGGATACTATGGAGTGGTTTGATGCTTTAAATATCATGGCAATTCCTAGAGAAGAAAACATTGAGGCAGATGAACTAGCTGTGGCAGCTTCTACACTTCAACCAACTGAGGAAATATTAAAGGGGAATGGGAAATTTGAAATCAACTTTAGACCTTTAATCCCTGACAACATAGATCATTGGCAAGTGTTTGATAGTGACAAGCAAATTCTCAACTTCATCCATAACCTTCAAGAATTTTCTGATTGTAAAATCACTTATAAGGAAGAAGGGAAAGATTATCCTGAAGAAGAGGACCAACCTAGGAACAAAATTCCCAAGGGCATCACCCGGTTAGAGCAGCTTTTTGACAGGCAAGATGGCCATAAAAGAAAGAAGGGTTCAATAAAACCAGGGGACTATATTGAAGTAAACATAGGAACTGAGAAGGAACCAAAGATGATAAAAATTGGAAAGGGAAATTCTCAAGAAGAAAGAAAAGCCTTGATTGACTTAATCTATGAATATAGGGATATATTTGCTTTCAGCTATGATGAACTTAAGGCTTATCGTGATGATATTTTTCAACATACAATCCCTTTTAAACCAGGTATCAAGCCTTTTCGCCAAAAACTGAGACGAATAAACCCCAAGTTGGCTCCTATGGTTTACAAAGAACTCCAAAAGATGTTAGCAGCAGGAATCATCACTCCAACAAGACACTCTTCTTGGTGTTCTAACTTGGTGGTTGTTAGAAAAAAGAATGGGGATATCAGATTGTGCATTGATTTCCGAAACTTGAACTGGGCATGCCTAAAAGATAACTATCCTTTGCCAAGCATGGACACTTTACTTCAGAAGGTGACTGGATCAGGCTTGATGTCTTTTCTTGATGGGTTTTCAGGATATAACCAAGTGCTAGTCAACAAAGAGGATCAACATAAAACTACTTTTACCACACCTTGGGGCACTTTCATGTACCTTAGAATGCCTTTTGGTCTTACTAATGCTGGTGCTACCTTTCAACGTGCTATGGATGTTGCTTTTAATGGATTGATTGGTAAAATTATTGAAATATATCAGGATGATTTAACAGTGTACAGCAAAGAAAGATCAGATCATGTTGGCCATCTTAGAAAGGTTTTTGAGAGATGCAGAAAGTATGGCATATCTTTAAATCCAGCTAAATCTGTGCTTTGTGTTGATGAGGGCAAACTGTTAGGGCATGTTATCACTAAGGATGGTGTAAAAATTGATCCTGAAAGAGTTGAGGCCATTAAAAGGGTTCCTATCCCCACCAATGTCAAAGCTCTCCAATCCTTCAATGGCCAGATTAATTTCATTAGAAGATTTATTCCGAATCTAGCTGAGCTAATGAAGCCTTTACAACTCTTACTTAAAAAAGATGCTAAGTTTGAATGGAGTAAGCAAGGAAGAGAAGCTTTTGCAGGTATTAAGGATGCCATATCTAAAGCCCCTGTGTTGATAAGCCCTAATTATTCAAAAGAATTCCAAATTTTTTCCTTTGCTTCAGAGCATACTATTGCCGGAGTCTTACTTCAGAAGAATGACCAAGGCCAAGAACAACCCATAGCATTCTTTAGTAAAGCTTTACAAAATTCAGAGCTTAAGTATACTATAATGGAGAAACAAGCTTATGCCCTTGTTAAGTCTTTGAAACATTTCAGGATATATATTGGGTATTCCAAGGTTGTGGGTTATGTTCCTCATACTGCTGTTAAAGATATATTAGCTCAACAGGATTGCCTTGGTATAAGGGGAAAATGGGTGTCCAAAATACAAGAGTATGACTTGGAGATAAAACCTACCAAGTTAATCAAAGGTCAAGGTCTTGCACGCATGATGACAGAAAGTAATGAGAAAGCTGTAGGGATGATTTGCCAGCATAATGAGTCAGCACCTGTCATATCTGAAGAGCTTCAAAGATTAAGTCAAACTCAATGGTATTCCGACATTATCTACCTTCTTAACAATTTTACTTGTCCTGAACATCTTGTTGGTCACAAAAGAAGGTCTCTAAGACTCAAAGCCACTAAGTATTGCATAACTCAAAATGGATTAGGTTGGAGAAATCCTGATGGCTTAGTTCTTAGATGTGTTGATGAACCAGATTCCAAAAAACTTCTGGTTGAGTTTCATACTGGATTTTGTGGTGGGCATTATGCAGCAGACACCACAGCCCACAAGATCCTTAGATCAGGTTACTATTGGCCCACTTTATTTGCTGATGTGCACAAGTTTGTCAGATCTTGTCCCCAATGTCAGTTGTTCACTGGGAAACAGAAATTGGCAACTTTACCTCTTGAGCCAGTAGTTGTTCAAGCCCCTTTCCAACAATGGGGTCTTGATTTTATCGGACAGTTTAAGGAAAACTCAAGCAATGGACATACCTGGATCCTAACTGCCACCGATTATTTCACTAAGTGGGTGGAAGCAATCCCTACTAAGTATGCCACTGATAAAGTGGTTATGGATTTTCTTGAAAATCATATTATAACTAGATTTGGGGTACCATCCAAGATAACAACTGACAATGGTCCTAGTTTTAGTTCCATGGCCTTTTCAGCATTCTGCTTCAAGTATGGTATAATCCTTTCCCACTCATCCAACTATTATCCCCAAGGAAATGGATTGGCTGAATCAACTAACAAGACCTTAATGAACATTTTAAAGAAAACTGTGGGTGATAACAAAAGGTCTTGGGATTCTAAGATAAAATTTGCTATATGGGCCGACAGAATAACACAGAAACGTGCTACTGGGAAAACCCCTTTTCAGTTGGTTTATGGTTTGGAAGTTTCTGTTCCCATTCATATTCAGTTGCCAGTGTATCAGATGTTGCATGATTATGAGTCAAATGATGATGGTATGCAGAACAGAATTGAGCAAATTATGAAATTAGATGAGACTAGAAGAAAGGCTTTAGACCAAAGTATCAGAAATCAGGACAGGGTTAAAAGAACTTTTGACAGGACAGCCAAGCCAAAAGATTTTCAGCCAAGGGATTGGGTTCTTCTATGGGACAAGCGAAGGGATAAGCCAGGAAAGCATGGAAAGTTTGATAGCCTATGGTTGGGACCATATATTATATCTGAACCAGCAGGGATTAATTCTTTTTTCCTTTGCACTATGGATGGAGAAAGGTTGACTCTCCCAGTCAATGGGCAACATCTCAAGCTGTTTTTCAAAGAAGATTTCCTAATGCCCACGGGGGCAGATTGATAGCAGGGCCATCTCTAAACCTTTGCCTTGCATTTTTGTACATTATGTTTTGTATATTATTGATGTATATTAGTTTCATTTACTTACCTTAGTTTTGCTTTGAAATAAATGTTGCAACTTATGTTTCACTTGGCAAAAATATGGGACTAATGCATTTTAATTTTGTGGCAGGAACCAGAGATTCTTGGATTCTCGCATACTCTATTTGATTGAAATCAGATCGAGCACACGTCCCGCAGTTGGAGCCAGATGTTGCCAACTAAGTTGCACTTGGTTGGATTATCAAGTGAGCGGGCAAAGTAGAACATGACACATGTTCAATTTTGGTGATTTGATGTCCATCTGGCCTTTAAAAGGGCCCCCGTTTTTATTTTTTTTTTACATGTCCATGGCCCTGCGGGGTTTGTAACAAAACGTGCTAGCATGGTGTTTGTAAAAGACTCGGTTCCTTAGGACTTTTTGGCCAAGTCAGGTATTCCAAGGAGTTTTTTCACCTATCTATTATGTTTCGCATCACTGCATTGCATAATTAATTGGTTTTTCTCCTGCTCCTCCAAAGCTGGAATGCCTGGGGAGGCTGACGGGCCTTAGGGAATTATTAGAGTCTATGGGTCAATGTATATGAACATGCTAGGCGTTAATTTTGAGTCATATGGACATGTCTAAGTCCCCCTAGGTGTTTTTTTTAATTTTCGGCAAGTTTTATTTTTTCCGTAAATTGGGCCATTTTTTTAATGGTTCAATTAAAAAATTTGTAATTGGCCTATCTGGGGCGTCTGGAGGTATTTTTTGCCTTAGGGGTGCTCGTTTTCTAACTCAGAGCACCCCCTAAACCCCTAAACCCACTTTTCCTAATGTTTGGGTGCTTCTACCTTGGTCAAAATCAAAAAAATCAAAAAATCCCAAAAAAGTCATAAAAAATTCAAAAAAGTGAAAAATGACTTGAAAAAATTAATTATTTTTGGGAGTTATGACAACTCAGTTTTGGATCAGCATATGTTATGGAGCATATTGGGCTGATTTGTCATGTTTTGGCAGCCCCATTTTGAGGAGAGAAACAATGCTAAATAGGAGGGGCGCATTTGTCCAAGGGAGGGGCGCACTTGCTATAGTGGGCAGCCACGATTCTAGGTAGTGGGCAGCACTATTGGGGCTGATTTGTGGGCACGTTTTAGGCTGGAGTATGCAGCCCAATGCAAGGGATGGCAGCCCCTATCTCTCCCTCAATCGTGCCACTACTCCACCTCTCACTCCCTCACTAAGTGCGCCCTCCCTCCTTGATCATTTTCTCTATAAATTGAAGAGTGCTCTCCATTGTTTACTAGTGAGACTTGGAGCAGCTAACTTATGATTGTAATAGTTTTATCATTCTGAATAATAGAAGACTTTGGAGGTCAACTTGTGGTGTCTTGGTTACATGTGGATGAAGTATCTTGATCTTTTCTCCAAGGTGACTTGTGCATAAGTCTTATTTTTCAAGGGTGTGGTTTGCTCATCTATGAGATAAGTTGTTTGTCAAATTTGTTTATTTGTAGCAGCTTAGTTTCTTATGAGTATATATATCTACACTTAATCTTTGTTTGGTGAGATTTGTGATGTGCAGGTGTCTTCTTGAGTTGGGCAAAAAGTAGGATCTTGTTTGTTTCCACTTTTTACTAACAATTATTTGCAGATATAGTCCCTTCAAACATCACTGAACCATCTTCAAGGCTTCTATTTTCAACAAGGATTTGTTCCATCTCTCTCTCTCTCATTTATAAAATTCAAATTTTCTGATTTACTAGTACTTTCTTTACAAAAAACTAGTCTAAAGTTGTCGAAATCTTTCAAATTTTTTCTAAAGAAGTATTAGATCTGATTGTAAAGTGTTATCTGGCTGCCATAGAGCTGATAATTTGCAACCATTAAAGGGCTAGCAAAGATCCCAAGTAGACAAGCTCCATAGCTTGTTTTACTTGGTTATTTTGTCATTTTTTGCTTAGTTTTTTAACTTAGAAAATTTTGGGTTTCTTAGGAGGTGTTCCAAAGACACTCTTAAAGTGTTTTTGGGCATCTTGTTCTAATTATTGCTTGCTGGTTTGCAGCAGAAGATGAGCAGGTAGGAGGAAGTGCTGGCAAAATTTCGAGCATCCAGGCGATCCGGAACACATATTTCCATATTTTTCAAAACCGGGCATATTTTTCTATAATTTTGTAAGCTACCAAGTCACATTAAGTAGACTTGGGGCACTTCTCCGTTATCATTGTAAACATTTTAAAAGAGAGCAAGTGGGCTAGCCAGCGCCCATACCCCATCCCCCCAGGGGTGGCCTGTGTCGTCTCATTTTCATGGCGTGAATGTTAGAGTAGTTTTATTTCTTGTTTTTTTTTTGGCATTAAATAAAATCAATTAGGATTAAAATAAAACTTGTTGGTCCGTTTCACTAGCGGGCCACAAGGTCACTCACAACCTAGCTTTTCACATTTTTTTTACAATTTCATAACGCCCCCCTTGCTTTCCCGAAGTAGGGTTGTGTATGAGGGCTTGCCCGAAATGCATGCCTGAAAAGAGACTCTTGGGGTTATAAAAAGATAAAATTTGGGTTCTTAAAATTTTTATAAAATATACCAAGGTCTTCTCCCGTATGCTCTGTGGCCAACTTGCAGCTTAGTCTGATCCAGTTGGTACACACCAGAAAGGAGTTGATGACTAGTAATAGGACTTAACACCACCCCAATAAAAAAACCTTTTTGTGAAAATCCGGCACAACACGCAATTTGTTGTCGTGGGCAAATTTCCCAGAAGGCTTGGGATAAAACTGGATAGCGACCTCTTGGAAACCGTTAGGCTTGCCCTCGTTGGTATAGCATCTGAACACCTCCTCGAGACTCCGATCCAGCCTAAAGCCTGAGAGGGAAGCCACACTTCAAATTTCCGGACATGTTCCCCCGTACCTTGCGTATATCGGGAACCCACATGCCTTAATAAAAAAGATCACCATCACATTAAATTTTAAAATAAACCAAGAACACTCCACAACATTTACTTTTCTGTTTATGCATTTGTTATTTGACTCCATAGCAAGGCACTGGTCCTGATGCAAATTTCATTTTATTGTTGACTAGTATGCAAGTGAATGATGATTATTTTTAAATGTGAGTAAATGATAAATGATGTTTTTTATTTGAAAAGGTATATGTTATCTGTCTTGGTTGCAAAAGTATTTTTTTCTAACTCCTAGATTAGAGGCTTTAGTTTCTTTTATTTTTAGGGTCTACCCCCCTTGGCTTCGCTAGGAAAGCCTAGACGGAGGAGTCGAGTCCCAAGTGACAGCACTTGACTCTGACTTGCCCCCAAGGCCACACCAGCAGCTTGAAGACTTCTGCTGCGTTTTCCCAGGTGTGGAACCAGGCGGCAACATTTTGGCGCCGTTGCCGGGGATAAGTCTTTCTATTCCCGGAATACGACTTTTGAGTTTTCCTTTTTGTTTTCGCTTTGTTTGATGTATGTAGTGAATTTTTTAAATTGACTAAGAACATCTGGCGACTCCACTGTCAACAAATCTACCAAGGCGTTTTACAAGAAGGAATCCTCAGAACTTGCTTCAGTTCTTTCCTGAGCCTGAAAAGGTCTATCATAGAAGGAAAAGCAAGTTATCTTCTCGAAAAACCCTTGAGGATCTTGGTTCTCAGTCAATTTCTGATATTCACCTTTTATTCACAGAAAATAATTTGAATAATCTTATTGTTGAAATGGCTGAGTTTGGTCCTTATGATTTTACTGCTATAGTTGGTTACCCTCATGATATCCCTGAAAAGGCCATTGATAAGTTGCCATCTTTTCAAGGAAATAATGCTATTAGTGCTAAATCCCATATAACTCGTTTTTGCCATTGTTTTGACAAGTGGTGCTTGGGTGCCAAGCATGAAGATGTAAAAATGAAGTTGTTTGCTTTATCTTTGGAAGAAAATGCTTATGAATGGTTTAACAAGTTGGAAGCTGACAAGTACAAGACCTACAAAGAAATTGAAACTGCTTTCTTGGCCAAATGGGGGGACATCAAAGAAGACCGCTACCTTCTAGCTGCCTTGACCAACACTAAGAAAAATGAAAATGAGACAATGGAAGAATTCAACAACAAATTCAATGAAATTGTGGGTAGACTTCATGCTGATATCAAGCCACCTGATAATTCCATCCTCATTTACTACATGGAAGCTTTTAGTGGGGAGTTGAAATATCAATTAGCTGATAAAGAACCTGCCGATCTAAAGAAGGCCATGGAATTGGCCGAGAAAATTGATAAGAACATGTTAAATTGTGGCAAGTCTCATCTTCCTGGTTTCACAAGGGCAAATGTTCCTATGAAGCAAAGCGAAAGTAAAGATAAAACCATTAGCACTGAAACCAAGGATCTTTCAAAGGAACCTTTGAAAGAAATTGCCCAACTCTTGAAGGAAGCTGTTTCAAATCAAGCCTCCAACATGACTGCCATACAGAACAGGTTGATCTCCATTGAAAGATCTCAAAACCACCAGGTCTCAAATCAGTATGTGCCTAAGCCCCAATATGCTCCTAGGCCTCAGTATCAGAGAAAAGTTCCATTCCAAGATCAGAGGACCCCAAATCCTTTGGAAACTGTAAATACTCTTTCAGAAGAAATTCCTCCCTTTTGTAGGGCATGTGATAGTTTCCATGAAGAGTCTACTTGTGCTATATTTAAATGGTCAATGGAACAGAATCCGTCAGAAGCCAGTAGCAGTGTCAGATTAGCAAGCGAGCCTGAGAACCAGCCTGAATATATCAATATTGTGGGTCAAACTCACCCTGTCTCTAAAGAAACTTGGGAACAAGCTAGATGTTACAGCCAGGACTTGAAAGATAAAGCTACCCTTAGATTTGGTGAGATGCCTCCACCAGAGAAGATTCTTGAGATGTCAAAGTTCAAAGGCCTAACATATCAAAGAAAGAACCATGTTGGGACCTCAAACTCAAATCAGAATATCCCTAAGGTAACACTTTCTTCCAACTCTGAAAGTCTTCATGTCGATTTGGCTCAATGGTTATCTTCTGCAAAGATTCCTGTTCTTGTTACTGACCTTATCAAAATCCCAAGCTTGAAAGAAAATCTTATGAAAGTGATAGATCATCCTCAACATGAAAAAGGCAAGGCTCCTATGGACTCAGAGATAGTTAATCTTAACCGGACTAGAGAAGAGCCTAACCATAAAGATGACCCAATTATTTTGCATAGTGTGGACCCTCACAAGGAAGACCACCCTCCTTTCTATGTCTCCTTGCTTGTCAATAATATGCTTGTGCACAATTGCATGTTGGACTCTGGTGCTTCTTCAAATGTTATGACCAAAAGGGTTATGGATCAGTTGGGCTTAAAGACAACTAGACCCTATCACAATGTGTGTGCCATGGATTCAAGGGAAGTTGATACTATTGGTATAATTATAAATCTACCTGTTAGGTTGGCCAAGTATCCTGATGTCCATTTAACCATGGATGTCGTGGTAATTGATGTACCAGACAATTGGGGAATGCTTTTATCTAGAAAGTGGGCTGCATCTTTAGGGGGAGACATAAGGATGGATTGGTCATATGCTACTATCCCTGCATCAGAACATACAACTGTTAAGCTATACAATGAACAACTTAGAAAACTCCATGTTGAAGACCCACAGAATCTGGCCAATGAATTTGTGCATCAAACTGACAACTTTGGAAACTATTCTATATGTTCAAATTTCATAGCACCTTTTAAAGAAGCATCCAAGGATGAAAAGAAGGATGGGGTATGGAGGATGAGTTTTGATGGGGCATCTTCAAGATATGGAAAAGGAGCTGGAATTGTCATAACTTCTCCTTCTAAACAAACCTTCAAATTTGCTTTCAGACTTGAGTTTGATGCATCAAATAATGTGGCTGAGTATGAAGCCCTTTTGCAAGGGTTAGAAATTGCCAAAGATATGGGGATTAAAATTTTGTCTATTAAAGGTGATTCTGACTTAGTGGTTTCCCAAGTTAAAAATGTATTTGCTTGCAAAAGTCGAAGGTTGAAACAGTATAGGAACGCTGTCTGGGATACTATGGAGTGGTTTGATGCTTTAAATATCATGGCAATTCCTAGAGAAGAAAACATTGAGGCAGATGAACTAGCTGTGGCAGCTTCTACACTTCAACCAACTGAGGAAATATTAAAGGGGAATGGGAAATTTGAAATCAACTTTAGACCTTTAATCCCTGACAACATAGATCATTGGCAAGTGTTTGATAGTGACAAGCAAATTCTCAACTTCATCCATAACCTTCAAGAATTTTCTGATTGTAAAATCACTTATAAGGAAGAAGGGAAAGATTATCCTGAAGAAGAGGACCAACCTAGGAACAAAATTCCCAAGGGCATCACCCGGTTAGAGCAGCTTTTTGACAGGCAAGATGGCCATAAAAGAAAGAAGGGTTCAATAAAACCAGGGGACTATATTGAAGTAAACATAGGAACTGAGAAGGAACCAAAGATGATAAAAATTGGAAAGGGAAATTCTCAAGAAGAAAGAAAAGCCTTGATTGACTTAATCTATGAATATAGGGATATATTTGCTTTCAGCTATGATGAACTTAAGGCTTATCGTGATGATATTTTTCAACATACAATCCCTTTTAAACCAGGTATCAAGCCTTTTCGCCAAAAACTGAGACGAATAAACCCCAAGTTGGCTCCTATGGTTTACAAAGAACTCCAAAAGATGTTAGCAGCAGGAATCATCACTCCAACAAGACACTCTTCTTGGTGTTCTAACTTGGTGGTTGTTAGAAAAAAGAATGGGGATATCAGATTGTGCATTGATTTCCGAAACTTGAACTGGGCATGCCTAAAAGATAACTATCCTTTGCCAAGCATGGACACTTTACTTCAGAAGGTGACTGGATCAGGCTTGATGTCTTTTCTTGATGGGTTTTCAGGATATAACCAAGTGCTAGTCAACAAAGAGGATCAACATAAAACTACTTTTACCACACCTTGGGGCACTTTCATGTACCTTAGAATGCCTTTTGGTCTTACTAATGCTGGTGCTACCTTTCAACGTGCTATGGATGTTGCTTTTAATGGATTGATTGGTAAAATTATTGAAATATATCAGGATGATTTAACAGTGTACAGCAAAGAAAGATCAGATCATGTTGGCCATCTTAGAAAGGTTTTTGAGAGATGCAGAAAGTATGGCATATCTTTAAATCCAGCTAAATCTGTGCTTTGTGTTGATGAGGGCAAACTGTTAGGGCATGTTATCACTAAGGATGGTGTAAAAATTGATCCTGAAAGAGTTGAGGCCATTAAAAGGGTTCCTATCCCCACCAATGTCAAAGCTCTCCAATCCTTCAATGGCCAGATTAATTTCATTAGAAGATTTATTCCGAATCTAGCTGAGCTAATGAAGCCTTTACAACTCTTACTTAAAAAAGATGCTAAGTTTGAATGGAGTAAGCAAGGAAGAGAAGCTTTTGCAGGTATTAAGGATGCCATATCTAAAGCCCCTGTGTTGATAAGCCCTAATTATTCAAAAGAATTCCAAATTTTTTCCTTTGCTTCAGAGCATACTATTGCCGGAGTCTTACTTCAGAAGAATGACCAAGGCCAAGAACAACCCATAGCATTCTTTAGTAAAGCTTTACAAAATTCAGAGCTTAAGTATACTATAATGGAGAAACAAGCTTATGCCCTTGTTAAGTCTTTGAAACATTTCAGGATATATATTGGGTATTCCAAGGTTGTGGGTTATGTTCCTCATACTGCTGTTAAAGATATATTAGCTCAACAGGATTGCCTTGGTATAAGGGGAAAATGGGTGTCCAAAATACAAGAGTATGACTTGGAGATAAAACCTACCAAGTTAATCAAAGGTCAAGGTCTTGCACGCATGATGACAGAAAGTAATGAGAAAGCTGTAGGGATGATTTGCCAGCATAATGAGTCAGCACCTGTCATATCTGAAGAGCTTCAAAGATTAAGTCAAACTCAATGGTATTCCGACATTATCTACCTTCTTAACAATTTTACTTGTCCTGAACATCTTGTTGGTCACAAAAGAAGGTCTCTAAGACTCAAAGCCACTAAGTATTGCATAACTCAAAATGGATTAGGTTGGAGAAATCCTGATGGCTTAGTTCTTAGATGTGTTGATGAACCAGATTCCAAAAAACTTCTGGTTGAGTTTCATACTGGATTTTGTGGTGGGCATTATGCAGCAGACACCACAGCCCACAAGATCCTTAGATCAGGTTACTATTGGCCCACTTTATTTGCTGATGTGCACAAGTTTGTCAGATCTTGTCCCCAATGTCAGTTGTTCACTGGGAAACAGAAATTGGCAACTTTACCTCTTGAGCCAGTAGTTGTTCAAGCCCCTTTCCAACAATGGGGTCTTGATTTTATCGGACAGTTTAAGGAAAACTCAAGCAATGGACATACCTGGATCCTAACTGCCACCGATTATTTCACTAAGTGGGTGGAAGCAATCCCTACTAAGTATGCCACTGATAAAGTGGTTATGGATTTTCTTGAAAATCATATTATAACTAGATTTGGGGTACCATCCAAGATAACAACTGACAATGGTCCTAGTTTTAGTTCCATGGCCTTTTCAGCATTCTGCTTCAAGTATGGTATAATCCTTTCCCACTCATCCAACTATTATCCCCAAGGAAATGGATTGGCTGAATCAACTAACAAGACCTTAATGAACATTTTAAAGAAAACTGTGGGTGATAACAAAAGGTCTTGGGATTCTAAGATAAAATTTGCTATATGGGCCGACAGAATAACACAGAAACGTGCTACTGGGAAAACCCCTTTTCAGTTGGTTTATGGTTTGGAAGTTTCTGTTCCCATTCATATTCAGTTGCCAGTGTATCAGATGTTGCATGATTATGAGTCAAATGATGATGGTATGCAGAACAGAATTGAGCAAATTATGAAATTAGATGAGACTAGAAGAAAGGCTTTAGACCAAAGTATCAGAAATCAGGACAGGGTTAAAAGAACTTTTGACAGGACAGCCAAGCCAAAAGATTTTCAGCCAGGGGATTGGGTTCTTCTATGGGACAAGCGAAGGGATAAGCCAGGAAAGCATGGAAAGTTTGATAGCCTATGGTTGGGACCATATATTATATCTGAACCAGCAGGGATTAATTCTTTTTTCCTTTGCACTATGGATGGAGAAAGGTTGACTCTCCCAGTCAATGGGCAACATCTCAAGCTGTTTTTCAAAGAAGATTTCCTAATGCCCACGGGGGCAGATTGATAGCAGGGCCATCTCTAAACCTTTGCCTTGCATTTTTGTACATTATGTTTTGTATATTATTGATGTATATTAGTTTCATTTACTTACCTTAGTTTTGCTTTGAAATAAATGTTGCAACTTATGTTTCACTTGGCAAAAATATGGGACTAATGCATTTTAATTTTGTGGCAGGAACCAGAGATTCTTGGATTCTCGCATACTCTATTTGATTGAAATCAGATCGAGCACACGTCCCGCAGTTGGAGCCAGATGTTGCCAACTAAGTTGCACTTGGTTGGATTATCAAGTGAGCGGGCAAAGTAGAACATGACACATGTTCAATTTTGGTGATTTGATGTCCAGCTGGCCTTTAAAAGGGCCCCCGTTTTTATTTTTTTTTTACATGTCCATGGCCCTGCGGGGTTTGTAACAAAACGTGCTAGCATGGTGTTTGTAAAAGACTCGGTTCCTTAGGACTTTTTGGCCAAGTCAGGTATTCCAAGGAGTTTTTTCACCTATCTATTATGTTTCGCATCACTGCATTGCATAATTAATTGGTTTTTCTCCTGCTCCTCCAAAGCTGGAATGCCTGGGGAGGCTGACGGGCCTTAGGGAATTATTAGAGTCTATGGGTCAATGTATATGAACATGCTAGGCGTTAATTTTGAGTCATATGGACATGTCTAAGTCCCCCTAGGTGTTTTTTTTAATTTTCGGCAAGTTTTATTTTTTCCGTAAATTGGGCCATTTTTTTAATGGTTCAATTAAAAAATTTGTAATTGGCCTATCTGGGGCGTCTGGAGGTATTTTTTGCCTTAGGGGTGCTCGTTTTCTAACTCAGAGCACCCCCTAAACCCCTAAACCCACTTTTCCTAATGTTTGGGTGCTTCTACCTTGGTCAAAATCAAAAAAATCAAAAAATCCCAAAAAAGTCATAAAAAATTCAAAAAAGTGAAAAATGACTTGAAAAAATTAATTATTTTTGGGAGTTATGACAACTCAGTTTTGGATCAGCATATGTTATGGAGCATATTGGGCTGATTTGTCATGTTTTGGCAGCCCCATTTTGAGGAGAGAAACAATGCTAAATAGGAGGGGCGCATTTGTCCAAGGGAGGGGCGCACTTGCTATAGTGGGCAGCCACGATTCTAGGTAGTGGGCAGCACTATTGGGGCTGATTTGTGGGCACGTTTTAGGCTGGAGTATGCAGCCCAATGCAAGGGATGGCAGCCCCTATCTCTCCCTCAATCGTGCCACTACTCCACCTCTCACTCCCTCACTAAGTGCGCCCTCCCTCCTTGATCATTTTCTCTATAAATTGAAGAGTGCTCTCCATTGTTTACTAGTGAGACTTGGAGCAGCTAACTTATGATTGTAATAGTTTTATCATTCTGAATAATAGAAGACTTTGGAGGTCAACTTGTGGTGTCTTGGTTACATGTGGATGAAGTATCTTGATCTTTTCTCCAAGGTGACTTGTGCATAAGTCTTATTTTTCAAGGGTGTGGTTTGCTCATCTATGAGATAAGTTGTTTGTCAAATTTGTTTATTTGTAGCAGCTTAGTTTCTTATGAGTATATATATCTACACTTAATCTTTGTTTGGTGAGATTTGTGATGTGCAGGTGTCTTCTTGAGTTGGGCAAAAAGTAGGATCTTGTTTGTTTCCACTTTTTACTAACAATTATTTGCAGATATAGTCCCTTCAAACATCACTGAACCATCTTCAAGGCTTCTATTTTCAACAAGGATTTGTTCCATCTCTCTCTCTCTCATTTATAAAATTCAAATTTTCTGATTTACTAGTACTTTCTTTACAAAAAACTAGTCTAAAGTTGTCGAAATCTTTCAAATTTTTTCTAAAGAAGTATTAGATCTGATTGTAAAGTGTTATCTGGCTGCCATAGAGCTGATAATTTGCAACCATTAAAGGGCTAGCAAAGATCCCAAGTAGACAAGCTCCATAGCTTGTTTTACTTGGTTATTTTGTCATTTTTTGCTTAGTTTTTTAACTTAGAAAATTTTGGGTTTCTTAGGAGGTGTTCCAAAGACACTCTTAAAGTGTTTTTGGGCATCTTGTTCTAATTATTGCTTGCTGGTTTGCAGCAGAAGATGAGCAGGTAGGAGGAAGTGCTGGCAAAATTTCGAGCATCCAGGCGATCCGGAACACATATTTCCATATTTTTCAAAACCGGGCATATTTTTCTATAATTTTGTAAGCTACCAAGTCACATTAAGTAGACTTGGGGCACTTCTCCGTTATCATTGTAAACATTTTAAAAGAGAGCAAGTGGGCTAGCCAGCGCCCATACCCCATCCCCCCAGGGGTGGCCTGTGTCGTCTCATTTTCATGGCGTGAATGTTAGAGTAGTTTTATTTCTTGTTTTTTTTTTGGCATTAAATAAAATCAATTAGGATTAAAATAAAACTTGTTGGTCCGTTTCACTAGCGGGCCACAAGGTCACTCACAACCTAGCTTTTCACATTTTTTTTACAATTTCATAACGCCCCCCTTGCTTTCCCGAAGTAGGGTTGTGTATGAGGGCTTGCCCGAAATGCATGCCTGAAAAGAGACTCTTGGGGTTATAAAAAGATAAAATTTGGGTTCTTAAAATTTTTATAAAATATACCAAGGTCTTCTCCCGTATGCTCTGTGGCCAACTTGCAGCTTAGTCTGATCCAGTTGGTACACACCAGAAAGGAGTTGATGACTAGTAATAGGACTTAACACCACCCCAATAAAAAAACCTTTTTGTGAAAATCCGGCACAACACGCAATTTGTTGTCGTGGGCAAATTTCCCAGAAGGCTTGGGATAAAACTGGATAGCGACCTCTTGGAAACCGTTAGGCTTGCCCTCGTTGGTATAGCATCTGAACACCTCCTCGAGACTCCGATCCAGCCTAAAGCCTGAGAGGGAAGCCACACTTCAAATTTCCGGACATGTTCCCCCGTACCTTGCGTATATCGGGAACCCACATGCCTTAATAAAAAAGATCACCATCACATTAAATTTTAAAATAAACCAAGAACACTCCACAACATTTACTTTTCTGTTTATGCATTTGTTATTTGACTCCATAGCAAGGCACTGGTCCTGATGCAAATTTCATTTTATTGTTGACTAGTATGCAAGTGAATGATGATTATTTTTAAATGTGAGTAAATGATAAATGATGTTTTTTATTTGAAAAGGTATATGTTATCTGTCTTGGTTGCAAAAGTATTTTTTTCTAACTCCTAGATTAGAGGCTTTAGTTTCTTTTATTTTTAGGGTCTACCCCCCTTGGCTTCGCTAGGAAAGCCTAGACGGAGGAGTCGAGTCCCAAGTGACAGCACTTGACTCTGACTTGCCCCCAAGGCCACACCAGCAGCTTGAAGACTTCTGCTGCGTTTTCCCAGGTGTGGAACCAGGCGGCAACACTCCCCATGCCCAATTTCGCCTTCGGATGAGGTTTTTATCATTTTTTGAAATTTTTTAATTAAACCATTAAAAAATGGTCTAAATTTATGAAAAAAATATTTTTGTCGGAATGGAACGAAACTCCTAGGGGACCTAGTGCATGTTCATACGACTCAATCGATGTGGCTAACACGTAAAAAATCCTAGACACAAGACTCTAATAACCACCTTAGGTTTTGACCACCATGGGAAATACTCCAGCTTTGGAGGGTTGAGTGAAAAACTCAGGGATTATACGCCACTAATGAGTAGCGCATAATTCCCAAGGAAAAAACACTCTAGAGTATCCCCCAAATGGCTAAACCTACGAATAGCCGAGTCTTTTATAAAAGGATCCCGTTTAGACCAACTTTTTACATTTTCCCCATGGGGGTATGAACATGCAGTTATTACAAATGGGGCAAAATTGCCCTGAATTTGACTTCTGAACTTCTGAACGCTGATGATGAACATGAATCATGTTCAATAAACTGGCGGCTCATCGAATGTTCAACTATTTGTACAAAATAGGTGATAACAGGACCCACCATAAGCTTCTTATTATATTTTGTCATCATGATTTGGTGGGATTCCCCTCTTCTAGGGCGATTTTGTCCACTTATGTTATATTTTATTAGTGATCCATGTATTTTATTGTTGAGCTCATCTCAACCATTGATTAGACTTTTGTATCTTTTAATCTTAGCCACTCATTCAAAAAGTGGTTAGGATTTTGATGCCTCTCCTTCCTATTTAAAGGAGAGAGCTTCTCATTGTAAAGGGACTTGTGGCTTTGGATTATTGGAATAGAAAATTATTATTGCATCTATCTCCAGTGTTGTGGTGAATGTTTTTGTTGTTCGTTCGTTGGTTCTTCCTTTATACTGAGTTATTGGAGATCTTGTTTTGCCATATCTTTTGTACCATGTTTTTTGCATCTACAGGTGGAGGCCAATTTGCTTTAAGGAGGAAGTATTGGTAAGGGAAGACTCTCCCTACTTCTTCTTTGGATTTCTTCGTTGGTAACAGTAGAGGAGGTCACACTTGTGGGCTAGGGCATCAATTTGGCAAGCAAAATCAACAATCTCTCATTTGATCTCTGCGGGAATCTTCTTCAACATCAAGACATCTCTCTTCATCACTCAGGTATGATCTCAGGGTAATTTCTATCTCCATGATCTATCCACTTGTTTAAAATATTTCAAACCCCAATTAATCAAAACCCCCATTTTACATTTTCTCAGATCTACTAAGATCTAGTGGCTTCTTGGGTAAGAAATTTAAAACCCACCTCTATAGTATCCACGGCATCCCGGATCTATAGTTTGGTGAGGATTGGCCTCCATTTGACCCTCTTCCCAAAGCACTTAGCCTCTCCAAGCAAGGGCGCACTTCTTGGTTTGGGTGAGTTAACCTAGATCTAGTACGTGGGTAGTTGAGATTTCACTTGATCTACAATCTACATATCCAATAACCTACCCCCAGATTGTCACTTTTCTGATTTCTACCTTGTGGGCCCTATTTGACATTTTAAGGAATTTAATCCCATTTTTGGACCACTTGGTATCTTTAAACTCAAATCTAGTCAGATCTAACCATCGGATTGTCTTGAAATTATAGATCCATACTCTCACTTGCCTATACTTGGATCTAAAGTTTGGATGCCATTGGACTTGTCTTGATTCATTAATCCCACTTCTTAGCCTCCTTGGGTAAAGTAGCACCACCTTGGGGAAGTGAGTTGGTCCACTTCTAGGACGGGGGTACTTGAGATTTTGGTGGATTTGGAACGGGCATAATTCAAAACCTAGGTCTAGTTGGTCACTTTGTCAAATCTTCCCTTGGGGATAGCATTCCTTGTTTTAAGGGATTGTGGTCCACTTAGGTCAAACCTTGAATCTCTAGATCTAGACCTATTCATCCATCAAGACTTTAATTGCCCACTCGTCTCATACAATAGGAGTTATCAATCACAAGTTAACTACACTTTGACTCCATTATCCCAATTCCCAAGACACTGGTCTCTCTCCAAGTCAATTCGACTTTCCCAGATTGTTGGATTAACTTGTGGTTTGACCCTTGTATGGTGAACTAAACCCTTTGATGTCATCATGTATCATGATCAAGCTTGTCACTTGTACTAGTTAGCCCCAATTCAACCCCTAAACTACCCTGCATTGGACACGATTCCCAAGGCAGTGGATTTTCTCACATTGAACTAGTACTTCAATCATGGATCCCACTTCAAATACTATAAGTCACTCTCACATTGACAATGAACCAAAGCTATACTCATTGAACCCCTCACTTGTCTTGTGACTTCATCCTTAGGTCTAGGATAAACCATACACCTTACTTCACTTAGAATTAACTTGATTTGGTGTCGTGGTTTTGATCTCTCCTGTCGGGAGTAGATCGGGTCTCTCCCTTTGTTGTCTGGGCTAGATAACATAAAGTGAAGGTTGCCTCTACTGGCATGACAACCATCGATTGGAGGTCGAGGTGATCGTGGTTGCACCTTTTGAGTTTCCCTTCCCTATTGCCATCCATTTATGGATACATCCATAGGGGTAACTACAGTTTAGGTGATAACAAGTCCTTTCAACAGTAATGACCCGATTCTGAACCTCTTTTATTTGTGCCAAGTGTTTCCTCTCCATGTCTTGCATTTTCTCAGTTACATCCATAAGCTTCTTTTCATAGGCACTGTTTGAAGGCTCTTTTTCTTTAGGCTCAACAATTTTCAGAGGAGTTGATGATCTAGAGTAACCCTGGATGTTTGACTCTCTTGAACACTGCATGTTTCTGTCAATTTTGATAGCTATTTCCTGAGCTTGAAGCAATGTGGTGGGTTCCTTGTCTCTTATCTGATACTATATCTTGCCACTTAATGCTTCTATGTAATAATCCAATGTGGAAGCTGCAGGAGGTGCATGAGTAGCAGGGATGGAATTAGACAACTCCGTGAACCTAGTGTTGAATTCATCCATGGTTTCAGTATCTGATTTCTTCATACTGGTCAAGGATGCCACCAGATGTCTAGGTTCTCTTTTACTGCCAAATTTGTTGAGGAAAGCAGTCTTGAAGGCTTCCATGGTAGCGAATGAGTTATTTGGCAAGTTGTCATACTAGTTTCCAGCTTTACCATCCAAAGATAAAGCAAAAAGAGTCATGTATACATCTTCATGTTTGTCAACATCTTTGACATAGGAACCACATTGTCTGGAAAATTTTCTGATATGTTGCTCACCAGAGGTAGAGGCATCAGTGCCAGTGAAAGTGATGAGTTTATCTACAGCCTTCTCAGGAACCTCATGGGGTTGACCTGCTATCTGAGAGAAATCCAACTGAGTAAAATACTCATCCATTGTGGTAAGGAAACAGTTATTATTTTCAAAGTTTTCTTGAAATAAAGTATGGATGTCTGAAACAGACTCAGATCCAAGTTCTTCAAGGATTCGACGAGAAGTAAGTTTATTCAATCTCCTCTTGTAAACCTTTTCAGGCTCGAGGATGAAACTGAGTAAACCTTCAGAGTTTCTTCTAGTTGAATACCTTGAAGTGTTTACTGACAGTGGAGTCGCCAGGTGGATTCAAGTCTAATTTCGGAGAGTGATTGGACTAAAAATCTACCAAAAAAGGGAAAATAAAAAGGCAATGGAGTTGATCCAATCTATCAAAAAAGGTAAAAACTAGAAAAAACTAAGGTCGTCCAGGAACAAAAAGATTTGTCCCCAGCAGCGGCGTCAAAGGTGTTGTCCGCCGAAATGCACACCAGCAGCAGAAATCTTTCGAAAGTTGTTCCCTCACTACAAGTGGGGAAAATGTGGCCTTGGGGGCAAGCAATGAGCCAGGTACTGTCACCTGAATCCCAGCTCCTCCATTTAGGCTAACTCCTAACGAAGCCAAGGGGGGTAGTCCCTACAAAGAGTTTACTATGGCTCTGTTACCAACTTTTTGTACCATAGTTGGATTTTCTGGAGAGCCGCCATTTGACAAACATGATGAATGTTTGATTCCAGTGTATCAAATGATCCAGCATTTTGTAGCTAGCCAGTTGTGGTTAGCTTGTTTTGTTTTTTGAATCGACATGACCATGGCCCCATGGGGGTTTGTAATAAAGTGTGCTAGTAGGATCTGAGTGCCTCGGTTTCTCATGACTGGATTAAGCAACTAAGGTATTCCAAGGAGTTTTTTCCCTTGTCAATTATGCTTTGCTTAAGGCGAGGTATAATCGATGAGGTTTTCTCCCGCTCCTCCAAAGCTGGAATACCCTATTTTGAAAATTTGGCCATGGGGGGTTATTAGAGGCCAACTAATGTATATAAGCCTACTAGACACTGTTAGAATAGGTGTCGGTCATGTCCTAGGTCCATAAAACCCTCAGAAAAAATTTCGAAAAATTTTTACCGGGTCCGTCGAAATTTGGGTTTTAATTATTTTTTAAATTTAATAAATTTCTCTATAGTTTAAATAGAGAAATAATTATTTGTAATATGTCAGTCATCCGGGGTCCGAACTTAGTGTTTGATGGCTCGTTTCATAAGCCAGAAATCACACATGACCCATGGAGCAGCTAAACCCAACTTTCGGATGTCAATTCAGCCCCGTAATTAATATTTTCTCTGAAAAGTCATTTACAGAGAAATTATTAATTAAAATAATAAAATTGATTATTTTGGAGATAATCCAAATCTCTCCAAAATTAATCAATTGAATTAAAATAAAGGGCTAAATGACATGGCAATGAGCATTTAGGAAGATTCCAATCAACCCCAAGCCCATCCAGTCATCCACCCAGTCACCAAATCATTATCCTTTTAAAGCAATTCGCCCTCTCCATGCAAAGATCGATTTGTTGATGTGTCACTTAGTGTTTGGGTTGGTGGTTTTGTATTAATGATAAGGTGGGCGCCCTCATGACTCACCACACCCACCATAGATTGGCTCCCTACATGACTCGAGTTACCTACCAATATACACGTGTATCCTCACAACCCACTCGCATTATCCTAGTCCTCACGTCAATCTCCATTAAGATCCACGCCATTCCATTGATTGAACTCGTTATTGGTTGGGCTCCCACTCAAAACTCGAGTTTTACCTACCTTTCCACTTGTCACCCAATAGACTAACACTCAACCTACCACATCTAGCTCGCATCTCCCACAAAGATCACGCCCTTCCTTGTTGTAGCTTGCCCATTCGTTGATGTTACTTCCCATGCCATCTACCAAGTCGAGTTTGCCACATGCCTTTTCCTACCAACCTCAAACTCGACTTTATCTTGTGCCAAGCCTTGATTTGATTGGATTCGACCTCATGCTCATTACTAAATTCGACCTAGGGTTTAGGCTTAGGTTTCTAGTGTGTTTTACTATAAAGAGAGGCCCATGTTGGGTTATTATCTCAAGGATTTTTGTGCAAAGAAACTCTGGTGAAAATTGTAAGCTCTTGTTTAATAAAATATTTTGAGACTTTGGAGGTCACTTGATTGGGCTCTTGGCATTGTGTCTTCATCTCATTGAAGTAATATCTCTTTCACCCTATTCTTATTATGCAAATTTGATTATGATGCTTATTGAGGACTAACAATCTAGTACTTAGGCTTCTAATCTATTGCTTTGAGTTTTTGTGTCTTTAGGGAATTCAATCATTGAGAGCTATTGGCATCTAATACCTTCACCGATCAAGTGTTCCATTTATCTTAATAATTTGTTTGCAGGGTTGTGAGCTTCTCCAAAGTACCTCTTGCCTTCTCCAACAAAAACTTCATTCAACTATTGGTAACCGTGGTTCATAAGCTCCTATCTTCCAGCTCTCTTTTTCTCCTTGAAATTATTTTTTTGACTTGCTAGTCCACCTTCTTCTAGCCATCTTCACCTATCTCCTTCTTTCGTTTTTCTTCCTTAGGATCCCCTTCTCCTAGTTTTCCCCACCTTCTCTTCTTCTTGCTTTTCATTCTCCTAAGTCTTCACTCCCTCTCAGCTAGTTTTCCTCCCTTCTTGTGCCCTCGTCTCCCCTAGCTCCTAGTCTCCTTTGCTCTCGTTTTTTGCCATCTCCTAGCCTTCTTTGCTCTCGTCACCTTGCCCTAGCTCCTTCTCCTTTCCTTCCATACTTTCACCTTCCTCTCGTCTCACTTTAATTAGCCCTAAAAAATCCACAACAAACAATCAAACTTGTTAAGTGTTAGCCTTAGATTAGTAGTATTTCCTTTGAAGAAGTTAGTGTTTAGCCTTCATTTTCCATTTTGCATGGTTAGGATCTATTATTGTTTGCATCTTATTGTTAGTTTCAATTACGTTGTAGATCTCATTTTATTAGTATAGCTTGCATAGTTTAAATTTCCAAGTTTCTTTGTTAAAGATAGAAAAAATTTCATAAAAATTTCATAATTTTTTTTTACATCTTAGATCTCATTTCTAGCACATTTAAGGCACTTTTTGTTCGCTGGTCCGTTTTCCCATCTTAACTTTTTTAAACCATTTTTCATGTCATTTTATGTTTTGGGTTTCATTTTGCAAAACTAGACTTAGTTTCAAGTTGTTTTTATTTTTCTAACACTAAAGGGTGCCTTGAGTTTTTTGGTTTTTCTTGTAGGTGTTTTTTGAAGTGGAAAAGGGCTTGAGAAAATCTTGAAGCAAAGAGGTCCAAACAAGCAAAACTCAAGCAAACCATAAGGAGGATCCAAAACATGACATTATCTTGTACTATCCTTTGTAATAGCTTATAGGAGTTAGCTTTGTTTTCCAAGTCTTATCATCTCAAAAGACCTTGCAAGGTTATAAACCCAAGGCATTTGTAATTGTTTAATAAAAATTTTAAGTGGAGGAGGCCTCCACTTTTGGGTCTTCTTCCCCATTTGGGGAAGGGTGTTGGGTCTTGTGGTTTGATTTAGCTTAGATTTACGGTTTCATGCTCTTAGTTTAAAATTTGCTTCAAATAAGTCATTTTGTTTATATTCCATATTTACTTACCCCCATGCTCTCCCAAGTAGGGTCTTGGACCTGAAAGAGATTCTTGGGTAGTTTAGCTTTATTTCTTGTTTATTTTTATCTTGCTTCTCTTCCAAAGCCTTCAGCCGGAAGTTGTATCCTTGAGATTTCGTCTCAAGGGCAGGACCACATAATTTGTGGTTACTCTTCCTTCCCCGTCGGTTTCCTTGGCAGAGCTTTCAGCTAGCTGGAAGTTCTCAAGTGCAAGCGGTTCTAGCGGTTGATCTTGTTCGTAGATCAACCCCACCTAGTAGATTAAAATTTGTGTGGTAGAACACTAAATTTATTTATCTTGCAAGCAATTTTGTTAGTAGTAGTTTTTATCTTGTCGATCAACACTATTGTTCAAATCTGTTTCAAGTTAAGACACACTGCTACTGCAATCTTTTCGGCTTCTTTAAAATAAACCAAAGTCTCTTGAACTTGGCCATAATCCAAGTCAAGAGCACCCTCTGTCGGAGGGCATCTTAGTTTTTTGCATCATCCCTGCATTAGGCATTTTAAGTTTAGTAAGTCTCTTGAACTGTGGTCATAAGACCGAGTCAAGAGCGCTCTCTGTCGGAGAGTTGAACAAGGTTTCCTAATAATAAAAATTGCCACTCACACACCCCTTAATTAATTTATCTTGGTTTCTGTCCTACACCCGTATGCTCTGCCAACCTGAAAAGGTTGGCCTAGTACTCAGAAAGGTGGAAGACTTGATAATTTACGATCGATAACTTAATTAAAATTTTTACTCAAAACCTCAACCCAGGCAAATTACTGTTCTTCCCACGAGAGGTGGTGCCGGGAATCCACTGTCAGACTCAAGGGCGGTTCAAACATTGGACACCTATCCTTTTGAATCTGGGTGCTCCCGACAGATCACCTAGGGTTGCCAGTATTTTCCTTGGGTAAGGTTCCACCATCTTTTGATACCTTTGGTCTTAGCCTAATAATCAAGAACATCTAAAACACTTAAAATTTACCAAGAACAATTGCAAAACGTCCTCACAAACAGTTACTTTCGACTTATTTTAGCATCACAAGTTTTATTTGACTCCATTTGGCACTGGTCTTTAATATTTATACATCTTTGAAATCTGGACCATATGTCCTTGTCATTTGCTTAATATCTATCTTGTGGATGCTTTACTTCAATTTCTAAGTCAAAGTATATTGTCATTTTTTATTTGTATTTTGTAAATTTTGCAACGTGGATTGCGTGTTTAATTCTGTTCTAGTCATCATTCAAAAAACTCCTAAACAACACCCATCCGCATCATAACACCAAAACACATTTAAAACACACAAAGAGCCTTAGACAACTCTTTTATAGGGACTACCCCCTTGGCTTCGTTAGGAGTTTTGCCTAAACGGAGGAGCTGGGTTTCAGGTGACAGCACCTGGCTCATTGCTTGCCCCCAAGGCCACACCTCTCCCCACTTTCCAGTGAGGGAGACAGCTTTTAAAAGGTTTCTGCTACTGGTGTGCAGTTTGGCGGACAACAGGCTCAATGTGTTTTAATGTTTTAAGATGTATGGTGATGCGGATGGGTGTTGTTTAGGAGTTTTTTGAATAATGAAAAGATCACAACTTTAGTAAATTCGAAAAATGAACACAAGATAAATGAGCAATCCACGTTGCAAATGCAAGATACGAGATAACTTGATGCACAACCACTTGAAGAACTTTATGTACAAGCCACTCACATATGGAAAATTAAACAACAAGTACTCCAAATAGATAATAAGCAGATAAAAATATGATATCAAAGACCAGTGCCTTATGGAGTCAAAAAATTGCTTGAGTGCTTGGGTTGCTTGATACAAGAGTTTGAAAGATATGTTCGTGAGATCGTTTTGCAATTTATCTCGGTAAATTAATAGTTTTAGTGGTCTTGATTATTAGGCTAAGAACAAGGTAAGCAAAAGACCGGAATGGTATACTTTCAGTGGTTATTCACGGTGATCTGACGGACCGTCCAGTTATCAAAAGGGTAAGTGTCCAATGTTTAAACCACCCTCGAAGTCTGAACAACAACACTCTGGCTCCACCTCCCAGAATAACACTTTAAGTATTTATCGAAAAGCAACGCCGGTTCGTTGGTTGTGGGGTGAAAATTTTATTATGTTATAGAAATTTATCAAATCCAACACCTTTCTGAGTACTAGCCCAACCTTTTCAGGTTGGCAGAGCATACGGGTGTCAGATAGCAACCAAGGTAAATTATTAACGGGGGTGTGATTTGAAATGTTTTTAGGATTATTGAAGCCCACAGTTCAGCTCTCCGATAGAGAGTGCTCTTGACTTTGTCTTATGACAAGCTTCAAGAGACTTATTTAATCTATATGCCTAATGTAGGGGAAATGCAAACTTAATATGCTCTCCGACAGAGAGTGCTCTTGACTTGGGTTATTGCAAGTTCAAGAGGTTGTGTTCTTTATTACAATAGAAGCAGTTTGCATAAAGGAAAGAGCACACTTTCTAAAGTAAAGCAAGAAATGAAAGAAGATAACAAGTGTACGCTTTCTATGGCCAAGACTAGCAACTAACTAAGAAATAAACTACAAGGTGGGATCAACCTCCGAACAAGGTGACCACTAGAAACACCAATCCTTGAGACCTTCCAGCTAGCTAAACTTCGACAAGGAGTCTAATGCGGATAGAGAAGCTACCACAAAATAATGTGGCCCTCGGGATGAAATCCCAAGGTTGCTAACTCAAGTCAAAACTTGGAAGAGAGTTAATCTAAGTACATAAATAAATTTTAATCTAGAAGACTTGAAGTAAAACTAACTAAAGCATGCATGAAACAAACTTCTCCAAATGGGGAAGAAGAAACAATGTGTGGGAGGCCTTATCCCACCTAGCCTTTTTATTAACTGAGTTACAATTGCCTTTGGGAGTTAAACCCTTGAAAGGTTTTTTGAGAGAAGTAAAACTACTATTGAAACAAAACTTAGAGCCCTTAAATGGCTTTTACAAAGGAGATTGTAAATGATTCTTTGATTTGGTTTAAGTCTTCTCCTTGAATATAACTTAGATCCTCTTTGAATCTTGTCTTCACAAGTATTTCTTCTCTTCTCAAGAAACCTACACAAGCTTAGTCAATCCTCAACAAGCACCCATTAAATGTTAAATGAAAATCAAATAAACTTGAAACTAAGTGCAAAAAACTAAGATCTAATCTATGAAATCATTTTAACACTAACAAGCTTACACTTCGTTTTTTATTTGTGTTTTGTAGGTGGACGAAGGGAAGAAAGGGAAGACAAGATGAGAGGGAATGGCGAGGAGAAACGAATGAAGTGAGGGGAGAAGGCTAGGGGAGACGAGAAGGAAAGAAGTAGGGAGATGAGAGGAGGAAGGGAGGAAAGAAGTAGGGAGACGAGAGGAGAAAGGGAGGAAAAAAGTGGGGAGACGAGAGGAGGAAGGTAGGGAAAAGGAGAGACGAATGGAAGAAGGAGAGGAAGAGGTAGGGAGACGAGAGATAGGAAGTTGACAAGAAAACTAGGAAGGAGGAGGAAAACGAGAAGGGCAAAAGGTCAAGCTAGCCACAAACCAAAGGCAAGCTAAACAATAACCAAACTTGGATAGGAATAGGACCTTGGATTTCCACAGTTTAGATAGGTAGATCAAGTAACCAATTTAGAAATTTGTTGAAATATTGATGGAGGAAGCAAGAACTCCTTGTTTCTTGACTTTGAAAAAGCTTGAACCTCTTTGGCAACCTGTAGAGTGAAGATGAACCTACAAAAAACCTTGTATTTTGAAGATACCTGCAAAACCAATATACTCAAGCGAAAAACATAGATTTATAGTTACTTGTGCTAGATTGTTAGCCCTCTTGAAATATAAATCTTAAAAATCCTAAGTACATAAGCAATACACAATATCACCTTGCTACAAGATGAAGTATGGCCACCAAGAGCCTCCACAATTTGACCTCCAAAGTCACAACTTTATTCAATATTTAACAGGTTACAAATCCTCCAGAGTTTCTTTGCTAAAAGATCCATCCAAAATGAGGAGGCAAGCACCTCCTTATATACAAAAAGTAGAAGCCATGAGACCTAACTCGAATTGGCATGAAAAGGAGCCAATGGCACTTAACAAAAGACGAATTCCAATCATACCCAATCAAATCCATGTCACAACAAGCTTGGAGTGTAGATCCCATTCAATAGACTCGAGTTTGTGGTAGGTGAATGGGTAGGTGGCCTCCACCTTGGCAAGGTGCCCCCCATCCCAACTTTGGAAGTATCGCCACGACCTCGTAGCATACACCAAGCCAATGCGTAGGTGCCATGTAGGAAAGCCATGAGCCACAAACGAGGGAGCTTGGCGCATGGGGAATCGGTGGATGATCACGTGAAGATTTAGCATGGAGCTTTGGGCGATGCGTGGAGGAAGTAGGTGCTTTGATAGGTGGATCCTATCACTTGGAATACTCGCCCACTAACTCAGTGAACTATGCCAATGGAGGATCCCACGATCTCTATGCTCACGTCATCCCCATGCGAATTGATTTTCTTTATCCAAACTTTAAATTGGCACATGCTTTAATACTCCAAGGTGTTCGTACACTTCAAACAAATCATATGCCCCACCTTCATATAATTTTTTAATCAAAACTTGACTTATTTGATTTTTGTCCTCATGTGCATTATGTCACTTTTTAACATTAAATGCCAGAATGATGCATTTTTAGCCAAAACTCCCCCAACGGTGACGTAATTGCCCGGAGTCTAAGAAATGAGGGGACCAGGGTAAAAAGGATGCTCTGAGCGTCAAGACGAGCCTCCCCACGCCCAATTCTGCCTCCGGATGAGGTTTTTATCACTTTTTGAAATTTTTTAATTAAACCATTATGAAATGGTCTAACTTATGGAAAAATTTATTCTTCTCGAAATCCAACGAAACTCCTGAGAAACACACAACACTAAGAGGGGGGGGGGGGTGAATTGCGGTTGTAAGGTCTCAATTGATACTTAATCTCAGAAATAAAAACAATATACTTATAAGTATTATTTTCTTACAATAACCATCAACGCAATATCTACAAGGAATTACTATACTTTGTATAAATATGAATTTTATAAATGAACAATCTGTGCTGCAACACAGAGGACATATACCAGCTGCAACTGGTCAACTTGGAGGCTTCAACCTCGATCAACAACTTAACCTCAGCTTCAACTGAGAAGGCTACGACCTGAATATGACACAGGATAGTCCTATTGCATTTTCCTTCACGAGTTTATCGGAGCTCCCCGAATTTTATCAGAGTTGTTCTATCTCCACGATTTTTCCCCAAACTGCAGTATCCGAAGTCACCCTGGTTATGCTTCCACGAGTTCAGACTTTCCTCTATTCACCACCGAGATTCACTCACAGCACAAACAAGACGAATAGCCCCAAATTATTTCGTTGTTGTTGCTGTCCACCGAGCTCCTTATGTCTCCCCGAGTTTTTCCACACCAATCTCTACGCTTTTTTTTCACAACACAATAAGTTGCTCTTTCAATTTATACTCGAGATCTTCGGCAATTAGGAGGCTGACAAGGTATTTTATTAATACTTGGGGCCGACTTCATCCTTGCTACGTTTTTCTTTTATTTTACATTGAATATTTTCAAACCCCCGCACGTATGGGTTCGAGACCCATCCTACAGCAATTCTGGAATGTCTCATAAGGCATGCCCTTGATCATGGTGCCCGCATGAACCATCTTTCTTCCAGGGATATGCGGTCTCATACCCGCAAGGATCAATTCGATTTTTTTTAGAGGATAAGCACACGGTGGGTTTTGGGAGGGTTTTCGTGTTAATTAGGGCCATAATTTCTTGTCCATAATGATGTCTGCATGTGCTTATGGAGATGCCAATACATGACCGCAGCTTCATTTGATGATGCCCGCACTGGTTTTCATTTGGAAAATCCTCGCAGCGTATTCCAATAAAATGCCTGTTTGCAGCCATTTTCCTTTGTGCCATGTCATTGCAATAACCAAACTTATCTTGTTATTTGTCTTCAAATCCTTTTCCTCCATCTTCGTCCATGTCATCGATGTTTGCCAAGTCAGCCTGTGCCATGTCTTCTTTGCCACTTTCATGCCTGCAAGCTTATGCTTGCTTGGCATATGCATTGTCCACATCATCCTTATCTAGGGTTTTAGGTCCAATTCCAAATGACCACAATATGGGTCATTTGGCTCATTGGGTGTGCCCAAGCCTAGCACGTTGTTCACCTTTGTCATTAATGGTGTCATCAATGACAACCGTAGACATATTCAACAACTCCTAGGGGACCTAGTGCATGTTCATACGACTCAATCGAGATGGCTAACATGTAAACAATCCCAGACACAAGACTCTAATAACTACCTTAGGTTTTGACCACCATGGGAAATACTCTAGCTTTGGAGGTTTGAGTGAAAAACTCAGGGATTATACGCTACTGATGAGTAGCGCATAATTCCTAGGGAAAAAACACTCTAGAGTATCCCCCAAATGGCTAAACCTACGGATAACCGAGTCTTTTATAAAACGATCCCGTTTAGACCAACTTTTTACATTTTCCCCATGGGGGTATGAACATACAGTTATTACAAATGGGGCAAAATTGCCCTGAAAATGTCTTCTGAACTTTTGAACACTGACGATGAACATGAATCCTATTCATGGAACTGGCGGCTCACGAGAAATTCAGCTATTTGTACAAAATAGGTGATAACAAGCCCCACTTGGGTCACTTTGTGATACATTTCAATCTCAGATCTACTAATATCTAGCCATTAGATGATCCTAATTTTCAAGATCCACCTACCTCTACACCTCAACATTCCTGATCTACAATTTGGTGGACATCCGACTCCATTTTGGCCCACTTCCCAAGCAACTGATCTTTCTCCAAGCCAATTCGACTTTCTTGGACTGTTGAGTTTGCTTGTGGTTTGATCCCTGTTCTGGTTGCTTGAATACCTTGACACTATCATATCCATCCATCAAGCTCATCTTTGGTACTAGTTAGCCCCAATTCGATGCTTAACTACCCTGCATTGGACACGGTTCCCAAGGCAGTGGATTTTCTCATAATTGACTAGTACTCTAATCCTGGATCTTATTTCAAATATCATAAGTCACTCTCACATACATAATGGACCAAAGCTACATTGTCTAAACCCCTTGATCCAACCTATTACTCATTGTGTGACTTCATCCATAGATCTAGGGTTCACCATACACCTTACGTATTTCACCCATTCTTGATTTGATCTGGTGTTTTGGTTTAATCTCTCCTATCTGGAGTAGATCTAGGTCTCCCCCTTTGTTGTCTTGGGCTAGATAACATAAAGTGAAGATTGCCTTGATTGGCGTGACAACCATCCATTGGGGGTCGAGGCTATCTTGGTTGCACCTCTTTGGTTGCTCATCCCTTCTGCCATCCGTCTTGGATTCATCTCTAGGGGCAACTACAAGTTTAGTGATAACAGTGTGATAATAGAGCTCTTGAAGATTGGAATAGAATACTATTTTGTGGATATACTTCTCTTGTCTTGATGGATTCTTTTGCAAGTTGAATATACAGTACTTTCTCTATGTATCATTTGTGGATCGTGGGCTACTAGTTGTTTTCCTGCAGGGAGGCCGAATTGGTGAGGAGGACGATTTGAAGGAGGCTATTGCTGGGGGGACCCACATATCTTCTCTTGGGTTGATCCTTGTGACAGGGAGTATCATTATTGTATCTTTGTGACATTGTTGATGCTTTCTATTACATCTCTTCATCATTTTCATAACTTTTCTACTTGGCTTGTTTCTAACTTGATCTTGTCTTGTAGGAGGAGGACGATTTGGCTACTCTTGGAGGAGGACGTTTTGGTTTGGAGCACTATATCTCACTCTTGAATATACACATAGGGGAATGCTATCAATTTGCAAAGTGGCCACAAGCAATTGAGGTATGTTCTACAAGGTATGTACCTAGATCCATTCATTCTTCTTCATTGGTCATCAAACCCTTAAAATCAAAACCCTCATTTTACATTTTTTTAGATCTACTTGGATCTAGCTTGCCTTTGGGGATAATTTTTAAAACCCACCTCTATAGCATCCACGACAATTCGGATCTATAGTTTGGTGGTGATTGGCCTCCATTTGACCCATTTCCGAAGGCACATTAGCCTCTCCAAGTGAGGTCGCACTCCTTGAGGAAGGCTAGTTTGCTAGGTTCTAGTACGTGGGTAGGTGAGATCCCACTTGATTTGGATAGATCAACCTTGATAACCTACCCCTAGTGCTTCACCTTGTTGATTTTCACCTTGTGGGACCCATTCCTCATTTTCAGGGTTGAGCCCCACTTGTTGATGAAATTGTCATTGATGCCAACATGGACTTGCAGTGGCCCCACAGGGTGTCATTGATGCCACCAGGTCCCACCTGCAGTGCCTTGGACCCATTACAGAGTGGGTTTGTGCCTTGAAGCACCTTGTACCCAGTTGACAAGGTCCATGTACCCACAAGGCTGGATCTTGAAGCCACCACCTTTGTTGAAGATGTTGAATACCCTGTTGATGATGCTGAAGACCCTGGAGATTGTGTTAAAGCCCCTGTAAACGATGGAGAAGCCCTTGATGGGTTAGAGAAGCATTAATGACCCAGTCTGTGGTCATTCATGCTCTGATGGTGTCATGGTACCCTAGGAGAAGGTTTGGCAGCCCCACAGGTGATATCATGATGGATCTTGACCATTGGAGGTCCCCTTGCGTGGTTGAGGTGGTTGAAGAAGCCCATGAAGCCTCTTGCTTTATGAAGAAGCCTTGAAGAAGTCCTTGGACCCACATTTGATGGCTTAATGGTCCTTGTCCCCTTAAAGGTGATGATGTGGTCATTGTTGACTTGATGGGGTCTTAGAACCCTTGGAGATGGTCCTAGGGCATGAGAAAGACTTGGTACCCCCATAAATGGTGGGTTGATGATCCTTGCACTCTTGAAGGAGATGAAGTGGTCATGTGTGTGTTGATGGGGTATTGAATCCCTTGAAAATGTTGACAACATTGTTGAAGAAGCCCATTTTGAAGATGATGATAACCTTGGAGGAAGCGTTGATGATATGGAACCCATGGTCCTCTTGCATATGGGAATTTGGATCTTGTACACATCATGAGAAGCTCTTCATTTTTTATTTAAGGGTCCTTGGTACTTTTGTACCCTTTGCACATGATGGTCATAGTTTATGATGATTATGGGAAACATGACCCATAAGCTAGTTGAAGTCTTTGGTGTCTTAAATATGGCCTTGAAGCAAGGATGGTCCAGGCAAAAGAAAGGGGTAAAACAACTCCTTGTTGATAAAGGTTGAAGCCCAAAGTTCATGTACAAGGCAATGAACCCCCAGCTTGTTGAAGTAAAGATAGTCAACCAAAGTTATGACCAATTATTTTACCTTGACTTATTTGTGAAACAACAAAAGATGACGGTTTTGCTTGATGAAGAAGTCGGCCAGCCTACAAAATTTTTAAATAAAATTTTGTTTATTTTAATTACAAGTCGACCCAGTCAAAAAGGGGGTCAAAACTTGAATAGAAAAATAAATTGCAAGGTCGGCCAGAATTTTTTTTTTTATCCACAAAAATTTGTATAAATAGGAAGCTCATCTCATTTTATTATTGTAACATTGGTGTGCAAATTAGCTCTGAAATTCGGATTTGTCTGAGGCAGCCACAGTCAAGGTGAAATTTCAAAGTTTGAGCAGCTCTGAAATTGGGTGATCTCTGAGGCATATTTTGGTGGAATATTTGAAGACAGTTGGTGGTGGAATTGTCAAGAAGCAGCAACTTTTGAGTGATAATTTACAGCGCTGAAATATGTCTACTGAGGCAGCCGTAGAAGCTTAAGACAGTCCAAATGATAACTTTCCAGCTCTGATAATTCGGGTAAGGAAGACCACTGAGAAATCCGCAGAAGCATGATGATCTAGGGCAGCTCAACTTAATTTTCGGACTGTAATTTTCGGGCTGCAATTGAGGACTGTAATTTCCAGACTGTAAATTTCGGGCTACAGTTGAGGACTGTAATTTTCGGACTGTGAATCTCGGGTTGCAAGTTCCTTTCTTTGATTTTCAGAGCTCTTACAGCAGTGAGCAAGGGTAGAGGGCAGCAATGAAGATATGCATACACAATGATGATATATGATATGCATACACCGTGAAGATTTGCAAACACAGTGAAGTTGTACACAGTGATGACATATATGCTCAGGGGTACTCAATGATGTACTAAAAAAAGTCTACCCAGTGATATGCTACAGTGATGTATGATAACAAAATTTTGACAGTGATTAATGACTGAGACAAGTGCACAAAGAAATGAAGTATGATCAACAGGCACACGAAACAGTCCAAGCTTGCAAACCCAAGGTAACAATAAAAGAGGTAAGTCATAGAAATAAAAGTGTTGGGGTTTGTATTATTGCAAGTCTGTATGTTTAAAGTTTCTTGAGTGACATGAAAAGTGATGAGGTTTGACTCCAGCTCATCCTCAGCATTCACTTTATCTACAGCAGTCACTCTACAGTGATGGTGATAATACGATGATGTATGAAGTGATGCATGGTATACAGTGATAAATACTGTAGTACAGTGAAGAAGTGATACAGTATTTGTGATACAGTTTGTGAATGTGAGTATACATTGATATTGCATTGGATAATCAAACCTTGATATATGCAGACTGTTGCCGCCTGGTTCCACACCTGGGAAAACGCAGCAGAAGTCTTCAAGCTGCTGGTGTGGCCTTGGGGGCAAGTCAGAGTCAAGTGTTGTCACTTGGGACTCGACTCCTCCGTCTAGGCTTTCCTAGCGAAGCCAAGGGGGGTGGACCCTAAGAAAGAAAAGAAAACTAAGGCGTCTAATCTAGGAGTTAGAAAAATATTTTTTATAACCAAGACAAAGCAGCATATACTTTTGTAAAGCAAAGCAAATCATTTATCAATACATCACTTGCTCTCATTCATTATCATTATCATTCATTTGCATCATAATAGCATGAAATAACATTAATATAGACCAGTGCCTTGTAATGGAATCAAATAAATGCATGAGTAGAAAAGTAAATGTAGTGCGAGTGTTCTTGGTGTATTTTAAGATTAATGTGAAAGTGATCTTTTTATTATGGCAGGTGGGTTCCCAATATACGCAACGTACGGGAGAACATGTCCGGAATTTTGAAGCGTGGCTTCCCTCTCAGGATTGGGCTGAATCGGAGTCTCAAGGAGGTGTTCAGATGCTGTACCAACGAGGGCAAGCCTAACGGTTTCCAAGAGGTCACTACTCAGTTTTGTCCCAAGCCTTCTGAGAAATTTCCCCATGACAAACAAAATGTTTGTGATGTGCCGGATTTTCACATAAAGGGTTTTTTATTTGGGGCGGTGTTAGCTCCTATTACTAGTCATCTCCCCCTTTCTGATGTGTACCAACTGGATCAGACTGAGCTGCAAGTCGGCCACAGACCATACGGGAGAAGACCTTGGTATTTTTTTTAGAAAATTTTTATGAACCAAAATTTTATCTTTTTTAAACCCCAGGAGTCTCTTTTCAGGCACGTACTCGGGCAAGCCCTTATACAGAAACCCTACTTCGGGAAAGCAAGGGGGGCGTTTTGAGTTTGTAAAAAAAAAATGGTAAAACTACGTTTTGAGTGAACTTGTGGCCCGCCAGTGGAACGGACCAACAAGGTTGATTTTAACCCTAGTTAGTTTTATTAAATGCCGAAAATAAAAGCAGTAAACTACTCTAAAAAATCACACCATGAAAAGAGACGACACAGGCCACCCCTGGGGGGATGGGGTGTGGGCGCTGGCTAGCCCACTTGCTCTCGTTTAATAATATTTTACAATGACCAGAGATGTGCCCCAGTCTACTTAAAGTGACTTGGCGGCTTACAATTTTTCAATGAAAAAATGACCGGTTTTACAAAAATTCAAAATTGGTCTTCTGGATTGCCTGGATCCTTGAAATTTCGGCAGCACCTCCTCCTACCTGTTCGTCTTTTGCTGCAAACCAGCAAGCAAAGATTAGTATAAAATGCCCCAAAACACTTTAAGAGTGTCTTTGGAACACCTCCTAAAAACCCAAAAAAAATCTAAGTGTTAAGACTACTTAAAAAATGCAAAATTTAACCAAATAAAACAAGCAGTGATGCTTGTTTGCTTGGGGTCTTTGCAAGCTTTATGAGCTGCAAATTATATGCTCTTGGACAGCCAAATAAACTTTTATATCAGATCTAACACTACTTTCAAACTTTTCAAGACTTTAACAAATTTTAACCAGTTTAAAAATTAAGTAATGATAGATAATGAAAGATCTAATCTAATGGAAGATAAAGCTTTAAACAACTAGATTAGAACTCTAAGAATGAATCAGATCTACTTAAGAATATATCAATCAAAAAATAAATCAAGAATCACTCTTCAATCGTAACCAGTAATCAAGAAAAAATTTTGATTTTATAAGCTGAGGAAGAGAGAAAAGACCGAATGGTCCTGTTATCACACCATAGTAGCAGGGCTACTATTCTTGTTTAGTAGATATCTGCACATTCCAGAGCTTCCATTATTCAGAGCATGGCTATGATGATTGTATATTTTGTGATCACTCATGATCAGAGCAGTTTATTATTCAGACTTATGTTAGACCTTGTGTCAAGGCTGAGCCTTGAGAGTTCAGATTTGATGACCGATGTGACCCTTTATCCCATACAGTTTCAGTTCAGTGCTTAGAGATGTATTGCAGCAGTGTTTCAGATGGTGTATGATGATTATTACTATGATGATGTTGTATGATCTATGGATATGTTATCACTGACTGTGGATTATTATCTTGTTGATTTAGTCATGTTCACAGCATCTGCTTGGTATATTATTCCTGTTGTGGCAAAGTGTTTAAAATGAACTATAAATCATAAAATAGACAATTGTTTGCACATTTAGGTCATTTAACAAAACCCACTGGTTTTTCACCTTACATAGATATGGTCTTTCCTGACACCAGTTGTCTGCTAGTGTAGGCTCCATATTCACTTGACTCCATCCATACATGACTTTCCTATTTGACTTTATACCTTGACCTATCTCATTTGACTTTCTGATACTGAGGACTTCCCCATTTTTCTACCTCTGTGTTTGGATCGCATCCCTGTATATTCAGTGTCTCGGCTCTAAGTTGGTGACAAAACTTGCCTTTGGTGAGTTGGATTGTAGGCCTAAATCATTCTGGTCGGTTGTCCCGATGTTTGGCATTGGCTCGAACTCCCCCTAGTCACTTGAGATGTTGTTGGCTAAAACTGAAAGCTCATGTTCTACCTATGGAAACTTATAAATTCGCCCATGGAAACCAAAAAAAAGGGCAAGAGCGATGAACAGCTAAAAAAATACTCCTCGAAGAGTATAAGAAAGGTCCAAAAAGCAATGGTTTTTAAAAGTTATATCTAAACAATTGCTGACCTTATATGTATTTGAAAAACATGCCCTGGATGCAAGCTGCAACTAGTTGTGCTTATCAGCGCACCTGAGATCCGAAGGGTTATGTAGGCCAAAAAGGCCATGAAATAAAACTAAATGATCCTAATGAACCTGGATCAACTTGATGTAGACATGATGCCTAAGTTGAGTAAGCACTCTCTGAACAACTTATCCATTTGTGAGGCACAGCCATTCCCCGTGTTATTTTGTCCAGCACAAAGTTTGTAGCTTTCCCCTTTCTCCCAGTCCAAAGTATTTCTGAGTTGAGTTAGACAAGTCAAACCCTTGGCCCAACCTTGTTCCTAGCCTTCATCCTTCACTAGCAGTTTGACCATGTCCAATGGGTGAGTTTGTCATTTGAACTATTGTGCAAGTAATTTTATATAACAAAGGAATATGCTAACTTGATTAATGCCACTGAATGGATGTTATACTTTGAGCTTGGCTGTGAGAATGTTTAGAGAAGCATGTCTTAGTCTACTGATGTGATTTATCCTTGGTTGTATATTCTTGGGATCCGTGATGATGTGGGCCATATATATATGCTTATTGATGATGATTCCTGGTCCCACATACTTGATGATGAGATCATATGATGCAGATGATGATTGATGCAGTTCAGCAGTTTTATTTACTACTTCAGATCAGCAGATTATGCATTGTCCATATATGGTGGACCCTACAGTTGGCCCATTAGGGCAACCCATGGTGTATGAGTACACATTCCTGGTGGATTTGGGTCTTCTGGATCCAGTGAGACACTTATCTTTCAGTTCCGGGCACTTCTGACAGTGATTGATACAGTTTTACACTTGTTGACCAGATTTGGGGCTGATTTCCCAGCCTGAGCAGCAGGGGCCATGAGAGGCCAGTTCACCTAGGGCGCTGTATGTGGAGGGGGTGGACCAGCCACTTGTTTTTACCATTTACCCCCCCTTCTGGAGAGCCTGGTGGGCTCAGATGGATAGCGCAGTTGCCCTAGGAGGCAGTTTTGGCACTTTCACAGTTACCGAGGCAGTTAAAAAATGGGATAAAGTGGTCACTGAGGAATTCGATTTGGGCAATTGAGGCAAGTTTTTGGCATTTGGTTTTCAAAGAGGTCTTCCAGGGCGATCTCACTATCTTCCAGCCAGTTTTCACCATGTGGGTATGCCCACATCGGTCACAGGAGGTCTTTTAATGCTTGTCTGTCACAGATTTTGAGGACAGATTTGATCATTTATATTATCTTGGACATATTTTATTATTTTATTGTGCCTTGGGGATGAGCTAGTAAGGATTGATGCCTCCTAGCCCCACCATGTGCTTATTTTGTCATGTCCTAGTCATCATGAGGTGGATTCTTGTACTTTTACCCCTCTAGTGGATGACGTCATCCTCCCTTTGTACCATTTAGCGGGGACGTCATTATTATATTGGGTGATCCATGTGATGTATTGTTATGATTTATTATTAGCCATTGATTAGATCTTTTGATCTTTTGATCTTTTAATCTTGACCACTCATGTAAAAAGTGGTTAGGATTGTACTCTCTCCCCATCCTATTTAAGGAGGGAGCCTCTCATTGTAAAATCATCTAGAGATTTTTGGCTCTTGGCTCTTAGAATAAAATTTCTATCTTTTGGAGTACATGCTTGGATTGGAGTGGATGTTGGTTGTTTCGATTGTAAATGCTTTTGTCCATTGCACTAGAGGATCTATTGTAGTTATCTTGCATATTTGCCATATCTTTTTTTACAGGTTAAGAGGACGTTTTTGACAAGTGTGAATTGGTGGGGAGGCTTGCCCTTCAAGCTTGGAGGAAGACGTTTTGGTTAAACAAGGAGTGGTTTTGTCTTTGTGCCAACTATTCTTTGCTTATCTCTCTCTTGCTTGTATCTACCTTCAACATGTTTAACTGATTGATGCTTTGCTCCTTGGTTTTGACAGGTTAGAGGGACTCATATGTGGCTTGGAAAAATCAATTTGGCAAGAGGGCTTCAACAATTCTCCATTTGATCTTTGGCAAAAGTAATCCTCGTCTCAACTACCATTCATCTCTTTATCCAGGTATGCTCCAAAGGTATGATCTTCTTCTTCCTTGAATCATCCATAATTTCTAGATCATAAAAACCCTAATTGATTTAAACCCTTATTTTTGGTTTTTCTTAGATCTACTTAGATCTAGCTTTGCTTTTGAAGAGATATTAAGAACCCACCTCTATAGCATCCACCCTTAGTGGGATCTATAGTTTGGTGGTGATTGGGTTAAAATTGACACACTTTTCAAGGCAAAAAGCCCTCTTGAACCAAATCGCACTTCCTTAAGAGAGGCTTGTTTGGTTAGATCTAGCACATGGGTAGGTGAGATCCCACTTGATTTGCAATCTACACACTTGATAACCTACCCCCAGACTATTACTTTGGTGATTTCTACCTTGTGGGCATCATTCCACGTTTTAAGGGATTAAAACCCCCTATTGAATTTCTTGGCACTTTAAAACTCAGATCTAGTAAGATCTAACCCTTGGATTGACATGATTTTCTAGATCCACATAGATCGGTGCATAAGCTACTTGGATCTACAGTTTGGTGGCCATTGGACTTGATTTGGTCCACTCAACCCACCTTTTAGCCCTCCTTGAGCAAGGTCGCACTCCCTTGGGTGAGTGAGTTTGCCCACTTTAAGGAAGTGGGTGGTTGAGATTTTTGTGGATTTGGAAAGGCCATACCTTGAAACCTAGGTCTAGAGTATCATTTTGTGACGATCTGCCTTGGGGGTAGCATTCCTTGTTTCAAGGGATTGTGGTCCACTTAGGGTCATTTCATGAAAACCTAGATCTAGCAAGATCCAACCATTCTATCTCAATTAGCCCACTTGACATGGCTCCTAGGTGTCCCGATCTACACTTTGACATACCTTTTGACCCCATTAGCCCATCCAACAAGGCACTAGTCCCCCTCAAAGCAAGTCGCACTCCTTGGGAATTGTGTCAAACCTTAGATCCGGTACATGGGTACTCCTAAAATTAACTTAGATCCATAGATCTACTCATTACATAACCTCTAGTACCAATTTCATCCCTTAGCTTCACCTTGTGGGCCCACTTAAAGCCATTTCACACATCCCAAGAAAATAAGATCCACTTGTGTAGCATATGGTGATGTACCTTGTTATTATACCTAATTATGTGGCCTAAATCATGCATTGGTTGAAACACTAGCCATCTGTCAAACCACCTTCAACCATACTTTAACATTTAGGTCCACTCAACCTTGCATTGGTTTCCGTAACTCTTCACTTACTTATCCTTAGAAACCTTTGTTTGGGTTCAATCAACTGTGATTGGTTATAGACTCTCCCCCTAGGTCTTGTTTCACCTTGACCTAAAGCGAAGAGTGCCTCGGTTGACGTGACTCCCACCTTGCATTGGGAACCGTGGCATCTCTTGGGTCACCTCTTTAGTTGCCTCTCTCCTCTACCGTCCCGGATGGGATACCACTAGGGGCGACTACAAGTTGTGTGATAACAAGTCCTTGAAACCAAAGACTTTGGAAGCTTGAAAGTGGGAAACCGAGGGTGAGATCCACCAAAATGTGCATAGAAGAAAAGGTGAAGAGCAAACAAGCTATCCCCCTTTCCACACCTGTCAACCTGTAGCAAACAAAACTCACAGAAAAACCATCAAACTAGAAATGCACATGGTTAGAATCAAAATAGTATGAGCATAAACAAATGGAACATATAAACTCTGAATCTCTAACCAATATGACAAATGCAAGAACAAATTAAAACAAAAAAGATTAACTGTTCCTTCCCACAAATTGTTACCAATCCTTCAAGCAGGCCAGTTGATGGCTGGAAATTACATGCCCAGAATTTGAACTTGCTACAAATCACTCCACATCATGAGATCATGAAACCACTCACAAAATATCACACATATGGACCTCCAAAGTCTTTTTATTCATCAACCAAATAGCATAAGCTTACAAAAATTTCTGCTCACTCTCCAACTAGTGAGAATGAGAGAAGAGCTTGCAATATATAGAAGAAAGGAGGAAGGGCGCACTTGTTTGAGGGAGTGAGTGGTGGAATAGATGGTGGAGAGATATGGGCTGCCCATCCCCTAATCTAGCTGCCCAAAACAATAGGCAATCAGCTAAATGTTAGCTCGTGTGACAGCCCATGTATTGGGCTGCCATATCCCCCAAATCGTGGGCATCTCCACTCTCCAAATGCGCCCCTCACAAGCAAATGTGCCCCTCACATATGGGCACAAGTTTCTCCACAAATGGGGCTGCCCAAACAGTAAGCAATCAGCCCAAATCACTCCTAGATGAGTGCTGATCCAAAACTGACCCATCGTTACTCCAAAAAATTATTAATTTTTTAAAGTCATTTTTCACTTTTTCCAATTTTTTATGACTTTTTGGGGGTTTTTTGACTTTTTTGGATTTTGGCAAAAATTGAAGCACCCAAACATTAGGAAAAGTGGGTTTAGGGGTTAAGGGGGTACTCTGAGTTAGAAAACGAGCACCCCTAAGGCAAAAAATACCTCCAGACGCCCCTTATAGGCCAATTACAAAAATTTTAATTGAACCATTAAAAAAAATGGTCCAATTTACGGAAAAAATAAAACTCGCCAAAAATAATAAAAAAAACAACCTAGGGGGACTTAGGACATGTCCATATGACTCAAAATTAACGCCTATCATGTTCATATACATTGACCCATAGACTTTAACGATCCCCTAAGGCCCGTCAGCCTCCCCAGGCATTCCAGCTTTGGAGGAGCAGGAGAAAAACCAATTAATTATGTTATGCACTAATGCAAGACATAATAGATAGGTGAAAAAACTCCTTGGAATACCTGACTTAGCCAAAAAGTCCTAGGGAACCAAGTCTTTTACAAAACACCATGCTAGTACGTTTTGTTACAAACCCCGCAGGGCCATGGACATGTGGAAACAGTTAAAAACGGGGGCCTTTAAAAGGCCAGCTAGATATCAAATCACCAAAAATGAACATGTATCATCTTCCACTCTGCCCGCTCGCTTGATAATCCAACCAAGTACAACTTAGTTGGCAACACAGACCTTTGTATGAATGGCATCCATACAATAAGTGTACAATGGTGTGATGATTATGATACAGCCAAGTATACAGTGCAAACAGTGACAAGTACAACTAACTTATGATTAGCAGACCTTAATGATCTTGATGCAAAGATGTCAATGAAGTGAGGATGAACATCTGATGCATACTTTGATGAATACCAAGATGCTTACCTCTAGATGATGTTGATGATGAGATGAGCTGATTAATGATGTGCAGACCTTCAATGACCAGATATTGTCCAGCAAGGTTTGACCAACAGCACTGATGAGCAGCAGTGAGCAGATGAACAAGATGATTGATGAGCAGACCTATGACCAGCAGTGTTGATGAAGCAGAGATTGAACAAGCAGAGATTGATCAATGTTGCAGCAGTGAAGAATGATGAGCAAAAAGGGATTGACCAGCAGTGATTGATTGACCAGCAGAGATCGATGTGCAGAGGCACATGAGTTGAGATTGATGCAAGCTAAGTCTTGCACTTGAGGATTGGACTCCTCAAACCCTTCTTAGTGTTAGGAACCCATGTCTTTCCTTTGTTAGTATATTGTTGTTGGACGCATATGCTTTGTAAGTCGTCCCGTAGTATTTGTTGATCCATAGTTTGTGTTATTGTTGTTTGGCGCATATGCTTTGTAAGTCGCCCGTAGTATTGTTGATCCATAGTTTGTACTGGCCCATGGTTTTGACCCATAGTATTGGTGCCTAGACTTAGTATATAAGTGTGTGTTGAGGCCTATGAAGGCACGGTGAAGTTATTTGTATTGAGCTTTTGCTCAAAGGAGGTTGCCCCCTCGAAGTGGCCTGCGATCAATAAAAGTGATTCTGAGTTCTGTTATTTCTGCTATCTCGTGTATTTTCATTAATTACTTGTTGCAGGTTCTTCACATTTGGTATCAAAGCACTTTCTTGGGCTCGTTGGGTGGAATTTATGCCAAAAAAAAAGAAATTGCATATGTTGCAAGTTCGGATCTGGGAATAATCTCTATCCGCTTAACTGTGGGAATTACTTGGGCATAAGCCCTAAAACTCATTGTGAGGAGTACCACAGGAACCCCAAAGTAGCTGGCCCATTGAGAAGACCTGCTAGCGAAAAGGGAAACGACCCCTACCTGATTGACTAGTTCCCACCCGTGAGGTAAACCAAGAGCTGTCGTTTGTAGCAAAGCGGTTATCAGTTTTACCTGAGCCGTGGAATGAAGGAACTGCCCCAATACGCAAGCCGTCAGATAGCATTGGTGGCTGAGTGAAACACCTGAACTATTAGGAAGCCGCACATACCTGGGGTCCATATCTATTTTCAGCTGAACTGTTGCCGATCACTTCCGCGCTGTTTCAAATCCATTTTGCGAGTCATTCCAGATCCAGCCATTTCAGATCTATTATGAAAGTCGTTCAGATCCAGCCATTTTCGATCCATTCGGCGTCGTTTCAAATCCCTCTATTTCCGATCACTTCCGCGCTGTTGTAGATCGATCTGTTTCCGATCCCTTTCGCGTCGTTGTAGATCCAGTCCTAAAAATATATATATATATGTATATATATCCCCATTCCATTTTTTCGCCATATCTTCCTTGTTTTCACTCTGTTTCCCTTAAAACTTCCCTGACACCCTTGTAATCCCATTCTGCATATTTCATTCCTAAGGACCTGTTATCACACTGTTACCAACATATTTGTACCATAGTTGGATTATCTGAAGAGCCGCCATATGACAAACATGATAAGTGTTTGTGTTCCAGTGTATCAGATATTCCATCCTTTGTGCCTAGCCAGTTTTGGCTAGTTAGTTTGTTGTTTGTCTTGAAATGACCATGCCCCACGGGGTTTTTATAATAAAAGTGTGCAAGTAGGGTTTGAGTGACTTAGTCACCCATGACTGGTGTTGTCCTCCGAAATGGCATGCGTGTCGTTTGAAAGCCCCAAATGTGCAACGCCAGCTGGAATGACAACTCTCTCAGGAGAGAGGCCAATGTCACCACACTCCTCTCCTCTTCGCTTTAGGTTGGCTCTTCTCCAACACTAGGGGGGTATCCCTAAAATAGGATCACTAAGGCAGGTTCAGTAACGGGCAAGGTGAATGGAAGAGGCTGCCTTAGGGAAACGGGGGTAACGAAAGATAGTTTTGGATGGGTGATGGAAAGGAAAGGAAGATCAATCCTCAGGGAAAGACCAGTGCCAGTATCAGAGAGGGGCGAATGGAGTCAAAGAAAAGTTCAAATAGGACCTTGTTGCCAGGTGAAAGTAGTAACCAACTAAGAGCTCTTGCACTGGAGCATACCTGACAGCCGCAAAACTTAAGAGAAAAACATGAGTCAAATAAAATTGGTGCTAGATTGTTAGCCTTCCATTCAGATGATCCCAGCTTAAGAGTCGAAAGCAAAGAGCTAAGAGAGGTAATGCCTCATACAAAATGAAAGATGGCATACAAATAGAAATGGCAAACAAAGGACGAAAGAACTCTCCATTTATCCAAAGAATCCCATCATGATATTTTTCTATTAAGCTCACGGGAAAAAACTTCCAAAATTCTCCATGAAGAAAATTTAATAGTACATTCTCTGCTATGTCATCTGCACTGTGCCCAGTTGCAATTTTGCACTTTCATGCTCCAAACCAGAACAGCAATCTTTTAATGTTTGTACCTCATTTGATAGTTTCAAACAATGTCCCTTTTCTTTCATCAGATCTGGTTCAAGCTACCGAGCATGCTCCTCCATCATTTCTGTTCTATTTATGATAAAATTTGCCTTCAGAGTCGCGGCTGCTTGAGCACTTGTGCTACGAGGAGTAATGGGCCCTGAAGAAACTGATCTAAACAATCATTATATGTCAATTCCTTTCCATGATGCTGCACAGCAGTTGCAATGCCTCCAGTATTCACCTTACATAGAGATTTATCACAGCTCTCCGATGAGGACTTTCACCATATTTAGGAGGCTTTATTGAAATGGTTAAGCTTGGTGAACAACTCCTCTCCACCAAACTGCTTCTAGAGATATTCTGATACTCCCGAGTCATAGGCAGCAACATGTTGGACTCACCCTCATGATTCACTTTAAAAGTGAAGCACCCCCTTAGACAGGTTTGGAGGACTGTTAAGACCCTGCTTGCCACACGCTGGAAGAAATCTCTTACTGTATCATTTCCAAACACATTGGCTCCATCCCAAAAACTTGAAGATCTAGTCATGATGGAAGCAAGATCAAAGCGGAAACCATCAACATGCATTTCGATATCTCTAGGCGCAAGCATGTAATAGACACCATTATCCAAGTCTCCAAAAGACAATGTTGAACCCATCTCATTTCCTTCTGCAGTGTGATTGAATATAACATCCATCAGCACCTCGATACCACGCTTATGTGATTCTCTGACAAGCATTTTAAGCTCCTTAATTGCATCTCTTCCATAATTCTAACACACCAATCAGGAACTCTTCTCTTCTGAACTCTTCAAGTGCATCTCTTGAGAAATCTTGATCCAAAAAAAATTTTCATAGCAACTTTCTTTATTATGGAACTAGGAGAAGTCTTTGATGTTTGGACAGTGCCTCCTCTTGAACAGCAGCAAGAAAACATGAGTTTAAGGAGGAGATATCCTGTAGCAGTTTGTTTATTTCTCCCACAACCTGAACTTCAATGCTGCCTCAAAGCCCTTCTTGCAATAGTCTAGATGAGGAAATAAGCAGATTTGTATCGACTCTTGGGGATTCTCAAAAGAGCACATTTCTGCTGTAGCTAATGATAGGAAATGTTGATGGTATATAGTAGAACTGCTGGCAACCCTGTCAAAAAAGGAGGTAACATCTGGCTCCAACTGCGGGACGTGTGCTCGCCTCGGTGAGTGCATGAGAACCTCAGACCTCTCGGTTATCGCAGACCACTTGAAAGAGAAAGGGACAGCGTGGTTGGGATGGCTTGATTCACATCCCAACACCACACGTTTTATTACATAAAAAATTGAGAAATGACAAAATAAACTACTGCAGCAGATGCTCATTCAAGAGCTTTATTCGTCTACCTATCCTAACCTAACATGAGACAAGAAAAATGTTAAGTGTATGCATATATCCAGTGTAGCCATTCAAGTGTCTTATCTCTGCTATTTCTCTTTTCCCTGTGCTTGGTCATAGACAGAAATGGTGACAAAGTTACCGCAAAGCAGAAATGTCTCAGAATTTGTTCATGAATTTGTAAAGGCAAGCTGTTAGGATAGAAAAAACCATCAAAATTTTGGTATAAAAACTCAGACTGTGCACATAAAGCCTCTATCGATTGACTGATAGGGCTTAGATACGAACCTCCCTCATAAATCTGTTCAAGCTGATCTGCCAAGAATGCACTGTTACCTTCATTAATGAAATGATTTTGAAGCAGATTTTCATTATCATCCAGCTGTTCATGCTGGTTTGTAAAACTGTTATCTTCAACAAAATGATCCTGAGGCAAATCAGGGAGCTGCTCAAGAAATATTTCAGTGACATAAATTTGAGGTGGATCTGAATCTTTCACGTTTTCTACCGCAGCAGGAGGCTGTTCATAATCCTGAGACAGATCTAAATCTCTAATGGCAATATCAGGAAGTTCTTCAACAACATCACACAAAGACCCTTCCGATGCTTCTTCATGGATCTGCTCTTTAAACTCATGATGGACCCTAGGGATGAGAGCATCATATCCTTTAGCAAGCTGCTCAATTTCCTCTATAGTACCATCATGCCAGCGAAGGAGAAATCTCTCAAAAAACTTTGCCATTGAATCTATGGATCCATCCAAAAGGCCATAGAACCAAAAAACTGCATCTCCTTCCAAAGATAAAGCAAAAACAATCATAATATCATCCTCATGATGAACATTAAAATCAGACATTAATTTGCAGAGAGAGGTAATATGATGGGTGGCTGAAACCCCATCATTTCCACGGAATTCAGGAAGAATGTCATGCATCTCACGGTTGTAACATTCATTAGGAAATCCATGGATTTTTGAGAAATCCAATGGTGGGTAAGCTTCGTGTAAAGTGGCCTCGTACAAAAGATCACGCACTTTTTCCTTACTATCATCCATAGATCAAACAATGAGGTACAAAAACTGAAACATGCATAAAATCATACCTCATACCAAACTGTGGAGTCGCCAAGGTGAGCTTGAAAGCATTCCAATGAGTGTGCTCACCTCTACACCCAATAGGATCTTTAAATCTGCAAAAGGACAAGGGCTCTGACCCTTCGTGGAGTCGCCATGTGAGAAGAAGAATCCCACAAATGTCGTTTTAATGAAGCATAGTCTTCAAATTTCGGGAACTGGACTTTGTCCCCGGCAGCGGCGCCAAAATGTTGTCCTCCGAAATGGCATGCGTGTCGTTTGAAAGCCCCAAATGTGCAACGCCAGCTGGAATGACAACTCTCTCAGGAGAGAGGCCAATGTCACCACACTCCTCTCCTCTTCGCTTTAGGTTGGCTCTTCTCCAACACTAGGGGGGTATCCCTAAAATAGGATCACTAAGGCAGGTTCAGTAACGGGCAAGGTGAATGGAAGAGGCTGCCTTAGGGAAACGGGGGTAACGAAAGATAGTTTTGGATGGGTGATGGAAAGGAAAGGAAGATCAATCCTCAGGGAAAGACCAGTGCCAGTATCAGAGAGGGGCGAATGGAGTCAAAGAAAAGTTCAAATAGGACCTTGTTGCCAGGTGAAAGTAGTAACCAACTAAGAGCTCTTGCACTGGAGCATACCTGACAGCCGCAAAACTTAAGAGAAAAACATGAGTCAAATAAAATTGGTGCTAGATTGTTAGCCTTCCATTCAGATGATCCCAGCTTAAGAGTCGAAAGCAAAGAGCTAAGAGAGGTAATGCCTCATACAAAATGAAAGATGGCATACAAATAGAAATGGCAAACAAAGGACGAAAGAACTCTCCATTTATCCAAAGAATCCCATCATGATATTTTTCTATTAAGCTCACGGGAAAAAACTTCCAAAATTCTCCATGAAGAAAATTTAATAGTACATTCTCTGCTATATCATCTGCACTGTGCCCAGTTGCAATTTTGCACTTTCATGCTCCAAACCAGAACAGCAATCTTTTAATGTTTGTACCTCATTTGATAGTTTCAAACAATGTCCCTTTTCTTTCATCAGATCTGGTTCAAGCTACCGAGCATGCTCCTCCATCATTTCTGTTCTATTTATGATAAAATTTGCCTTCAGAGTCGCGGCTGCTTGAGCACTTGTGCTACGAGGAGTAATGGGCCCTGAAGAAACTGATCTAAACAATCATTATATGTCAATTCCTTTCCATGATGCTGCACAGCAGTTGCAATGCCTCCAGTATTCACCTTACATAGAGATTTATCACAGCTCTCCGATGAGGACTTTCACCATATTTAGGAGGCTTTATTGAAATGGTTAAGCTTGGTGAACAACTCCTCTCCACCAAACTGCTTCTAGACATATTCTGATACTCCCGAGTCATAGGCAGCAACATGTTGGACTCACCCTCATGATTCACTTTAAAAGTGAAGCACCCCCTTAGACAGGTTTGGAGGACTGTTAAGACCCTGCTTGCCACACGCTGGAAGAAATCTCTTACTGTATCATTGCTATGAATAAAATAATAATAAAATAAACATCAACATATATATATATATAAATAAATAATAATAATAATAACAACAAACAAGAATAATATAATAATATAATTAATTAGTGAAATGGTGTAACTCTTTATGAAGAGTTGCATTAGACACCCTTTAAACAATTATAAATACGGGAAAGTCTATCTTGTAAAAGACATCATCTTTATATCAATCAAATATTATTATTATCTATTACTCAAAATGAGAGTCGGATTCGACTATTAATCTAGTGAACGGATTCGTTCACCGCATTTGGTATCAGAGCCAGCCGTTCTCGGACCTTGCTGATTCTGGCTTTTAGCCATCCATCTTGGAGCTTCTCCAAATCCGGCTTTTAGCCATAAATATCAGAGTTTCTCTGAATCGGGTTTTGACCTCCCTTCCATCCACTCGTCCTGCTCGCCCTCCCTGCCCCTCACATCACCACTTCTCACATGCTCACGTGCCCAAACCACGTTCCATTTTCACCCTACCCTCCTCTTTCCCCTCACGCTAACACCACTCTGCACACATCCACAGCCACCAGATCCACGCCTTCCCTCCATTCACTCCTCCTCCATCGCGTTCCCCCTCTCTGCAGCTCCCCATCTCCCTTCCCTCCTGCGCGCTCTCCTTCTTTCCCTTAATTCTGCCTGCAACCTCCTACATCATGCGCCTTGTCTTCTCCCTGCGCTCCCAACCCGCTCCCCCCTGCGCTCCTGCACACTCCCTGCGCCTGCCACTTCCAGAAGACCCCCACCTCACACGCCATTCATCCCACTCCACGCGCTTCCCGCTCTGCACACTCCAACCCTACGTCCTCACCTCGCTGCACCGCCTTTCATCCTCATCAGCCCTCGTCGCCCCCACACTGCTCCACACGCAGCCTTCCCCCTCCCTGCGCCTTCTTCCTCCCACCTCCATCTCCCCAGCCGTCGGCTCCCTCACGGCTCCTTCCTTTAGCCTCAGCCTCTACCGCGCCCTCCTCCTCCGTGCATCTCCTGCGCCCTTCCCCCTCCACGTGCACCCTACCTCTCCCCATTACCATTCCGCCCTCTCCAACCCGCCCTCTCCAACCCCCGCCACCATACTGCACAACGCTTTCACCCTCGCTGCACTTTCCCCACGCCATCCCTACCAGCCACTGCGCCTACCTCTATTCTCCTCTCCCACCAGTCCTCTCAGCCACTGGCCAATCTCATTCACGTATCCAGCCCTACACACAAACAAAAATTATAATATTATAATATTTCAAAATTTTTTATAAAAATATATATATATATATATTATTATTATAAATAAAAAAAAAAAGTTATTGTACAAGGTTGGGAAAGCAAACAAAAAAAAAAAAAAAAAATCCCCTTCTACAAGACTATGGCGTCATTCAATGAAGAATTGATCAAGCTTTTTGAACAAATTAGTAAGGATATAATTGAAATAAAAAAATTCTATTAACAATTTAACACTTACAGAAAACGAAGATGTATGTGGAAATTCCGTAGAAGAAGCCACTAAAACTGAGGTAAAAGAAGAAGATGTAGTAGACCATTATGTCAACCATGATGAAAGTAATGGCATTGATCAAGATAATATGCAAGACAAATATACCACACATCCTATTAATAAAGAAACCAACAACAAAATATTTGATAAGGAGGAAGATACAAAAAACTATTATGTCAACCAAGAAGAGAGTATGGATCTTGATCAAAATTGCAGCAAGAAGCAAGCCAATTATGCAGTCAAGCATCTGAAGGAAGCTGTATGCACAAAGGAAGAAAATACAAAAGAACTTTTGATAAAGACTAAAGAAAAGGGCAGTAATGAAGATCAATACATCAACAAGAATGTCACATACATAAACACACGAAGAGAAGATGTCATCATAAGGACCGCTATTAAGAACATCAATAAGAACAACTATAAGGTTAATCGGAATAACAACATTAAAATAGTTATTATGGGACAGTTGATCGAGTCTGTTCAATCAAGAACAAAAGTAGTTAAAAGTAACAACCAAGCAAGCAGTAAAAACATAAACAAAACTTCACCAAATATAGATTTAATACAGATTCTGAAGCAAAAGAAACAAAAGGAAGCAATGGTCGTAATCAAAATCGCACCTCTTAGGTCATCAGTGCGACATAGAGCCAGAATAAAAGACGACATTAGGAAAATACTCAAGCTTTGAGGACAAAGCTTTCCTAAGGGGAAAGCAATGCTATGAATATTTATTTAATATTATTATTTATTAATTAGTAGATTATTAGGTTATTAGTGAAAGGGCGTAGCCCTTCACAATGTTGGATCAAGCCCTATAAAAGGAGATCTTATTGTATCTTTTATATCATCAATCAAAAATATATTATTCTTATCTTATCCAATATGAGAGTCGGATTCGACTATTAACCTAGTGAACGGATTCGTTCACCGCAATCATTTCCAAACACATTGGCTCCATCCCAAAAACTTGAAGATCTAGTCATGATGGAAGCAAGATCAAAGCGGAAACCATCAACATGCATTTCGATATCTCTAGGCGCAAGCATGTAATAGACACCATTATCCAGGTCTCCAAAAGACAATGTTGAACCCATCTCATTTCCTTCTGCAGTGTGATTGAATATAACATCCATCAGCACCTCGATACCACGCTTATGTGATTCTCTGACAAGCATTTTAAGCTCCTTAATTGCATCTCTTCCATAATTCTAACACACCAATCAGGAACTCTTCTCTTCTGAACTCTTCAAGTGCATCTCCTGAGAAATCTTGATCCAAAAAAAAATTTCATAGCAACTTTCTTTATTATGGAACTAGGAGAAGTCTTTGATGTTTGGACAGTGCCTCCTCTTGAACAGCAGCAAGAAAACATGAGTTTAAGGAGGAGATATCCTGTAGCAGTTTGTTTATTTCTCCCACAACCTGAACTTCAATGCTGCCTCAAAGCCCTTCTTGCAATAGTCTAGATGAGGAAATAAGCAGATTTGTATCGACTCTTGGGGATTCTCAAAAGAGCACATTTCTGCTGTAGCTAATGATAGGAAATGTTGATGGTATATAGTAGAACTGCTGGCAACCCTGTCAAAAAAGGAGGTAACAACTGGTTTATCAACTAAGGTATTCCAGGGAGTTTTTCACCCTGACCAATTATACTTTGCCTTCGGCCGAGATATAATTGACAAGGTTTTCTCCCGCTTCCTCCAAAGCTACATTGCTCGGAATCGCTCTGCACCCCCACGAATCGATCCCAATTCACGATCCGGAAGGAATCAATGAGGAATCGATTCCGGAATCGTGATTCCTCATCGATTCCTCCCAGAATCGATTTCGTAATTCGCGCTTCCTTGGAGAAAAAAACGCTCCCTGGAATTTTAGGAATCGATCTGGAATCGCTCCGGAATCTACGCTTCCAGATCGATTCCTCATCGATTCCTAAGCGATCCCGGGCAAAAAATCGCTCTTGAAAACGCTTCCTGAGCGATTCCTTGATTTTTTTTCTTTCTATTTTTTTTTCGGGATTGGCTAGGGTTAATTTGGGCAAATAAAGTCTATTGGACTCCATTTGGACTCATTCTATGCCCTCAGTGGTAAACAGTTTGATGTGCCCCCCATGGTAAACCGTTTAAAACTTTGATGTGCCCCAGGTTGGCGAAGAGTAGTTTCACAGATGATAAATGCATTTTCTGCCCCAAGATGAAGCTGTCAAATGCATTCTTTGGGAGTGTCGGTTTTCTTGTCAATGTTGGAAATTAGCATAGTAGAGGTTCTCTGAAATGATCCAGGGTACCATTCATTGGAGAGCAGTTGTTCTTGGGGACTAACTCTTTCATCAGTCACCTTATCAAGGCTTGTGGCATTGTATCCATATTGTTGTTATGTTCTCTTTATGGAAATTGTGTTGTAAGTGTGTTTTTGAGGACTCTAGTGGCACTGTTCTTCCTTTCAAGGGCTGTGGATGGATGAGCTTTGTGCCCAACTCAAGGGTGAAGGGTTTTTGCTCATTAGAGATGAAAAAAGTGAATTGATAACTCCATATTCAGAATTTATTGTAGCTGTAACTGCAATAAGATAGCTGCTACAATGTCTGTATATTCTTATCTTTTCTTGTACAGATTTTGTTCTCCTTCTACATAAATGTTTTATGAGTAAAATAAGAAGTATATTTGAAAAAAAACACTTTTACAGGAATTTCAAAAATGTCTATCCCATTGTCTGTCAACCCTGGCCTTGGGTTTACCTTCACATCATATATCAGACAATGACATTATAGAAATTGGACGAATAAATAAGGAAAATTTGGCAGTACACTGGTAAAGGGGCCTTTTCAGAAGCACCTTTGCAATATCAATAAAGTTCATATTCTATTCAGAAGGGATAAAAGTATAAAATAGAAAACCGTCTGCATGTTAATTTTAATCAAATTCTAATTAATACAGTTTGGTTATATGAGAAAAATGGTATTGACATATGAGGGTCAAATACATGCAGCATTGTCTTAAAGTCGATGCCATCAGCTACACATTTGTACTTCCCTTACAAAAATTCAACTTCTGTTACAAAAATTCAATCATAGAGTTTGTTTGATAAAGTAAATCTTAACAATAACTTAATATATTTGCAAGTTTGATATTGGATTTAAAAACATCACTTGCAAATGGTCATTGCCATAGCTATGTCATTCCAGAAAATCTTCTGAGATGTCCTAGATGATTGATGTTATATCAATGTGTACTAAATGGTTATATGAATATCTATGTTTTGATGTTTTCTATAGCTAATTTGGCATAATACATGTTTGTTTTAATTTATATGCATCAAAATATATTAAAATATATATTATATAAAAAATGCTCACGAAACGGAGGCTTTCGAAAATTTCGCTTTTCGCTCCCGCTCCCGCTCCCAACAGCGTAGCTCCAAAGCTAGAATGCCCGATTTTGAAATTCTGGCCATGGGGGGTTATTAGAGTCCAAATGATGAATATGAACCTACTAAACACTATGGGTCGAGTCAGTGGCCATTTCCTAGGTCTATAGTGGTTTTTAAACATTGTCCAAAAAAAATTTACCGGACGCGTTGGACGGTCAATTATTTTATTTTTTAATAATTAATTTTTCCATAGTTTAAATGGAAAAAATTCAAATTATAATATGTCAGTCGTCCGAGGGTGTTTTTCAGTGATTGGAGGCTTAATTCCTAAGCCAAAAATCATACTTATACCCCGGGTACCTTTATCCTAAGTTTCAGATCGTTATTTGGCCACTTAATTAATAATTCCTCAAAAAATCAATAAAGAGGATTATTAATTAATTAAATTCAAAAAATTAATAATTGGAGATAATGCAATTCTCTCCAAAATAATCCAAATTGGATTATTTCAGTGGCTAAATGACATGGCACAAGGCATTAATGAAGATTCCAATCATCTCAGTCATCATTCAATCAACTATCCAGTCACCAATAGTGATCTTCAAATGAATTCGCCCACCTGCATGCAAAACTCGATTTGGGTGATGTGGATAAATATTAAATGGTTTTTGAGTTAAGTTTGAGTTGCATTGAATGGGAGTGAGGGCGTCTTGCCTAGGTGGAGGCCACCTCCCACTCTCAACCACCAAGATCTCAATCGAATTTGAGTTAAACTCTAAGCATCCACACGTGTTTCCTCATCTCCCTCACGTCAATCTAGGGTATGGGCTCGAGTTGATATGTGGCAATCCTTTATTGGGTGGTGAAGCTTCCAAGGAGATGGATGTGGGGCGCCTTGCCAAGGTGGAGGCCACCTCCCCATCCCAACCACTAGAACTCGAGCTTATGTGATGGATTTCACTCCAAGCTACAATTTAGATGGATTTTGATTGGAGATTTGATGGAATTCGAATTGATGTCTAGTGTTATTGGCTCCCTCTATAGCCAATTCGAGTTAGGGTATTGGAGCTCTTAGTTTTCGTATATAATGAGGGCATTGTCTCCTCATTTCTGATGGAATTTTGATGTAAACTTACTCTACTAAATTTGTAAGAGCTTGTAGCTATTGCTACTTTTGGAAATAAAGATTGACTTTGGAGGTCCATGATGTGCACTACATGTTTATGTGGAGAGCTTTTCATCCCTTGAGGTGATATTGTACCTTTGTTTTACTTATATCATTGTATGCTTGATCTTGTTTAGCCTAGATCTCTTTATTAAGAGCATGGAATGAATATTTGATGGTCCATGTTATTCATTTGTATTAGGCTTGATTTGTTTTAAGAGCACAAACTGTAGTTGGAAATACTTGTTTGTCTTTTATTTCAATTTTGTCTAACACTCTAAGCATGATCTAGTATATTTGTGTAAGTGGTGCTTGTGTGAAGGTATTCCAAAAGTTAGAGTGGAGGTGAACTCGGTTGTCTCTCCCTCCTCTCCATCAAGGTTTTGCTCTAACATTGTGTGTTTTCAGGAAACCTCCAAAGGACAAGATTCAGAGTTGCATTTGAAGCTAGAAGTTTGCACTTTTCCATCCATAAAAGATAATCTTAAAACTGGTTACTTGTTACTTTGTGAGAAGCCTAGATCTATACTTTGCCTATCTTTTGGTCTTCTCCCATTGCACTCGCAGTCCCCTTCTTCCCATTAGCATTTGCATTCGCTGGTCATCCTCATCTTTCATCTGCTGCACATCTTTTACTGTGTGTTTCCTAGCATTCATACAGTTTCCTTCATTTCCTTTTCGCTGCTCCCTTCTTTTCCTGTTCACTGCCCTATATCTCAGCACCCTTCATTTTCCTGTTCACTGCATAAAAAGACTCAGTCCTCCATCCCAGTAGTCACATCTCCTTTGCCATCTCTCCATCCTTGCTCTCGCTGCCCTAGTTTTTAGTCTTCAAAGACTCCTGTTTGCTGCCCCAAACTTGCTGCTCCTCTTTTCCCCTTGTTGCCTTCTCCCTTTCGCTTGCATCATTGCATACTCCATCTCATGCACTAAAAAATTCTTTAAAAAATTTTTAAAAATCAGAGTTTAGTTTTGTTTTAAGCAATAGTTTCATTTTTGTTTACAATAGCTTTTCTTTCTTTTTTTAAAACAAAAAACAAAAGTTTGATCTCTTTCATCTTGTCTTAGAATAGTTCATTATTTTTGCATTAAAGTAGATCTTGTTTTCATCTTTCTAGCATTTGTTTGTTTGCTGGTCCATTCTCATTGTTTAATAATTTTAAGTTTAGTCTCATACCATTTTTGCACTTTAGATTTCATTTTACAAGCCTATGTTCAAATAGTTTTGAATATCATTTTTTATTTGGACTAATGTTAAAGGGTGTTTGTAGCTTGAATCTTTGTTGTGTGTAGGTGTGAGGCAAAGCTAAATCCAAAAGAAGACTTGAAGAGAAAAACAAGAAGGAGCAAGAGGAGAAGATCCAAAACAGAAAAGATTTGAAATCAAGACCAAAACCAAGAAGACTCAAATTTGTTTGAGATTTAGAACCAAAGTGTCAATCACTATCCTTTTGTAAAAGAGCCATTAAGGCTTGTTTCCTTTCATATTTTCCAAATTTCTCTCAAGTGGTTGAAAATCCAAAATATTGTACTTAAATTAATAAAATAAGGCTAAGTGGGATAAGGCCTCCCAAAGTTGGTTTTTTCTTCCCCATTTAGGGAAGAGTGTCTTGTATGTTCTTAGTTTAGTTTTGCTTCAAGTACTTAGAGTAGTTTCATTTGTATTTAGAGCTTTAATTGTTAATTCAGTTTTGACTTGAGAAATGTCTTGGGATTCGATCCCAAGTGCCGCATTGACCTTGCGTGCTACTTCTCTTTGCCCACTGTGTACTGCGTACTTCCAACTAGCTGGAAATTTCATGAACAGTGTGTAGAAGTCATTTTTTACTCATTTTTTGCAAGTAGCTTAGTTTCTTTATGTTGTAGAACACTAATTGCCATTTTAGTTCAATTGTTCATTACTTAGCATCATAGCTTGTTAAATCTTTGTTTCATTATTTACTTGAGCTATAATTTGGTTTCTTGCTTACAATCTGTTTAATCTTTTAAAAAGAACCAAAGACTCTTGAACTTGCCATAACACAAGTCAAGAGCACTCTTTGTCGTAGAGCATTCCCACTGCATTTTCCTTGCATTCAGCATATAGATTAGTTAAAGTCTCTTGAACTTCTGTCATAAGACAAAGTCAAGAGCACTCTCTGTCGGAGAGTTTCACTGTGTGCTCTAAGTTAAAATTCGTCAACTTCACATTCCCCCTTTAAAAATCTATCTCATTGCTTTCCATTACTTAGTATGCTCTGCCAACCCTAAAAAGTTGGACTCGTACACAGAATGGTGATTGGATTTGTTAATTTTACAAGTGATAACCATAATAAAATCTTTACCCCATAACCAACGAACCAACGTTGATTCGAGAAATACTCAGGTAGTGGGGAAATTCCTAACTGGTGACGCCGGAGAAAGAATACCGTTGTCATAGAGTTCTAGTGCTGGTTAAATCCACTGGACACCTAGACAAAGAATACTTGGCGGCCTGTCAGGTCACCAAGGGGAGCCACTGAAGGTATATTTTTCTGGTTGGACTTCATCCTTGCTTTCTGAACCTTAATAATCAAGATCACTAAAGCTTTCAATAAACCAAGATAATTTGCAAAACGATCTCACGAACATATCTTTTCGAACTCTTGTATCAAGCAACCCAAGCACTCAGGCATTTTTTACTCCATAAGGCACTGGTCCTTAACATCATAAATTCATTTGCTTATTATCTATCTGGAGCACTTGTTCTTTAATTTTCATATGTGAGTGTCTTGTACTTAAGATTCATCAAGTGGTTGTGCATCAAGTTATCTTGCAATCTGTATCTTTGTTTATTTAAAAGCTCATTATTATAAATTTGTGATCTCATTTAAAAATCATAAACAACACTCATCCACATCACCACATACAAAAACACTAAAAAACACAGAGCCATAGAAAACTCTTTGTAGGGACTACCCCCCTTGGCTTTGTTAGGAGTTAGCCTAAACGGAGGAGCTAGGATTCAGGTGACAATACCTGGCTCATTGCTTGCCCCCAAGGCCACACCTTCCCCACTTGTATTGAGGGAACAACTTTCGAAAGATTTCTGTCGCTGGTGTGGATCTCGGCGGACAACACACACCATAGTAGCGGGGCTACTATTCTTGCTTAGCAGATATCTCCACATTCCAGAGCTTGGATTATTCAGACCTTGGCTATGATGAGTTTATTATTTTGAGATCACTCATGATCAGAGCAGTGTATTATTCAGACTTATGTTAGACCTTGTGTCAAGGTTGAGCCTTGAGAGTTCAGATTTGATGACCGATGTGACCCTTTATTCCATACACTTTCAGTTCAGTGCCTAGAGATATATTGCAACAATGTTTCAGATGATATATGATGATTATTCTTATGATGATGTTGTATGACCTATGGATTTCTGATCATTGACTGTGGATTATTATCTTGTTGCTTTAGTCATGTTCACAACATCAGCTTGGTATATGATTCATGATGTGGCAAACTTTGTAAACATAAAATGGACTATCTTGATGATGAATTATAAAATGGACATTTTACTTGCACATTTAGGTTGTTTGACAAAACTCACTGGTGTACTACCTTGCATAGATATGGTATTTCTTGACACCATTCGTCTGCTAACTTAGGCTCCACTTTCACTTGACTCCATCCATCCATGACTTTCCTTATTTGGATTTAACCCTTGACTTGCCTTAGTTGACTTTCTGATATTGAAGACTCCCCTTTTTACTACCTCTGTGTTTGGACTGCATCCATGTTTGTTTAGTGTCTCGGCTCTGAGTTGGTGACAAAACTTGCCTTTGGTAAGTTGGATTGTAGGCCTAAATCATTCCGATTGGTTGTCCCGATGTTTGGCACTAACACGAACTCCCCCCAGTCACTTGAGATGTTGTTGGCTAAAACTGAAAGCTCATGTACTACTTATGGAAACTTATATAGATTCGCCCATGGAAACTAAAAAGGGCAAGAGCGATGAACTACTAAAAATACTCCTCGAAGAGTATAAGAAAGGTCCAAAAAGCAATGGTTCTTAAATTCTATATCTAAACAATTGCTGACCTTATATATATATTTGCAAACATGCCCTGGATGCAAGCTGCAATTAGTTGTGTTTATCAACACACCTGAGATCCGAAGGGTTATGTAGGCCAAAAAGGCCATCAAATGAAATCAATGGATCCTAATGAAACTGGATCATCTTTTATAAAAGTAAACATGATGCCTAAGTTGAATAAGCACTCTCTAAACAACCTACCCATTTGTGAGGCACAGCCATTCCCCGTGTTTTATTTGTCCAGCACAAAGTTTTTGTAGTTTTCCCCCTTCTCCCGGTCCAAAGGGTCTTTTAGTTGAGTTTAGACAAGTCACCCCCTTTGCCCAGCCTTGTTCCTAGCCTTCATCCTTAGCTAGCAGTTAGACCATGTCCAATGGGTGAGTTTGTCATTTAAGCTATTGTGCAAGTGAATATAAATAACAACAGAATATGCTAACATGATTAATGCCACTACATATGATGTTATACTTTAAGTTAAGCTGTGAGTATGATTAGAGGAACATGTCTTAGTCTATTGATATGATTTATCCTTGGTTGTATATGGACCTAGTCAAACCTAGTTTGACTATGGTCATTTCTTGGGATCCGTGATGATGTGGGCCATGAAGGCTTATTGATGATGATGTATGTGGGCCCACATACTCTTGATAATGATGCTATATGATGGACATGTGGTTCAGGTGATGATTGATACAGTTCAGCAGGTTTTATTATTACTTCAGATCATCAGATTATGCACTGTCCATATATGGTGGACCCTACAGTTAGCCCATCAGGGCAACCCATTGTGTATGAGTACACATTCTTAGTAGATTTAGGTCTTCTGGATCCAATGAGACACTTATCTTTCAGTTCCGGGCACTTCTGACAGTGATAGATGCAGTTTTCCACATGTTGACTAGATTTGGGGCTGATTTCCCGACCTGAGCAGCAGGGGCCATGAGGAGGCCAGTTCACCTAGGGCGTTGTACGAGGAGGGGGTGGTCCAGCCACTTGATATTACCATTTACCCCCCCCTTCTGGAGAGCCTGGTGGGATCAGTTTGACAGCGCAGATGCCCTAGGAGGCAGTTTCAGCACTTTCACAGTTTACCGGGGCAAGTCAGAAATGGAATAAAAGGGTCACTGAGTAATTCTATTTGGACAATTGAGGCAAGGTTTTGGCACTTGGTTATCACAGAGGTCTTCCAGGGTGAACCCCCTATCTTCCATCAGTTTTCATCAGTCAGTGGGGTCCATAGAGGCCACAGGAGGCCTTTTACTGCATGTCTCTCACAGATTTTGAGGACAGATTTTGATCATTTGTATTTATTTTTGGACATATTATATTATTTTATTGTGCCATGGGGATGAGCTAGCAAGGATTGATGCCTCCTAGCCCCACTATGAGCTCCATGTATCATGTCCTAGTCATATGAGGTGGGCCCATGTACTTTTGCCCCCTCTAGAGAATGACGTCACCCTCCATGAGTACTTTCTAGCTATGACGTCATCACTATTTTGAGTGATCCATGTGTTATGTTGTTATGATTCATTTGAGCCATTGATTATGTATTGAGATCTTTTAATCTCAACCACTCATTTCATAAAGTGGTTTTGAGATCTAGGGTTTTGGTCTTTATTATCCTATATAAGGAGGAGACCCCCTCATTGTAAATTAATCTAGAGAATTTGGCTCTTGGCCCTTGGAATAAAATTTCTATCTTTTGGAGTACATGCTTGGATCTTGGAGTGGATGTTGGTTGCTTTGATTGTAAATGTTTTTGTCCATTGCACTGGAGGATCTCTTGTAGTTATCTTACATATTTTGCCATACTCTTTTTACAAGTTGAGAAGACGTTTTTGGACAAGTGAGAATTGGTGGGGAGGCCTACCCTTCAAGCTTGGAGGAGGATGTTTTGGTTAAACAGGGAGTGGTTTTGTCTTTGTACCAACTATTCTTTGCTTATCTCTTTCTTGCTTGTATCTACCTTCAACATGTTGAACTGATTGGTGCTTTGCTCCTTGGTTTTGACAGGTTAGAGGGACACACGTGTGGCTTGGAGAAAATCGATTTGGCAAGAGGGCTTCAAAATTCTTCATTTGATCTTTGGCAAAAGTAATCCTCATCTCAATTAGCATTCATCTATTCGTCCAGGTATGCTCCAAAGGTATGGTCTTCTTCTTCCTTGGCTTATCCATAAATTCTAGATCATAAAAACCCTAATTGATTAAAACCCTCATTTTCACTTCTTCTTAGATCTACTTGGATTTAGCTTGGATTTGGGTAAGATATCGAAAACCCACCTCTATAGCATCCACGACGATTTGGATCTATAGTTTGGTGTGGATTAGCCTTCATTTGACACACTTTCCAAGGCACATTAGCCTTCTTGAGGGAAGCTATTGGGGCTATTGCCAAGAGATGGGTAGGTGAGATCCCACTTGATTCATAATCCTCATACTTGATAACCTACCACTAGTGCCTCACTTCATTGATTTTTTCCTTGTGGGCCCCATTCCTCATTTTGAGGGTTGTGCCCCACTTGGGTCAATTTGATGATGCATGTTCAATCTCAGATCTATGGAGATCTAGCCATCGGATGCCCTTGATTTTCAAGATCCACATTGATAATTGCCTAAACTACCTGGATCTACACTTTGGTGGCTTTTGGATTTAATTTGATACATTTTTCCATGCATTTAGCCCTCCTTGGGCAAAGTCGCACTTCTTGGGGGTTTGAGTTGAACCACTTAGAGAAACTGGGTATTTGAGATCCCGTTGGTTTTCCCCGGTGAAATGTTTTGTGTCTCTTGTCTCTTGTCTCTTATGCTTGATATGTTGTACATGTTGTTCTTTCAGTTAAGATCCTAGATCTATTGAATTAAATGATGAAAAACTAACACTTACCTCTGTTTCCAGCCCTCTTTTCATCCCTCTTTCTCTTGCACTCTTGCCTTTCCCTTTGCTTCTTCACATCTATTTTTTCTCTTGTGATTTTTGCTTCTTCTTCACTTGTGCTTCCTCTCTTCCTTCATTGCTCTTCTTTGCCTCTTTTCTAGTTATACACTTAGTCTAGTTTCAAAGAAGTTTCATTATTAGTTGCATTAGTTTGGTTACTTAGATCTTAGCTTGCATTAGTCTTAATATTCCTAACTTGCATGTTAGTTTAGTTTAGTCTTAGTTCCATTTGATTTGACTAACTCTTAACAAGTTATGTGTTTAAAGCTCTGTTGAGCATAGGTTGTCATTGATGACACCCATTAATGACAAAGGAGTGACATGAAGACAATGAATTGATGATGGCAAGCATGGCAAGCACGAAAACAAGCAAGGATGGAAGACAATGGACATATGAGGATAATGACATGGTAATATGCCAAGCAAGCATAAGCTTGCGGGCATGAAAAGGGCAAGTAGACATAAGGTTGTTGCGGGCATCTTGATGGTCACTACGGGCATCCCAAAGACCCTCATGCGGGCATGGACATGGAGGAAAAACAATGGCAACGACAAATGAATGAAAGCAACAACACAAATGGAGGACTGCGGACATCTTTGAGACCATGTAGACAACATTGCGGGCATCAGTAATAAGGCATTGCGGGCATCCTTGAAGAGAGTTAAAGGTCAAAGAGAAAATGATGTGGCATTAAAAAGAACCAAGATTGATAATGTGGAAACATATACACATCTAGTTGAGGATTGCGGGCTTCTCCAGATTGACATTGTTGGCATTCAAAGGTATATTACAGGCATATGACATGGCATAAGATGGACATGAAGACCATGTTGATGTGGGAGAAAGATCCAAGATATAGTTATATATATGTGCTTGTTAAGGATAACGTGGAGCCTTAATAAAAATAAAAGATCAATGACAAGTCGGCTTGATGAGGAAATTATGGAAATAAAAATACAATGACATTTAATAAATGATATGTCGGCTTCTCATTTGATGGACAAAATCAAGTATAAATACAAAAGCATATTCATTGTTTTGTGTGTGGATTTCTATGAGGATTTCAATGGTATTTTGAAAGCTCTATGTTATCACACAAACTCTAGCTGCTAATGAAAGGTATCTTGTCCGAGACGGTAGAGGGTGAGCAGCTAAGTAGGTGTAACCAGCAAACGCCAACTCCACCGCTCAAGGAACGGTAGTCACACCAGACAGGGCGTTTGTAACTTCAGACAAGGCAAGTAGCCAAGTCAGGGGGGGGACCCCGCTCAACCAGTGATGGTTGAGAGACAAAAATACACCCAAATCCCAAAAGATAAAGAGATGGAAACAAGAGATGAGTGTTGATGAGGTCCTAAGTTGGATTTCATCCACTGGTTGGACACAAGCATAAGGTGAGTACGTGAATGGAAAGTGACCAGCAATCAAAGTGATGAATGAAATGGATTAGATCAACAATAAGGTGGCTAAGGAACAACTAAGGATGCAAGATAAACTAGAAGTGAATGAATGAAGTAAAACTGCCCAAGAAAGAGAGTTAAACAATGACTTAAATGGATCTAGGGAAGCGAGAAATTAACGTTTTAAGACACTTCTAGGAATTGATAGCTTGATTACTAATGATAAAATGATGATTTAAGACCAAATCAAAACTACCCACAACCCCAAAATAACCCAACTAGACAAAAAGAGAAAAACACCCTAGAGGGGCGTTTTTGCCAAGTGGACCAGTGCTAGTTCTATGGGAAAATGGAGTCTAAAAGAACTGAAACTTTGGATTTAAACTTTTAAGAGCATTTCATAAGCGGGTTTAGAGAGAAAAATAAGTTTTAACGGTTGAATTTTTAGTTTTTAATATTTAGGGTTTATTTAATGGTTTGCAGCTTAACATTCACAATGGAAATGGAAACAAGAGAGACAAGCAGAGATTGCCTACCTGAAATAGTAGAGATGGAGAAGCTTGATGATGAAAACAAATCCCGAAGACCAAATGTTGAGCAGCTATGCATTTTCCCTTGGCGTTCTGGAGCAGCCAATTAACCAAGTGCACCCTTGTACCTGCCAGAGAGAGAGATAAGTTAGAAACTATGGCAAATAGCAAAGAAATATCAACAAATAAACGACAAATGATAAAAGAAAGTAAGATAACAAACGTAAGTTTACTTCCCTTTGCTGAAACCCAGAGAGAGAGCACCACGTGGAGCTGCTGGCTCAAGAGCTGCGTCCCCCTTCTGGTGGTCGATTTCACTTGCAGATTAGTTTGGCCAAGAAAGGATGGAGATAGCACACAAACACTCAACAATGCACCGGAGACAAGCTAACAATCAACATCAAAGCATTCCATCACCATATTCACATGTAGATCAGAAGAAATGTCTCTCTATTCACAAGTCACAAGTTTACAAAAATGCCAAGAGGAAGTACAAATGGGAGAGCTTCTCTCTTAAGTAGAGAATGCTCCCAATACAACCCTAATTCCCTCCATAATGGATGGTTGGGATTGACTCTCTCTCAACCCAAACGAATGGTGGAGATCACTCTCAAGAGGGGGGAGAATTACCCTCTATAGCGCTCAGGTGGAGATGGGGCCATTTCGTGGGGCCCATACAAAGCATACAAAGGGTGGATGGGGGGTGCCTATGGGCTGTTTTAGCCCCCCATACCACTAGACCATGGTCCATATACAACAAAACCCACACAAATCGATTTTTGCTAAGTGGAAAAACGCCCCTCATGGGCAAACTCGTCCCACATGGTGAGCTGGCCTAAATGAGGGCCCCACCACAAAAATATAGTGTCAAAACATAGTAAAAATACCTTACAACTCACCCTTGTATTAGCCAACCTTTGCATTTGCCATTTTTCCATAGTTACTTTTGCCATATTTGATTTTCCATTTAATTAATTGCTGGTTTTTATTGCTGAAGATGTAATTTTGGCTTTTGACCCACTTATAATGCCCGGATTGACGAACCATCTGCTTCAATGCGATCGTAGGCCACAAATATGGTAGATATGGTCACTTGAACGACCCCGATCCATCAATTAGGCACTGTTTGCCCAAAATCCATGATTTTTAATTAAAACAGGTCACTGGTGGCCCATAATAATTAAAAATCTCCTCAACGCCTCAACTTTTCCAACTTCTGACACTTGGAGGCTCAGATGGGACCCCAAGAGATAACAAATGATCAAAATCGAAATCTTGATCGCAATATTTTTTCGGGCCTGTTATCACCTATTTTGTACAAATAGTTGAACTTTCGATGAGCCGCCAATTTATTGAACATGATTCATGTTCATCATCAGCATTCAGAAGTTCAGATGTCAATTTCAGGGCAATTTTGCCCCATTTGTAATAACTGCATGTTCATACCCCCATGGGGAAAATGTAAAAAGTTGGTCTAAACGGGATCCTTTTATAAAAGACTCGGCTATCCGTAGGTTTAGCCATTTGGGGGATACTCTAGAGTGTTTTTTCCTTGGGAATTATGCGCTACTCATCAGTGACGTATAATCCCTGAGTTTTTCACTCAACCCTCCAAAGCTGGAGTATTTCCCATGGTGGTCAAAACCTAAGGTGGTTATTAGAGTCTTGTGTCTAGGATTTTTTACGTGTTAGCCATCTCGATTGAGTTGTATGAACATGCACTAAGTCCCCTAGGAGTTTCGTTGGATTCCGAGAAAAATAATTTTTTCCATAAATTAGACCATTTTTTAATGGTTTAATTAAAAAATTTCAAAAAATGATAAAAACCTCATTCGGAGGCGGAATTGGGCGTGGGGAGGCTCGTCTTGACACTCAGAGCATCCTCTTCACCTTGGCACCCTCGTTCTTCAGTTTCCGGGCAGTTACATCACCCTAGGAGCAATTTTTGCTAAAAATGCATCATTTTGGCTAGAAAATGATAAAATACACTAAGTGACAAAATTCAAAAAAAGTCAAAAATCATTATTTTAGTGTTTGGAAAAGCATGGAATAGGTTTGTATTAAGTGTACGACCCACTTAAAAGATTAAAGGCACATGCTAAATAAAAGTTTGGGTAAAAACTTTGAAAATCTCAATTTATGAAAGCGTGGTCCTATCCTCCTTCACGTTGGTAGCCTACATCAATTTGCATGGGTGGTGGACCAAGGTTTAATGGAGTATGACCATGTTTTAAAGCTAAAGCATAAACCAATTAAAACATTGGATAAATGAATGACGTGAGCAAGAGAAGCGTGGTCATCTTCACGTGGGTTTGGCCGTACAGTTCCTTCATGGCTCACGATTTGGCTATGTGGCAGGTTTTAAATGGTTTGGTGATTGTGTGGTGGGCGCCTTCCTAAATTTGTGCAACTACATGGCATTGGCTCCTTCTAGAACTCATGGTAGCATTCAATGTAAACCATACGTGATCTCCACCATATCCTCACGCCATCTTCATGCTAGCTCACGTCAATCCTTAATGGAGTTCGTTTCTTACACATGGCAAGTGTTAAATGGGTGGTGATGCTTCCAAAGAGGAGTGGGGAGCGCCTTGCCTAGGTGGAGGCCACCTCCCCACCCTCCATTTAATACAAGCTCGAGTTTATTGGTGGAGATTCGCTCCAGGTCTACTTTGACATGGGATTCGAGTGGTTGAGATTGGAATTCGAGGTAGTGACTAGTGCCATTGGCTCTCTTATGGCCAATTCGTTTTAGGGTTTGGGTAGTGTGTTTTGCTATTTAAGAGAAGCATTTTAGCTCTCTTCAATGGAGATTTGTGCAAAGACACTCTGGAGAAAAATTGTATAATTTGTTTATGATTTAATAAAGAGAAAGACTTTGGAGGTCCATGTGGGAGTTCTTAGTGTGTCAATTTCATCTTGTGTGAGGTAATATTTTTCTTAACTCAACCCTCTTGATTTTTAATCATATGATCATTGATAGGAAGGCTAACAATCTAGCATGTTATCACTTGATCTATTGTTTTCTCTTGAGTGTTGTGATTTTCAGGTATCTTCTCAGGTGGATTGGATCTTCTCGCATCCATCAAGCAAGAGTTCTTTTTGGCTAACACTTTCATCTTGCAGGTTCCCAAAGTTGACTTCTCTTTGAAAAATCGAGAAACACAAGAGCCCTTTACCTCATCCATCAACAACGAATCTTAAAATCATCTCTCAGTTACTGGATCTAAAGGCTTACTTCCTCTAGCCCTCTATTTTTCTCTTTGATCCCTTGTTTGCTTCATTTGCTACCCTTTTCTCTTCTAGCCATTTGCTCTCCATCTTCTCCTCTTCGTCCTAGTCTTTTTTCCTTAACTTATCCTCTCATTTCCCTTACCTCCTCCTCTCGTCATCCTTCCTTAGCTCCTTCTTCTCCTCTTTCCTTCTTCCACCTTCTTCTCGTCCCACTCCATCTCTTCTCACCTTCCTTTCGTTTTTGCCTTTGGGTTTGTCCTTTTCCCCTTTCTTTTGACCTTCTATACCTTAATAGTCTCCAAAGCCTCCCTTTCGTCCACCTTTTAAAAGATCTAAAGTCATACAAAAGCACAAAAACGAATTGACTTTTTGAGTTTTGGTTAGTTTGTAGTAGTTTCATGCTTTTAGAAGGTTAATATTTAGGCATATTTAGAGCTCATATTTTGTATTTTATTTAGATCTAGTTTAAAGTTATAGTTTACTTTTTTAATCTCATCATATTGAAAAAGCTTGTAGCCTTAAAAATATAATATAAAAACTTCAAATCCTTGTTAAACATTAGCATTAGTTAGTTGCTTTAAATTTGTTTAAAAAAGTGAGTAGTTGTTAGCTTCTTTCCATTGTTGGTAGTCACATGCTCTTTGAAAGTTAATAGTTAGGCACTTTAGATCTCATACTTTGCATTGTTTTATTTAGATCTAGTTTTGTTAACTTGCATCTCATAATTAGATTTGCATCTAGTTTCCTTTAAAGTGAAAAGTTTAGATCCAGAAAATATTGATCTTTTGCATTTCTAGGATTAGTTTCAAAATTTTGATTATTTATCTAATGCTAGAGGGTGTTTTGAGTTGAACTTTGTTGTAGGTGCTTTTGAAGAGGAAAAAGGCTTGAGAGAGTCTTGAAGAGAAGAGATCCAAACAAAACAAAGCTTAAACAAACCATAAGGATGATCCAAAACATGACATTATCTTGTACTATCCTTTGTAACAGCTTATAAGAGCTGGTTTTGTTTTCCAAGTTTTATCATTTCAAAAGACCTTGCAAGGTTTTAAACCCAAGGCATTAGTAATCGTTTAATAAAAGTTCCAAGTGGAGGAGGCCTCCACTTTTTTGGTCTTCTTCCCCATTTGGGGAAGAGTGTTGGGTCGTGTCGTACTTGGTTAGCTTAGATTTATGGTTTCATGTTCTTAGATTATTTTTTGCTTCAATAAGACATTTAAAGTTAACTTCCATATTTACTTACCCCCATGCTCTCCCGAGTAGGGTCTTTGACCTGAAAGAGATTCTTGGGTAGTTTAGTTTTATTTCTTGTATTTATTATTATCTTGTTTCTCTTCCAAGCCTTCGACCGGAAGTTGTATCCTTGGGATCCCATCCCAAAGGCAAGACCACATAATTTGTGGTTACTCTTCCTTCCCCGTCGGTTTCCTTGGCAGAGCTTTCAGCTAGCTGGAGGTTCTCAAGTGCAGGCAGTTCTAGTGGTTGATCTTGTTCGGAGATCAATCCCACCTGGTAGATTAAAGTTTGTGTGGTAGAACACTAGATTTGCTCAATTTCATTTTATTTCGCAAGTAGTGTTGTTAATAGTATTTGTATCTCGTTGATCAATCATCTTATTGTTTAAATCTATTTTCAATCTGAGATATACTACTACTACAATTTATCTGTTTCTTAAAATAAACCAAAGTCTCTTGAACTTGGCCAAATCCAAGTCAAGAGCACCCTCTATCGGAGGGCATTTCAATTTTGCATTTCCCTGCATTAGGCATTGTTAAAATAGCAAGTCTCTTGAACTGTGGTCATAAGACCGAGTCAAAAGCGCTCTCTGTCGGAGAGTTGAACAAGGTTTTCTAATAATAAAATTTTCCACTCATACACCCTTTAATTAATTTACCTTGGTCTCTGTCCTACACCCGTATGCTCTGCCAACCGGAAACGGTTGGGCTAGTACTCAGAAAGGTGGAAGACTTGTTAATCTACAAGCGAAAATCTAATTAAAATTTTCACCCCCATAACCAACCAATCCGGAGTTGATCGATAAGATAATTTCAGTGGGTAATCTCTTAGTGAGGGCGTCGGGATTCCATGTTCAGCCTCTAGTTTGCTGGCTTGCATTGCGCGGCCTGGCTAGAGCACTGGGTGGCCCGACAGGTCCTTGAACGGAGGCACTTGATATTGTCTTTTCTGGACTTTCTTTGAATACCCTTGGTTTTAGCCCTAATAATCAAGACAATTAAAACTTTGAATTTACCAAGATAAGCTGCATAACGTTCTCACAAACTTTCCATTTCAAGCACTTGTGTCAAGTTTACAATCACTTTTATTTTCTGACTCCATAAGGCACTGGTCCTTCATCTTACATCTTGCTTGCTTAAGTATCAACATTGGAGTATTTGCTTATATTTCCGTGAAGTGATTTATTTATTGCCCAAGTGTATCTTTCATCTTGTATTTGCAACGTGGATTGCGCTATCTTGTCTTTATTTAGATTTTACATTGTCTCTCATCTAAAAACTTCTAAAAAACACCCATCCGCATCACAACACCCAAAAAACACTATAAACACAAAGAGCCTTAGACAACTCTTTAATAGGGACTACCCCCCTTGGCTTCGTTAGGAGTTTTGCCTAAACGGAGGAGCTGGGATTCAGGTGACAGTACCTGGCTCATTGCTTGCCCCCAAGGCCACACCTCTCCCCACTTTCCAGTGAGGGAGACAGCTTTCAAAAGGTTTCTGCTGCTGGTGTGCAGTTTGGCGGACAACAGGGCCCATTTTTGGCCTAGTCAACCTGGTTTGACCAAGTCAAATGTGGTCAAAATGGTAATGGCTGAAAACCTGTAAGCAACATGAAGCATCAAGGCTTCCTTATTTACGTTAGTACATTACTTAAAACAATATAATGCCGATATGGTGATCAAAACATAAACATCTCAATAAATACAAGCCTCGGTGAGGTGGGCCCACCACCTCCAACAAAGACTCAATGCTATGCACAACTTACAGACTTGACCACTTAGCTAACTTTGGGTGAAGTGGATAAACAAGGTGAAGGATAAGGGAAGACGAGGACCAAGACCATGTGACCCCTCGGGTAAACAGGGAGAGCGGGACCCACTGACATAAGCATACCATGATAATACACAGGGAAGGGTAGTGCCCTCACAAATGGGTATAGTGCAGGGAAACAGCCACTGATCATCTAACATATACCTCACAACTCACATTCGTGCCTTAAGAAGACCCCGTGAGGATCTTTTCTAGAGCCACCAAACTGGGTGTCCGGTAAACCGTAACTTGAGACTCTGGGGGACAATTCGCATAGCTGTCCCTTGCCCCATCTCACCTCCTTGCCCCACAGGACTAGGTGAGGAAATAACCACTACAAAGCTGATACATATGGCTGACCTGTGTCCGTGTGTGTTCAAAAACACATTGCATGGACTTTTACATTGACTTTCATACTTATCCTTTTTGGCTTGATTTTACATTTACAATAGCCTTTTTGGCTTCTTTCACATTTCTTCATTTCATTACATTTCAAGGCCCTTTTGGGCTACATACATATCTCAATAGATATAATCAAGGTGCTCATACTGCAAAGTAATGGAGGTAAGTGCACATGCTTCGATGACCAATGGGGAACACCAGGTGAGTCTACATAATCCTATACTGCATTGCAACATCGGGGTCAACCGACAGGAGCAAATCCCAGGTTTGAGAATGCATCTCACACACTAAAGAGCCGAGTCACAAAAAACAAGTAATCATGGCATACTCAGAGGTCAATGGGGAAAGGGATCCTCAAGGTCACAAATCAAGGTCCAAGTCAGGAGAAATCAACATGAATGAGTCGGATGGATGGAAGGAAGTGACAGGTGGATCCAAAGTTAGCTGCTTAGGAGGACGAAATGACCAAGTCTTTACCAGTAACGGGGATGGGAACCAGTGTGCATATACATGAGCCTACTAAATGAGGTGGACCGACATCACCAAGGGCTATACACATCATAATAAACAACAAGATCACCATAATCAAGCATCATATGTCAAGTCAATGTACTATCATAAATAAACAAGTCTAAACAACAACATGTGCAATAAACCATAAAGTGCTATACCTGCCATACCATATACCTGCTGCTGAAGCTATCTCTGAAACTGAATCTCTACTGAATCCGGGCAATAAGTGGAAAACCAACAATACTCTGTAGTGCTCTCATCATAATATGGCTAAGTAACTATCTCAAATGGGCTCATGCAAAGCTTGGCAAGGAAGGGTGACCCTGTAGGCAATGCTATGTAACATGTCTGGACTAATACAAAACCATCTGTCCCCTCTGATATCTCTGCTCGAGGCAATCTAAATACAATGCATGCCCCCTCTGAAGGCATCTGATCTCTGATCTGGAAAAAAATGTAGTATGGTCCTGTTATCACACCATAGTAGCAGGGCTACTATTCTTGTACAGCAGATATCTGCACATTCCAGAGCTTCCTTTATTCCAGAGCATGGCTATATATTTTGGATCACCCATGATCAGAGCAGTACATTATTCAGATTTTATGACCTTGTGTCAAGGCTGAGCCTTGAGAGTTCAGATTTGATGACTGATGTGACCACTTATCCCATTACAGTTTCAGTTCAGTGCCTAGAGATATATTGCAGCAGTGTTTCAGATGATGCATGATGATGATTATTATGATGATGTTGTATGATCTATGGATATGTTCTCACTGACTGTGGATTATTATCTTGTTGATTTAGTCATGATCATGGCATGTGCTTGGTATATTATTCCTGATGTGGCAAACTATTTAAAATGAACTGTAAATCATAAATTGGACAATTGCTTGCACTTTTAGGTCATTTAACAAAACTTACTGGTATTTCACCTTACATAGACATGGTCTTTCCCCGACACCAGTTGTCTGCTAGTGTAGGCTCCATATTCACTTATCTCCATCCATACATGACCTTCCTGTTTGACTTTAAACCCTGACTTGTCTCATTTGACTTTCTGATACTGAGGACTTCCCCATTTTTCTACCTCTGTGTTTGGACCGCATCCCTGTTATTCAGTGTCTCGGCTCTGAGTTGGTGACAGAACTTGCCTTTGGTGAGTTGGATTGTAGGCCTAAATCATTCTGGTCGGTTGTCCCGATGTTTGGCATTGGCTCGAACTCCCCCTAGTCACTTGAGATGTTGTTGGGTAAAACTGAAAGCTCATGTTCTACCTATGGAAACTAAAAAATTCGCCCATGGAAACAAAAAAAAAGGGCAAGAGCAATGAAAAGCTAAAAATACTCCTCGAAGAGTATAAGAAAGGTCCAAAAAGCAATGGTTCTTAAAAGTTATATCTAAACAATTGCTGACCTTATAAATATGTGAAAAACATGCCCTGGATGCAAGCTGCAACTAGTTGTGCTTCTCAGCACATCTGAAATCCGAAGGGTTATGTAGGCCAAAAACGCCATGGAAATGAAATTGAATGATCCTAATGAACCTGGATCAACTTGATGTAGACATGATGCCTAAGTTGAAAAAAGCACTCTCTAAACAACTTATCCATTTGTGAGGCACAGCCATTCCCCGTGTTCTTTTGTCCAGCACAGAGTTTGTAGCTTCCCCCTTCTCCCAGTCCAAAGTATTTTTGAGTTAAGTTAGACAAGTCAAACCCTTGGCCCAACCTTGCTCCTAGCCTTCATCCTTCACTAGCAGTTTGACCATGTCCAATGGGTGAGTTTGTCATTTGAACTATTGTGCAAGTAATTTTATATAATCACGGAATATGTTAACTTGATTAATGCCACTAAATGGAATTTATACTTTGAGCTTAGCTGTGGGAGTGATTAGAGAAACATTGTCTTAGTCTACTGATGTGATTTATCCTTGATTATATATTCTTGGGATCCGTGATGATGTGGGCCATGTATGGATGATTATTGATGATGATTTTTGGTCCCACATGTTTGATGATGATATCATATGATGGACATATGATGCAGATGATGTTTGATCCAATTCAGCAGGTTTATTATTATTTCAGATCAGCAGATTATACATTGTCCATATATGGTGGACCCTACAGCTGGCCCATTAGGGCAACCCATGATGTATGAGTACTCATTCCTAGTGGATTTGGTCTTCTGGATCCATTGAGACACTTATCTTTCAGTTCTGGGCACTTCTGACAGTGATTGATGCAGTTTTACACTTGTTGACCAGATTTGGGGCTGATTTCCCAGCCTGAGCAGCAGGGGCCCCGAGAGGCCAGTTCACCTAGGGCGCTGATGATGGAGGGGGTGGTCTAGCCACTTGTTATTACCATTTATCCCCCCTTCCGGAGAGCCTGGTGGGCTCAAATTGACAGCGCTAGCACCCTAGGAGGCAGTTTTGGCACTTTCACAGTTCCCGAGGCAGTTAAAAAATGGGAAAAGGTGGTCACTGAGGAAATCGATTTGGGCAATTGAGGCAAGGTTTTGGCATTTGGTTTTCACAGAGGTCTTCCAGGGCGGCATCACTACCTTCCAGTCAGTTTTCACCATGTGGGTATGCCCAGATTGATCACAGGAGGACATTTACTGCTTGACTGTCATGGATTCTGAGGACAGTTTTGGTCATTTTTATTATATTGGACATATTTTATTATTTTTATTGTGCCTTGGGGATGAGCTAGTAAGGATTAAAACCTCCTAGCCCCACCATGAGCTTATATTGTTATGTCCTAGTCACCATGAGGTGGATTTTGATGCTTATATTTTCTCTTGTGGATGACGTCACCCCTCATTGTACCTTTTTAGTGGGGGCGCTATCATTATGTGGGTGATCCATGTGATATATTGTTATGATTTATTGTTAGCCATTGATTAGATCTTGAGATCTTTTAATCTTAGCCACTCATGTAAAAAGTGGTTAGGATTGTACTCTCTCCCCATCCTATTTAAGGAGGGAGCCTCTCATTGTAAAAGGGATCTAGAGATTTTTGGCTCTTGGCTCTTGGAATAAAATTTCTATCTTTTGGAGTACATGCTTGGATTGGAGTGAATGTTGGTTGTTTCGATTGTAAATGCTATTGTCCATTGCACTGGAGGATCTATTGTAGCTATCTTGCATATTTGCCATATTTTATTTACAGGTTAAGAGGGCGATTTTGGACAAGGGCGAATTGGTGGGGAGGCTTGCCCTTCAATCTTGGAAGAAGTCGTTTTGGTTTGACAGGGAGTAGTTTTGCCTTTGTGTCAACTATTCTATGTTTCTCTCTCTCTCTTGCTTGTATCTACCTTCAATTTGTTAAACTGATTGATGCTTTGCTCCTTGGCTTGACAGGTTAGAAGGAATCACATGTGGCTTGGAAAAATCGATTTGGCAAGAGGGCTTCAACAATTCTCCATTTGATCTTTGGCAAAGTAATCCTCGTCTCAACTAGTATTCATCTCTTCATCCAGGTATGTCCCAAGAGGTATGATCTTCTCTTCCATGAATCTTCCATAATTTCTAGATCACAAAAACCCTAATCAAATTAAAACCCTTGTTTTTGGTATTTTTCAAATCTACTTAGATCTAGCCTTGCAATTGAAAAGATATTAAAAACCCACCTCTATAGGATCCACCCCTAGTTGGATCTATAGTTTGGTGGTGATTGGCTAAAAATTGACACACTTTTCAATACAAAAAGCCTTCTTGAGCCTAAATCGATTTTCCTAAGAGAAGCTTGTTGGGTTAGATCTAGCACTTGGGTAGGTGAGATCCCACTTGATTTGAAATCTAGACACTTGATAACCTAAACCCATATCCTTACTTTGGTGAAAACTACCTTGTGGACATCTCTCCATGTTTTAAGGGGTTGAAACCCCCCTTTTGATCTTCTTGGTACCTTAAAACTTAGATCTACTAAGATCTAGCCATTGGATTCACTTGAAATTTTGAAGATACATAGATCGGGGTACTAGCCACTTGGATCTACAGTTTGGTGGCCATTGGACTTGATTTGGTCCACCAAACCCATCTTTTGCCCTTCCTTGAGCAAGTCGCACCCCCTTGGAAATTTGAGTTGGTCCACTTCTAGGAAGTGGGTGTTGGAGATTTTTGTGGATTTGGAATGCCCATGCCTTGAAACCTAGGTCTATACTGTCCTTTTGTCAAGATCCGCCTTGGGGATTGCATTCCTTGTTTTAAGGGATTGTGGTCCACTTTTGGTCATCTTTTAAAAACCTAGATCTAGTAAGATCCAACCATTGGATCTCATCCAATCCACTTGACTTGGCTTCTAGTTGTCCCGATCTACAATTTGACATACTTTTTGACCCCATTAGCCCATCCAACAAGGCACTAGTCCTTCTCCAAGCAAGGCGCACTCCTTGGGATTAGTGTCAAACCCTAGATCTAGTACATGGGTAATCCTAGAACCAACTCCAACTTATAGAGCTAGCCTAGATCTAACCTATAGTACCATCCTCACACCTAACTTCACCTTGTGGGTCCACCTAGAACCATTTCACACTTCCCAAGACAACAAGACCCACTTGTGTAAACACATGGTACTACACCTAGTAATCATACCCCATCATGTGGCCTAAACCATACATAGGTTGAAACACTTATTATCCATTACACCACCTTCAACCATTCCTTAACCCTTAGGTCCACTTAGCCTTGCATTGGTTTCCGTAACTCATCATTTATATACCCTTAGAAACCTTTGTTTGGATCCAATCAACTGTGATTGGGGTATAGGGTCTCCCCCTTGGTCTAGTTATACCTTGACCTAAAGCGAAGAGTGCCTCGGTTGACGTGACTCCCACATTGCATTGGGAACCGTGGCATCTCTTGGGTCACCTCTTTAGTTGCCTATCTCCTCTACCGTCCCGGATGGGATACCTCTAGGGGCAACTACAAGTTGTGTGATAACAGGTCCCTGACCACACAATCTGCAGCATGGTAGCTCCAGCTAACATGGATGTGATAACACTCTGATCTTTGGGGGTTCAGTTAGCATGAGGACATTTCGGTGGCTGGTATAGAACAGCAAGAGCAGAATGAAGTTTACTTTTGTCTTTGAATTTTCTGGGGTACACTAAGGCAGAATGCTGAAGATGATTTCCAGGACAGAATGATATGTTTGATGATGAAGACTTGATGACTAGTTGATTATGAAATAATGCTGAGCAGCATGAGGATATTCTTTTCTGGGGTAAACTAATATGATGATGGAATTCTGTGAGTGATGTAGTAAGGAATCTCGGTGGAGTATGAAGGCAAGTATGAGCTCGGGGAGGTATAAGAGATAAGAACAGAATGTTGAGGGTTGTTTGATGGTGTGAAATTTGTGGAGGAGTTCGTATGGTTCAACATGACAGTCAAGAAATTTCGGTGGAAGCTACAGCAGCAACTAATTTTTGTTTACTTCACATTTTTGGGTATGGCTGATTGCTAATGGCTTGAATGTGAAAAATTCGTATGGTTCAGTAGAGCTGATTTCCGTGGACAGTAAGCATGTGGACAGTGAGAAGGTAGCTGAAGATGATGAGCTGCAACAACATAATGATCAAGCTTTAAATCTTTTGGGTCACATTGATTAGTGTGCTCTTGAACAGACATTAGAAAGTCATGATGAATGCTCAGCTAGACAATATGTTGATGTGGACAGTATTGAAGACAAGATGCTGATGGTGTATGGATTGAGTTGTGACAGTGATTAATGAAGAATTGATGAGATGATGCTTGTGACAAGATGCTGACAGAAGTTTGAAGCCAGTAATGATTTGGTCAACAGAATGATAAGATGTATTTGATATGCTGGTGATGATGCTGATAGAGATAATGAGTAAGGACTAAATGGAATATGAGATGTAAGGGGTACATGCAGTACAAGCAGGGTCTTGTTATGAATTGTACTTGAATACAAACAGGATCTTGTATCTCTTTCTTAGTATGATCTAAGAAAACCTAGGCTGGGTCCTAGATGATGAGTTGGTGCTGAATTGCCTCACGGTTGTAGTTGTTGACTCATACAAAAACATTACAATTATATTGGGTCTCTCTTGTGAAATGTGTTGATGATGATGTGTTTTATTTGATGAATGACATAGATTTATAGTTAATTTATTGATGAATATGATATGCTGATATAAGACTTGGTAATTGAAGTTCAAATTGAATAAAGTATAGGCTCACTGATTCACCTCCCCCCCCTCTCAGTGAGCACTATGTCTAACAAGCTCTTATGCCACAGGAAAGCTAGAAGTGCAAAACAAACAAAGCCTAAAGGCTAAAAGCAAGCAAGAAGAGCAACAAAATCAAATTCCTTGAAAAGCACTTAACTTCTTTTTCCCATCTTCTTCATCCCCTCTTCTGTCCGTGCTTTCAAGTGGAGACAAAAAACAAAAGCATTATAAAAATTAATAAAAGAGCAAGTGGGATAAAGGCTCCCACACCCCACTTCCCCCATTTGGGGGAAGCTTGTATCGTCCATTGTCTTTTTTTGCATTTGTTTTGCTTTATACCTGCACAAATAGTTAGATTGGATTGCCAGATTAGTTTTTAATTGTTAGAGTAGCTTCAATTTTGAAATAATTTGCTAGATCTCAGCTTCATAGTTTAGTTTTCTTTATTGTTCAAGTATTTTATTTCATATAAACTGTTAAAAAGAACCAAAATCTCTTGAATCTCGCCATACGGCGGATCAAGAGTGCTCTCTATCGAAGAGTTTACTTCAGTTTATTTTGCTAACCCCCTTGCTCTCCCGAGTAAGGTCCCAGACCTAAAAAAGCTCCTTGGGTAGTGTAGTTCATTTCAAGTTATTGTTTATTTCTAGTATTTTGTTTTATCTTTCATAAGTCTCTTGAATCTCGCCATAAGGCGGATCAAGAGCGCTCTCTGTCGGAGGGTCTTGTTATCACATATATAGTAGCCGGGATACCATATTCTATTTTTCAGATTCCAGTACACTTTTCATCCAGTTCCCTTACATATGAGATGTTGGGATGAACATCTATGATGGATCACTATTTAATGATGGACAGCAATATATTCCCATGCCATGACTGAGTCTCGGGACACTCGGATTTGAGGACTGAGGTAGCCACTTAGCCATTAACAGAGCAGTCAGTATTGCCCAGAGTTGCAGCAGCAAGTTTCAGTGGGCAGATGATGTTTCAGATTGTGTACGTTCAGGTATATGACTCAGCAGGTATATTCTTGTGTTATGGTTGTATTGCTTTTATATTCATTCTTGTGACATGTCTTAGCATTTAGTATCATGATCTGGCAATCGTATAGATATGTGGACCTGTTTGTATCTTATTATATATTATATTGTCCCTACTCAGACTTAGAAGTTCTTGATCCATACTCATTGGTTTTACCCTCCTTCGAAAGAATAGAGGTGATCATTCCCCATATCCTTGGCTTGCTAATGTTGGTCTCATTATTCATTGTCTCCACCCATCCATTACCTTCCAGTTTGTTTATTACCCTGACTTACTACTTAACTAGTGACATGGAGGACCTTCCCCCATGATAGCCTCTTTGTTGGATGAGCTTCCCTGTTTATTGTGTTTCGGCTCTGAGTTGGTGACAAAACTTGCCTTTGGCAAGTTGGATTGTAGGCCTAAATCATTATGGTCGGTTGTCCCGATGTTTGGCACTGGCACGAAATCCCCCTAGTCACTTAAGAAGTTGTTGGCTAAAACTGAAAGTTCATGTACTACCTATTGGAAATCTATGTAAATTCGCCTAAGAAATTGTAAACTCTGGAATGTGTTTCTTAACACACGTGACTAAAGGGCAAGAGTAATGAAACGCTACAAATACTCCTTGAAGAGTATAAGAAAGGTCCAAAAAGCAATGGTTCTTAAACTCCATATCAAAACGATTGTTGACCTTATGTATATGTATAAACATGCCCTGGATGCCAGCTACAATTAGTTGTGCTTCTTAGCGCACTTGAGATCTGAAGTGTTATGTAGGCCAAAAAGGCCATAAAGTGAAATTAAAGGATCCTAATGAACTTGGATCATCTTAAATGTAGACATGATGCCTAAGTTGAATAAGCACTCTTTAAACAACTTGCCCATTTGTGAGACACGGCCATTCCCTGTGTTACTGCTTATCCAACATATGTTAGAGTGTGTATTCCCTTTCCATATCCAAAGTGTCACAGTGTCAAGTTAGTAGTTATCCCTTAGCCTAGCCTTTTAACTTTTAGCCTTCACCCTTCACTAGCAAATTGATCACAGCTATGAAGTGAGTATGGTCTTGAAAGTCTGGTCTGAGTCATAATAATAATTAAAAGCCGTATACATTTGTTGGTAGATCGCCAGTGAAGTGTTTACTTCTTGTTATTATTGTTACTTGAATGAATTGTAGAGCATGCTTTAGCTTTTGACACTTGCGGCAGTTTGATGATGGCCTGAGTCATATTATTTGTCATGTTGACTTGGTCAAACCTAGTTTGACCAAAGTCAACCACATGACATGAGGTGGATAGACCTCGGATGATATAGACTCTTGCTATATGGTTTATTATAGGTCACCAAATGGTTCTATGCAGTGATTACAGGTTTATGATGATGATTTGTGTTTTTCATCACTTTTACAGATTATTATTATTTATCTGTCCGAGCATATTGGATATTTTATATGATCATGCAGAGATCCATAGGGTGTATGAGTACACACCTTAGATGGATTTGGGCTCTCTGAGTCCAATGAGACAAACTATTTTTAGTTCCGGGCAATTACAGTGATGATTGGCCTCAGTTGGCTATCCTAGTGCAATTTTGCCTTGTCAGATGGCCTGACAAAGCAGAGAGAGGATTTGATTGGTTCACCTAGGGCGCTGTATCTGGAAGGGGTGGTCCAGCCACTTGTTTTTACCATATTACCTCCCTACTAGAGAGCCTGGTGGGCTCAATTGGACAGCGCAGGCACTCCATGAGGCCGTTTGGGTAGGTTCACATTTCCCGAGGCAAATTAAAAATGGTGAAAATGGCTACTAAGGAATTCGATTTGGGCTACTGAGGCAAGCAAATGGCATGGGATGATCTTTGATGATGAGTGTGATGTCTTCCACCCCTCCTCCAGCAGTTTCAGCATTCAGTGGGGTCCACACCTATCTCTTCGACACATTTGGTGATTTTTTGGAGCCTTTGGAGGCTCACAACTTTCCGAGAGGGGAACGATTTGGTGCTTAGCTTGATCTTTTGATGTTATTGTGCCATGGGGACTGACTAGGGAGGATAGATATTGCCCCCTAGACCCACCATGAGCTTTATCATATGTTATTTTATCACTTTGAGTGGGACCCCCTCCCTTAGGGGCGATTTGTCCATTGATATGTTATATTTTATTGTTGATCCATGTACTTTATGTTGAGCTCATCTCAACCATTGATTAGATCATGTTGATCTTTTAATCTTTTAATCTTAGCCATCCATTCAAAAGGTGGTTAGGGTTTTGGTATCTCTCCATCTTATTTAAAGGAGAGAGCTTCTCATTGTAAGGGGTCTTTGTCTCTTGGAATCTTGATAATAGAAAAACTTCTTGTGGAAATTCTTCGGTCTCCTTTGCATCTGATGTTCTTCGATGGTGATTGTAAAGTCTATTGCATCCTAGTATTTGGGTATTTGTGGTAAGATCTATATATTTTGGAAATCTTTGTCTTGTCTACAGGAGGGCGACTTCACTAGGGCGTTTTTGTAGGGCTTCCTCAACTCGCTTGTTTGGCATCGCTTGTATCAAGGGGTTATCATTAGTATCATTGTGATCTATGTTATCTTCTTGTTATTTCTCTTGTAGCATTTGTCTTTTTCTCTTGATGCATCAAATCTGATATTGTTGACGTTTGTTGTGCAAGAGGAAGGGCGCATTGGCTTCCTTGGGCAAATCGATCTCATAGAAAACTTCTCCAAATCTTCTCAAATTGATCGAGCTTGCATAGATCATCATCATCAAGGCATCTACAAGGTTATCCAGGTAAGATCCACAGGTTTGTTCCCTATTGCTTGGTTCCAATCCATTGGCATATTAATTTTACTGTTAAAACCCTCTTTAAAATTCTTTGGAAAATTCTATTGATCAAACCCCTTGATCATTTTGGCAAAACATTTCTGGGTATTGTAGATCGAGCAAATCCCAAAGTGGGTTCTCAAGGGCATCACCCTTGGGGACTCCATTGGCCCATTTTCCTAGGCACTGGTCTTCTCCCTACCCTCACGACTTTCCTGGCTTGCCCAATTTTCCTGTGGTTTGATCCCTGTTTGATTGCTTGCACACTTTGACATTGTCATATCCCTTCATCAAGCATAGCTAGAAAGCCCTAACTGTCAAATCTACGTTTTGGAACAGTTTCTTTGTTTTAAGGGTCATGTTTCCCAAGGCAGTTAAATTTGACCATTTTAAACTAGCTCTGAATTCTGGAATCATACTTAATCCCTGAATCACTGTGCTTAAGATTTAATCATCAAGTCACATCATCTCTAAGCCTCCACAATGGTCCTAACTCCTTAAATCTAGGGTTCCATACCTATCACCTTATGTACCTCACTTTGTCTGATTTGATCTGGTGATTGGGTTGATCTCTCCTGTCGGGAGTAGATCTGGGTCTCCCCCTTGTTGGCTTGGCTTTGGTAGCAAAAGCAAATAGTGCCTCGGTTGGCGTGACAACCATCCATTTGGGAACTAGGGCTCTCTTGGTTCACCACTTTAGTTGCATGTCCCCTCTACCATCCACCTTGGCTCCATCTGTAGGGGCAACTACAAGATTGGTGATAACAGGTCTATGGTTCTTGTTTCACACATATAATAAAATTGGAACGAACATTTACTACACTGTGTATGCTCTACCTACTTGTGGGATACTCAGAAACAGTGTAGATTAATTAATTCCTCACATTTAACTCCACTTCAACCATAATAAAACACTCTCCCATACAACCAACGAAAATCCGACGTTGATCGCTAATAGTCAAAAGTGGGCAAATTATGCCTGGGGACACGGGAACCCCTGGACCGAGACCTTAAGGGCACCAATTAGGCTACATCCTTGGTTGGTGTAGTGTTGAACACCGCTCCGGAGACTCCGGCCAGCGCACATGTCCTTGTACGGAGCCACTTAGACTATTATTCGGACATATTTCCAGTACCGCAAGGTATATCTCGGAGATCCCCTTCCCCATTAATAATCAACTTCACCCCTAAAATTTACAATAAAATTTACCAAGAGTACTTGCAAAACATCTTCAAGCACATCCAAGACTTGTATCCAGCATCCCAAGCATTCAAAGACTATTGACTCCATTTTGGCACTGATCTTATTACTCAGCATTTTATTTGCTTTTTATCTATCTGGAGTGTTATTTGATTTGCTTAAATATATCATGTTGTGGATGCTTTACATATAAATTATAAGTTATCAGTGGTTGTGCATCTTCTAAATCATATTTTGCAAATACATGCTTGGATTTTAATCTGTTATTGTAAATCACCAAAAAAAAACTCCTAAAAAACATCCATCCTCATCATACATCCAAAAAACACTTTAAAACACAAGAGCCTTAGTAACTCTTTATAGGGTCTAGCCCCCTTGGCTTCGTTAGGAGTTTGCCTAAACGAAGGAGTCGGGATCAGGTGACAGCACCTGACTCTTTGCTTGCCCCCAAGGCCACACTTTTCCCCCTTGGGAAACAACTTTCAAAAGATTTATGTTGCTAGTGTGCACATCGACGCGAAACACACCTAACTCTTTGCTTGCCCCCAAGGCCACACTTTTCCCCCTTGGGAAACAACTTTCGAAATATTTCTACTGCTGAAGTGCACATCGGCGGGCAACAGGTACTTTACCATTTCATTGCTTTAGCCCTTAATTCATCATGTGTTTAGAAACAGATTCTAGAATTTAATTTCAATGGGCTTTCATAAGAGATTTCCAATAATTTCCATACAAGTAGTACATATGCTTCAGGTTTTATCCAACAACATCGCATGTGACTAGAAGGAATTCCGCACCAAGCCACACATCAAGGCAAACGACTAGAATGATCTGTTATCAACTATATCTGTACAATAGTTGAAACCTTATTGAGCCGCCAGTGTTGGAACACATCAGTGTTCACTTCCAGAGTATCTGGGTTTCAGATATTTGGGTCTAGCCAGTTTTGGCTAGCCAGTTTTATTTTTGAGTCGACATGACCATGGCCCCATGGGGGTTTGTAACAAAGTGTGCTAGTAGGGTCTGAGTGGCTCGGTTCCCCATGACTCGATTAAGCAACTAAGGTATTCCAGGGAGTTTTTTCCCTTGTCAATTATACTTTGCTTAAGGTGATGTATAATCGATGAGGTTTTCTCCCGCTTCCTCCAAAGCTGGAATGCCCGATTTTGAAAATCTGAGCCGTGGGGGGTTATTAGAGTCCAACTAATATGTATAAACCTACTAGACACTATTAGAATAGGTTTTGGTCATGTCCTAAGTCTCTAGGACCCCCAGGAAAAATTTCGAAAAAATTTTACCGGACGCGTTGGATTTGGGGTTTTTAATTTTTTAATTATTTTTAAATTTTAATTAAATTTCTCTATAGTTTAAATAGAGAAATTTGAGTCTGTAACATGTCAGTCGTCCGGGGTCCGAATTTAGTGATTGATGGCTCGTTTCATAAGCCAAAAATCACACATGACCCATGGACCAGCTAAACCCAACTTTCAGATGTCAATTCAGCCTCATAATTAATATTTTCTCTAAAAAGCCATTTACAGAGAAATTATTAATTAAAATAATAAAATTGAATATTTTGGAGATATCCAAATCTCTCCAAAATAATCCAAATGGATTAAAATAAAAGGCTAATTGACATGGCACCTGGCATTAATGAAGATTCCAATCATCTCAGTCATCATTCAGTCAACTATCCAGTCACTACAAGAGATCTCCTTCAAGCTAATTCGCCCTCTTCCATGCAAAATTCGATTTGGTGAGGTGTCAAGTGTTGAATGGGTTGGTTGATGTGCATTAAAGCCTATGGTAGGTGCCCTCCTTGACTCATCAAATCACAAAGCTTGGCTCCTTATTACAACTCAACCAACATCCCTACATTAGCTCAAGCATTAACCATTGAAGGGATTCACGCCATCTCCCATGAAGCTCACGCATATCTCTATTGGAGCTCGTTTTCTACACTTGGCATTAGTTTGTTGGAGTGATGTATATTACAAAGATTGGGAGGAGATAACAAGGAGGAGTGGGGGGCGCCTTGCCTAGGTGGAGGCCACCTCCCCACTCTCCATTCAATGCAAATTCGAATTTATTGGTGGGGATTTGCTCCAAGCTATGTTGACATGAGTTTTGATTGGATGTTGATGGAATTCGAACTAGTGTCTAGTGTTATTGGCTCCTTTCATTGCCAATTCGAATTAGGTGTTAGGTAGCTTGTCTTTGCTATAAAGAGAGGCCATTTTGGCTCTCTTCTGATGGAGACTTTGATGCAAGATTACTCTGCACATTTTGTAATAGCTTTTTGCTTCATATTTTCAATAAAGATTTCGACTTTGGAGGTCCATGAGCTTTCACTCTTTGGTGTGAATTCATCTCTTGTTGAGGTGACATCTTCTCTAAACCCATCTCTTAATTATGCATAGTATTTGATCAATTGCTAGCTTGTGAGGGCTATCTTTAGCACAATAGAGTAACCATTTGCAGTTCAAGTTGGTTATTTATGCAAGTTTATCAAGATCTAAATGGACATGAGTAGTTAGTTATACAAATTGTTGATCTAATCTTGATATTTCTAGCATACTAGCATTGTTGATCTCACTTGTTGGTTGAGTTGTGTGGTTGTGATTAGGTGTTGCTTAAAGTGAAGAAGGGTAAGAGCTCGGTTGCATCAAACCCATGCTTCATCTTGAAGTTTTGGCCTAACATTTTGTGGTTGCAGGATCTACAAGAATCTCAAAATCTTTCATCTTAAGAAGGCTAGGAAGAGCTCTTCTCAAGTTTTCCATCCATCAAAACTCTATTTTACCTTGGTTACCTTAGGCTTTCTCTTCTTCAAGCCCTCCACTTTCTCCTTGATTCGCTTACCTTGATTTGCTAGCCCTTTTTCCTCTCACCCTAGATCTATCCTTGCTCTCGTTTTTGCCATCATTCCTTGCTCTCGACTTTTCCCTTCTCCTCCCTTTCGCTCCTCCTCCCTTCTTTCCATTCGCCCAACTCCTCTTCTCTCCTCTCGTCCACCTCCTTCTCTCTCATCTTACCTTCGTTTTAGCCTCCTTTAGCTCCTTTCATCCACCTTAAAAAAGTGCCCTAAAAACCACATCAAAACAACAATAAAATTGTTAGTAGTAGTTAGTTGTTAGTTGTTTGTAGGTTGCATTGTTAGATCTTAGTTTAAGTTCACTTTGCTAGTTTTGTTTTAGATCTTATAATTAAATCTTAGTGCACCTTTGTAGTTTGCATGTAGTTTAAATTTTGAGTTTTGCATTAGATCTCATAGAAGTTAGCATTCTAGTTGGCATCTTGGATCTAAGGCTTGCAATTGTTAGTTTAGTTTCAAATTTTATTTTGATTTGATTAACAATGACAGGTATCTAAGCTTTGTTGTGTAGGTGCCTAAAGGAAAGATCCATAACAAACAAGGCAAAAGAATTGAAGAAGTGCAAAAAACTAAGGAGAAGACAAAACCAAAGATTTATAGAACCAATCTCCTTTTTGTATAAGCCATAAAGGGCCATTCAAATCTTGATAAATAGTTGTTTATTTCCTTGAAAAGACCTTTTGAGGGTTTAATTCCCAAAGGCAATTGTAACCCAAGTAATAAAAAGGCTAGGTGGGATAGTGCCTCCCACACTTAGTTTCTCCTTCCCCATTTGGGGAAGTTTGTTCATGCATGCTTAGATTAGTTTTATTTTCAGTTCTTAGATTGAAATCCGCTTTCTGTACTTAGATTAATTTCTCTTCCAAGTCTTGACTAGAGTAAGCTAACTTTGGGATTGCATCCCAAAGGCCACATAGTTTTGTGGTAGCTTCTCGTTCCCCCATCAGCTTCTTGTGGACATCCAGCTAGCTGGAAGGTTTCCAAGACTGACGGTTTCTAGTGGTTGACCTTGTTCGGAGGTTGATCCCATCTTTAGAATAAATTTGTTTGGTAGAACACTAAGTAAAGTTTCATTTTATTTTTTGCAAGTAGCATGTTAGCAATATTTCACATCTATTTGAGCTATCATATGATTTAAGTGTTACAAAATTGAAGTATCTTGCTATCACAACTACTATTTGTTTCTTAAAACGAACAAAGTCTCTTGAACTTGGCCAAATCTAAGTCAAGAGCACTCTCTGTCGGAGAGCATATAGACTTGTATGTTCCCCCTGCATTAGGCATTTTTTTTGAATTAGGAAGTCTCTTGAACTGTGGTCATAAGATCAAGTCAAGAGCGCTCTCTGTCGGAGAGTTGAACAAGTGCTCTAAAAAATAAAATATTTTAACCCACATCTTCCCCCTAATTAATTTATCTTGGTCGTTTGTCCAACACCCGTATGCTCTGCCAACCGGAAACGGTTGGGCTAGTACTCAGAAAGGTGGAAGACTTGTTAAATTCATAAGTGATAACTAATAAAACTTTCATCTCCATAACCAACCAATCCGGAGTTGGGCGATAAGATAAGTTCAGTGGGTAGTCTCTTAGTGGGGGCGCCGGGGTTCCATGTTCAGCCTCTAGTTTGCTGGTTAGCATTGCGCGACCTGGCTAGAGCACTGGGTGGCCCGACATGTCCTTGAACGGAGGCACTTGACACTGTCTTTCCGGACTTTCTCTTGAATATCCTTGGTTTTATCCTAATAATCAAGACCATTAAAATCTTCAATTTACAAAGATAATCTGCACAACGATCTCACAAACGGCATTTCTTCAAGACCCACACTTTCAGCATCACAAATCTTTATTTTTCTTTGACTCCATAAGGCACTGGTTGTTTAAAAGTATATATTGATCGAGACCATGTGTCCATGTGTTTATTTCATATTGTGAATGCTCTAGTAATTAATCAAGTCTTGAATCATATTGCCATCTTGTTATCTTATTTCGCAACGTGGATTGCTTATTATCTATTGTTCATTTTTCATATTTTTTTGGTCTCACCACAAAAACTCCTAAAACAACACTCATCCACATCACCCCATACAAAAAACACTATAAATACTAGAGCCTTAGTGAAAGTCTTTCTTAGGGACTACCCCCCTTGGCTTCGTTAGGAGTTTGCCTAAACGGAGGAGCTAGGACTCAGGTGACAGTACCTGGCTCATTGCTTGCCCCCAAGGCCACACCTCTCTCACTTGTAGTGAAGAGACAGCTTTCGAAAGATTTCCGCTGCTGGTGTGCAATCTGGCGGACAACATGATCTAGGCATGAAATCCAACTTACCAGGGGCAACTTCTGTCACCAACTCAGAGCCTAGACACAACAAACATGGATGCTATCCAACACAGTTGTAGGAACACGGAAGTCCTCCATATCAATAGTCAAAAAGGAAAGTCAGGGTGAAAGCCAAAATAGGGAAGGTCGTGGATGAACGGAGTCAAGTGAATGTGGTGCCTAAGCTAGCAAACATAAATGTTATGAAAGACCATGTGCATTCTCATAGGAGGGTAATGAAACCAATGAGTATAGTCAATGAACTTATAAGTGCAAGTAATACATCCAATTCATTATTTAAATCCAACCAAGATAGTTCATTTCATTTATTAAATAATACTGCCACATCATGAGTTATATACCAAGTTAATGATATGAAGATGACTAAAACCACATGATAATAATCAATGATAACAATCATAAGTCTAATGGTCATGTCACTACATATCAATAATCATCATCTAAAACCAACTGAAACACTGCTGCAATAATAATATCTGGAACTCTAGGCACTGAACTGAAACTGTCTAGAACAAAAGGTCATATCGCTCATCAAATCTAAGCTCTCAAGGCTCAGCCTTGGCACAAGGTCTACTCAATGTCTGATATACACTGCTCTGATCTGTAAGTGATCTCAAATAATGTTGCTCATCATAATTGATCTCTGTAAAGGCAAAGCTCTAAAAAGTGCAGATATCTGCTCAGCAAGAATGGTAGCCGAGCTACTATGGTGTGATAACAGGACCGTTGCCGCTGAGATGCGCACCTAAAGGGGGGAGCGCAGCAAAAATCTTTCTAAGTTGTTCGATGTGGCCTTGGGGGCAAGCAAAGAGTCGGGTGAGTCAGGTGTTGTCACATGATCCCGACTCCTTCGTTTAGGCAAACTCCTAACGAAGACAAGGGGGTAGACCCTAAAAAAGATTTTCTAAAGCTCTTTATAGTTTGTGTTTAAGTGATTGGAAAGAGTGTTGTTTTTAGGATTTTTTGAATTTGTAACAAAATTGAACCAAGTTTATTCGTAAACTTAATGGCACATCCACAGCATATAATTTGAAGGATAACAACAGTTTTGCCAATTTAAATAAAAAATCCATCCACGGAATGATATGATAAACAACAAAAGACAGATAAAAAGCAAAGATTTTGAAAATACTGTTGTTGCTCAAAGACCAAGGACAAATGGAGTAACTGTCCGTAAAATATTGTTGAGGGATTGTTGTGCGAATGCCTCTTGGTTTATTATGTGATTTGAAAGATGAAGTTGAATTATTGTGGGAAGGGGGGATTTCTGATATACCTTGCGGTACGGGAAATATGTTTGAAATATGATCTAGGTGGCTCTGTACAAGGATGTGTGGGCTGGGACGGAGTCTCGAGAGCGATGTTCAACACTACACCAAGAAGGATGTAGTCTAACTATGCTCTGAGGTCGCCTCCCAGTGGTTCCCGCTTCCTTAGTCAGAATTTCCCTTCCCGCTTCCTTAGTCAGAATTTCCCCACTTTCGATCACAACGAAGCAACGCCGGATTTTCGTTGGTTTATTTGTTAAGGTTGACTCTCCGATAGAGAGCACTCTTGATCAGATTTAGAACGAAATTCAAGAGATTTTTTAATAAATTTTAAGATTGACTCTCCGACAGAGAGCACTCTTGATCCGCTTTAAGAGCGTGATTCAAAAGATTTTATGAACACTACCTTGTTGAAGAAATAAAATGCTGAAATGAAAAGAGACAAGTTTTCTAATTATCTACCCAAGAGTCTCTTTCAGGTCCGAATACCATACTCGGGAGAGCAAGGGGATTAGTAGTTCTTTTTAGTATGAAAAAATTTGAATCTAAACAGGAAGCATAAATCAACTTTTTTTTTAGAAAAAGAAACTATCCAAGCATGCTACTTTAGTTTGAATGCAGGTAAAAAGCAAAGTAAAAGATATAGGCTTCCCCCAAATGGGTAAAAAAGGGTGCGGGAGCCGTAATCCCACTTGCTTTTTATTAATGATTTTTTTTACATTAAATTAACCCTCCGATAGAGAGCGCTCTTGATCCACTTATGCAGCGTGATTCAAGAGACATTTAGGCCTAAGAAGGAAAAGGGATAGCAAAGGGATGAAGAAGAGGGAAATTTTTGTATTAATGCCTTAAGTTTTAGCTTTCCTTCCTTCGCTTTTTTCCTATAAAACAACAAGAAATCAGCGAACAAAAAAGTTTGTTAAAATGTTAGTATTTGTTAGTTAAAAGTACATGAAGATTACAATACAATATTTCATAATGATAGGAAACTAATACTTCAAATATTGACGATTTGGAACTAGATCTAAAGCTTTGAAATATGGCTTTTAAAAGCACTTCTTAGATCTACTATTTTTGCATGACAAATCATATTTAAAATTGAAATTTTAGAGATCTAACTTGCTTGTTAAATAAAACAAGGAAAAATGGAGAGAAAGAGTTTTAAAATTTGGAAGATGGAAGAAGGGTGACTGTCGAATCTCGAATCTTTTGAGAATGAAGAGGATCCTGTAGGACAAAAGAATATTAGTCTTAAAATGGTTGCGAAGAGGAAGAAAATGCAGCTGAGCTTAACAACCTCGTTCGCTTTTGGTGATCTGCAACACAACACAACTACAAACAACCCATGATCAAACCTAGTATATTATGATAAAAGAAATTTTGAAGAGCCTGGGTATAACTGACCACATTCGGCTACTCCTTGACTTCAAATACACAATATAAATAAACAAATTGAGACTACAAATGCTTATTCAATGGATTAACAATATTCTTCTAAGCTAGAATAGATCAATGAATTAAGAATTGCATAAGTAAAGCATAGACAAATATCACCTCGATATGGAACAAGCTTTCTCAATCATGACATTTGCACCATATGGTCACCTCCATATGGAACAAGCTTTCTCAATCATGACATTTGCACCATATGGACCTCCAAAGTCTCAATTTATTCAATAAAAATATTTGCACAAAAGGCAAGAAGCATTATACACAATACAGCAGAGGTTCCTTGTATCCCATGTAGAATGAGGAGCAAGCCTCGCTTTATGTAGCAATTACAAGCAGAGGGGATGCGCATGAGATGAAGGGCGAGAGCTTGGAGGGGTGAGAATCTCACAAATCAAGGAATGATTTTAGCGTTGACATAAGCTTGGAGCTTTGGGTTGGTGTGATGGGATGAGGTGGTTGCCACCTCATGAGAGGGGCACCCCTCTCTCTTTGGAACCTTTGCCCAACACATTTACGAGCTTAAATGGTGGAGAGTCCACCCATCACGTGAGGGAAAGCGCACTTCAACCTTGAAATATTCCATTCGCTATCCTAACTTCAATTTGGCATGTGCTTTAATCCTTAAACATGGTCGCCCTCCATAATAATTTAATATGCCACCTTTCCATACCATTTTTTATTCATTTTTTGGATTTTTTATTTTTGCTTTTTGTGCATTTAGTAGAACACTTAACATTTAAGTGTTGTTTTGTAGCATCTCTAGGAAAAATTGCCACAAATGACAATTTAGTCGCCCAAAACCCAGGAAAAGTGGATCCTAGGTTAAAGAGGACGCTCTGAGTGTGAAAACGAGCATCCCCACGCCAAATTCCGCCTCCAGACCAAGCTTTTATTACACTTTGAATTTTTCCAATTAAACTATTAAAAAATGGTCTAATTTTACAGAAAAAAATTATTTTTACTGGAATGAGGAAGCCATTGACATAAACTGCACTGATCAACCTGATTGCCCACGTATGACACCCGCCTTGCGGGAGTTAGATATCCATTGGTATTCTGATGTTATATATTTCCTCTTACATATGACTTGCCCTGATCACCTTAAAGGACACAAACGAAGGGCACTAAGACTAAAAGCTGCCAGGTATTGTCTTACTCAAGAAGGCTTGGGTTGGAGAAGCCCTGATGGGGTTATCCTTAGATGTGTCCATGAACAAGATTCTACAAAGATCTTGATTGACCTTCACTCAGGATTTTGTGGAGGACACTATGCAGCGAATACAACTGCTCACAAAATCCTTAGGGCTGGATATTATTGGCCAACCATATTTTCCGATGTATACAAGCATGTCAAGTTTTGCCAGGAATGTCAACTATTCACAGGAAAGCCTAAACTTGCCGCCTTACCCCTCAACCCGGTTGTTGTCATTGCCCCCTTCCAACAATGGGGTCTTGACTTTATTGGTAAATTTAAAGATAACTCTAGCAATGGATTTTGCTGGATTCTGACAGCAACTGATTATTTCACCAAATGGGTAGAGGCCATTCCCACCAAGACGGCTACTGAGAAGGTTGTTATGGATTTTATTGAAGACAAAATCATCACTCGATTTGGTACCCCTTTGAAGATCACTACTGACAATGCCAAAGCTTTCAGTTCAACAGAAATGACTGATTTCTGTTTCAAGTACGACATTGTCCTATCTCACTCTTCCGACTATTATCCACAAGGTAATGGCCTTGCTGAATCTTCAAACAAGAACCTAATGACTATCCTTAAGAAAACTGTTGGTGACAACAAAAGATCCTGGGATAGCAAGATCAAATATGCCCTTTGGGCGGACAGAATTACAAAGAAAAACTCCACTGGAAAGTCCCCCTTTGAACTTGTTTATGGCATTACAGCAACATTACCTCTTAGCATGCAGATCCCAATCTTCAGAATGCTAACTGATTATGACTCTGAGAAGTTAGAGTTGGAAGATAGGGCTAACCAAATCATCGAGCTTGATGAAAACAGAAGAAATTCCTTGGACAAAATGTTGAGACAAAAAGAGAGTATGAAAGCCACATTTGATAAGTCAGCCAAGCCAAGAGCCTTTCAAGAAGGGGACACTGTTCTATTATGGGACAAAAGAAGGGAGAAACCTGGGAAGCATGGGAAGCATGGGAAATTTGACAGCCTTTGGAAAGGCCCCTTTATTATACGCTGCATAGTTGGAGATAATTCTTTCGGCCTCAACACTATGGAAGGAGAAATACTGCCTCTTCCTATAAATGGGCAACATTTGAAGCCTCGGAACAACATACAAGATGACCAAGGGGTCATCTCAGGACTTCCCTAAACTCTTATCTTTGTACTTTATGTATCATTATTTCTGTATCATAGTGTAATTTTTGTACTATAGTTCATATACATGCTTAAAAAGAAAAGATTTCCATTTTTGTATTGTGAATTTGAAAAGAAAAAGCAAAAATAGTTTCATAGTTGATATTTCATTTTGGCATTATTTATCATGTACATGGGAACTAAGACACTTTTCTTTCTGTGCAGGAAATTGATATTCTGGGATTCTCGAACACCTTCTTTGACTCATAGATCAAGCAAGTGTCCGTCCCGCAGTTGGAGCCAGATGTTATCAACTGATTTGTACAAATAGTTGAAACCTTATTGAGCCGCCAGTGTTGGAACACATCAGTGTTCACTTCCAGAGTATCTGGGTTTCATTGTATTTGGGTCTAGCCAGTTTTGGCTAGCCAGTTTTGTTTTTGAGTCGACATGACCATGGCCCCATGGGGGTTTGTATCAAAGTGTGCTAGTAGGGTCTGAATGGCTCGGTTCCCCACGACTGGATTAAACAACTAAGGTATTCCAGGAGGTTTTTTCACCGTCAGATTATACTTTGCTTCAGGCGAAATATAATCTCTTGGTTTTTCTCCCGCTTCCTCCAAAGCTGGAATGCCCGATTTTGGAAATTTGGCCATGGGGGGTTATTAGGGTCCAACTATAATGTATAAACCTACTAGACACTATTAGAATAGGTTTTGGTCATGTCCTAGGTGTCTCTAGGACCCCTAGAAAAAATTTCGAAAAAATTTTACCGGACGCGTCGAAATTGGGGTTTTTAATTTTTTAATTATTTTTAAATTTTAAATTAAATTTCTCTATAGTTTAAATAGAGAAATTTGAATCTGTAATTATGTCAGTCATCCGGGGTCCGATTTTAGTGTTTGATGGCTCGTTTCATAAGCCAAAAATCACACATGACCCATGGAGCAGCTAAACCCAACTTTCGGATGTCAATTCAGCCTCATAATTAATATTTTCTCTGAAAAGTCATTTACAGAGAAATTATTAATTAAAATAATAAAATTGATTATTTTGGAGATAATCCAAATCTCTCCAAAATTAATCAATTTGATTAAAATAAAAGGCTAAATGACATGGCAATGAGCATTTAGGAAGATTCCAATCAACTCCAAGCCCATCCAGTCATCCATCCAGTCACCAAATCATTATCCTTTCAAGGCAATTCGCCCTCCTTCATGAGAAATTTGATTTATTGATGTGTCAGTTCATGATTGGGTTGGTGGCTTGCATTTAAAGCTTGAGGTAGGCGCCCTATGACTCACCTTATCCACCATAGCTTGGCTCCTTGTATGATTCGAGCTACACCTACTAGCTACCACGTGTTCTCCCCACAGCTAATTCGCATCCCTTTAAACCCTCACGTCTATCTTCATGGAACTCGAGTTTAGGCTTCATTGTAATGTGGTGATTGGTTCCAAGCTCCACCCATGCGAGTTAATACCTACCAAATGCCACATACCATTCCCATATTAACTCGCCCCTCCACTTGTCTCCACACTACCCACTCGCATATCTACTAGATGCTCACGTCAATCTCTTGTGCAATCACGTAGAGCTTAGTTAGGGCGTGTTTATTGGTCACATCTCATTGATTGACTTGGCTCCCATCTAAGTTTCGAGTTAGTGCCTACCCTTTTCCACTTGCCATCCACCAAGCAACTCGTGCATCTCCACATGGATCACGCCCTTCTTGTTGTAGCTTGCCCATTCGCTGGTTGATGTTTCCTATGCCTCCTACCACTCGAATTTGCCACCTATTCGCCCATGCCTACCACAAACTCGACTCTATCCCTCCAAGCTTAAGATTTGATTGAAATTCGACCTATGCTCATGGCTAATTCGACCTAGGGTTAGCTTTTAAGTTTTTCTATAAAGAGAGGCCCATTAGGGGTTATTATCTCATGGAGAATTTGAGGCAAACTTACTCTGCCAAAATTGTATATGTGTTATAGCTTTTGCTAATTGAAATAAAGTGGCTTTGGAGGTCCATATGGTGTGTTGATCTTGTTCATGGAAAGTGCCTCAATACAATCAAGGTGATATTGTTTTATGGTTTTTTGCTTACATGTTCCATGTTTTGATCAAAGTATTTAAAGCTTAGAAGACTTTTCCAAGTCCATAGGGTGGGCATTTGGGTTCAATTTGTCCATTGATGTTGGGTTGTTTGTGATTGGGAAGTAGTGGATTGTAGTCGGAAATACTAACACTATTTTTGTCCCTTTCAACTTGGCATACTATATTTGATCAATCTTGTTTGTAAGTGATACATTTTGCAGATCTATAAAGTTATGAAGAGGAGTTGGAACTAGGTTGTCTCCTCCATCTCTTCAAAGAACAAATATTTCCATTAACATTCATACATTGCAGGATCTCCCAAAGTCGACCTCACAACACCAAGATGGTGGCATAAAGGGGTTTGATTTCAAAGATCCATCTCTTATATTCAAAATATTGTTTATTGGTTACTGTTATCACATATATAGTAGCCGGACTACCATACATTATTTTTCTCATTCCAGTACATTATTGAGCCAGTTCCCTTGCATTTGAGATGCCGAGATGAGCATCTATATTGGATCACTATCAGATTGTGGACAGCAGTTGCATTCCCCATGCCATGACCGAGTTTCAGGACACTCAGAGAGATGACCGATGTAGCCATTATATCATTGGTACAGAGCAGACAGTAGTGCCCAGAGTTACAGCAGCAGTTCCAGAGGACAGATGATGGTACAGGTTGATGTGCATTCAGGTATATGACTCAGCAGGTATATTACGGTGTTATGGTTAGATTGCTTTTATACTTATTCTTATAGCATGTCTTAGCACTTAGTGTCATGATCTGGCGATCATATAGATACATGGACCTGGTTGACCTATTATTTATATTATATTGTCCCTACTCAGACTTAGAAGTTCACTATTCATACTCATTGGTTTTACCCTCCCTAGGGAGAATAGAGGTGATCATTACACCATACTTTGGCTTGCTAGTGTTGGCTCCATCATTTCATTGTCTTCATCCATCCATGGCCTACCTTTTAGATTATCACCTTGATTTACTACTTGACTAGTGACATGGAGGACCTTTCCCCACTGTAGCCTCTATATTGGATGAGCTTCCCTGTTTATTGTGTCTCGGCTCTGAGTTGGTGACAAAACTTACCTATGGTGAGTTGGAGTTCCTTGTGAATTCCCCATACTCACTAAAGTTGTGTTGGCTAAACCTGAAACTTTTAGTGCTGCCATCAATACAAAATCTGGAAAATGAAATGTTATATCTTGTATGAAAAGCCCATTCATGCAATGTGTTTCTAAACACACATGAATGAGAGGCATGCCAAATGAACATGGCAATGAAAATAAAATGTTGTATCTTTTGAAAAATAAATACCTAGGTAAACAAGCTGTCCATGACACACCTAGAAGTGCTCAGGTAAACAAGTGCCTTAAAAACACACCTGCAGCAGAAAGCCTAAAGAAAAAATGTAAATCTATGCAATGTGTTTGTAAACACACATAGATCAAGGCTATGGAAACTTCAGGCCCAAAAAGCAATGGAACTTAAATGCTATATCTAAACAATTGCTGGCCTTATTTGTATTATGGATTGTGCGCATCTGTGAAGGTGAATAAACCCTCTTTAAACAATTCATCCATTTGTGAGACACCGCCATTCCCCGTGTTATTGCTCATTCAGTATATACTATGGTGTATTCCCTTTCCCTTGCCAAAGTGTCACAAAGTCAAGGCAGTTAAGTCATCCCTTGGCCTAGCCAGTTAATTTAAGCCTTCACCCTTCACTAGCAAATTGATCACAACTATGAAGTGAGTATGATCCTGAAAGTCTAGTCTGAATAATAATAATAATTAACGACACTATATATTTGGATTTAGATCGCCAGTCATGATTACTCTGGGTTATAATTGCTATTTGAATAAATTGTAAAGCATGTATTAACCTTGATACTTTTCAGCAGCATTGGATGATGGACTGAGTTATATTTGGTCATGGTTGGACCTAGTTTGACCATGGAGGACCATGGGACATGAGATGTTAGACCTTATGAGGATATGGATAGATGATATATGGTCTATGTACACATACATGATGATTCTATGCAGCAGCTACAGGGTTATGATGATGATTCTGGGTTTACAGCAGTGTTTGTATATGTACAGCGCATTATTATTGGCCTTGTTCCGGTATATTGGATATTTATTTTGATCATGCAGAGACTCATATGGTGTATGAGTACACATCTTGGATAGATTTGGACCTTCTGAGTCCAATGGGACAGTTTGTTTTCAGTTCCGGGCACTTACAGTGATGATTGAGCCTCAGTAGGCTGTCCTAGTGCAGTTTTGGTCTGTTGGAGGCCCTGTCAGAGCAGAGATGACTTTTATCCGGTTGACCTAGGGCGCTGATGATGGAGGGGGTGGTCCAGCCACTTGTTTTTACCATATTACCCCCCCTCCCGGACACATTGGTGCCCTCACCTTGACAGCGCTAGCCCTCCAGGAGGCTGTTTGGGGCAGTTTCACGCTTCCCGAGGCATTTCAGGATTGGTAGAAATGGCTATTGAGGAAATCGATTTGGGCTACTGAGGCAAAGTTATGGCATGGGATGATCAGTGATGATAGATCGGGACCTTCCACACCTCCTCCAGCAGTTTCAGCTTCATCGGGGCCCGCATCCATCATTTATGGCACTTTCTGTGGATTTTTGAGGTCTTTTGAGGACCACGACTTCACTATGGAGGCACGATTTGGTACATTCATGATTATTTATTGGTTATTGTGCTATGGGGATTGACCAAGGAGGGATAAAATTACCCCTTGGACCCACCATAAGCCTCTTATGATATTTCATCATCATGATTTGGTGGGATTCCCCTCTTCTAGGGCGACTTTGTCCACTTATGTTATATTTTATGTGTGATCCATGTATTATATTGTTGAGCTCATCTCAACCATTGATTAGACTTTTGTATCTTATAATCTTAGCCACTTATTCAAAAAGTGGTTAGGGTTTTGGTGCCTCTCCTTCCTATTTAAAGGAGAGAGCCTCTCATTGTAAAGGGTCTTTGGCTCTTGGATTATTGGTATAGAAAAATATTCTTGTGGAAATTCTTGTGGTCTCCTTTGCATCTGGTGTTCTTAGATGGTGATTGGAAAGTCTATTGCAACCTAGCATTTGGAAATTGTGGCAAGATCTATCTTTTGGAAATCATTGTTTGTCTACAGGAGGGCAACTTCAACAAGGGCGATTTTGCAAGGCTTCTTCAAATCGACTTTTTTTGGCATTCGCTTGTATCAGGGGGTTATCATTAGTATCATTGTGATCTATGCTATCTTTCTGTTACTTCTTTTGTGGCATTAGTCTTATCTCTTGATGCATCAAATCTGATATTGTTGACGTTTGTTGTGCAGGAGAGAGGGCGCATTGGCTTCTTGGACCAAATCGACTTGCATAGAAACTACCTCAAAGCTTCTCAAATTGATCGGGATTGCATAGATCATCATCATCAAGGCATCTACAAGGTTACCCAGGTAAGATCCACAGGTTTGTTTCTCTTTCCTCTATCCAATCCATTGACATAACTCATAAATTGTTAAAACCCTAAATATCTTAAAACCCCCATTTTACATTTTCTCAGATCTACTTAGATCTATTGGGTTGTTGGGCATAATACTGAAAACCCACCTCTATAGCATCCAAGGCATCCCGGATCTATAGTTTGGTGAGGATTGGCCTCCATTTGATCCCCTTCCCAGGCCAACTTAGCCTCTCCCAAGCAAGGCGCACTTCTCTAGTTGGGCAAGTTGACCTAGATCTAGGTGGTGGGTGTTTGAGATTCCACTTGATTTGACATCTACACATCAAATAACATACACCCAGGTTGTCCCTTTCTTGAAATTCACCTTGTGGGCCCCATTCCACATTTTAAGGGATTTAATCCCCATTTTGGACCACTTGGAACACTTTAACTCAGATCTACTAAGATCTAACCGGTGGATTGCCACGAAATTATAGATCCATACTCCTACCTGACTGATCTAATAGGATCCAAAGTTTGGATGCCATCCGACATGATTTGACCCACCTAAACCCCAATTGAAGCCTCCTTGGGTAAAGTCGCACCACCTTGGAGAAGTGAGTTCACTCACTTCTAGGAACTGGGTACTTGAGATTATTGCAGATCTGAAACCGGAATAATTCAAAACCTAGGTCTAGACTATCACTTTGTCAAATCTTGCCTTGGGGACAGCATTCCTTGTTTTAAGGGATTGTGGTCCACTTGGGTCAAACCTAGATCTAGACATATTCAACTATCAAGACCTATACTGCCCACTTATCTCATGTTGTAGGAGTCCTAAACCATAAGTCAACCCTACTTTGACTCCACTTCCCAATTCCCAAGGCACTGGTTTCTCTACAAGGAAATTCAACTTTCCTAGATTGTTGGATTGACTTGTGGTTTGATCTATGCAAGGTAGACTATACCTTTGAAGATATCATGAACCATGGTCAAACTTGTCTCATGTACTAGTTAGCCCCAATACAAATCTTAACCATTCTGCATTGGACACGGTTCCCAAGGCAATGGATCTTTTGACATTGACCTAGTACACTCAACCTAGATCTCACTTTAAGCATTATAAGTCACTCTCACATCAACTATGAACCAAAGCTATACCTATTGAACCCATCACTTGGCTTGTGACTTCATCTTTAGGTCTAGGATAAACCATACACCTAACTTCACTTAGAGATATCCTGATTTGGTGTCTTGGTTTTAATCTCTCCTGTCGGGAGTAGATCGGGTCTCCCCCTTTGTTGTCTGGGCTAGATAACATAAAGCGAAGGTTGCCTCGACTGGCGTGACAACCATATATTGGAGGTCGAGGTGATCGTGGTTGCACCTTTTGAGTTGCCCTTCCCTATTGCCATCCATGACTGGATCCATCCATAGGGGTAACTACAGTTTAGGTGATAACAGTTACTTTGGGCTTTCACTTCTTCAAGCCCTCTCATTTGCTCTTTGAAGTTTTTACATTTGCATGCTAGGCCACTTCTAGCCCCTCTAGCCTTGATCCAAGATTGCCTTGTCTTCAAGCCATAGATTAGAAATCCATAAGGTTGAAGTTCCTTCAACCTTGGGGAATAACTTGGGATTTGCTCCCTTGTGCTCTCTTCAACACTCGTTGTTGGCGTATCACCGGTTAACCGGAGGATTTCCAAGGCGGTGTTTCTATCATCCCAAGTGTTCCACTTGTAGCCCTTTCCCCTAGTCTTGCTATTTCATCTTTAGTTGCCCTAGATCTACTCCTCCCAACTCGTTTTTTGCCTTCTCCTTGTTCATTCGCCCTTCTCCCTAGGATTTCTTTTCCTCCCTCTTGCATTCGTTTCCCTCCCTTAAACTTTTCCTCTTTGCCCTCATTTTCTAGATCCATCCTCTACCCCTTCTCGTCCATCTTCCCAAGTGCCCTAAAACACATCATAAAGCAACAACAAAAAACAAGCAAGTGTTAGGAGTTATTGAGTAGTTAATATTCATTTTCATACTTAGTTAATTGCTAGTTAGTATTTAAGTTTGTTTCGAGCTTAGTGATATTCATTTTTATAACACTTGTGTTGGCTGCCATATGAACTGTTAGAGGACTGTTTTGTTTGACTTGTGTTGGCTGCCATATGAATTATTAGAGGACTGTTATAACACTTATGTTGGCTGCCCCTTCAAGCATCGAATCCTTGCACTTCAAAAACAAGTTAGAGTTAGTGTTAGTTTCTCTCTTATAGATTGCATTTAGTTTCTTGAAATATTTAAAATCTCATAAAAAATTTCAAAGTTTTAGTTTAGATCTCTTATTTGTATTCCATAATAGTTAGATCTCATACCAAAAGTTTAGATCTTGCATATTGAAAGGTTGATTAAGCATATAGGGTAGTGAAATATTGCATGTGATTGAGCATATAGGGTAATAAAATATTGCATGTAGCTTGCACTTACTTAAGTTTTCTTTCCTCATTCGAAATATAGAAATTTTGCTCCAAAAATATTTTAAAATTTTATAGTTTAGATCTCATTTTTAGTGAGTTTTAGGCAACTTTTGTTCGCTTGTCCATTTTCCCATATAAACTTTTTCAAACAAAAAATCTCATTTTCTCATGTTTTAGGCTTTAAATTTTTATATTAGACTTAGTAGTTTTTCATATCCTATTTGATTTGATTAACAGAATAACGGGTGCCTTGTTGAGATGTTATGATCTTGTGTAGGTCATTTGAGAGAAAGACATTTGATAAACCTTGAAGTAGGGAGATCTAAGCAATACTACAAGAACGCCATAAGGAGTGATCAAAATCACAAAGTCTTGTTATCCTTTGTAATAAGCTTATAAGAGCTAGCCTTGTATTTCCATCTTTACTTCTTTCTCAAAGACCTTGCAAGGTTTTAAACCCAAGGCATCTGTAACAGTTTAATAAAAAGTTTCAAGTGGAGGGGGCCTCCACTTTTGGGTCTTCTTCCCCATTTGGGGAAGAGTGTTGGGTCTTGTGGATTGGTTTAACTTAGTTTATGTTTCCATGCTCTTAGATTAGTTTCTATTCCACTAAGTCATTTGGTTATTTATCTTCCATATTCACTTACCCCCATGCTCTCCCGAGTAGGGTCTTGAACCTGAAAGAGATTCTTGGGTAGTTAGTTTTATTTCGCAATTTTATCTTGCTTCTCTTCCAAAGCCCTCAGCCGGAAGTTGTATCCTTGAGATTTCGTCTCAAAGGCAGGACCACATAATTTGTGGTTACTCTTCCTTCCCCGTCGGTTTCCTTGGCAGAGCTTTCAGCTAGCTGGAAGTTCTCAAGTGCAGGCGGTTCTAGTGGTTGATCCTGTTTCGGGGATCAATCCTACCCAGTAGATTAAAGTTGTGTGGTAGAACACTAGATTTGTTTATCTTGCAAGCATTGTGCTAGTAGTAATTTATATCTTGTGATCAATACTATTGCTTAAAATCTGTTTCAATCTAAGATATACTACTGCTACTTTCTTTCTACTTCATAAAATAAACCAAAGTCTCTTGAACTTGGCCAAATCCAAGTCAAGAGCACCCTCTATCGGAGGGCATATTAGCTTCTTGCATTTCCCTGCATTAGGCATTGTTAATCTAGGAAGTCTCTTGAACTGTGGTCATAAGACCAAGTCAAGAGCGCTCTCTGTCGGAGAGTTGAACAAGGCTTTCTAATAATAAAAAATTTCCACTCACACACCCTTTAATTAATTTATCTTGGTTTCTGTCCTACACCCGTATGCTCTGCCAACCTGAAAAGGTTGGGCTAGTACTCAGAAAGGTGGAAGACTTGTTAATTTACAAGTGAAAATCTAATTAAAACTTTCACCCCCATAACCAACCAATCCGGAGTTGATCGATAAGATAATTTCAGTGGGTAATCTCTTAGTGAAGGCGTCGGTGTTCCATGTTCAGCCTCTAGTTTGCTGGCTTGCATTGCGCGGCCTGGCTAGAGCACTGGGTGGCCCGACATGTCCTTGAACGGAGGCACTTGATATTGTCTTTTCCGGACATTCTTTGAATACCCTTGGTTTTAGCCCTAATAATCAAGACAATTAAAACTTTGAATTTACCAAGATAAGCTGCATAACGTTCTCACAAACTTTCAATTCAAGCACTTGTATCAAGTTTTCACAATTCACATTTAATTCTTGACTCCATAAGGCACTGGTCCTTTATTTCATATTTTGCTTGTTTAAATATCTACATTGGAGTTATCTGTTATATTTCGTGAAAAGTGATTGACTTATTGCCCAAGTGTATCTTTCATCTTGTGTTTGCAACGTGGATTGCGTTATCTTGTCTTACTTTTAATCTTTATAATTGTCTCTCATTTAAAAAACTCCTAAAAAACACCCATCCGCATCACTACATCAAAAAACACTAAAATACACAAAGAGCCTTAGACAACTCTTTTTTAGGGACTACCCCCCTTGGCTTCGTTAGGAGTTTGCCTAAACGGAGGAGCTGGGATTCAGGTGACAGTACCTGGCTCATTGCTTGCCCCTAAGGCCACACCTCTCCCCACTTGTAGTGAAGAGACAGCTTTCGAAAGATTTCCGCTGCTGGTGTGCATATTGGCGGACAACAGGGTCGATAACTCAGATTTTGACAAGGACTTTGGAAGAATTTTAATTAATCAAGAAGAAGAGTTTGAAGAAAGTCCCAGTCCTAGTTGTCCCATTTATGCCACTGAACAACTTGAAAGTAGTGGCCAAGCGCCTATTAGAATTTATCAGAGAAGGAAGGATGGCAAAAATCCTACCCCTTTCATTGAAAGGAAGAATAGTGACTTGCCTAGCCCAGTGAGTGAGCCAAATCCTCTCCCAGAGTATGACTTAGACATCAACATTGAGAAGGAGTTGGACAAAGTTATGCACAACATTCCATTCACTGAACTTATGAAAATCCCATCCATTAAAGAGCAGGTGGTAGAATTTTTCAAGAGTATCCCTGAGACTACCACTAGTAGTGGTGAGGATCAATCTCTTCCAGACTCGGCACCCAGTGCTACGGTTGAAGAAGAGGAGGACCATCCCATCAACATCCAGACTACTTTGTATGAAAGGAAGAATGGTGGTCACCAATCGTTTTATCTTACACTTCACATACGTGACACCCTTCTTCACAACTGTATGCTAGATTCTGGAGCTTCCATGAATGTCATGCCATTACAAGTTCTGGAAGCCATGGGATTAAAAATAACTAGGCCTTACGGGAACATGTGTGGAATTGACTCAAGGCCAGTGCAAATCTTTGGTTAATTAAGAATTTAAGAGCTGACTTGTTTTCATGCCATGATATATCCATGCTAATGGACATAGTAGTTATCGATTTACCCCCAGTCTACGGAATGCTTTTGTGTAGAAAGTGGTCTACTGGACTAGCGGGACATCTTCAAATGGATTTATCATACGCTATTATTCCCAACTCTGATGGGTCTTTAGTTAGGATATATCGGGAGCCATTTTACGATGGTCATCTTGAAAGTTATGAGGATGGTGTAAGGAACACGTATCGTGAGGGAGAGTTATTGCCTGAAGGTATTTGTATGGTCATGGGTAGCCATAATGAGGATCATAGTACAGGAAGAGAAGAGATTTGGAGATCTTTTGGAGACGATAGTTCTTCTGAGGAAGAAAGGGAAAGAGCTAATCTTGCTAGAAAGATAAATATTGAATTGCATCGGGGAGAGGTGTCGAAAGAAATTCATGCTTTAAACCAGCTTAGTGATGTGGAGCCACAGATTGATCAACCTAACCCCATTACTGAAATAAACTACTCTGAGACAGATTTAGATTAAATAAGGATGGGTGAGTATATACCTAGGACAATTAGTGAATGGCTTGCGTTAGTTGTTTATAAAATGGAAAGAGAAAGGCAAGGGCTTGACCCCATTATTCCTTGGACAAACCACATTGAGGGAACATATCCTTCCCATGTTTTGGAAAGTGATGAAGAACCAAATGAATATCATTTTTCTGATGTTCCCGATCATTTATCTCGTATGTCCCTGGAAGATGGTGTGTTAAGGCAGGTGAATGACAACTCTATGAGTTAGCAAGAACATGCCTTGATACATTATGCTCCTAAAGGGAAGTTCTCATTGAACAACCTTGTTGTGTTTCAGGAGAATCCCCATGCCAATATAGCAACCAATGAAGATGAGTTGTCTTTGCGATATCCGTTACTTAGGGATATCCCTTTTCCCCGTGAGTTACCTAATGATGAAGAGAGTATGCACTCTATTGATACATCTCACATTCCTACTCCTTCACCAACATCTTTAAACACGATAGCTCAGAATGCTTTTAACGCGGTGTCGACTCATCGTCATTTCCCACTAATCATCTAGCAATTTTAGAGAATATGGTTGTTCCCCTCCCATCTGGAGAAGGTAGTAGTAGAAGTATTGAAGATCAAAACATACCACCTTCAGTGTATGATGAGGATGAGGAGGTTGTCGTAAGGGACTTTTGGACTATGTGAAAAACTCACAAGTATATCATTCAACCACAGAGTGAAGAGCCAAGAGAAGAACATCAAAGCAGAAGAGTGATTCAGGAAGTCCTTACTAGTAGGATAGCCATTCCTTTAGAAGGAAGACCTCCCAAATTCAATGCAGTTCCTCCTGACAGGAACTCGAGGATAGTCACACCTCAACCCCGATGCAACACTGATGTCCATCCCATTTCGTTTCGTAATGTTGAAGCCATCCCTGAGTCTGTAAATCGTCGTAGGTTTGCAAGCGGTGATAGTGGGGCCACCAAGCATATGACTGGATTCATAAGGGCTCTTGTAGGTTACAAGGCCAAGAAGTTTAATGTGAAAGTGGAGATGGGAGATGGAAGTACCTATGCAATAAAAGGAGTTCATTCAATTGCCTTAAAGCTTGATTCAGGTACTCTAATTCATGTTGAGGAAATTTTGTATGTTCCTGGTTTAAAGAAGCATATTCTTTTAGAGGCAATTTTAGAAGACAAGGGGTTCTTTGTAGCCTTCTCAGAAGGAAAGGCACTAGTATGGACTAAGGGTGGAAATATGAGCTCAGCAATTGAGATTGGTGTCCATGAGGGTGACCTTTTATAAGGTCTCAGGACATGTTAAAGCTCTAATAAATAACCCCTATCAAGTTTCAGAGATCAAGAGGGAGCCAACTGTGCTCCTCAATCCCCGGCAGAATGGGATTGCAGAAAAGAAAAGTGGAGATGTGTCTTCCAGTGACTCAGATATGGAAGCCTATGAGGCATCCTGTCTAGAGAAGCAAAGGGAGAAGGCCAAGAAGCCTTCAGTTGATCTCATTGAGGAGCCTATTGAGAGGCTCCAAGGGTGCTCCAGTGAGAGCCATGTCACTGATTCAGGACCATCCACTAATGTGGAGGTAGCCAAACATCATGTTTGGAAAGATGCTATGACAGAGGATATCCAATTCATAATGGATAATGATATGTGGAAAGTGATTCTCAGACAACAAGGGAAGTAAGTTGTAACTTCCAAGTGGATCTATAAGATCAAGGTACTTGCTGACATTCAGAGCTCTTTGAAGCTCTCAGAAAATCCTGTATTCTATGACAAGTCGAGACATATCGAGAGAAAGTTTCACCATGACAAGGACATGGTGCAGTTGTCAGCAAAACAATTTACTAATGTGTTGACTAAGCCTCTGTCTTAGACAAGCGTAGTGTTGCTGAGAATGCCTCTCTTGCTGAGAGGGAGTGTTAAAGTTAGTGCAGTTGCAAGAGCCATTCTCAGAGAGGATGGTGCCCTAGTCAGTTAACTAGGGTTCCTAGCCAACTTAACCAGGCAGAGTAAAGAGTAAGTCCTTAGAAGGTACCCTAGGGCCCCCAGCTGTCTCCTGGAGTTCTTGGTTGGGGACCAAGCAGGTTGATGCCATGGAAAAGTCCCTAGCATGTGGCTAGGGCCCGTATTTGTCTCTAGGGTATTCTGGTCTGGGACCAGACAGTTTCTTTGTCACAAGGACCAAGCAGGTCTTGCAGGTTGAAACAGAGACCTCCTGGTCCGGGACTAGGCAGATTCTTGGTCACGAGGACCAAGTAGTTTCTACAGCAACATACCTGGTCAGTTAACCAAGTGGATCATGGTCAGTGGACCAAGATGATGATGTGTGATGTCCTTGTCTCCTATGTCTTCAAGATGGTGGAGCTAGATGGTCTTCTCAAGGGACTGGCCACTCCTTGATGGAGCCACTAGCAATTGACCTAAGGAGCAGTCTGGAGGACCATGGGATCACATCATCTAGTGTGGACCTTCCTTATACAGTGATGGTGAACTTTCAGGTAGTGTACAGAACACTTGTACATTTGAGAGAGAGATGATTGGTTGTACCCCACCCACCTTGGCTGCTCATCCTTGCTCTTTACACCTTGTTGTGGTACCTGTTATCACATATATAGTAGCCGGGCTACCATACATTATTTTTCCGATGCCAGTACACTATTCAGCCAGTTCCCTTACATTTGAGATGCTGAGATGAGCATCTATATTGGATCACTATCAGATCGTGGACAGCAGTATATATTCCCCATGCCATGACTGAGTCTCAGGACACTCAGGGAGATGACCGATGTAGCCATTATACCATGGGTACAGAGCAATCAGTAGTGCCTAGAATTACAGCAGCAGTTTCAGCGGACAGATGATGGTACAGGTTGATGAGCATTCAGGTATATGACTCAGCAGGTATATCATTGTGTTATGGTTATATTGCTTTTATACTTATTCTTATAGCATGTCTTAGCACTTAGTGTCATGATCTGGCAATCATATAGATATGTGGACCTGGTTGATCTTATTATATATATTATATTGTCCCTTCTCAGACTTAGAAGTTCACTATTCATACTCATTGGTTTTACCGTCCTTAGGGAGAATAGAGGTGATCATTCCACCATACCTTGGCTTGCTAGTGTTGGCTCCATTATTCATTGTCTTCATCCATCCATTGCTTACCTTCTAGTTTATCACCCTGACTTACTACTTGACTAGTGGCATGGAGGACTTTTCCCCACTGTAGCCTTTGTATTGGATGAGCTTCCCTGTTTATTGTGTCTCGGCTCTGAGTTGGTGACAAAACTTACCTATGGTGAGTTGGAGTTCCTTGGAATTCCCCCTAGTCACTAAAGTTGTGTTGGCTAAACCTGAAACTTTTAGTGCTGCCATGAATACAAAATCTGGAAAATGAAATGCTATATCTTGTATGAAAAGCCCATTTATGCAATGTGTTTCTAAACACACATGAATGAAAGGCATGCCAAATGAAAATGGCAATGAAAATAAAATGTTATATCTTTTGGAAATGTAAATACCTAGGTAAACAAGCTGTCCATGACACACCTAGAAGTGCTCAGGTAAATAAGTGCCTTAAAAACACACCTGCAGCAGGAAGCCTAAAATAAATGTAAATCTATGCAATGTGTTTATAAACACACATAACCCAAGGCTATGGAAACTTCAGGCCCAAAAAGCAATGGAACTTAAATGCTATATCAAAACAATTGCTGGCCTTATTTGTATTATGGATTGTGCGCATCTGTTAAAGGTGAATAAACCCTCTTTGAACAACTCATCCATTTGTGAGACACCACCATTCCCTATGTTGTTGCTCATTCAGTATATACTATGGTGTGTATGCCCTTTCCCTTTGCCAAAGTGTCACAAAGTTAAGTCAGTCAAGTCATCCCTTAGCCTAGCCAGTTATTTTAGCCTTCACCCTTCACTAGCAAATTGATCACAGCTATGAAGTGAGTATGATCTTGAAAGTCTAGTCTGAGTAATAATAATAATTAATGACATTATATATTTGGATTTAGATCGCCAGTAATGATTACTTTGTGTTATAATTGTTATTTGAATAAGTTGTAGAGCATGCATTAACCTTTGACACTTTGCAGCAGCTTCCAGTGATGGTCTGAGTTATATTTGGTCATGTTGACTTGGCTAGACCAAGGTCAACCATAGGACATGAGATGGTTGGACCTTATGATGATATGGATAGATGATATATGGTCTATGTACATGTACATGATGATTCTATGCAGCAGCTACAGGGTTATGATGATGATTCGTGGTTTACAGCAGTATTTGATCATTTACAGATTATTATTATTTGCCCTGTTCCGGTATATTGGATATATATATTGATCATGCAGAGACTCATATGGTGTATGAGTACACATCTTGGATGGATTTGGACCTTCTAAGTCCAATGAGACAGTTTGTTTTCAGTTCCGGGCACTTACAGTGATGATTGAGCCTCAGTAGGCTATCCTACTGCAGTTTTGGTATGTCGGAGGCCCTGTCAGAGCAGATGTGATTTTTATCCGGTTGACCTAGGGCGTTGTGCTTGGAGGGGGTGGTCCAGCCACTTGTTTTTACCATATTACCCCCCTCCCGGACACACTGGTGCCCTCACCTTGACAGCGCAGGCACTCCAGGAGGCAGTTTTGGGTAGTTTCACGCTTCCCGAGGCATTTTAGGATTGGTAGAAATGGCTATTGAGGAAATCGATTTGGGCTACTGAGGCAATGTTATGGCATGGGATGATCAGTGATGATAGATCGATGTCTCCCACACCTCCTCCAGCAGTTTCAGCTTCATCGGGGCCCGCATCCATCACTTATGGCACTTTCTGATGATTTCTGAGGTCTTTTGAGGCTTACGATTTGACCATGGAGACACGATTTGGTATATTGATGATTATTTTATGATTATTGTGCTATGGGGATTGACCAAGGGTGGCTAAAATTACCCCTTGGACCCACCATAAGCTTCCTATTATATTTTGTCATCATGATTTGGGGGGATTCCCCTCTTCTAGGGCGATTTTGTCCACTCATATTATATTTTATTAGTGATCCATGTATTTTATTGTTGAGCTCATCTCAACCATTGATTAGACATTTGTATCTTTTAATCTTAGCCACTCATTCAAAAAGTGGTTAGGATTTTGATGCCTCTCCTTCCTATTTAAAGGAGAGAGCTTCTCATTTGTAAGGGGTCTTTGGCTCTTGGATTATTGGTATAGAAAAACTTTCTTGTGGAAATTCTTGTGGTCTCCTTTGCATCTGGTGTTCTTAGATGGTGATTGGAAAGTCTATTGCAACCTAGCATTTGGAATTTGTGGTAAGATCTATCTATTTTTGGAAATCATTGTCTTGTCTACAGGAGGGCAACTTCAACAAGGGCGATTTTGCAAGGCTTCTTCAAATCGACTTTCTTGGCATTTGCTTGTATGAGGGGGTTATCATTAGCATCATTGTGATCTATGTTATCTTTCTGTTACTTCTCTTGTGGCATTAGTCTTATCTCTTGATTGCATCAAATCTGATATTGTTGACATTTGTTGTGCAGGAGAGAGGGCGCATTGGCTTCTTGGACTAAATCGATTGCATAAAAAACTACCTCAAAGCTTCTCAAATTGATCGGGTTTGCATAGATCATCATCATCAAGGCATCTACAAGGTTACCCAGGTAAGATCCACAGGTTTGTTTCTCTTATCTTGATCCAATCCATTGACATAGCTCATAAATTGATAAAACCCTAATTTCTTCAAAACCCTCATTTGACATTTTTTCAGATCTACTAAGATCTAGTGGCTTTTTGGGTAAAATATTTAAAACCCACCTCTATAGTATCCACGGCATCCCGGATCTATAGTTTGGTGAGGATTGGCTTCCATTTGACCCTCTTCCCAAGGCATTTAGCCTCTCCAAGCAAGGGCGCACTTCCTAGTTTGGTGGGGTGACCTAGATCTAGTATGTGGGTAGTTGAGATCCCGCTTGATTCATGATCTACACATCCGATAACCTACCCCCAGATTGTCACTTTTCTGATTTCCACCTTGTGGGCCCTATTCCACATTTTAAGGGATTTAATCCCCATTTTGGACCACTTGGTGTCTTCAAACTTAGATCTAGTAAGATCTAGCCGTCGGATTGCCCTGAAATTGTAGATCCATACTCCCACTTGATCAACCTACTTGGATCTAAAATTTGGATGTCATCGGACTTGTCTTGACCCCACTTATCCCACTTTTAGGCCTCCTTGGGCAAAGTCGCACCACCTTGGAGAAGGGAGTTTGTCCACTTCTAGGACATGGGTACTTGAAATTTCAGTGGATTTGGAACGAGAATAAATCAAAACCTAGGTCTAGTGGGTCACTTTGTCAAATCTTGCCTTGGGGATAGCATTCCTTGTTTTAAGGGATTGTGGTCCACTTAGGTCAAACCTAGATCTAGACCTATTCATCCATCAAGACTTTAATTGCCCACTTGTCTCATGCAATAGGAGTCCTTAACCACAAGTTAACTTTACTTTGACTCCATTATCCCAATTCCCAAGGCACTGGCCTCTCTCCAAGTCAATTCGACTTTCCTAGATTGTTGGATTAATGTAATGACCCTTTTTCAAAATTTTATTAAAATGCCAATTTTTTCACTTTTTCCCCAATTTCGACCTTTGACTAGTTTTACTGTTTTGACCTCCAAATCAACCCAAATGCTCCCAAATCTTCTGTAGGAGTGTATGAATGGTATTTAGACTTGAATATTAGGTTCAGGGATGTTTTATGGCCCTCCAAATACTGCTGCAAACTTGATTTGTATTCTGATCAATATAGGTAATTTTGACTAGTAATTTGTGCATCAAATCCCCCCGGGGTAACACTGCAAATGGTCGTCCAAATGCCTCCAAACTCCCACGAATTTATGAACAAAGGTATGTAATGTGTTAAGTATGTGATTAAGGTCTCATATGCACCATTAATTGATTTTTACTACTGTTCTAACTCTCTCACATTCAACAGCAAAAACCCCCAATTCGACCCTTGGGGAAATGGCACTAATTCACCTCTCAATACAAACAAACTGAGTAAAAATGCTTCAAATGCTCAAGTACAGTACATGAAACTTGTATAATATATCCATGGCAGTCTATTATTCACAAATATATCAGAGAATCATCCATCCATTCGAAATAATCAACCTTATAGTGTCATACAGCAAAGCATTGGGGAAACGGACATTGTTTGCTCATTAATCAATAATTTTGCATACATTCAATGGGTATTTCGACCTGAGAGTTTCTGAATATGAAGAACAGAGGATATGAAGCTATTACAATCAGAAAAATATCATATGAAGCTCTCCCAATGAGTGCAAGATCTCACCCAAAGCGCAATCCCTCAAGGAGCCCGAATATGCCTTCAAAATTGGAAATGGTTAAGAGAAAGTGCTGCACTAAACCAAACCATGAAACTTCCTGTAGCTGCTACCTGCAAATAAAACTCCATTAAAGCACCATGAAAGACCTGACTGGCCTCTCCAAACACCAACTTGGATGGGAATCTTTCACCCTCGAAATTGGCTAAGGCAAGAAACTAGTCATCCACTAGTTCTCTCTTCACAAATGCTGTTGGTCCTCTATTTTGCCCATTTGATGTACTATTTTCTAGTATTTAAAGTCTTAATGGATCCAATAATAATCAGCTTTATGTGTCTTTTGAAGATCAATACTGCTAAGAGCCATGGTAAGTAATTTTAATTATTTGATTGTTGTATTTTCTTATTTTTATGCATATGTTTTGGGTTTTAGGTTTCATTAAACCCTATGCTAATAATGATGTGGGTTTTTCTTCTACACAGGACTCGTTTTGTTATTTGGCCAGCGTTCAAATGAGGAGATTGGGGATTCGATCTACCATCAGGGCGTTTTTATTGGATCCACATCATCTTTAAGATGTTTTTGAAGATTGCTCCACTGCTATTTCAGGCACGATCTTTGGATCAAGGGTTGTTATTATCTTCTCCTCAACGCTATGTGTATATTCTGGATCTGAGATTCCATTTTTGGCTCAGAATGGTTAAGATATTTTGAATATTGTTATTTCATATCGACCCTTGTCTCCAGGGCGTTTTCAATCTGCATGATTTAGTATAAAAGTGACTATGGACACCTTAGGTAGGGGAATTTGTACAAACTCCATTTTATGAATATGATACAGTGCGTGGTTTCATCAAATCTGTGAGTTAAATGTGTGAGGCGTTGAGGGCAGGGCCCACCTTCAGCACCAAACAGTAATGCTTCAGTAGTGTGTGTGGTTTGCAGTGATAGATTGGCGTTTTTAGCAATATATATTTCCTTTCAGAATATAAATGGTTTGCTTGTCACTGGATTTCAATAGAGGGAGTGATTGTGATTACTAGTTAAGGGCATTTACAGTTAATAGCCATGAATGAAGCTTGTTAACAGTTTGAATTAAGATTTCCTCTGTTCTGTTTAGGGTGAGTTGTTATTTAAAATCTAGGGTATATATATAATCGCATGATTGATTGATATGGGTTATGGTAGATTCAATTTTATGAAGGATCACGAATAGATTGAGTGTTATTTCCAGTAGATTTAATGTTATGAGTGATTACAACTGGATGGAGTATTTTATTTCTATTTTATAACAATAGCTACAGGAATGGTTGTGAAATTATCTTGATTACAGGACTGAAAAATGAATTAAGAATGGCTTGTATTTAAACCTTTTCTTTTAGTCTCCAGTGTGTAATATTGGTGCATGAATTATGAGTTTAACTCTGGATATTAAGGTCATTGTGTTGCAGCATGAAAATGGCTTATAAATAACCTACCCTTTTACTGCCAAGCTTGCAATATTTGAATATCAATTACAACAGAGTCAAGGGTTTGAAGACTGTAACCATAAAGTATTTAGGGTTTATCTATTTTTTTGGATGAAAGATTGAATAGAAGTTGAAGTTGCATGTGAGTGAGAAGTCCTTGTTTATCACAATATTTCCTTGAGTCGATAATTAACTGCACAGTAGAAACCAAAATCAGTGGATGCCTATCACACAGTTTTAACATCTATCGATGAGCAGAATTGAAGTGTTTTAGTGTTCTGTTATGTACATTTGTATGCATAAATCTTAAACAGAGTACATTGGAATTCCACTAAACGATCAAGCAATCCTTTGATAGACTGTGTGTTGATTACTTTAAGTTAAAAGGCCACAGGTTATCTTTGTGTGAATTTGAAGCATTAGATTTGTAATTCAGTTAGGAAACAAAGTCAATTAGGTATATGCATTTAGTTGATAGCAGGATTGATTATTTTTTATAGATTGTAGTCATAATAACTTAAATTGATGTAGAGATTATTAGTTGCTTTAAACATTGCTGTAGCCTAAGATTGTATCTATTTCCTAGCAGATTATTTTGTTTTAAAAATCATAGAATTATAATTTAAGAATTCCTCATTGGATGTTTTCAAGTTCAACAGTGAGATAAGGATTAGTAAATGGGTTCTCTTTTCTATAGTGCAGATTTAGTGATCTCTAGCATTTGTCCTTTAGGGTTAGTCTCATTGTTGTTAGCAGTAGATTAAGGTTTCTTGAGGAATGAGCATTAGGGTTAGTTTATCTGCACATATAGTGTAGCAGCTCAAAGTCTACGATTCTCCGGTTGATAAATTAAATTGAGGTGAATTAAATATCAATAATTTTAACCAACATTTTGGCGCCGCTGCCGGGGAGTTGCTCCAAGGTAAGCTGGTATTTTGCTCATTTTTTTGAATTGATTGATTGAGAAGTTCAGGTAGATAGAATCTTTTACAATACACAACAAGGTGGAGGGGAAACATTAAGACGCAAAGACGAATTCACTTTGGGATTCCCAAGGTGTAACAGCCTGCCGCAGCCACTTTAGTGGGTTACCCCGAATTTTTGTTGTGTCCTTTCTGGTAAGTATGGTTGTTTTTCTTCACAAGTTTGAGTTATTAGAAGTGTGTTTATATTTCCTGTAAAAAGTGTTTATTTTCAGTTACAAGTGTGGTTATCCTTTTGTAGGTTAAGTGTGTTTAATTTCCGAAATCTAATTTTACAGCAATTGTTAGGTGTGACTAGTTGTGGCAGATTGGAGAAGGAGGATTGGTAAGGCAAAATTGCGCATTTCATAACAGGTTCCTTCAAACCCAACTGTGGCACAGGTATTTCAATTTGGTTTGATTAAAAGTCTTGTGATTTTCAGAATTTGTTTTGATGAGACCTAGAGATAGTAAGGGTAGATTCCTTAAGGTTCACTCTGATCTTTTTGTAAACAACAAAACCCCCCCCTTCACTAACCCTAGGGATAGGGATACCGGCAACGAAACTGAAAACAACAACATTCAGAATTCAGCAGAATTTGGGACCCAACCAGTAGGAACTGAGGTTATACTCAGTGAACAGTTACATTCAGAAGAAATCCCACAGATCCAACAAACTTCACCTTTAAAGGAAGATCCTAATTTGGTTGACACAGTGAACATAGAAAAAGTGAACTTCCTTCTGGAACATAACCAGAATCCACTACAGATTTACCTTGCAATTTTCAAACGTGGCCTAGGCCAGACCATCGGGATTCTATTCTATCCCCAAGAAGAGACAGGTTAGGTGTCAACTGGTTTAGGAACCCTCTTGTCATGAGTGATCAGGAAACTGAACACCAGATGGAAGGAGAAGTAGAACATGAAGGACGAACTGAAACAACTTTTGGCTTCCCCATTCTGGATCTTACACGGGATGTCAGTATGAAAAATATCCCAGCATCTTCATTACCTACCTTCTATGGGAAAAGTACTGAAGATCCGGATACCTTTCTATTTGAGTTTGACATCTTATGTAGGAGTTATAATTATCTACAGGATGCTCAAAAGTTAAAACTATTTCCAGCAACCCTTAAGGATTCTGCACTTAGATGGTTTATGAGCTTAGGGGAATCCACCATCCGAACTTGGGAACAAATGAAGAGTGCTTTCCTCAGAAAATACCGAGACTACTGTGGGCCTCGAGACTCCCAAAATGATATCTTTAAAATGCAACAGCATGAAGAAGAGAGTCTGGAGGACTTCCTAGAACGATTCTGCTTTGTATTACAGAAGTCTAAGTATAATACCTTACAGGAGGATGCCGTCAGAACCCTTTTTCTAAAAGGGATCCTGGATGAATATGTGGAAATCCTCAACTTGATGGCATCAGGTGATGTATCTCATAAATCCTTTGAGGAGATTACTGAACTATGCAGAAAGTATTCGAGGAGTAGAGCCAAGGCAGGAAAAAGCACAAGGGAAGGCCCTTCCCGTATTTCTAGAACAGCAGGAACTAGTGGGGTCACAAGAGTTGAGTTGGGAAACTTGTTAGAAAATTTCAAAACTGACATTTTAGGCACCTTAAGCTCCCAATTTGATGCTTTGAAAACAAAGAAACGGCAAGAGGAGGAGGACATAGCAGCATTACACATATTCTGCCCCAAATGCAGAAAAAGACACCCTTTGAAAGAATGCCCTCTAAATACCATTTCAGTCTGTGCTCTTTGCTCTGCTCAACACCCAACTGACAATTGCCCTTCTTTACCAGAGCTGCAAGCTTTTTACAAGCTTAATGCTGAACCTACCGATGCATCAAGAAGGCCTTGGCAGCCTAGACCTCAAAACATGTACCCAGAACCTGTTTTCCAGAACCCTGCATATTATTATCCCATGCAGCAATCTCAGCAGCCATGGAGTCCACAAATGTGGCAGAATTGGCCCCCTCAACCTACTCAGACCCAGCCTTGGCAGCAAGGCTGGCGGGGACAGTCATATGGAGGACCACAAGGACAACCCTATGGAGGAACACAATCAGCCACCCCTCCTAGTTACTGTCCAATGCCACCAAATATACAACAGCTACTACCAGGCTTTACACCACCTGCCCTTCCTCCTATACCCACAGTTCCACAACAATATCAAAATCCAAATCCACCTAGACCCACGTTGTTGCCAGCCCAACCTATTCCAAACCCTAATAACCGACCTCCCCAGCCTCTTAATAATGCTGAAATTCAGATGGCTCCAACTTATGTAATTCATTCAGCTCCTTTACAGGAAATACAATTAAGGTCTGGGAAAACATTAAATAAAACTCCTCCAGCAGTGATTATTCACGAAGAGACTGGAGAAGAAAGTGATGAAAAAGAGATTACAGAGGAAGAAGAAGTGCAGATTGCCTCAGAAAATACTCAAGCACTGGGAACTCATTTCCAACCACCAGCTCATCCACAGGTAAATAACAACCCCCCTTACCCGGAGAGGTTATTAATAGAGAAGCCTATGATGCGTCCACAGTTTGATTTGGAAAATGAGTTGAGAAATGTTTGCATCAAAATTCCATTACTTCAGGCTATTAGAGATGTCCCTATTTATGCAAAATTGGTAAGGGAACTGTGTTTAAAGAAGCCTGGTCGGAAACAGAAAGACCCACATAAGATAAATGTTTTAGGCCAGCTGTCTAATTATATTTCGGACTGTCCCTTACCCCCAAAATTTTCAAATCCTGGGAATCCAGTGGTGACCATTTACATCAATGAGGTTCCAATAGGAAACACTCTAGTTGACCTGGGGGCTGCCATTAATGTCATGTCTATGACCACCATGCAGAGACTTCAGTTGCATAATCTCCTCAGATCTACTCCTACTATTTTGGAGTTGGCTGATAGGAGCACAGTCAAACCTGTGGGGGCCTTAGATGACATTACTGTCACAGTAGCTTCTTGGGAGTATCCAGTGGATTTTCTGGTACTCCAAACCAAACACCCAATGGGGGAACATCCTGTTATATTAGGCAGGCCTTGGTTAGCCACTGCTAATGCCTTTATAGGATGCAGAGAAGGTATTCTAACTATATCGAATGGCACTTCTCTACAAAACCTAATTATTTATCCTCCAGCACAGCCTGTATCGGAAAACATGTTATGGTTAGAGAATCCTTATGGGGATGAGGATGTGGGACAACCCTTACTATCCATCAGTCAAACTAGGGGGCTGGAACACCAGACTGAGGATGATATCCTAGATCAATTTATTTCAGCCACCACTAGTATTGAGTACCCTCAGTCCTTCTCTGACTTAGACAATGTTTTCACAGAAGATTTTCAGGAACATTATTACCCTTCAGCCACCTCATCATCAGTAGTTTTATTTATAGATGAGAAGGTTGAAGCTGCAACTATACCAATGGAGATTAGTCCAGGAAGATCTTTGTTTATCAATGGGAATCTGTCTCAAAGCCAGCAAAATCAGGTAGTTGATTTACTCAAAGCACAGTCTGGGGCATTTGCTTGGGTTTATACAGACATGAAAGGCATTCACCCTGACACATGCATGCATCACATTTATACGCAGGAAAATATAAGACCAGTAAGGCAGCCACAGAGAAGAATGAATCCTGCGCTTAAAGACATTGTGAAGGAAGAATTACAAAAATTGTTGGATGCAGATTTCATCTATCCCATTTCTGATAGCAAATGGGTATCTCCGTTGGTGATTGTTCCAAAGAAGGGAGGTAAGTGGAGAATATGTGTTGATTTTCGTGAATTAAATAAAGCAACTCTCAGAGATTACTTCCCTCTTCCTTTCATAGACCAGGTTTTAGATACATTGTCTGGGAAGAAATATTTTTCTTTTTTGGATGGATACAGCGGATATAACCAGATAAGAATAGCCCCAGAGGATCAAGAAAAAACCACTTTTACCTGCCCATGGGGAACTTATGCTTACAAGGTGCTTCCATTTGGACTGTGTAACGCTCCTGCCACTTTCCAGAGGGCAGTGTTAGGTATTTTGGCTGATTTGGTCCATGACTGTGTGGAAATATATATGGATGATTTTACAGTCTACGGTAATGATTTCAAGGAAGCCTTGGATAATTTGGAGAAAGTTCTAATTAGGTGCCAAGAAACAAATCTTGCTTTAAGCCATGAAAAGTGTAAGATGATGTTAACTGAGGGTATTGTTTTAGGGCACCATGTTTCATCAGAAGGAATTAAGGTTGACCCAGCAAAAATTGAAATCATTACTAGTCTGTCTTCACCAACTACACAAAAAGAAGTTAGAAGTTTTCTAGGACACGCAGGGTACTATCTTAGGTTTATTGCTAATTTTACAAAGATAGCAGCCCCACTGTTCAAATTGTTGGCCAAAGACAGTGGTTTTGATTGGGATCAACACTGTCAGACAGCCTTTGACACATTAAAGTAAGAATTGTCTTCAACACCAGTTCTGCGGGGGCCAAATTGGTCTTTGCCCTTCCATATACAAACTGATGCTTCAGACACTGCCTTGGGGGGAGTGCTCGGACAGAAAGAGAATCAGTCCTCCTATGCCATTTATTTCATCAGTAAAAATTTAACACCTGCAGAACTGAACTATACAGTGACTGAGAAAGAGTTTCTAGCAGTAGTTCATGCCATCAATAAATTCCGGCATTATATTACAGGTTACGAGGTATTTGTTCATACCGATCATTCTGCTATTAAATTTTTAATGAATAAGCCAATCACTAGTGGCAGAATTACTAGATGGTTACTTTTGTTACAGGAATTTAACATTACCATAGTTGACAAACCAGGGAAGGAAAATCTAGTTGCAGATTTCCTCTCCAGATTAACTCATGCTGATAATAATGTTCCTGTCGATGATACATTTCCTGACGAACACTTGTTTGCTGTTTCTATTAAAACACCCTGGTTTGCAGATGTAGCCAACTATTTGGTTACAGGGAAACTACCTGCTCATTTGTCATCGTATGAAAAACGAAGAATCATACAGCAAAGTGCTAATTATTCATGGGTAGGTAATGATCTCTTTCGAACCGGTCCAGATCTGATTATCAAGAGGTGTGTGAGGGAGGATGAGATGTGTGACATCCTCCAAGCCTGTCATGATGGACCCTGTGGGGGCCATTTTTCAGACAAGCGGACAGCATATAAGGTGTTACATCAAGGGTATTACTGGCCTACCCTTTTTAAAGATGCTGAGAAGTATGTACAGGGTTGTGACAGCTGTCAAAGAATGGGGAGACCCACTGCTGCTGATCAAATGCCTTTACAAGCCCAGGTACAAATTGAACCCTTTGAAAAATGGGGATTGGACTTTGTTGGACCAATTTCACCAATGTCAAGGAAAAAGAGGTATATTTTAGTTTGCACTGATTATGTAACTAAATGGGTTGAGGCAAAAGCTCTATTGAGGGCCACTGAGAAATCAGTCATAGAATTTATTTACGAAGAGATTTTTACTCGTTTTGGTATTCCTCGTGAAATTGTGACTGACAATGGAGCACAGTTTGTCTCTAAATCAATGAAAGCACTTACAGAGCAATATGGAATTAAGCACTATAAATCTTCTCCTTACCACCCCCAAGCAAATGGTCAGGTGGAATCAACCAATAAAGTGCTAGAATCCATTTTAACAAAGACTGTGCAGCTACATCATAAGGACTGGGCAGACAGGCTACCCGAGGCATTGTGGGCTTACAGAACTACGTGGAGAAATACCACAGGGTATACCCCATATCAACTTGTTTATGGTAAACAGGTCCTGCTGCCTATAGAATTTCAGGTGAAAACTTTTCGTACTGCTGCACAACTGAGCCTGAATTTAGATGAAGCCCAGGAGCAGAGGCTGATGCAATTAAACGAACTTGATGAAATTAGACAAGATGCTGTCCAACAAACTGTGTTGATACAGAATCAGCGGACTAAGTGGCATGATAAATTTTTGAAGAAGAAGACTTTTGTAGAAGGTGATTGGGCTCTGTTATTTGACTCACGATTCAAACACTTCAAAGGTAAGCTTACCACTAGATGGATGGGGCCATATGAAATTGTGACTGTTTTTGATAATGGTTCTGTCAAAATAAAAACAATAGACGAAGAACAAACTGCCTTTGTAGTAAATGGACATCGGTTAAAAGTATATCATAAACCTCTCTCTAAGCAAGAGTTCATCCATAACATGAGTCAGCAGTCTGAACTAGAACTGGTAGGTGAGGAAAAGACTTCTTCATCTCCTACTCTCTCTCAGTAATCTTCAGTGGAATTGTTTTTTGTACATATGTACAGGGATTTGTTTGTTTTTCTCTTTTTGAAAAGGTGCAGATATTCTTTCCAGCAAGACTCAGAATGTTTTTTTGAAACCTAAGGGAGGTATCACTATCCTATTTCAGCATGCTGATTATTTTTGCAAGACATTTTTAAGGACTGTGTAAATTTGGGTCAATTTCTGAGTTTCAATGAATTATTGGAATGTCTGCATTGGTGTGTCAGATTTTTTTTTTGGAATTGTTTTGGCTATTCATAAGAATACTTGGCCACCAGGCACTGCCTACATTAATGCTTTAAGCTTCCCAAATGTTTCTGCTTATGAACCTATGGGCTGCGAGGACCATTTGATTTGGTTTCACACTAGATAAAGAGTGGGAATTGATGTTAGTTACAGCTATGGGCATGAAGTTATTCTTAAGATAGGCATCATGATTAAAAGGTGTTCAAGATCGGGCAGTTTGGGGGTTATTATCTCTTGGCTGTTATAAGATTAAACACATATATATATACTGTCTTTAGCCACTTTATGACTTTCACTTTCTACAGTTACGAAGGTTAGTTGTTCATATGGGCAAATCTTTACAGGCATATACAAAGAATACTCTTCCAATTCTGGTACCATCCCACTCCTAGATGGTTTTCAGAGCAGCTCCCCCACTCATCTATGCTGAAGCAAATCATAAATTTTATCTTTAAGATGAAATTGGGACAAGAGCCTCTGATAGAAAAAGGGTGTAAGAGGTTAACCCGCCGGGATACTGAACAGGTCTGCTGGCAGCGGGTACCGACCTGTGGTATGAACAGGCAAACCCATCAGGGTTCTGAACAGGCCTGTTGGCAATGGGGCATCTGTCTGGGGAAGAAGCTTCTTAAGATGTTATAGTTACCCCACCGGAGTACTGATCAGGCTTGCTGGCAGTGGGTTCTGACTTTAATATCTTCTTTAACAGCCTCATCTATACTTGTCTATATGAACAACGTACCTATGTGAAGGTAAAAGAGAAGCCATGAGGCTGGTTAATTAAAAATTATTAAATTCATTAAAAAATGATAGCCAGTTGATAATCATCTCCAACTGTTTTTGGTATTTTGGGTTACTTGATTCTAAAAAAAGGTTTATTTTGATGCCTAGAACATAGCTGAGAAATGTAGTACTATTTGTTCCACTACTCAAATTATCCTGTGTGAAGCTGAGTCAAAATGGACCAGTACTCCATTAGCTTCTGTTGATTATTTCCCTTATCCTGTGGCATATGTCCTGGTGGAAAAGTTCTGTATGGATAACAAGGGTGAGGACTGAATTTTTGATTGATGAAGTCTGAATTGTTGATTGTTTGCGTTTGAATTTTTTATTGTTTAAATTATGAGTGATTGATGAAACTTGCATTTCTGATTATTGAGTTATGAGTGATTGATTGGAATTTGAATTTTTGATTGTTATTTGTATTTTCAATAAAAGATGGCTTCATAGCACGATTGAGTTTCCTGTGTGGTTAGATAGAGCAGCAACTTTGCAATAAGGAAATCAGGCCATAAAACTGTTGAGGGTCCAACGAATCTCTTAATCCAGGCTATTTGCTTATGAGCTCATCCAAGTGATGTCTATTTGGGAGATTCATGGTTTTATATCACTATTCATAGCCTAACAGCTGCTCCAAATGCTGGTACTTACCTTTATATTGGTAAATTGCTGTACATAGTTATCAGCCTAAAAGCACTGCTGTGTTTGTCAAAGTGCCGGATTGAGTGCCGGATTGAGTGCTGGAAGTTATATTCGGGAAATTGGCATGTATATGGTAATGGACGTTGATAGAGGTAAGGAAAGGTTTACGATTGACTAAACCTTAATTAGTAATAAGGTTTATAATTAATATTTTTTTGCCATTATATGAAATCCGATGGTTATGAATTACTTTAAAAACTTTTGGTAATATTTCATTTTCTATTATTGGCAACCTTTAATAAAATTAATTATAACCTTGTTCTATTATAATTTGGGTTCTGACGTGTGAAGAAAACGTGTTAAATCATGGTTATCATCCCCTGCGAAGTGGGCAGTATGTGCCACCACTTGCAATGATTTTTTTTTCTTGTCACGACGCTGTCTTCATTACCCTTACTTCCTACCATTCTACCATGTTCATTCGGGTTTCTACAGTCTATTACCATTGTCATTACCTGCGAATTGCCTGTCCGAATCCTTTGTTAATTCCTTGTTAATTCGCTACCTTCGTGGCTCCACCATGCTCAACCGGCATGAACCCTCTGCGTATGAGCAGCTATTAGCCATCCCTGAGTTCGTTGCATGCAAGGATATGTTTGTTCGGGCGGGATGGCATGCATTTTTAACTAATTTACAGGGCCACGATGACGCGGTCTCTCTACAATTCGCCCTGAGTTTCGACGGGCATACCGCTAGAGTAGGGGCTCTAGAGTTTGCAGTAACAGAGGAGTCCATTTCAGTTGCCACGGGACTTCCACGCACCGGTGATAGATGGTTTAAGAATTTTCGGCTGCCACGGAAAGATTATGACTGCGTTTTTAAACCAGAATATTTGGCTGTGAAGGGTGAGAAGGGTTTCTCCAAGCTGTGGGTCAGAGAAGAATTCCATAATTCCTTGATGATCATCACCAAGCCAATTACCTGTGAAGGTCGATTCTCCACCTACAAAGCCTGTCATTTTCGTCTGCTAGCTCATTTCGAGTTTGGTAAGCTCCTGAACTTCCCATTTTATTTTTGGAAAAGTTTGAGTAAGATGGCTTCGCAGGTGAGGAAGAATTTAGAGCATCCAACCCATAGTCTTTATCATCATGGGCTTATTAAAATGATCGTTTTAGCTGAGTTAAAGAAGCAGGGTCGGGGTTGGGAACAGTTTGTGTATGAACTCTCTAACCCTCATCTTCAGTCACCCTTGAGGAATGAATCAGGAGAGCCTGGTATCCCTGATCTAGTGGAAAAAGCTTCCTCCACCAACAATTCAGTTCCTCAAGATGATTGCCCTCAGGAACCCGCTGTTAATAGCTCCAAGAAAACTGCTCCATTATATGCTAAAAAGTCCCCAATCCCTAAAAGGCAGTGCGTTAACTCTCGGTCTGGGGGGGATAAGGAGCAGGAAAATTTGGTTGTTTTGCCAAATAGACGTTTTACTCGCAGCATGGCCGCTAAAGAAGGGAGAAAGGGGTCTAAGGGTAAAGAACCTGTTCAAGTTGAGTTGTCATCATCCGATGCTTCCTCTACCCATGCTAACTCCGATTCTCCTGATTCCCCTCATTGTTCTGCATCATTGAATCCTGTCAGTGAACCCTTGCTGCCAGTATCCCCTTCCAAATCGAGTCTGAAATCTACCAAAGGATCTCCTTCAAAGTCAAGTTTGAAGTCTGTCAAGGTATCCTCTTCCAAATCAAGTTTAAAATCTGTTAGGGCATCATTTTCCAGATCTGGTTCAGAGGCTTCAGCACAAGGGATTGACTATTTTAGGCAAAAGAATATCAAATTGAAAAAGAAGCTGCAAGAATATGTGAGGTTGGATCGGGTTGTCAAACAAGAAAATGCCATTTTAAAAGCTAGAATAGTGTCCCTGCAAACCTTGGTTGATGAAGTTAAAGGGACAAATCATAGCCTTCGAAGACAGTTAAAGAAAAAGGACAAACAGTTTGAGCAGTTAGCTAGCATACAGCAACATTCTGCCCCCTCTCCTCCTCATGTGCAAGTCCTGTTTAATACCTCAGCTTCAGTCTCTGGAGTTGGGTCCAAGGATTGACAACTCACTTTGAAGATTTAAAATTTTGCCTATCAGAAATTTCCTTGCATTGGGACATGCAAGACCTTCAGTCTGGGGGAGATGTTGGTCCTCTATTTTGCCCATTTGATGTACTATTTTCTAGTATTTAAAGTCTTAATGGATCCAATAATAATCAGCTTTATGTGTCTTTTGAAGATCAATACTGCTAAGAGCCATGGTAAGTAATTTTAATTATTTGATTGTTGTATTTTCTTATTTTTATGCATATGTTTTGGGTTTTAGGTTTCATTAAACCCTATGCTAATAATGATGTGGGTTTTTCTTCTACACAGGACTCGTTTTGTTATTTGGCCAGCGTTCAAATGAGGAGATTGGGGATTCGATCTACCATCAGGGCGTTTTTATTGGATCCACATCATCTTTAAGATGTTTTTGAAGATTGCTCCACTGCTATTTCAGGCACGATCTTTGGATCAAGGGTTGTTATTATCTTCTCCTCAACGCTATGTGTATATTCTGGATCTGAGATTCCATTTTTGGCTCAGAATGGTTAAGATATTTTGAATATTGTTATTTCATATCGACCCTTGTCTCCAGGGCGTTTTCAATCTGCATGATTTAGTATAAAAGTGACTATGGACACCTTAGGTAGGGGAATTTGTACAAACTCCATTTTATGAATATGATACAGTGCGTGGTTTCATCAAATCTGTGAGTTAAATGTGTGAGGCGTTGAGGGCAGGGCCCACCTTCAGCACCAAACAGTAATGCTTCAGTAGTGTGTGTGGTTTGCAGTGATAGATTGGCGTTTTTAGCAATATATATTTCCTTTCAGAATATAAATGGTTTGCTTGTCACTGGATTTCAATAGAGGGAGTGATTGTGATTACTAGTTAAGGGCATTTACAGTTAATAGCCATGAATGAAGCTTGTTAACAGTTTGAATTAAGATTTCCTCTGTTCTGTTTAGGGTGAGTTGTTATTTAAAATCTAGGGTATATATATAATCGCATGATTGATTGATATGGGTTATGGTAGATTCAATTTTATGAAGGATCACGAATAGATTGAGTGTTATTTCCAGTAGATTTAATGTTATGAGTGATTACAACTGGATGGAGTATTTTATTTCTATTTTATAACAATAGCTACAGGAATGGTTGTGAAATTATCTTGATTACAGGACTGAAAAATGAATTAAGAATGGCTTGTATTTAAACCTTTTCTTTTAGTCTCCAGTGTGTAATATTGGTGCATGAATTATGAGTTTAACTCTGGATATTAAGGTCATTGTGTTGCAGCATGAAAATGGCTTATAAATAACCTACCCTTTTACTGCCAAGCTTGCAATATTTGAATATCAATTACAACAGAGTCAAGGGTTTGAAGACTGTAACCATAAAGTATTTAGGGTTTATCTATTTTTTTGGATGAAAGATTGAATAGAAGTTGAAGTTGCATGTGAGTGAGAAGTCCTTGTTTATCACAATATTTCCTTGAGTCGATAATTAACTGCACAGTAGAAACCAAAATCAGTGGATGCCTATCACACAGTTTTAACATCTATCGATGAGCAGAATTGAAGTGTTTTAGTGTTCTGTTATGTACATTTGTATGCATAAATCTTAAACAGAGTACATTGGAATTCCACTAAACGATCAAGCAATCCTTTGATAGACTGTGTGTTGATTACTTTAAGTTAAAAGGCCACAGGTTATCTTTGTGTGAATTTGAAGCATTAGATTTGTAATTCAGTTAGGAAACAAAGTCAATTAGGTATATGCATTTAGTTGATAGCAGGATTGATTATTTTTTATAGATTGTAGTCATAATAACTTAAATTGATGTAGAGATTATTAGTTGCTTTAAACATTGCTGTAGCCTAAGATTGTATCTATTTCCTAGCAGATTATTTTGTTTTAAAAATCATAGAATTATAATTTAAGAATTCCTCATTGGATGTTTTCAAGTTCAACAGTGAGATAAGGATTAGTAAATGGGTTCTCTTTTCTATAGTGCAGATTTAGTGATCTCTAGCATTTGTCCTTTAGGGTTAGTCTCATTGTTGTTAGCAGTAGATTAAGGTTTCTTGAGGAATGAGCATTAGGGTTAGTTTATCTGCACATATAGTGTAGCAGCTCAAAGTCTACGATTCTCCGGTTGATAAATTAAATTGAGGGTCACCATGTGGGTATGCCCAGATTGATCACAGGAGGACATTTACTGCTTGACTGTCATGGATTCTGAGGACAGTTTTGGTCATTTTTATTATATTGGACATATTTTATTATTTTTATTGTGCCTTGGGGATGAGCTAGTAAGGATTAAAACCTCCTAGCCCCACCATGAGCTTATATTGTTATGTCCTAGTCACCATGAGGTGGATTTTGATGCTTATACTTTCTCTTGTGGATGACGTCACCCCTCATTGTACCTTTTTAGTGGGGGCGCTATCATTATGTGGGTGATCCATGTGATATATTGTTATGATTTATTGTTAGCCATTGATTAGATCTTGAGATCTTTTAATCTTAGCCACTCATGTAAAAAGTGGTTAGGATTGTACTCTCTCCCCATCCTATTTAAGGAGGGAGCCTCTCATTGTAAAATTCATCTAGAGATTTTTGGCTCTTGGCTCTTGGAATAAAATTTCTATCTTTTGGAGTACATGCTTGGATTGGAGTGGATGTTGGTTGTTTCGATTGTAAATGCTATTGTCCATTGCACTGGAGGATCTATTGTAGCTATCTTGCATATTTGCCATACTTTATTTGCAGGTGAAGAGGACGATTTTGACAAGTGCGAATTGGTGGGGAGGCTTGCCCTTCAAGCTTGGAAGAAGTCGTTTTGGGTTTAACAGGGAGTAGTTTTGCCTTTGTGTCAACTATTCTATGTTTCTCTCTCTCTCTTGCTTGTATCTACCTTCAATTTGTTAAACTGATTGATGCTTTGCTCCTTGGCTTGACAGGTTAGAAGGAATCACATGTGGCTTGGAAAAATCGATTTGGCAAGAGAGCTTCAACAATTCTCCATTTGATCTTTGGCAAAGTAATCCTCGTCTCAACTAGCATTCATCTCTTCATCCAGGTATGTCCCAAGAGGTATGATCTTCTCTTCCTTGAATCTTCCATAATTTCTAGATCACAAAAACCCTAATCAAATTAAAACCCTTGTTTTTGGTATTTTTCAGATCTACTTAGATTTAGCCTTGCAATTGAAAAGATATTAAAAACCCACCTCTATAAGATCCACCCCTAGTTGGATCTATAGTTTGGTGGTGATTGGCCAAAAATTGACACACTTTTCAATGCAAAAAGCCTTCTTGAACCTAAATCGATTTTCCTAAGAGAAGCTTGTTGGGTTAGATCTAGCACATGGGTAGGTGAGATCCCACTTGATTTGACATCTAGACACTTGATAACCTATACCCATATCTTTACTTTGGTGAAAACTACCTTGTGGACGTCTCTCCATGTTTTAAGGGGTTGAAACCCCCTTTTGATCTTCTTGGTAGCTTAAAACTTAGATCTACTAAGATCTAGCCATTGGGTTCACTTGAAATTTTAAACATACATAGATCGGGGCACTAGCATCCCGGATCTACAATTTGGTGGCCATTGGACTTGATTTGGTCCACCAAACCCACTTTTTGGCCTTCCTTGAGCAAATCGCACCCCCTTGGAAATTTGAGTTGGTCCACTTCTAGGAAGTGGGTGTTGGAGATTTTTGTGGATTTGGAATGCCCATGCCTTGAAACCTAGGTCTATACTTTCCTTTTGTCAAGATCCGCCTTGGGGATTGCATTCCTTGTTTTAAGGGATTGTGGTCCACTTTTGGTCATCTTTTAAAACCCTAGATCTAGTAAGATCCAACCATTGGATCTCATCCAATCCACTTGACTTGGCTTCTAGTTGTCCCGATCTACAATTTGACATACTTTTTGACCCCATTAGCCCATCCAACAAGGCACTAGTCCTTCTCCAAGCAAGGCGCACTCCTTGGGATTAGTGTCAAACCCTAGATCTAGTACATGGGTAATCCTAGAACCAACTCCAACTTATAGATCTAGCCTAGATCTAACCTATAGTACCATCCTCACACCTAACTTCACCTTGTGGGTCCACCTAGAACCACTTCACACTTCCCAAGACAACAAGACCCACTTGTGTAAACACATGGTACTACATTTAGTAATCATACCCCATCATGTGGCCTAAACCATACATAGGTTGAAACACTTATTATCCATTACACCACCTTCAACTATTCCTTAACCCTTAGGTCCACTTAGCCTTGCATTGGTTTCCGTAACTCATCATTTATATACCCTTAGAAACCTTTGTTTGGATCCAATCAACTGTGATTGGGGTATAGGGTCTCCCCCTTGGTCTAGTTATACCTTGACCTAAAGCGAAGAGTGCCTCGGTTGACGTGACTCCCACATTGCATTGGGAACCGTGGCATCTCTTGGGTCACCTCTTTAGTTGCCTATCTCCTCTACCGTCCCGGATGGGATACCTCTAGGGGCAACTACAAGTTGTGTGATAACAGTACCCATCCTAATTTAGTGGAACCCTAACTCATTTAAGATTTAATTTATGATGCTTCTAGAAATTTTAAGATTGTATTCAATGATGTCTAATTCTCGCATTTTGACATCATCTCATCATCTTCATTTCAGTTTTGATTTCCTACTACTTGACGTCAAGGGTTTTTGAGGATCTTGCTGCTGGTTACTCACATGTGTAGGTCGTCCACCTGTTGAACACTTCAAATTCGATTCACTGCTAGGGTTCGCTGCTGATTCTTGACAATAGTCATGACCTAGTTAAGGTCTATTCAGCCTGCTTGCTATCCGATCTGCTATTTAGTTGTTGGTTAAGAAGGTCATGACCCTGGGTTGTTAGCCGTGGGCTAAATTTCTGCCAGCTGTAAGCTTTGAAGTCAAGATCTGCTTGTTGAAGGGGTTCGGTCTGCCTACTGGGGTTCCGATCTGCTTGTCTGAGGTCTTGCTTGAGTTCCAATCTGTTAGCTCAGGTCCAACTAAAGTCTGATCTATTTTCCTAGAGCCTGTTATCACACAACTCATAGTTGCCCCTAAAGGTAATCCTATACAGGACGGCAGAGGGGACAGGCAACCAAAGAGGTGACACAAGAGGGCCTCGATCTCCAAGATGGATTGGTTGTCATGCCAATCGAGGCACTCTTCACTTTATACTATCAAATCCACAGATAGTAAAGGGGGAGATCCTGATCTACTCCCGATAAGAGAGATCTAACCCAATCACCAGATCAAGCTATGAAATAGGGTATGTAAGGTGAAGGGTAGAGATTCCTAGATTTAAGGAAAAAGGTCACTGTGGAGGCTAAGGAGAGATAAGATTGGACTTTGAGTGTTTAGACACATTGACTTGATATTTAAGTATGATTCCAAGATTCAAGCGCTAGGACAAATGATCAAATTTAGCTGCCTTGGGAAACGTGATCCTTAAAATAGGGAAAAAGGTCCCAAGGAGTAGATCTAAAAGTTTAGGCCTTCTAGCACAGCTTGAAAAAGAGATTTGACAGTATCAAGGTACACAAGCTCAGCAAACAAGGGTTAAACAACTTGGAAAACAGGCTAACCAAGGAGGGCGCAAGGGTTAAAGACCAGTGCCTAGGGAAAAGGGGCAGATGGAGTCCTCAGAGCATGACGCCCTTGAGAACCCACCTGGGGTTTGGCCGTAAGATAAAAACCCAGAAATGGTTTGCCAGTAAACCAAGAAATAAAACCCAGAGAATTTTTCGAATGATTTAGAGTTAGGGTTTGAAAGTAAATGACAGATGGGTAAGTTAAAAGAATAAATTACATACCTTGCAAGCGTACCTGAATCATGGAAATTGATGCTAGTATGTCAAGGATTGCTCCCGCAAAGATCAAGTGAAAATTTGGTGCTTTATCTTACCTCTATGAATTTGTCCAAATCCACTGATGTGCCCCTCTCTTCCTACAAAACCAAGGAGAAAATATCAATTAGAAAGCAACAATGAAGGTACATGCAAATGACGAAAATGATCACAGAGATTAAGAGGTACAAAGACAATAATACTCCCTGAACCAAACCAAATGAAAACAGAGACAAGGTGAGTCTCCTCAGCCAGTGCGTCCCTCCTCCAAGTCGCCTTCTTCACCTGCAGGTAAAACATGGATAGAAAGATGTGCAAAATAATCACCAATATCTTCAATGCAATGGAAAAGCAGTTTCAATTGACATATCCAACACCCAAAACCAGATCACAAGAGTTTGCAAAAATATATTTTATTCCAGTAGCCAAGAGCCAAAAGTCCCTTTACAATGAGGGGGGTCTCTCCTTTAAATAGGAATGGGAGAGACCAAAACCCTAACCACCTTTTTAAGGAGTGGTTGAGATCAAAAGATACACAAGTGACAATCAATGGATAAGATGAGCCCAAATATAAAGTACATGGATCAACTCAAAAATAGAGGGGGCACACTAGCTAAGTCGCCCTAGGGGGGATGCACCACATAAAAGTGACTAGAAAACATAACATACGCTCATGGTGAGGCTAGGAGATGTACTCATCCTTCTCTAGCATGTCCCCATAGCACAATAACATATAATAACATCATCAAGATACAATACTGTTACCACATGGCCAAATCGTGCCCCCTTAATGACACAATAAAATCATAATATAAAAGCTCGGAGAGTGTGTGGACCCCACTGAATCCTGCAACTTGCTTTGGAAGGTGTGGGAAGCATCACACAAATCATCTAAACCAACCTCATGCCATTTCCTTACCTCAGTAGCCCAAAACGAATTCCTCTGTAACCATTTTTACCATTTTTATTCCTCAGAAAAATCAAATGTGAAAGAATAAAATGCTTGTAGCTCACTGCCTGGTACCTCGGGGCCAAAACTGACTACACCAAAATGTCCGAAAGCATGGTAATATAGTAAAAACAAGTGGCTAGACCCCATGCTTCCTCTGTAGCGCCCTAGGTGAACCAAATAAAAAGTCAAACTGTGCTGCCAAGCTATTTTCAATGGCAAATCTGCAATAAGGTGGTTATCTAAGAAATATCTCAACTGAAAGTGCCTGAAACTGCAAACTGAATATCCCAATGGACTCAGAGGGTCCAAATGTACTAGAAATGAGTACAAATACACCATGTGGATATTTGTATAATCATCTGTAACCATAACCATGCCCGGAGAGATAAAAAATAATGATCTGTAAATGATCAAAATCATAAAAATATCATCAAACCACTATCTGAAACCTGTAATTGCTGCATGCAACCACCTGGTGGGCAATGAAGGACCATATGTCATCAATCTCTAACATCACTAGTCCAACTCATCTTATGCCCTGTGGTTGACTTGGTCATACTGGGTTTGACCAAGTCAAAACTGACCAAAATATGATTCAAGCTAAAACATCAAAATGTTGCAAGTGTAATTGGATAAGATATGCTATGTTAGTCATTCAAATAGCAAGACTTAAATCATAAAGAATCATTTCACTGGCGGTTTAAACACAATAGATATTCAATATAAATTTACAAATAATAATAGCTCAGAATAGAACCTCAAGAATATACTCACTTCATGGCTGTGATCACTTTGCTAGCAGTGGGTGAAGGTGGACAATGCAAGGCTAGGCTAAGGGATGATTGTACTAACTCAACACTGTGATACTTTGGATGTAGGAAAGGGAGATACACACTCAAGCATATGTTGGATAAAGAAAACACCGGGGATGGCAGTGTCTCACAAATGGAATAAGTTGTTTGGGAAGTGTTTATTCAACCTTGGAAAATGTCTACAACTCGCATCCAAGTTGACTCAGCTCCATGAGGATCTTTTCTAGAACCGCCATGACTAGGTGCCCGGCTAACCGTAATTTGAGGTTCTAGGGGACACTTAGAATTAGTTGTCCCTTACTCCATCTCACATCAGAACCCGTAGGCTCCGTGAGGAATTAATAATTACATTCAATTTCCTGGCCAGCAGTCTTTGGATATAGGATATATTTAACCACTGCTTTCTTTAGGGCTTTATGATCCTTTTGGGTATTTTACATGTGCTTAGAAGCACAAATACTCAGGCTTTCATCCAGGGTGTATTTACATTTCAATCATTTCATTTATTTCATAGCCCCTTTTTTCATTGTGCTTAGAAGCACAGTTTTAGTTTTATTTCAATGGGCTTGCACAAGAGATATACAACAGTTTCCATATACATGTAATGATGGTAGTACTATTTGCTTCAGGTTTTAGCCAACACAACTTAGGCAGCTCAAAGCCGAGACACAAACTAACAAGGATGCTATCCAACAAAGAGGCTAGAGTGGGGAAGTCCTCCATATCACAGGCTAAGGTGTAAGTCAAGGTAAAACCAGAACTGGAAGGTGACGGATGGATGGGGAAAGTGAAAGGTGGTGCCACAACTAGCAAGCCATATATGGTGGGAATGATCACATCCATTCTCCTAAGGAGGGTGAAACCAATGAGTATAAACAAGAACTTCATAATTCTGAGCAAGATAGACCATATAGATATAATTCAAACAACCATGTCCATAATATATAGATATACCGCCGGATCATGACCACTAAATGTTAAATCAAGCTACCAAAATGACCAAAAAGAAATATAAGCCAATACACATCCATATACCTGCTGGGTCATATACTTGTACCAACAATCTGAACCATCATCTGTCAACTGGAAACCTACTGCTACACATCTGGGCACTGCATGTATGGCAAAAAATGGCTACATCGGTCATCGAATCCGAGGTCATGAGGCTCAGTCATGGCATAAAGCTGTACAAATCTGCTCAGGGGCTGCTCTGAAAATATAAGTGATCCTAGAATGAATGCTCATATGATGTTGATCTCAAGCATCTCAATGTAAAGGACTGGAATCTAATCTGAAGATATGGTAGCCCCAGCTACTATAAATGTGATAACAGAGCTCGATCTGCCTGTTGTAGTCCTGATTGGGATTCATTCTACTGTTGAGAGATCCGATCTACCTTATGCCTGCCTGATTGAGGTCTGTTACACATCTGATCTGTTGTTGAGAGGCCTGATCTAACTTTGATCTGCCTGTTGAGCCGTTGAGGAGGTCCGATCTGCTATATACTTGTTTGTTGGGAAGCCGTGAGCTCTAGTCTAGTCCACGATCTGCCTGCTAGTTGTTTATGTGTGGAGGCTGTCAGGCCCTAGGGTCTGTTATATTCTACTATGTGCACAACTGTGGATCATGAGCTTTTAGACCTACCTGTGATCGGATCTGTATTGTTGAGAATTGCCTCTAACCAAATCTATATTATTGAGACCTGATCTATATGCTGAGACTTAGTCAGGGTCTATTATATGTGTTGAATTTAACTGTGGTCTAAGTACTTGTGCTTATATCTATTTGACATCTATTATGTCGGGACTTGTTTGAGACTGTTACTATGTTTGACCATCCCTGTTTAACTGTACTACAGCCCTATCATCTCTCTCTCTCTAGTTTGTACTTACCCTCTAGCAGGGTCAGCTAGTTCCTAGTGATTGACTGGCCTCCGAGAGGCAGTCTTTTCTGAAAGTAAATTTCTTCTGAGTATAAACAGGAAGGGTCCCACACTCCAGGTAAGTATTCTAACTTGATCTTTTATAAATTAGATGTGTTATTGGTAATTACATGTTACTGAAGATTACTTTAACACGAGGACCTCTTGGTAGTGTTAAAGGTGAAAGAAATGAAAATTATGTTTTAAATCATACTATCTTATTATTGTGTACTATTCTGCTTCAGTAAAAATTTGTTATATTGACTTTTGCATTAAAGTATATAAGTTTTAATTTTTCTGCATCAAACCCTAACCCTAACCAAAATTTTTGGAGTAACGCATTGATGACTAACCTATTACAATTTCCCCGAGGGGTATGAACATGTAAAAAATTTGAAAAGGGCCAAAATTGGCCTGCATGGATCTCTGAGCACTAGTTATGAACAAGTGATTTGTTCATACTTTGGCGGCTCACTGAACAATCCAACTAAGTACAACTTAAGTGGTAACAATTAGTATCTACAATATATAAATAAAAAGTAGGAAAGACACCTAAAGGGGAATGTCATATACTCATTATATTTCACTACCCAAAATGAAATGACAGAAACAACCATATATCAGCAACTGTCATGGGGATAATTTATCAACATCATTTGCAAACCTGACAAAAATGAGATACAACAAAGATGAAAGAAAATAAAGAAATTGAAGGTTCTACCATATCTAAGATGCCATTGGTGGTAATGTAATTTTTTATGTCAAAATATTTGATGTACAAGAAAAAAATGTTTATTGTTAGGCTTTCACAAAATGGAGTACTCATAAACTAATTAAGTAAACTCACCTTAGCCAACCCCTTCGATTAAGCTGAAAAATGTTATCTACCAAATTCAGCAATGGAACGCTTAGTTTTGGCGGGGTCCACTGAAATCATGCCAACGTATAAAAATTGAGATTAAATGGAAGAAGAGGAAGAAACAAATAGCATAATCATATTTGCTTCTACTTATGGATATCATCTGCAATACATATTATCTATTCTACATGCTACAAACAACAAAAAGTCTCGTCTATTATATCTTATTTTGAGTCATTAATCATAAACGTATTTCATTCACAAAACTTATGCTTCAACCCATTATTTCATTTTATATCTCAAGTAAAATCATATAATAATGAACTTATGTTACATAAAATCAATATACCAAATGATTCGATTTTGCTAGAAAAACATACAATGATAAATATAATAGAAAACCACACCACAAAACTAAACCCACATCATATAAAAAGCATTGCAAAGGGAATTAAAGAAGAACTTCCAAGGTGACAAGGATTAAAAATTGTCAAATAATAACATCCTAGAAAGCTATATTTTAAGCATCAAAATAAGACAAGATAATTTTATTAAATGCCCAACTAATGACCACAACAGTAGGTCAATGGGATTGTTGAGTACAACGATGTCATTACAAAGCGGGAGTACCAAACGGTCTCCTATAAAAGGCGGAAGACAGGAAAGGAAAATAAATTAGAGTGGACGGTGAAGTCTATGCTAGGTCATGAAAAACTCTCGACCCCGAGCACGGGAGACCACACAAGGGTGGAAATGTACAAATAAAAGATCCAAGAGAAAGAAGATCTAGAAGTAATGAGATAGGTATCAAATTGTACAAGGGCTTATCCAAGGGGTAAAGATGTTGATGAACTAGATAAAATTCAATGTATGGATCGTCGAAGCCAATTATTTAAACTGCCATTTGTATCATGTGATCTTGTTAGAAAGTGACAACAAGGAAGGTCTTCCTGCATTGCATGTGTCCTTGTATGCAAAAGACTTAAATAAAGAAGCCAATTGTATTTAATGTATTTTTCCTAAGTTTACGTTGGAAAATATATTAAAGTGATCTAATTATTAATTGAGTTAATGGAACACTTTTTTATAAAGTGAAAGTGAAAAATATTTAAGTGATGGCTAATCTAATCTTGGCCATTGATCTCACCAGAGGATCTCATCCCTTGATCCATAGTGAGATTAGGTTTTTCACTTAGTCAATGAGTTAAAAGGAAGATCAATTGGTGGAGAGGACACACATTCCGACAGAGACAGAGAGAGAAGTTTGAAGAGAGAAATTTTGTAGAGAAGACGGAGGAGCGAAGAATCATGATCAGGCAAGCAGGACCGTACGGATCAGCTGAGAGATAGAGAGGCCGTACAGCAACAGGTCATACAAGTCGTACGTAGCTCGCACGTGTGGCTGTACTATACGGATTTCGTATAGCAGCAGCCCTACAGCGAAGCAAGAGGCCATACAGGCCGTGAGGTATTTCTCAGTGTTCTGCAGAGGTTCGATTTTGCCAGGTTGGGCATAAATCAATTTCTGAATTGTATTGCTCCATATTTTCTTAATAAAATATTTTCTCAGACTGTTGCACCGGTTTTCCCATCTTGGGTTTTGTCCGGGGGTTTATACCCAAAAAGATTGTGTTGTCTCTATTGATGTGATTGCTGCTATATTTCTTTCAGTATTTATTTTCCGCTGCATAGTGAAGAAATCCATGTGCGGTTAATTGTGGCAATTGGGTTTAATTAAAATTAATCTGGCATACTTTGACCCTAGTTGGATTTTAAGGAAATTTACATGGTATCAAAGCTCTTCTGAGCAGATTGAGAGAAAGCAGCAGGTTGGTTGGATAGATCATTGGCATATCTATGCTAGGGTTTACAGGTACTATTCATTATGGTCGTACAGTTGAGGGTTGAGAATAGACTCCAAGGGGCACAGAACTTTCCTACTTGGAAAGAGAGGATCACCAGGATCCTAGATGTCAGTCATGCTGATGAGCACATTGATGATCAGAAAGTGGCTCCACAGATCCGACAGATTTGGCTAGATGGAAGAAGATAGATTCCAAAGCTATGTTGATCATCTTAGATGGGGTGAAGGGCCATATAGTCCCTCATATGTCTGGGAAGAAGACCGCATTAGAGATGTGGAAGGCTTTGGAGAGTCTTTACCAAAGCAAGAATGAAAACTGGAAGATGGTGCTGCAGGAGAGATTGCGTAGCACCGGGATGGCCAAGGGTGAAGGAGTGGAGCCTTATCTTACAAGGCTCACACAAATCAAGGATGAGCTTGGAGCAGTGGGCTCTTAGACTGAGGATGAGGAGCTAGTTAGTATAGCTCTCAATGGCTTTTCTAAGCCATGGGACGTCTTTGTTAAAGACGTCGTGGCTAGGGAGAAGCTCCTTGACTGGCAGAGATTGTGGGATGACTTCGCACAGGAAGAGACTCGGATGGGTCAAGGTTCAGCTTCATCCAGCGATGCTCCACAGATCGTGGATGAAGAGGCTTTAGCCCTAGCGAGCAAAGGCAAGGGGAAGGCAAAGAAGAAGAAAGGTGGTAAGAAGAACTTGGACATGTCAAAAGTCAAGTGCTTCATAAGCCACAAGCATGGACACTTTGCTTCCCAGTGCCCAGAGAGAAAGAAGAACAACACACAGATGGCAGGTTCAGCTGAGGTGGATGACTCCAGCAAGAGTTTTGACGAGGACTTTTGTTTGATAGCTTGCATGGCAAGCTCCATCAGCAACAGCATCTGGTATGTGGACGGCGGTGCATCTTGTCACATGACAAGACACAGATCGTTCTTCAAGAGCTTGCAGGAGGGTGGAGTAAATCTCCATATTGAGTTAGGAGATGATGTGCGGTATCAGGCACAGGGTGTTGGTACTGTTTCGTTTCAGAGGGAACCTGGAAATCCCATCAGCTTTGCTGATGTGTTTAATGTCCCAGGGATGACGAAGAATCTCATATTAGTTTCCACACTATAAGACAAGGGTTTTCTGGTGACTTTCCAGGACAAAAAAGTATATATCAGGCCACATGGGTCCGATCAAAGATTGGACAGGATGATTGAGGTTCAGAGTGGGAAGGTTTATAGACTACAGTTTGAGCCTGCAAAGGCTCTAGTCAGCAGCAGCAGTAGTGATGGTGGGTTATGGCACAGGAGGATGGCACACTTACATCATGGTGCACTGAGGCATCTGAGACAGGCAGTTATCGTAGTTCCTTCAATACAGGAGGAGAAGCACAACCACTGCAAGGGTTGTGCGTTGGGGAAGAACATCAGGATACCTTTCCCACATAGTGAGCACAAGTCTGAGGGGGCCTTAGACTTGGTGCATTCAGATGTATGCGGACCGATGAGCATCCATTCTTTCAGTGGTTACAGTTATTGCGACACATTCATTGATGACTATTCCAAGAAAACCTAGATCTATTTCCTGAAGGCCAAGTCAGAGGTCTTTGAGCGTTTCAGAGAGTTTAAGACTCTCGTGGAGAACCAGACAGGGAGAAAGATTCAGATATTGAGGACTGACAACGGTGGTGCGTACACCGGCAGAGAGTTCACAGAGTACTGTGCATCAGAGGGGATCAAGAAGGAACACACTGTTCCTCATACCCCACAGCAGAATGGAGTGGCGGAGAGGAAGAACAGGACACTGGTGAGTGCTGCCAAGGCCATGCTATTTGATCAGGGATTACCACTATTCCTATGGACCGAGGCATTTCAGATTGCGGTATATGTCCAAAACAGGTGTCCTCACACAGCATTGGGGAGGAAGACACCTGAGGAGGTATTCACAGGTACTAGACCAGATGTGAGTCACTTACGCATATTTGGGAATTGTATCCTTCTGGAGAGAAGGAGCTTCTAGTTGGTTATAGTGAGACTTCCAAGACTTGTAGAGTATATATCCCAGCTCGAAAGAGGATCATTGTGAGCAGGGATGTCCAGTTTGATTAGGAAAGAGCCTTGAGAAGATCTATGGACTTACCAACACAGGACCAGCTAGCTGAGGACTCTGGAGGAGTCAAGCTGGAGGAGTCACATGTACAGGTTCAGACACAGGGAACAGGTTCTGGTAGTCAGAGGGAGTCAGGTGGACAGGATCCTCCTATCCTTGATGTGGAGGATGAGTAGCAGCACGAGGAGGATATCTAGCAGCTGCAGCAGGCAAACACCAGGCCACGGCCTAGATGGTTTAGGTCCATTGTTCAGGATTCCAGACAGGTGAGTCTTCCACAAAGATCCATTAGGCGAAGCATACCACCAGATAGATTGAGCTATATGGCACTGATGACAAAGTTGATTGACTCTGAACCTTCTAGTTTCGAGGAGGTTGAAAAACATGATGTGTGGCAGGAGGCCATGGTTGAGAAGTATGACTCAATCATGAAGAACCAAGTATGGGAGGTTGTTCGGAGGCCAGAGGATAAAAAGGTGGTGGGATCCAGATGGATCTACAAGGTAAAGCATGCAGCAGAAAGAAGTGTGTAGAAGTACAAGGCACACTTCGTGGTGAAGGGGTATTCGCAGAAGGAAGGTATTGACTATGAGTAAACCTTCGCCCCTGTCGCCAGGTATTCTTCTATTCGGACTATCCTATCATTGGTAGCAGAGATGGGTTGGCGCGTTCATCAGATCGACGTGAAGACAACCTTCCTCAATGGAGTTATTGAGGAAGAGGTTTGTATTGAGTAGCCAGAGGGGTTTGAGGTAGAGAGCAGAGAGTCGCATGTGTGCAAGTTGCAGAGAGCTCTTTATGGGCTCAAGCAGGCACCTCGAGCATGGTACTCGAGGATTGACAACAATCTACGAGAGATGGGTTTCCAGCAGAGTGAGGCAGACCATAACCTGTACTTCTTGTCAGGTGAGGTACCTCTCATACTGGTACTATATGTGGATGATCTCTTTCTTATAGGAGATGAGAGGTTGATTAGGGACTGCAAGTCCAATCTTGCAGTAGAGTTTGAGATGACAGACCTTGGGTTGATGCATTACTTCTTAGGTCTGGAGATCTCGCAGAGAGATGGGTGCTTCTTCATTGGACAGGGGAAGTATGCAGCGGAGATCTTGAAGAGATTCAGGATGGAGGACTGTAGATCTATGGCCACACCTCTAGTTACCAACTGGAGGAAGACTGGTGTATTAGGATCACAGGAGTTTGATCCTACACTGTATAGGCAACTTATCGGTTCACTTATGTATCTAGTCAACACTCGACCAGACATTAGCTTTGCAGTCAACTCTTTGAGTCAGTTCATGGTGAACCCTCGAAGAGTACATTAGACAGCTGCAAAGCACATACTTCGCTACATTAGAGGTATAGTGGAGTATGGTTTGGTTTATGAGCGCAGTGGGAGTATACAGTTGGCAGGTTTCACGGATGCTAACTGGGCAGGATGTGTAGAGGATCGGAAGAGCACTTCAGGTTGTTGCTTCAGCATTGGATTAGGGGTTGTCTCTTGGTTCTACAGGAAGCAGAAGTCAGTTGCATTGAGTTCAGCAGAGGCTAAGTACATGGCTGCATGTGAGGGGATAGGGCTGAAGAAGTTGCTCTCAGGATTGTTCGAGAGTGAGTTGGAGACTACTATAGTTAACTGTGATAATCAGAGTGGTATCAACCTTTCTGAGAATCCAGTGTTCCATGACAGGAGTAAACACGTTGACATCCGGTATCACCTCCTTAGAGATTGTGTTCAGAGAGGAACCATTCGGTTGGAGTACATTCAGACAGATGAGCAGGTGGCAGACATATTCACCAAGGCACTTTGCAAACTCAAGTTTGTAAAGTTCAAAGAGAAGTTGGGGTTGTTACTGAATCCCTTCCTCGTTGAGAGGGACTGTTAGAAAGTGACAACAAGGAAGGTCTTCCTACATTGCATGTGTCCTTGCATGCAGAAGACTTAAATAAAGAAGCCAATTGTATTTAATGTATTTTTCCTGAGTTTACTTTGGAAAATATATTAAAGTGATCTAATTATTAATTGACTTAATGGAACACTTTTTTTTATAAAGTGAAAGTGAAAAATATTTAAGTGATGGCTAATCTAATCTTGGCCTTTGACCTCACTGGAGGATCTCATCCATTGATCCATAGTGATATTAGATTTTTCGCTTAGCCAATGAGTTAAAAGGAAGATCAATTGGTGAAGAGGACACACATTTCGACAGAGACGGAGAGAGAAGTTTGAGGAGAGAAATTTTGCAGAGAAGACAGAGGAGCGAAGAATCAGAGATCGACAGAGTGATCAGGAAAGCAGGATCGTACAGATCAGCCGAGAGAGAGAGAGGCTGTACAGGCTTTACGCAGCCCGCACACATGAGTCGTACCGTACGGATTCCTTACAGCAGCAGCCGTACAACTGAGTAGGAGGCCGTACAGGCCGTGAGGTATTTCTCAGTGTTCTGCAGAGGTTCGATTTTTCCAGGTTGGGCATAAATCGATTTCTGAATTGTATTGCTACATATTTTCTTAATAAAATATTTTCTCAAACTGCTGCACCGGTTTTCCCATCTTGGGTTTTGTCTGGGGGTTGATACCCAAAAAGATTGTGTTGTCTCTATTGATGTGATTGCTGCTATATTTCTTTCAGTATTTATTTTCCGCTGCATAGTAAATAAATCCATGTGTGGTTAACTGTGGCAACTGGGTTTAATTAAAATTAATCTGGCATACTTTGACCCTAGTTGGATTTTAAGGAAATTTACAGATCTATGGTTGTGAATATGTGATGTAATGTAATGATGTAACTAATATGTATCTTGTATATGTAAAGGGTTAGTTATAAGTTATAACGCATACTCAACTCCCCTACAACGGTTGCACAAAGGGAATGTCTCTTGATTTATTTATTTTTAACGATAATTATTTGCATCTTCACGACCATAAATCTTCTGAGGTTTTTTCATTCGAAAATCTTCCAAGTCGAGGACGTTTCTTAGGTGCAACTCACCATATATTTGAGCACCTGAGCCATAAGAGTCAATATAATGTATAACATCTCATGTATTGAGTCACCATGGGCACTTAAGTAATGTCAAGTTAGAGTCTATAGTCTTAGGAGTCCCTCTTCCACATGGTTTACAATATAATTTGAATGCGTTAGTGGTTAGAAACAAGTTAGAAGGTTAGAATTGTCTTTTCCCTAAGTCTAGCTTTGGGTTTAATGTTATAAGTCTATCTGTTCATTAACAATATAAATCAAAGGTCCCCCATCTCATGTGAGATCCTCAACACCATTAGATCTAGAGTGGCCATGGATTTCCGAAAAGTGGTTATAATAAAAAATTTTAAATCCAATAAATATTCAGGAAGCTAGAAAACCAGAACTACCATTTAAAAAGTCAAGACACTCTTTTTTCCTTTCCTAACCAATTCGCCCCTCCTCTGAGACCAATTCATCCCTCTTTTTTGCAAGCCGTTTCCCTCTCTTAAGTTACAGCCCTCCCTTTAGTACTTGTCTATCCCACTTAAAGGTATTTTTATGATTGTATTATCATGTCGAGAATTTAGTTAGGGTTTTCAGTCTTTATCGAGAGGAGGTTGAGTCTCTCATCCTATATAAAGAGCACTCTCTCATTTCATTTGATGGTTGTTGGTGCTACAAGAGAGATATATTTGTACAAGACATCATTCTATAATAAAAAAAAATCTTGGCCTTGGAGGTTATACTTAGAGCTTCTCATTGTTGATAGTATTTTTCTTGTTCATGGTTCTTCTATTGGAGGTAACATTATACTTGCATTGTGTTCTATTTCTCTTCAGCTACTTTAGGGGCAATATTGTCTAAGTAAATTGGATCAATGGTAAAGTTTTATTCTAGGTTACCAGGATATGGATACGGATAAGGATCCGGATATGGATACAGATTCGCCAAATTTTTGAAAAGCCAAGATTCAAATATGGCCAGGATACGAAGTAAAAAATATAGTAATATTTTTGTTTAAACTTAAAAAAACATATTCTATGTTTAGAATCAAAACCATTCAGAAATCACATCATTAGATCATTTATCTATATATTTTTTAATTATTGAAGTTATATAAATTTATAGTTAAGTTATCTTATGTAGTTATATTTTAATTATGAAAAGAACTTTATATAAATTTTATATATTACTTTTAACTATTTTTGAACAACTCATAATTCCCATATTCATAAAAATAACAATTATCATGTCAAGTATAATAGTGCTCATTTAACCATTGTAAAACATATATACAAATTCCTATTTATATAAATTAGTAATTTGTATCTAACAACTATGTCGATCGAGGAACATATAACCAATGAACAATTAAACAATAATTAACAGTATATCAATGAGGCGTGACCACTGTAGTCGCATTCCAAACCAAGCACAAGCCATTCGGCTTGCTCAGGGACTTAACAATTGTATGCTAGGCCAGAGAAGGGGGGGCCCGCCTACCAGCATGAGTATCGTTGTTTAGTTAAACCTTAGGAATTGGCAATTGAGTTAGCATAGACGCCATTTTTCGGGCCGATAGTATATGCAAATGGAGGGCACATGCCACCACGGCATCCACACAATACACGTCACATGCAATCATAGGGCACATAATAATACCGCACATTGCACAGCATTTCCTACCATGGTCATAAAATAATACATGAAAAAATATTTATTAAAGGGCGGCTCAGTTGACTAGCAAAATTATTCGCCTAATTTTACCAAAATTAAGCAAGTTCTCTTTAAATGCGTCGAATTTCTAATTTTGAAATTAGGAGTTGTTGCATGGGAGGAACAAAACACTGGAAGGAGCGCTTTCCAGGAGGAACAAACACCGGATCGAGCTGGGATCTGCTCAGGCAGGACCAACTGTCGTAGATCTGTCTTCAAATTTTGGGATCCATGTCTCATTCACAAGATATGTTTCTCCTACGCAAGATATGTTTCCAGGATTCTACGAAATAGTTCAATTAGTGGTTCTTGGCGGATTTTGGCGGATCCTGATCCAGATTCGGATCAGAACCGTGGATCCGCGGATCCAAGACCTGCCCCCGCGGATCCAGTAACATAGGTTTTTTTCTAGATTCAGTTAAAATTCTTGCATAAAGTGATTTTCATTGTAGGGTTTTTAATTCGATTGTTGCAATTCTAATCGCTTCTAGTGTAGGGTTTCACTTAAGCAAGAAGTAGAGCAAGAGTCTATCCACCCTTTGTGATTTGCATTTTGTAGCTTCTAATACATCTATGAAGGGTTGGAGGCCTAAAACACTTAATTTTCTTAGGTGATTTGTTAAGCTCAAAAGCGGAAGCTTGAATATTAAATATACAAAAGTGTATAAATATAAATATATATATGATATTGAATAATTGAATGATGTGTTACAATGAGAATACATATAGCTTTTATAGATCTTGAGGTGACTCTTTGCGAATAGTCACATCTGTTCAAATACACCTTTTGATAATATTTTAATTATAATATTTAGATAATAACATAATTAAATATTCATAACATTTCACCTTCCTTAAGGAAAGCTTTGTCTTCAAAGCTATCTCCAAACTTCTTCCTTTCGGTTCTTTTTTTATTATTATTAATATTTGACTCGTCTCTTCCAAGCCCTCTTCTTTTGCTATGTAGACTTTAAATGTCTAATTAACTTAAAAATGATCTTCTATTAAACCAACATATATCCATCTTAAACCCGTATCTATCAAGCACCGAGAGGGATCCAATTTCTTGAGGTGTATTTCTTTTTTAAATTTAAACTCAAGAAATTTAATCTCTCTTGATTGATAGATCCGGGTTTAAATTTTAATTTTTTATTTTATAAACGAACATCTATTTTATAATTACTTTTCATAATATTTTATTTTATGAGCCGACATGGATTTTTTTTAAATACTTTCCATAATTTTACTTTTTTACATTTTAATTAATGGCCAACAATACATTTTAATTTTTTACTTTTCATTACATTTTACTTTTTTACTTTTCATTAAATACTTTCCATTACATTTTACTTTTTTTTTACATTTTAATTAATGGCCGACAATAATAAAGACAAACGTTTATAGCCTAGGATTTAATTCAAACGAAAATACACGTCCATGTATTATATAGCCTAGGATTTAATTCAAACGAAAATACACGTCCTTTTATTAATCACCGACATAATATTAAATTTTTATTATTATTATGTTAAAGACAAACTTTATTTATTATGGCCGACCATAAGGACAAACATGGACAAACGTTACAGGATCTCCCCTATACTGGGTTGTAGAGCACCTCGTTTCACTCGGTGCAAAAAAAGATAATGGTTTTTTTTCTCCTTCAATGGTTTAAAATATACCCTTGATTTTTATCTTTTCCTTTTTAATATGTAAAGGCTATATATATATAAGTTGAGGGAAATTTGGTACTAGGCCCCGTACCAGGCAGGAACCTCAGAAACGCATTTGGTACTCCTCGGAAACGCGTTTCCGACCATGCCACCACGTTTCACATGGAGGAAACATAGGTGGTACGACTGGAAACACATTTCTGTGCTATATCCACATTTGTACGACGCATTTCCTCCTCAAATTATCTCTTTTCCATCCAAAAAAATAACCCGTTAGCTTAATCAATGCGTTAGTTGTTTCTTAATGGGTTAATGATGGTTTAGGAAACCTCTAGAAGACTCTAAAAGTCATTTTTTTATAAAAGGAGAATTTTACTTCCCACAACTCACACAATGATTTGAGCAAGCGAGGGCTACTTGAGGAAGTTGATTTGAAGACAGTCAGCTACAACACTATGCAAATCGACTTATCTTATGTTTTAGTTCTATGTTTATTGTTCACATTTTGATACATGTAGCATTGTAGCCTCCTACATAAAGGTTGATTTTGAAATTTTGAATATAATGTATTGCCAAGGTTGTTTTCGGATATTACTACTTGGCAACTTGCATTATGTAATCATCTATGACAATTATTAATGATATAGAAATGGACTTATGAGTAAAATGCAATGTTAGATGTTTGAAATTATGATTTATCACTTGTCATTTATGTTTCACATTTAATTTTTAATGTCCTTGCTAATTTGCATATATATATATATATATCACGTTTCCCCGTTTCCTAAATTTTGGGGGGTCGTGTTTCCAGTGTGTTTCCGTATCGGATACACGTTTATGTTCCCTGTATCATGCAACTTAGATATATATATATATATAACTTAACTTTAACTTATATGCTTATAATTATTTTGTTGTCAACTTACCTTCTTTATATCTTTTATGCTTAGTTATGTCCTCGAATACTTAGAGCTTCCTTACGATTTCCTTTTTCCTTTATTTTTTTTAATAACCAATCCGTCATTTCAAATATATAGATTCCATGGTTCCCCAATTCTAATTGAACTATGTAGAAGGTAGTTTAATAATAAGCAATCCGTCCCTAATTTGTAGTGTAAAATGTAACCATATAAACAACACTCTCTGTTCATGGTCACGACTACAATTATTTTAACTTGGTAATGCAATTGATTAAAATATTGATTACGATAAAATTTAAGCATGTAAGGCTGCAACATATGCTTAAGCAGTGGTGGTTTGCTATTCCCACGACAATTTGACACCGTAATCTTGTAAATTTTGATTTTTTTATGATGGCGGAACATTCTGCAGCAATCGTGCAAAAACCCATTGTTTCCTATGTTTTCTTTCATTGCTCTCAACCCGAGTTCGGCTACCCTAACTGGACTATTCTCGTCAAATTTATAAAAAATTGTGGTAGGTTGCATTTTCCCTATATTTGGCTGTAACCAATGTCAAGTACTTTTTTTGCTATCATGTCTTATTATCTTTGGCGCTTCTTTACTGACTTGTTTGTTTTTCTGATCGATTGTGTCCTTGATTTCTGGGACAATTTCTTGAGTAATGTCCCTTCTCATCACATGTGAAACATCTGATCCTGGAGAGATCCCTTCTAGGTCCATGATTCCTATTGGGCCTTCTGGATCTTTTGTGATGATGGTCCTCCCCTTGTTATGATTCTTCTTAGTATGAGCAGTTAGGGCTTGGTCATCATCAGCTCCCATCTTCTCTTCTCTTGCTACTAGTCGAGCTTCTTCTTGGGTGCATTCTTCCAATAGTCTGCTAAAGGGGATCAACTTCTTCTTGGCACATATTCCTTGAATGAATGAATCCCATGATCTTGGGAGACCATTCAAGGTGGTCATAACGATCTCTCCTTCTTCTACTTTGTCTTCTATCACTTCAAGTTGCCCCTGGATTTGTGAGAGCCTTGTGAAGTAGGATTGCATGGTCTTTGAATGTTGGATCTTCACATTCTTGAGTTGGTTCCTTAATCTCATCTTTTGATTGATGTTCTTCCCTTCGAATATCTTTGTTAAGGCATCGAACATCTCCTTGGGAGTCTTCAGGGATGACACATGAGGGATGAGATGATCTTTAATGGAGCCTGCAATAATCCTCTTGGCCTTGACCAAGTTCTTCTTGTGGATTGCTTTTGCCTCTTCTCCCTCTGATTCTGTAACCTCCGCATCAACATATTTGTCTAAATCATTTTCTTCTAGGACAAGAGAGATTCTATACTTCCATGCCCGAAAGTTGTCAGCTCCTTCAAGCTTATCCTCAAGCTTGGTGTGATTTGTCATTTTGAAATGAGAACCTCAAATGGAAATAACAAATATTTAGATCTTACCAATTTGAGATGCCCAACCTAGTTCTGGAGCTGGCTGACCTAGGGTTTGACAGTGAAACCCTAATTTTTCAAACTTGGAATTTTGAACTTTTTCTTGGATAAAAAGATGTGCCTCCTCAAGGCGAGTTGAGAAATGTACTCCTTTTCCCAAATATTTGGACAGAGTTGCAAAATAACCGATGCCCTAGTTTTCCTCCCGATAGTTGTGACAAGGCCAAAAATGAAAATTCTCGGTTTTGAATTATGCTTTCACAGGAAGATGCGCCCTCCTAGAGAAATTGGAATAACCTCCTTTTCAGGCTGATATCTGGAGGAAAGTGCCGAGAACAGGAAGCCCTAGTTTCTCACGGCACTTGTGACTAGGTCAAAAATGAAAATTCTCCAAACTGAGGTATGCTTCCTCCAAAAGATGTGCCCTCCTAGGGCGAGTTAGCCTAGCCCTCTTTTTCTGATGATCTGTGGAAGGAAGACCTTGAACTAGGAAGCCCTAGTTTCCTGCTGCTACACAATGCCTTCTTTTCAGATTGGCTCTGATACCATATTAGAGATTGCACTTTAATTCAATTCAATTAGATCTTTAACTGAAAGAAAGACAAGCACAGCAAAACACAAGAGACACAATAATTTTCCTCAGGGAAACCATAAAGAACAAAACCACGCAACTTCCTCGGAAATAGATTTGTCACTAGTACAATATCAAGCAAGATAGAAAAACAAAGATAAGATGTCTTCTGCAGCTCTCTCTCTTTCTCCTCCAGTGAACTTGTCTTCTCTCTCTCCTTATGCGAACTTGCTTGAATGAGTGGTGTGTCCAAATGAGAGAGCAAGCTCTCTATTTATACTTTATGTGTGGGTGACCTTTTTCCTAATGGGGCCGACCTCACTATCTTGACTGGGCCGACCTGTCCTAGGGAGACTCAATAATACATTTTGCATTATTTTTTGGGGTGCTATTGCCCCAACTTACAATGGAGGCTTTAGCTCAATGACCAAACATAATAATGACATCCCCGAACGGAGGAAAAACATCTCTGTTGGATGTATAAGTAAAATACAGTAATAATAATATAAATATAAAATACAATTGAATATCTTCCGAAGTTACATTTACAACAACAAAACCATGCTACTAGTCCAGACTTATCTTGTAGAGGTAGGGTATGATCATATGTTCATTACCTTTAAATTATGATCTCTATTTAGAAGTTTGTGACATGACTAGATAGCATTCCCTAAAAGTGCAGAGTTGTCCATACAAACAATCCATGATTTGGGCATCACGTCCATGCATTTTATGGTCTATTATAAACATGTATTTATTTTCTTATGCTTGTGTTTGTGGAAAGCTGGACACTACCACTTAAATATTCAGACATTTACAACAGCACCGAGTGTTAAGAGGAGAGGGTGCATAGGAAATGAATAACAACTCAAAACATCACTTCCAACAAGAGAGGAGACTGAATCAAAATAGATAATGAAAAATGAGTTGGCACTTGGCATATATAACAATGTAAATCCTCATGAAAGGCTCCCAGGGGACAAATTAAACACTAGACATATTCAAGGTTGATGCCATTACAGCTAGTTTTTACAAATTCATAAGACACAGGATGAAAACTTGGTAGTTCTTGACTGCTACCTAATCATTCACTAAAAATAATGACATCATTTTAACACAAGTACACAAAACAATAATGATATTATCTCTTCTCTGATTTTATACAAGAATTGTGTCAAAAAGAAAGTTCCTAAAATATAAGAGGCCAAAGGAAAACTACACAAAAACAATAACAAACCCAAATAAAGAAGCATGATGTTTACCTCAGGGGGTACCCCAGCTTCATCCTCTATAATGTCAGACCCTGTTAAAGAGTCAACAGTAGAACACCCATCTGAACCATGCCTTTCACACTTCCTTTCAGACTGCAGATTTCTCTCAAAATCAGAACTCTGGAGTTCACGAGCCGTGCCAACCAATGATTGAGAAAGAAGAGGGTCAATCTGCAATTCACTGTCTGAGTGCCATCCATCACGTTGTGCAAGAAAAGGAATGTCTTCCTGAACAGTGCGCTCACCAACACCTTCCTCATCATCAGAAGCACTAAGAGATCTATCAATTCTGTCACAGTTTGGGTCATTGGGAATAGCAGTCTCAGATGTCCATGACAACTTAAGAGGATGCTCCTTTAGTTCACTAGGCATCCCCTCAGATGAGGATGTGACACTAGCAACTTTGCGTCGAAGACCATCTGATACTTCTTTGAGCTGGCGAACTATATCATCCATGGCATCATCAACATTCACTGACAAGGCAAAATAAAATATATAAAAATTAGAATAGTAAAGAAAATTGATAAATATCTGCAGCTACAATTTAGAGTTAAGACAGTTTACAATTACAGTTCAAATATTTATATTTGAAAATAATCCTCCCCTTCCCACCCCCACCTAAAAAGCAAGAAAGCAATTTCTATTTTAGGTGCACTAACAAGAACCAATTTGTTAACAGCAGTACACAAAATTCACATAATAATGACACATTTAATGATGAATGCGTCTGAACTAGTGGTGTTCTGATAGCAACATATCTGCTTTGCTGCCAGGCCATGTGCAGTCCAACAGCATGAGCACATTTATGACATCATGTCTATAACAACATTGGTGGGATCAATTCTTTCCTGCCACTTGGTAATCAGAAGTAGCACCGAGTGCTAAAATAAAATTCATTGACTTAAGTGATAAGTCTAATAATAAAATATACTTATCCAATGGACGTCAATAGTTGATCCCATAACTACCACTACTTTTATATAGGATGAATACTCCCGCACATGCTTTTGTTGAATGTACTCTTGTTTCAGTCCCACTGACCTATTTTGGTCATCTGTTGGACATCAATAGTTGATCCCATAATTACCACTATTTTTATATAGGATGAATACCCCCACACGTGCTTTTGTTAAATATACTCTTATTTCAGTCCCACTGACCTATTTTGGTCATTTGTTAGACACTAATAAAATTATCTCATCTTGTCTCATATTATTAACATTCTAAGTCTGAAGAAATACCACAAAGAAACTTGTCAAGCTTCAAGCACACTACACATGGGCTTGATTGAAATACTTCAAAGAACCTTGTTAGCAGTCCTAATTTGAGAAAGCCACTGTAATCTAAGTCACATGGTTCGAATTCGAATTTGTGAATGAGGTTCGTTGAGATTCATCTTGAGATTCGAATATATATATATCCTAAAAATAATCAATCTAACTATGCTCTAAAGTTTACTGTAATCAAACAGCCAAGATGTGCGACTGCGAACAGGGGAAACCGGAAATCAGACAAACAGAGTAAACTGTAAAGTGATTGTTGTGCAGTCGTCCGCGTGGAGGAGGGAAACAGGAAATCATAAACGGGAAAAGTAAAAGAAGTTCGGGCACCATTTATAAATTAGAAATTAGGGTAAATGTAAAATCGGGCGCCCTCTTTTTAACGCTAACCCCATCCACAGTTAAAAAAAACACACACGAATTTCTTCGATTTTTTTATTAAATTCGCCATTAAATTCGTTTACAAATTCGAATTCAATAAAATTTGATTTGAGATTCGTTTTTGAAATTCGGCGAATTTGATTCGAATTTTTTCCCCGCCTTAAAATTCGACGAATTTCGAACCTCATGGAAGAAATTCGCCGAATCTTGTGACTTAGATTGTAATCATCCTGACCAGGCATTGACAAAGACATTTTGGGATTGCTCTTGCACATAAAGTACTGACTAAGTATTTGATGAAGTAAAAATTGAACATGCAAGACAAGAGGCACAAATGGAAAACCTGACAGGATAAGATGGAAAGTCAAAGAACTCTAACATATGGACTTGATTGAAGTACTTCAAATAAATTTGTTAAAAAAATCTTTGCAATCATCCTAACACAGCACTGAGAGAACTACTTTCAAATTGCACCTTGATTATGCATTGCTAAATATTTGGATGCAATAATAGGAAAAGGTTTTGGAAATTACAATAGGACAAGATTTTTGAAGGATCTTGCCAAAACTAAAACTATTTCAGTGTTCTGCATGAAAAAGCACATTTTCTGAGGATGAATAAGTCTTTGAAAACATTATGACAAGGCATTGGCTGAACTATTTTCTAACTCTTCCTCACTCACACAACACTGACCATGCATTTTAATGTTTTCAAATTAAAATTGGACATTCATGAAAAAATACACAGGATGCAAATTCATCTTATGCTTGATCAAAAACTTTCTGCTGTGCGTTTTACACCTTGGAGAAAATACAAGCAAAGTTGACATTAAATATGCCAGTGATCTTGTAGTTGCAGCTTCACTCTTACAACTTCCTATATGTTGTGACTTTACTGGTTTTGCACTAGTGCTGCACAGCTAAGTTTTTCTATGCACAAGTGCTGCAGAGATAACATCCAATTAGTTTGTACGAATAATATTAGTAAATAATAATAATAATAACCATCATAATAATAAAAGGTAAAGAGTCTACTAATGAAAAGGAACGACTCTTCATAGAGAAACCCCTTAGAGTATATTTATAGTTGTGGCTATCTTCATTGTAATCATCTTATCATATCACTCAATTATTCAAAATATCATTATATTCTACAGATCACTGTCTCTATTGTGTATAAGCACTTTATGCTTATAACATTCGTATCAAAGCTTCGCTTTGATTCAAGTTCTGCTGCAAAACTCCAAGAATCAAGGTTACATGAACCGTGGGTGCGATCGGAATCAGCTGAAGAATCCAATACAGGTAAGGCATTCATCCCAAAATTAGGAATCGGGGATTCGGAATCCTAACCCTAATTATCCTACATGCATCCTACGTAACCAACTTTAGATTAGTCAAAACTAGGTGGAAGAATCTGATGAATAATCCAAGAATCCTATTCGGAAGAATCCGATTCGGGTGCGGTTAGGCCTAGGGCCAAATCCAGTAACTATGCCAAGAATGGATGTAACCTGCAAGAATATAATGAAAAGCCTAGGTCTATTTAGCCACTTCTAACATAAAAGGGATATACCTTGAATTCGTCATCATATGTCTCCAAAGTGCCTAAAGAAACCACCATCAAAACTCTGGTGCAAGAAATAGAGGAAGAGGCATCTCGTAAAAATATGGTAAGTGCTGTTACAGAGATCTCAGACTTTGAATTTAGCAAAGAAAAAAAGCCAGAGCCCATGCACACCTAAGTCACCAGGTTCGAATTCGTGTTCGAATTCAGCGACCTTCAAATTCGACAAAAAATCGACAATAAAAATTTTAGTGATAAAATTTGGCATTAAATTCGAGACACTATATATATATATATATATAGTCTCAAATTTAATGCCAAATTTTATCACTAAAATTTTTATTAATATAATTCAATATGATCATATATCAACATTAGTAATTAAACATATATTTAAAAACACTTTTAACTTTTTCAAATGAAAATTTAAAGCATGCACATGTAAAACACAATATTAAAATGTTAATATTAAAACACAATATTACAATGTTATACAAATTTTAAAAAACAAAATAAAATATTATACAAATTTTAAAAAACAATATAAAATGTTATACAAATTTTAAAACAAAAAATAAAGTGCTATACAAATTTTAAAATGTTAATATTAAAACACAATTTTAAATTGCAATATTAAAATGTTATACAAATTTCAGCATCCAAAAACAAGGTAGAACGGGAACATAAGTAAAACATGGCGTCGCCAAGAACCGTTGAACAGTCGCAACATCAAAATCTACGAGGCTTCGAGTGATTCTGAAAGAGAGCCCCATATCAATACCGGCAAGCTCTACTGTAAATTGTAGTTTCGAAAGAGGGCGTCGAGCAAATTAGCCATAGCAAGCACATAGGCTACAAGTTTCACTTTCACCTCACGGTTACAACTGAACAAAAATCACGGGCTAGGGTTTAGGAATTAATTTGACTTTTATTTAAGAAGAACCGATAGGAAATAACCCAAATTTTCAGATGAATTGAAATGAATGAGACGAATTTGTCAGCGTTCGAGTTTGGTCTTGAAGTTAGCCATGAAATTCGCCGAATTTAAAGGATTAAAATCGGGGTCCAATCAAATTCGGCGAATTTCGAATTTGAACCTTGAAAAACGGCGAATGCGGTGACTTAGATGCCCACTGTCAAAGATACTAAAACAAAAAAAGAATGTTTGAACCAAAACCACACATGGTATATTGGGGTAACCTCCCTTCCAATAATTGCAAGATAACATGTTCATGAGCCTATTGAAATATTGAAATTGATATACATCCAGATGAAGAAACTGAAAACCCAGATTTCAAATTTGATTGCATGTGGGAGGAAAAGGAATTTGATAATGGTCTTGTTACCAATCCAAATAGCACTTGAGATACATAGTCCAATATCAGTGCTAGCCAATAGGAAACTGAAGAAGGATGCCAATGTCACCACACTACCCTCTTCTCACTTTAGACCAGCTCTCCTCTGATACAAGTTGTCTCTAGGGTTACGATCACCAAGGCAAGAACTATAAGGGCTCTGTTATCAGCTAAGTTGCACTTAGTTGATTTCAAGTGAGCCTGTGAAGATAGAGCAAGTTTACTTGTTCATAATCGGAAGATCAAAAGTCCTAGCAGGCCACCTTGGCCCTTTTTTTAATAAAATCACATGACCATGCCCTACGGGGAAATTGTAAAAAATGTCATAGCATGATGGTTTTGTAAAGGACTCGGCTTTCCTAGGACTTAGTTATTAGTCCGACTAGCCCAGAGTGGTTTTTCCCTTGTCAATTATATGTTGTTGAATAAACGACATATAATTTTCGAGTTTTTCACTCATACCTCCAAAGTTGGGGTGGTCGACATGATTTCTCGATCTTAGGAGGTTATTAGAGTTCAAGTGTCAATGTATATTACCAAGCTAGATATTAAAATTGAGTCATATGGACATGTGCTAGGTCCCCCTAAATTTTTTTAATTTCCGAAGAAAATAATTTTTCCATAAACCTAGACCATTTTTTAATGGTTTAAATGGAAAATTTCAAATTGTAATAAAAGAGTGGTCTGGAGGCGGATTTTGGCGTGGGGATGCTCATTTTCACGCTCAGAGCGTTCTCTTTACCTTGGGACCCACTTTCCCTATGTTTTGGGTGGCTACGTCGTCTCTAGGAGCATTATTCCTTAAAGATGCGACAAATTGGCAAATAAATGCTAAAAAAGGTCAAAATGCACCAAAGTTTTAAAAATATATATATATTAAAAAAAAACTAATGGGAATGTGCCAAATGAGTTGGCAACATTCCCAAGTGAAGGCGACCCATGAGTTGAATTAATCACATGGTTTAATGTCAAATCAAGGGAGATACGAACCATGTAAAGAGAATAATGCGCCTGTTATCCACTAAGTTGCACTTAGGTGGATTTCCAGTAAGCAGTCAAAGACTTGAACAATTCAATTGTTCAACACATATGTTCTGAAGTTCACCGGGCCTGTTATCACATATATAGTAGCCGGGCTACCATACATTATTTTTCTCATGCCAGTACACTATTCAGCCAGTTCCCTTGCATTTGAGATGCCGAGATGAGCATTTATATTGGATCACTATCAGATTATGGACAGCAGTTATATTCCCCATGCCATGACTGAGTTTCAGGACACTCAGAGAGATGCCCGATATAGCCATTATGCCATTGGTACAGAGCAGACAGTAGTGCCCAGAGTTACAGCAGCAGTCTCAGACGACAGATGATGGTACAGGTTGATGAGCTTTCAGGTATATGACTCAGCAGGTATATCATGGTATTATGGTTAGATTGCTTTTATACTTATTCTTATAGCATATCTTAGCACTTAGTGTCATGATCTGGCGATCATATAGATACATGGACCTGGTTGACCTATTATTTATATTATATTGTCCCTACTCAGACTTAGAAGTTCACTATTCATACTCATTGGTACATACCCTCCTTAGGGAGAATAGAGGTGATCATTACACCATACTATGGCTTGCTAGTGTTGGCTCCATCATTTCATTGTCTTCATCCATCCGTGGCCTACCTTTTAGATTATTACCCTGATTTGCTACTTGACTAGTGACATGGAGGACCTTTCCCCACTGTAGCCTCTGTATTGGATGAGCTTCCCTGTTTATTGTGTCTCGGCTCTGAGTTGGTGACAAAACTTACCTATGGTGAGTTGGAGTTCCTTGAGAATTCCCCCTAGTCACTAAAGTTGTGTTGGCTAAACCTGAAACTTTTAGTGCTGCCATCAATACAAAATCTGGAAAAATCAAATGCTATATCTTGTATGAAAGAAATGCCAAATGAAAATGGCCATAAAAAATAAAATGTTATATCTTTTGGAAAAATAAATACCTAGGTAAACAAGTTGTCCATGACACACCTAGAAGTGCTCAGGTAAACAAGTGCCTTAAAAACACACCTGCAGCAGAAAGCCTAAAAATAAATGTAAATCTATGCAATGTGTTTGTAAACACACATAGATCAAGGCTATGGAAACCTCAGGCCCAAAAAGCAATGGAACTTAAATGTTATATCTAAACAATTGCTGGCCTTGTTTGTATTATGGATTGTGCGCATCTGTGAAGGTGAATAAACCCTCTTTAAAACAACTCATCCATTTGTGAGACACCGCCATTCCCTGTGTTATTGCTCATTCAGTATATACTATGGTGTACATTCCCTTTCCCTTGCCGAAGTGTCACAAAGTCAAGTCAGTCAAGTCATCCCTTAGCCTAGCCAATTATTTCAGCCTTCACCCTTCACTAGCAAATTGATCACAACTATGAAGTGAGTATGGTCCTGAAAGTCTAGTCTGAGTAATAATAATAATTAACGACACTATATATTTGGATTTAGATCGCCAGTCATGATTACTCTGTGTTCTAGTAGCTATTTGAATAAATTGTAAAGCATGTATTAACCTTGACACCTTGCAGCAGCTATGGATGATAGTCTAAGTTGTATTTGGTCTTGGTTAGACCTAGTTTGACCATGGAGGACCATGAGACATGAGATGTTGGACCTTATGATGATATGGATAGATGATATATGGTCTATGTACACATACAGGATGATTCTATGCATCAGCTACAGGGTTATGATGATGATTCTTGGGATACAGCAGTGTTTGGTCATTTACAGATCATTATTATTGGCCTTGTTCCGGTACATTGGATATTTATTTTGATCATGCAGAGATTCATATGGTGTATGAGTACACATCTTGGATGGATTTGGACCTTCTGAGTCCAATGGGACAGTTTGTTTTCAGTTCCGGGCACTTACAGTGATGATTTAGCCTCAGTAGGCTGTCCTAGTGCAGTTTTGGCCTGTTTGAGGCCCTGTCGGAGCAGAGATGACTTTTATCCGGTTGACCTAGGGCGCTGATGATGGAGGGGGTGGTCCAGCCACTTGTTTTTACCATATTACCCCCCTCCCGGACACATTGGTACCCTCACCTTGACAGCGCCATCACTCCAGGAGGCAGTTTGGGCAGTTTCACGTTTCCCGAGGCAGTTCAGGATTGGTAGAAATGGCTATTGAGGAAATCGATTTGGGCTACTGAGGCAAAGTTATGGCATGGGATGATCAGTGATGATAGATCGGGACCTTCCACACCTCCTCCAGCAGTTTCAGCTTCATCGGGGCCCGCATCCATCACTTATGGCACTTTCTGTGGATTTTTGAGGTCTTTTGAGGACCACGACTTCACCTTGGAGGCACGATTTGGTACTTTCATGATTATTTATTGGTTATTGTGCCATGGGGATTGACCAAGGAGGGATAAAATTACCCCTTGGACCCACCATGAGCCTCTTATGATATTTTGTCATCATGATTCGGTGGGACTCCCCTCTCCTAGGGCGACTTTGTCCACTTATGTATATTTTATGTGTGATCCATGTATTATGTTGTTGAGCTCATCTCAACCATTGATTAGACATTTGTATCTTTTAATCTTAGCCACTCATTCAGAAAGTGGTTAGGGTTTTGGTGCCTCTCCTTCCTATTTAAAGGAGAGAGCTTCTCATTGTAAAGGGTCTTTGGCTCTTGGATTATTGGTATAGAAAAATATTCTTGTGGAAATTCTTGTGGTCTCCTTTGCATCTGGTGTTCTTAGATGGTGATTGGAAAGTCTATTGCAACCTAGCATTTGGAAATTGTGGTAAGATCTATCTTTGTTTGGAAATCATTGTTTGTCTACAGGAGGGCGACTTCAACAAGGGCGATTTTGCAAGGCTTCTTCAAATCGACTTTCTTGGCACTCGCTTGTATCAGGGGGTTATCATTAGTATCATTGTGATCTATGCTATCTTTCTGTTACTTCTTTTGTGGCATTAGTCTTATCTCTTGATGCATCAAATCTGATATGGTTGACGTTTGTTGTGCAGGAGAGAGGGCGCATTGGCTTCTTGGACTAAATCGATTTGCATAGAGACTACCTCAAAGCTTCTAAATTGATCGGGATTGCATAGATCATCATCATCAAGGCATCTACAAGGTTATCCAGGTAAGATCCACAGGTTTGTTTCTCTTTCCTTTATCCAATCCATTGACATAATTCATAAATTGTTAAAACCCTAAATAATTCAAAACCCCCATTTCACATTTTGTCAGATCTACTTAGATCTAGTGGGTTGTTGGGCATAATATTGAAAACCCACCTCTATAGCATCCACGGCATCCCGGATCTATAGTTTGGTGTGGATTGGCTTCCGTTTGACCCCTCTCCCAAGCCAACTTAGCTTCTCCCAAGGAAGGCGCACTTCACCATTTGAGCAAGTTGACCTAGATCTAGTTGATGGGTGTTCGAGATTTCACTTGATTTGACATCTACACATCGAATAACATACACCCAGGTTGTCCCTTTCTTGAAATTCACCTTGTGGGTCCCATTCCACATTTTAAGGGATTTAATCCCCATTTTGGACCACTTGGAACACTTAAACTCAGATCTACAAAGATCTAACCGGTGGATTGCCACGAAATTATAGATCCATACCCCTACTTGACTGATCTACCCGGATCTAAAGTTTGGATGCCATCCGACATGATTTGACCCACCTAAACCCAAATTGAAGCCTCCTTAGGGAAAGTCGCACCACCTTGGAGAAGTGAGTTCACTCACTTCGAGGAACTGGGTACTTGAGATTCTTGCAGATCCGGAATCAGAATAATTCAAAACCTAGGTCTAGACTGTCACTTTGTCAAATCCTGCCTTGGGGACTGCATTCCTTGTTTTTAGGGATTGTGGTCCACTTGGGTTAAACCTAGATCTAAACACATTTAACCATCAAGACCTATACTGTCCACTTATCTCATGTTGTAGGAGTCCTAAACCATAAAGTCAACCCTACTTTGACTCCACTTCCCAATTCCCAAGGCACTGGTTTATCTCCAAGACAACCCACTCTCCTAGATTGTTGGATTGACTTGTGGTTCGACTTTTGCATGGTGAACTATACCTTTGAAGACATCATGGACCATGGTCAAGATTGTCTCATGTACTAGTTAGCCCCAATCTGACCCCTAAACAACCCTGCATTGGACACGGTTCCCAAGGCAGTGGATCTTTTGACATTGACCTAGTACACTAGCCCTAGATCTCACTTTAAACATTGTAAGTCACTTTCACTTCAACTATGAACCAAAGCTATACCTATTAAACCCCTCACTTGGCTTGTGACTTCATCCTTAGGTCTAGGATAAACCATACACCTAACTTCAACTAAAAATACCCTGATTTGGTGTCTTGGTTTTGATCTCTCCTGTCGGGAGTAGATCGGGTCTCCCCCTTTGTTGTCTGGGCTAGATAACATAAAGTGAAGGTTGCCTCAACTGGCGTGACAACCATACATATTGGAGGTCGAGGTGATCGTGGTTGCACCTTTTGAGTTGCCCTTCCCTATTGCCATCCATGACTGGATCTATCCATAGGGGTAACTACATCTTAGGTGATAACAGGGCCATTTTTGGCCCTTTTGTAAATTTGCATGACCATGCCCCAAGGGGTTTGTAATAAAGTGTGCTTGCATGGTGGTCTTTGAGTGACTCGGTCCCCTAGGACTTAACAACCAGAGAAGGTATTCCAAGGAGTTTTTTCCCTTGTCGATTATGCTTTTCCTTTAGCCGAGTATAATCGATGAGTTTTTCTCCTACACCTCCAAAGCTGGAATGCCCAAAGTGGTGGTTAGGCCTTAGGGGGTTATTAAAGTCCATTTTGTAACATTTATAAACATGCTAGACACTAAAATAGTATCGTTTGGTTATGTACTAGGTCCCCCGGAAGTTTCAGTCAATTCCAAGAAAAATAATTTTTTCGCTTTTTTTAAGCCATTTTTTAGTGGTTTAAATGAAAAAATTCAAGTGGTGATAAAAGTGTGATATGGAGTCAGAATTTGGCGCAGGGATGCTCCTTTTCACGCTCAAAGCATCCTCTTTACCCTAGTACCCAGTTTTTTTATGTTTCGGGCGACCAAAACACCCCGTGGAGCAGTTTTTCCTATCAAAGCTACAGAATGGCACTTTAATTGCTAATGGTGCTACAAATTGCACCATTATAAAAAATTAAAATAATCAAAAAAATAAATATGTCACATGCCAATTTGACATGGCATAAGTCAATTTAGTTGGGCGACTATAGTAAAGAGAGAAAGCATGTGATTAAAGGTTGAATTAAAGGTGAGCAAATGATTATTTACATAGTCGTCCAACCTTCACATGGGTCGACTTCTCCATGGCCATGCTCGACTTGGATGACAAGTCATTTGATGGGCGTTTAAAGTTTAAGTTTAAAACCTTGTGTTATATATTATTTGGTGGGCAGCTATGTAAAAGGTTGAAGCATTACTTTTTTTCACGTGAATGTTCTATTTCCAAAAGTTTGCCCCTCTTCTCCCTCACGTGGGCTGGCTCCCACATGGCCATATACAGTTTTGATGAGGATAAGTTCAAAGTGTGGTGGCGCCTACCTCTTGTGAGGTGGCACCACCCACATGGATAAGCTTCTAATTAAGCAACCAATCATAACTCATAAGTGAAAAGCCATCAAAGCGAGGAAACATCACCTTGATCGCCCTCTTCCTCACGCGGCTACCTCAAACAATACGGGTGCTTCCATTTTTTAGTGTTTTTTCCAAGTAAGGTAATGCACTTCCATTGGCTATGAGCTTGCCTTGCTCTACAATCTAGGAGGTTGCGCTCCTTAGGGTTTTGCACCCTAGCTCACATTCCGTGTGCTATAAATTGAGGAGCTCAGCTCCATTGTAAAGGATCTGAGCATTGAACCTCTGCTCTTGTAATTTGTTTAATCGAAATAAAGTTGAAAGGCTCTGGAGGCATATGTTGTGCAGCTATCTCATTGGATGTATGCTTTGTTGATGTTCTGAGGTGATATCTCACTAGTTACTTGTCATTTTGCAAAAATATTCTGTGATTATCTAGCTCAGAGACCTTTGTGTCGATAGTGTAAGCATTCATCGTTTTGATTTGCTTATAAATGCTTGATTAGTTAGAGATAGTGAAGCAGCAGGTGTATTCAGTTGTACTAATGCCCTTCAAATCTCTATTAATTGTGTATTCTAGATTTAATCCATTTTTTTTGCAAGTGTTTGTGACAGTACAGGACAAAATCTAAGAAAGGAGAAGGAGTTCAGATGCATCCTCATCCGCCTTAAATGATTGATTACCTTGGACTAATTATCGTTGAGCTGCAGGCATATTGGGTTCTTTAATCTTTCAATATCGAAGCTAGTTTTGTGCTCCTTCTACATTATAAAATCTAAATTTTTCTTCGTCACTTAGTTACTTTTGCTTAATGAAAGTTAAATCTGCATTTACATGTCAATAGCTTTCTGTCATTAAGCATACAAATATTAGATCTAGATTGCTTTCAAAGTTTATTTTTAAACTAGATCTAAGCACGCAATTCTTTATACTTGAAGTAGGCATTTTTCCTAAAATTTTTCCAAGTGTAAAATCTGAAACTTCTTTTGTATTTTATTTGATTAACCCACTGATTTTTGTGTTTTTAGCTTGCTTGTTTTTAACAGGTCCAACAAAAAAGAGAAGGAAACTCTAGCCAATTTTTGCCAAAAAGTGCCAAAAACACTTCCCAAGGACCCTATTTCACCAACTCTTCACTCTATACAATTGTAATCCCTTATATCCTAATTTAAAAGGACTAAGAGGCACTTCTTCCAGCAAACATTGTAAAAATTAATAAATGAGATGTAAACTTTGATTCGCGTGTTCTTTTTTCGTGGCGTGATTTTTTCTAACTTTTTGTGTGGGTTGTATACTTTGATTAGGTAGTTAATTCCTGTGTTCTTTTCATTAAATAAATCCAATCTCGTTGCCATGAAGTATGCTCTCACCTCCACCCAAAGGCATTGCCGATTAGTAGAGGTTGATCAGAAAGTGACGCATAGGTTCGGCAAGTTTATTTTTTTAATTAAGTTGTTGATTTAATTTCACATACTGCAAGCACTAAAAATTTGAACGAATATTCGGTTGTTTCTCGAAGTATGCTCTTTCCCCTGCGGACACTGGTCTCGGGGAAACCAAAAAAGAGTGCAACAACTCATTAATTCTCAAACACTTAATAATTGCTCACATTAATAAAATTAAGAACCCTCAAGATAGTGAAAATCCGACACTCGAACATTGAGTAACGTGTAGGGAAATTTCTCAAGAGAAGCGGGAACCACTGGAGAGCGACCTTAGGGCACCGTTAGACTACATCCTTGTTGGTGTAGTGTTGAACACGCCCTCGAGAATCCGCTCCAACCCACACGTCTTTGTGAGGAGCCACCTTTTCCCAATTTCCGGACATTACTCCTTGTACCTTGTTGTCCGCCAGATTGCACACCAGCAGCGGAAATCTTTCGAAAGCTGTCTCTTCACTACAAGTGAGAGAGGTGTGGCCTTGGGGGCAAGCAATGAGCCAGGTACTGTCACCTGAATCCCAACTCCTCCGTCTAGGCTAACTCCTAACGAAGCCAAGGGGGGTAGTCCCTACAAAGAGTTGTCTATGGCTCAATGTTTTAAGTGTTAAGAATGTATGGTGATGCGGATGGATGTTGTTTAGGAGTTTTAGTGGTGAAAGACACACGACTTACTTTTAAATAAAACACAAGATAAGATGCAATCCGCGTTGCGAAACAATATATAAAGACTTGAGATAATTAAGAAGCATCCACAGATAAAAATTAAATGATAAAAGGACCAGTGCCTTATCCAATGGGTAACGGAGTCAAAATAATTGAATTGTAGTGCTGGGGGATGCTGAAAAGTAAGTCTTGATAGTAACTGTTCGTGAGATCGTTGTGCAAATTATCTTGGTAAATTTCAAAGTTTTAATGGTCTTGATTATTATGGCTAAAACCAAGGATATCAAAGAGTGTCCGAAAAGATATTCTAAGCAGCTCCTTTAAGAGACATGTCGGAACCTGTCTGGAATCACAGCGAGGCGCGCAATGCTAACCAGCCACCGTGTCGCAGATTGGGCACTCCAGCGCCTCCCCTGAGAACTGATTAAAATACTTTTTGAACAACGCCGGTTCGTTGGTTATGGGGGTGAAAGTTTTAATTAATTATCACTTATGAGATTATCAAATCCTTCACCTTTCTGAGTACTAGTCCAACCGTTTCCGATTGGCAGAGCATACGGGTGTTGGATAAACGACCAAGATAAATTAATTAGGGGGAAAATGTGAGTTGAAATATTTTATTATTTAGAGCACTTGTTCAACTCTCCGACAGAGAGCGCTCTTGACTTGATCTTATGACCACAGTTCAAGAGACTTCCTAATTTAAAAAATGCCTAATGCAAGGGGAACATGCAAGTCTATATGCTCTCCGACAGAGAGTGCTCTTGACTTGGATTTGGCCAAGTTCAAGAGACTTTGTTCGTTTTAAGAAACAAAAAGCAGTTGTGATAGCAAGATACTTCAACTTTGTAATACATAAATCATGTGAAAGCTCAAATAGATGTGAAACATTGCTAACATGCTACTTGCAAAATAAATGAAACTTTACTTAGTGTTCTACCAAACAAATTTATTCTAAAGGTGGGATCAACCTCCGAACAAGGTCAACCACTAGAAACCGTCAGTCCTGGAAACCTTCCAGCTAGCTGGATGTCCACAAGAAGCTGATGGGGGGAACGAGAAGCTACCACAAAACTATGTGGCCTTTGGAATGCAATCCCAAAGTTAGCTTACTCTAGTCAAGACTTGGAAGAGAAATTAATCTAAGTACAGAAATAAAGACCAATCTATGAACTTGAAAAAGATGAGATCTAAACTAAGCATGCACAACACTCTTCCCCAAATGGGGAAGAAACCCAAAAAAGTGGAGGCCTCCTCCACTTAACTTTTTATTAAATGATTACAAATGCCTTGGGTTTAAAACCTTTGAAGGACTTTAGAGAGATAAAGCTTGAATGAAAAAGATGGAAACTCTTATGAGTTTGTACAAAGGATAATGGTTTTGTTCAAATGACATTCATGGTTTGCACTTCTCCTTGGTTTGAACTTCACTTGAGCTTCTCTTTGGCTCTTTCTTGGATCTTGCTTCTTTAAAACTCTTTCAAGTTTCCTCCTTTCAAAGCATCTACACAAGTCTTAGAAATTCTCAACCAAGGCACCCATTAATCATTAGAACAAGACAAAATCTTGAAGCTATTTAAACTAGAGTCTACAAAAGACTTCAAAAAACTAGTTTATGAAATTTTTTATTTCAAAAATGCATAAAAGGAAAAGCGGACCAGCGAACAACATATGCTTAAAAAATGATGAGAAAGAAATCTAAAATGTAAAAATTTTGAAATATTTTTGTATGGAAAAATCTATCTTTTAAATGGAAACAAAAATCTAACAAGTATAAGCTATACTAATGCCAAACAATGAGATCTAATTATCAAAAGAAAGACTAAACTTTAACAACTACTACACTTAAGCAATTCGTTTTTTGTATCTTATGTGTTTTTAGGGCTTTTTGGGAAGGTGGACAAGAGGAGTCTTGGAGGAAAAACGAATGGAGGGATGATTGGACAAAGAAGAGTAGGGTAAAACGAATGGATGAGGAAATAAGGAATGAGTGGGAAGATGGAAAGATCAAGTGGAACACTTGATGGCTTAAGAACACTATCCAAGAAACCCTTCCAGCTAGCTGGATGATACGCCTGCAATAGTGTTGAAGAGAGCACAAGGGAACAAATCCCAAGTTATTCCCCAAGGTTGAAGGAGCTTCAACCTTATGGCAAATCCTAAGCTAGGCTTAACAAAAAGAAATAAAGAGAAAAGGGGATAAGAGATAAATGGGTGGAAAAAGGTAAGGGGAATGGACTAGAAGAGGGAAGTTTTAGAACCAAGTAACCAGTTTTGGCCATTGGGGCTTCCAAGCGATGGGAGTTTCATCACATGGATGTAAAGAGTGTCTTTCTTCATGGGGATCTGAATGAGGAGATATATATGCAACAGCCTGAAGGTTTTATTTCTGATCATACACTTGTTTGCAGGTTGAACAAGTCACTCTATGGGCTTAAGCAAGCTCCTAGAGCATGGTATGCAAAAATGGACAATTTTCTGCTATCCTTGGGGTTTGAGAGGTGTAAGTATGATCCAAATGTGTTTATGCAGCAGAATGGTGATCTGATATTGATCATAGTACTGTATGTAAATGATCTTTTGATAACAGGTAGTAGCACTAAAGAATTGGGCTCATTAAAAGCTTCATTACACAGTGCATTTGCAATGACCGATCTAGGCTTGTTGAGACAATTTCTAGGCTTGGAAATTGAGCAAACTGTGAATGGAATTTCTATAACTCAAGCAAGGTATGCTTCAGATTTGCTGCAGAAATTTAAGATGGCTGAATGTAAACCAGCAAAGTTCCCATTCCTATCTGGAGTTAAGCTAAATGAGTGGGGTTCTTCTCCACTAGTTGACAGCTCGTTGTATAGGCAACTTGTTGGAAGCTTGCTATATCTTACTCATTCTAGACCAGATTTGTCATATGTTGTTGGGGCTGTTGCTAGGCACATGCAAGAGCCTCATGAGGTTCATTGGAAGGCAGCCAAGAGGATCCTCCATTATGTTCAGGGTACTAAGCACTTTGGTATCCATTATGCTACTAGTTCATCTCTTGAACTAGTAGGATTTACTGATTCTGATTGGGCTGGTGATTGCATTGATCGAAAATCAACTTCCGGTTATGTTTTTATGCTTGCACATGGACCTATTTGCTGGTCAAGCAAGAAACAACATACTATTTCCTTATCTTCAGTTGAGGCCGAGTACAGGGGAGCAGTAAATGCAGCCACACAATGTGTTTGGTTGCAAGGTATTCTTGCAGAGTTCGGGATTGTTTTTGATTCACCCACTGTTCTTTGGTGTGATAATCAAAGTACAATCAAGATTTCTACTGATCCAGTTCAGAGGCAAAGGACCAAGCACATAGAGATACACATGCATTAGATTCGGGGTTTGGTGCATGACCGGACCATAGCATTGCAGTATTGCCCTTCGAGTGAGCAAACTGCTGATATTTTCACCAAGTGTTTTACCGAGAAGACCTTCACTTACCTCAGATCTTTGCTTGGGGTGAGTGATGCATGGTGATGATTGGTGTATTCTGATATATGCCACATGTCCATTTTAGAGGGGAGGTTTTATTTCCCATGTGGTTTTCCTCCTTACCTTGGTTACATGGACAAATAAATTTTATGATGTAAAAGGTGACTTGAGCCTAGTTGCCAAGGCCTTATTTTTTATATTTCACTAAGTCTAGCTTAAGGGGGGGTGTTAGAACATTATTACACCTATGTACATTAATCATTTATCAAATGATGGTTAATTAGTACCAAACAGCTTAATAATTGCATCCCCAAGTTGGTTAGTGAGTAAATGGTCATTTAGCTTGAACCAGTTGCCAATGTGGACAAAACTGAGCATTGTGCCAAGTCAAACTAACTGCTGGGTGCGCCCTCCCAGTCATTTATTGCTTCCTGCATCCCTAGGGCGCTCTTACTCCTTGTTTTGTGGGATTCTCTTTGATCAAGGGCGCACATGCTCAGAATGTGGACAAACTTGCCGCCTTTGCCCATTTTTAGCCACTTCTAGCTGCCTAACCTCTAACCAACCAAATTCTCCACATGTGTGAGGTCACATGGGCCTGTCCAATCATTCCCAACGTTCACATAGCAGTTTCGAACCAGTTTGGATGGTTTGGGATATTTTGGTCAACCTAGGGGGTTTGAGCTATTTCTGAGCTAGATCAGTGTGAACACTCCAGATGGATTCGAATTGTTCCAGATTTGTATAAAAGGAGGTTCTTAACCTATTTTGAGGTTGGACTATTAATAATATTTACATTATTCACCCATTTCATGTGTTATTGTTCTTCATTTTACAGATTTATGCCAATTCTTGTAAATGTGTTGCAATCTTTTCACTAGTGAGGAATCCATAGTAGCCAGGTTCTGCTGTGAATTAGATTTTACATCTGCAAATCCTCTTTCAATGCTGGCCAATGTAGGGAACTTTACTAGTAATTTCCCTTTGACTAGTATTGGTCTCTAGGTCTCAAATTGACTCCAAATGCCTTCAAATCTTCAAGGAAGGTGTATGAATGATATTAGGACTTGAATATGATGTTCAGGGATGAGATATGGCCACCAAAATACCTTTGCAAACTCTCTTAAGATTCTGGACCAAGTATGCAATTTTACCAGTAATTTTGGGTTCAAATCCCCCTGGGGTAAGTACTGAAAATGGCTTCTCAAATGCCTCCAAACCCACTCAAATTTCTGAACAGAGGTAGGGAATGTATTAAGGATGTTATTAATGTCTCATATGCACCATTAATTGATTATTATATATGTTCCAACCCTCTCCCATTCAACTGCAAAAATCACCCATTCGACCCTTGGGAAAATGACACTATTTCTTCTCCCAATGCAATTAAACTGAGTAAAAATACTTCAAATGCTCAAGTACAGTACATGAAAATTGTAAAATACATCCATGGCAGTCTATTAATCACAAATGTATCAGAGAATCATCCATTCATTCGAAATCTTCAGCAGTACATTGATTCACAACAAGGTAGTGGGGAAATGGCACTGTTCTTTCATTAAAAATGAGATTTACACATTTCTACTTGGAATTTCGACCTGAAACTTTTTGGAGATGAAGAACAAAGTATTTACTTCATATTACAAAAGAAATGGGGCATTAGAAGCTCCCCCAAAGAGTACAATAGCTCACCAAAAACGCCCTCTCTCAAGGATGAAGAATATGCCATCAAAACTGGAAATGGTTGAAGGAGTGAGCTGTAATAGAAGAAACCATGAGTTGCCCTGTAGCTTACACCTGCAAATAAAGACTCCATTAAAGCTCCAAATGAAAGGTCTGAATGGCCTTTCCAATTACCAACTTGGATGGGAATCTTTCACCCTCGAAATTGGCTAAGGCAAGAAACTAGTCATCCACTAGCTCTCCCTCTTCACAAATGCAATTGCAAATTCTACAAATGATTAAAAGCTGGTTTCATTCTTTGTTATTGACATTTATAAAGTTCTAATGTCCTCCATGGGTCGAATTCCTTCCAAGAGACTCATGCCAACTCAAGTTGGGAAGAGATTCCAAAGAACGACACTTGTACAACAATTCCTAGTCTCCCACTTCCACTAAATCACATGTGGAAGCATCTTAGCTACCCTAACACCCTTGAGCGCCCTCTTGGAGTCTATTTTTAGCCCTCACATGTCATATATGTCATATGTCAGCCTTTAGGTCTGATTTGTGTCATAGGTGTCATAACATCTTCATCATTGTTGTCATAGAGCTAGGGAATCTAGCCCAAGTGTCTCACTAGCTCCAATTTGCCTCTTCCTCTTCCATGGGAGTTACTCTTCCTCTATATTTCGACCTTGGATGAGTCATGCCATGAATAATACCTTTTGGACTCCCTCAAGTATGTTACCATTCACCTTGAATTCGAATTGGTGAGAGAATGATGCCAAGTGTAGTGGGAAAATCTAGCCATATGTGGGTCCCACTTCCTCCATGTGTCTTCATGATCAAATGCCACTTTGATTTTCACTTGTATATATTTATTTAGCTCCTTTATTAAATATTTATTCCATTCTAATATTCAAACATCATTTATTATCCCCCTTATTTCAAATCCCAAAGCTTCCACCCCAAACCTAGGAAACTAGTAATTTTCCTCCTTGGCAATTATTTGACCCTTAACATCAATTTTACAAACTCTAATGAATATGGCCAATGTGAATAGGCCATTGTGACCCAATTCCAAATTTGGGACATGACAGTTTGGAAGAGGACGTTTTTCCTGAGGAGGAGAAGCTCGTTGTGAGCCGGATTGACCGAGTTGGAGTCCGACACTTTCAAGATAGCCTTGCCTCGAGATTTGAGGAAGGTTAGAGACGATCGGAGCTCAGATCTGTTGAGATCCAGAGCAGTACGGGCATTTGACATCCAGAGGAGGAGGGCGCACTTGTGCATGCAAAGGGCCGATTTCATCAATGGGCAGTCTTTAGAGCGAGCAGATCAGAGCAGGGTGATCAATAGAGGGCAGATCCATCAGAGGCACCGTCAGAGCACTCAGATCCAGATTGGCAGTTAGGGCATACTTCATCAATGCATGCATCAGCTGGATGCATGCAAATTAGAGTTAGTCCTGGCCAGAGGGGTTGAGTTACCGACTGAGGTAATTCTGTATTGTACTGCTTCTTTATTTTTCTATATGCTCTAGGCTCGAGAGAGAAGATAGCCCCATAGTTAGCTGGTTTTTCCCGAAAGGGTTCCAGGGTACATCTGTTGTCTATTGTGGTTGATTGTTGTTATATATTGTTGGTAGATGCAGATCTAGTGGTTTGAGTCTATGTTGTTATGAGTATGTACTAACAGAGAGATTCATACTACTTGAGGTCTCAGACTGATCCAGAGGGAGTAGTGATCTCTGGATATGATATATTTACACTTCTAACAGTGATAGATGCATTTTTCCACCTGTTGACCAGTTTTGAGGATGTTTCCCCAGCCTATCCAGTAGAGGCATTGGGGGCCAGTTTCACCTAGGGCGTTGTATGGGAAGGGGGTGGTCCAGCCACTTGTTTTTACCATTATACCCCCCTTCTAGACAGCCTGGTGGGCTCAGATTGACAGCGCAGGCACTCTAGGTGTCAGTTTGGACAGCTTCAGGGTTTCAGGAGGATTAAAAAATGGAATAAAAGGGTCACTGAGGAATTCGATTAGGGAAATTGAGGCAAGGTTTTGGCACTTGGTCTTCACAGAGGTCTTCCAGGGTGAACCCCCCATCTTCCAATCAGTGGGGTCCACAGTGGCCACGGGAGGCCTTTTACTGCATGTCTCTCACAAATTTTGAGGACAAGATTTGATCATTTGTGTTGTGGACATGTCATGGTCCTTTATTTTATATATTATTGTGCCATGGGGATGAGATAGTAAGGATTGATGCCTCCGAGCCCTACCATGGACTTCTTGAGTCATGTCCATGTCATATTTGGTGGGCCCTTGTATCTTAGCCCCCTTTAGAGGATGACGTCACCCTCACTTTGTCACTTTTAGCTATGACGTCATCTTTATTTTGAGTGATCCATGTGATTTTATATTAGGCTCATCTTAGCCATTGATTATATTGTGAGATCTTTTAATCTCAACCACTCATTTTAAAAAGTGGTTTTTAGATCTAGGGTTTTGGTCTTTATTATCCTATATAAGGAGGAGACCCCCCTCATTGTAAAGCACCTTTGGGCTCTGGAAAACTTGGAATGAAAATATTATTTTGGAGATCTACTTCTTGGCTTTAATTGGGTTACTCTTGTATATGTTCTTCCATCTCTTGTTTCTAGACATTCTTTGCTTTACAGGTGAAATCGACATCAAGAGAGGGAGGTCGAATTGCTTGAAGCTAGCCACACGATTTGCTTGATGGGAAGATTGTAGGGGTTGCTCACATCCCCCATGGGCAAGACGTCTTCATCTTGAGGGAGTTTTTCAATTGTGCTTTGTCCATTGATTGCTTCTTTGATATGACATGCTTAGATCTCATTGATTTGTGGATCAAATCTAACTTGATGTAGTTTGATTTACAGGTTTCATGGGACATCTCTTGTAATGTCCCCATTCAAATAAGTGCATAGTAAGACAATCCCATCAATCCTACTAGTTTCCTAGGTTGGATGGGAACATGTGGAATGGTAATAAGGAAGCTAATAAATGATATTTAGACATTAGAAGGGTTCAAGTATTTAATAAATATGATGAATAAATAAATTCAAGAGAAATTCTAGGTGGCAAGTGGTTTTGGAGACATATGGAGGTGGTGGGACCCACACTAGCTTGATTTTTCAATGACACATGGCAGCTCTCTCTTGCCAATTCGAATTCATGGGAAGGTGAACACTCTTGGGTGAGTTGGTAAGTCATAACACATGGCATTGAGCATCTTAGGTCGAAATGGGATGGAATAGTAACCTCCATGGGAGAGGAAGAGTCAAATTGGAGACTAGTGGACACTTGGGCTAGATTCCCTAGTTTTATGACAACAATAATGAAGCATCTATGACATTTATGACAAAATTCAGACCTGAATTCTTACACCTGACCATTATGACATGTCAGCCCCAAAAATAGGCTCAAGGAAGGCGCTCATGGAGTTGGAGGAATCCAAAGAGACTCAAATTCGAATTTGGGAGAAGATGGAAGGTTGGAACTAGGAGACAAGTGGCAAATGAGGAATATTTCCTAAATGAAAAATTATTGAATCTATTGAGAGGATTTCGACCCCTTGAAGGCTAATGTTGGTTATAAAATGTAGAAATCAAGTATGAGAATGGCTTTTGATGATTTGAGAAAAATTGCATTTGTGAAGAGAAAACTAGTGGATGACTAGTTTCTTGCCTTAGCCAATTTCGAGGGTGAAAGATTCCCATCCAAGTTGGTGTTTGGAGAGGCCAATCAGGTCTTTCATGGTGCTTTAATGGAGTTTTATTTGCAGGTAGCAGCTACAGGAAGTTTCATGGTTTGGTTTAGTGCAGCACTTTCTCTCCACCATTTCCAATTTTGAAGGCATATTCGGGCTCCTTGAGGGATTGCGCTTTGGGTGAGATCTTGCACTCATTGGGAGAGCTTCATATGATATTTTTCTGATTGTAATAGCTTCATATCCTCTGTTCTTCATATTCAGAAACTCTCAGGTCGAAATACCCATTGAATGTATGCAAAATCATTGATTAATGAGCAAACAATGTCCGTTTCCCCAATGCTTTGATGTATGACACTATAAGGTTGATTATTTCGAATGGATGGATGATTATTTGATATATTTGTGATTAATATACTGCCATGGACATATTATACAAGTTTCATGTACTGTACTTGAGCATTTGAAGCATTTTCACTCAATTTGTTTGTATTGAGAGGTGAAATAGTGCCATTTCCCCAAGGGTCGAATTGGGGGTTTTTGCTGTTGAATGTGAGAGAGTTAGAACAGTAGTAAAAATCAATTTATGGTGCATATGAGACCTTAATAACATACTTAACACATTACATACCTCTGTTCATAAATTCGTGGGAGTTTGGAGGCATTTGGAAGGCCATTTGCAGTGTTACCCCGGGGGGATTTGATGCACAAATTACTAGTCAAAATTACCTATATTGATCAGAATACAAATCAAGTTTGCAGCAGTATTTAGAGGGCCATAAAACATCCCTGAACCTATTATTCAAGTCTAAATACCATTCATACACTCTTACAGAAGATTTGGGAGCATTTGGGTTGATTTGGAGGTCAAAACAATAAAACTAGTCAAAGGTCGAAATTGGGGAAAAAGTGGAAAAATTGGCATTTTAATAAATTTTTGAAAAAGGGTCATTACAAGTGGTATCAGAGCATGTTCTTGGCACCTGATGGTCCTAACAAGAAGTCAAAAGAATAATCCACCACCCTTTGAACCAGTAGTTGAAGAGGTTTTTGTTGAAGAAGAGGTAGTAGAAGAAGAGGAGTCTTTTGCTGAAACCATGGGTAGAGAGGAGGATGACAAATTAAAACATAAGGAGGAACTTATTGCAACCTTAGATCCATGTTTCTCTAAACTTTCAGCAAACATGGATAGGATAGGTGATAAATTGTTGCAAGGATTTGAATTGTTGATTAGCCAGCTTCAAAGCAAAGGGATAATAGGAGATAATAGCGGTTCACACTCAGGGGAAAAGATGAAAGGGAATGAGCATATTTTCTCAAGTACAGGACCTCATAATAGACCTGATGAATTTCAAAGCACACAAAGGCATACTGCACCTAAATTTCTCACACCCAAAGAAGAGCCCAATCTTGCATTGGATTACAAGAAACTAGTAAATGATTGGAATGATTTGAATGAAGAGTGTAAAAGAGGTGTACCACTCAGTGACTACATTGATGCTATGCAAAAGATTAATAGGAAGGGAGACAATAGGAGTCCATTCCAAAACAAAGAACTAAATAGTGCTATTGGAAAAATGTCACTTCCTACTTTTGATGGTTCTTCTCAAAATTCTGCTAACACTTGGGTGCAAAAATTGGATGTATATTTTCAGCTGAATCCTATGTTGGAAGAGGATGCATTAAAAATGGCCATTTTGCATTTGGAAGGAGATGCCAATGAATGGTGGTTTCATGGGCTGAAAACCTTGGGTCATAATCAGGTTAAAACATATGGAGAATTTGTTGACAGGGTACTAGAAAGATTTGAACAAAAAGATCCAGAATTGCCTTTCAAAGAACTAGCTCAATTGAAGCAAATTGGGTCCCCTACTGAATATATGTTGGACTTTCAAAAATTATCAGTCAAGGTGGCTGATGTATCTATGGGAAGATTAGTATTGCTGTTCACTGAAGGTTTGGCTGAACCCTTAAGAGGTTTGGTCAAAGCCCACAAGCCAACTACATTAAAAGATGCAATGAGCTTGACTAGGGATCTCCAGAATGTGCTTCCTAGAACGAGATTTCCTCCTAAGCCTAGCTATAAATTTGAAAAGAAACCTTGGCAAAGGGATGGATATGATAAGAAACCTTGGCAAAGAGAGTCATTTGAGAGGAATAAAAAAGAGGGACTAAACAGGGATGAACTTAGAAAAAAGAAACTATGCTTCACATGCTTCCAACCATGGACACCGGGGCACAAATGTACCAAAGGAAAGGCTCAATACATAGAAGTATTTTCTGATAATGAGGGGTATGATGGGGGCATGGATGAAGATGGACATATTTCAGATCAAGAAGAGGCATATGAGACAGCAGTAGAAGAGGAAAGACAAGAAGAAAATCAGCCTTCACCGGACAAAGCAAGAATGGCAGTGCTTTCAGCAGTACCTCGCTATCATACTATCCGCTGCAAAGGTGTGGTACAAGGACAAAGAACTTCAGTTTTGGTAGATGGAGGAGCCACTCATAACTTCATTGATGCAGAGATGGTAGAGAAAAGAAAGATACATATTGAACCATTTGATGGCTTCACAGTTGTCATTCCCGGTCACAACACAATGCAATGCAAAACATGGGTTCCAAAGCTGCAAGTCACCGTAGGTAACTATACTTTTGTTGATAGTTTTTATGTGGTTGATGTTGCTGATACTAATGTGGTTTTGGGAGTGCAATGGTTGTATTCAATAGGAGAGCATACAGTAAATTATCAAATTCCCGAAATGAAATTCCAAGATTCAAAAGGAGTACAAAGAGTTGTGAGAGGGCAACACACTTATCCAAATCAAGTAGTGACTTGCAATAGCATGAGATCTATATTGAGGCATGGGGATATAGAATGGGCTGCTGAATGTCATATTACATCTCCCAAGCCAACTATAAATATTGTCAAACACCCAAAGGAGATAGAGAGACTCTTGCAAAAATATGAAAAGGTTTTTAGAGACCTTCCACATGGTAGGCCACCGGATAGGGGGGTTGAGCACAGTATAGTTTTGGAGGAGGGTACTTCACCCATTCAGATACCACCTTATAGACATCCTAAAAGGTTTAGAGATGAGATTGAAAAAGCTATCCAAGAACTCCTAGATTTGGGACTCATTAGACCAAGCTCTAGCCCTTATGCTTCTTCAGTTGTGCTAGTGAAGAAAAAAGATGGAACATTGAGAATGTGCATAGATTTTAGAGCCTTGAACAAAAAGACTATAAAGAATAGGTATCCTATTCCTAGGATTGATGAGCTCATGGATGAGCTACATGGGGCCAAATACTTCTCAAAAATTGACCTTAGATCAGGGTATCACCAAATTCGAATGAAAGATGAAGATGTGCAAAAGACCGCTTCTCGATGTCATTTTGGCCACTTTGAATTTCTTGTCATGCCTTTTGGGTTAACAAATGCTCCAGCCACCTTTCAAGCATGTATGAATAGGATATTTTGCAAGCAACTAAGAAGGTTTGTTTTGATTTTCTTTGATGATATTCTCATTTACAGTAAAACATGGGAAGAGCATTTGCAGCAGTTAGAGATTGTGTTGAAAATCTTGCAAGAAGAGTCCTTATTTGCTAAATTATCAAAATGTGAATTTGGAATGAAAGAACTACTGTATCTTGGGCACATTATTGGGCAAGAAGGAGTGAAGGTACACATGGAAAAAATCAGGGCTATCTTGGAATGGCCATCACCAAAAAATATTACCGAATTGAGAGGCTTTATTGGCATATGCACCTACTACAGAAAATTTGTGAAAGGGTTCTCCAAGTTGACTTCTCCACTCACTGATTTGACTAAGAAAGATGCTTTCAAGTGGGATGAAGAGGCTGAAAAGGCCTTCCAAAAAATGAAAGAGGTAATGAGTAGTTGTCCCATACTTGCACTTCCTGATTTTACTAAACCTTTTGTTGTGGAATGTGATGCTTCAGGTGGAGGAATAGGGGCTGTCCTAAAGCAAGGCCAACACCCCATAGCCTTTGAGAGCAGAAAGTTGCAGCCTCATGAAAAACTTTACTCCATCTATGATAAAGAAATGCTGGCCATTATGCATGCATTGGCCAAATTCAGACAATACTTGGTGGGCAGCAAGTTTGTGGTGAAAACTGACCACAATAGTCTAAGACACTTTCTCACCCAAAAAGATCTAAATGAAAGGCAACAAAAGTGGGTAAGCAAGATTCAAGCTTATGATTTTGATATTGAATATGTCAAAGGAAAGAATAATATAGTAGCAGATGCTTTGTCAAGAAGGCCTTCTTTTTCTCTCATGGATATTGCCAAGGATTGGAAAAACATGCTACTAGTTGAATATGCCAAAGACAAATTTGCTTGTGATGTGTTGGATGGAATCAAAGGGGATGATAATTATAGGATTTTGAATGGGCTGATATATTATAAGGGAAGAATTTATTTAGTTCATAACTCCAAGCTCAAGTACCGAATTTTGCAAGAAGCACATGATTCCCCACTAGCGGGCCATCCGGGGATCTTCAAAACTTATAGACAGTTGAGGCAAAGATTTTTTTGGAAGGGGCTGAAGGAAGATGTTCAGAAGTATGTGAATGAATGTAAAGCATGTCAACAAAACAAATCAGAACTTACATGTCCATCCGGCCTATTACAACCATTGCCCATTCCGGAGCAAAAATGGGACAGTATTTCCATGGATTTCATCACCGGATTGCCTAAATCCTTGGGTAAGGATTGTATCTATGTGGTAGTTGATAGGTTGACAAAATTTGCTCATTTTTTTGCTGTTACATCATCTTTTAGTGCTGCACAAGTGGCTGATATTTTTTTCAAAGAAATCTTCAGATTGCATGGGCTTCCCAAGAGCATTGTCAGTGATAGAGATAGTAGATTCATGGGTGCTTTTTGGAAAGAAATTTTTAGATTGGTAGGCACTCAATTGACTCCAAGTACCAGCTATCATCCACAAACTGATGGACAAACAGAGAGGGTAAACCAATGGTTGGAAGGATACCTAAGAAACTATGTGGGAGGGCAGCAAAAAGCATGGGCAAAATGGCTACACTTGGGTGAGTTTTGCTACAACACCACTTATCATATGTCAATAGGAATGTCTCCTTTCAAAGCATTATATGGTTATGATGCACTTACATTTGCTGACATTATATTTGGTGATAGTAGAGCCCCAAAGGCTAAAGATTGGGTGGAAGAGAGCCAAGAAATTTTAAAGCTCTTGAAAGACAATTTGCAGGTTGCTCAAAATCAGCAAAAACAATATGCTGATAGACATAGAGAAGAGAGAACCTTTCAAGTCAATGATTTAGTATACTTAAGGTTGCAGCCCTATAAACAAACATCTCTCAAAAAGAATGGAGCAGAAAAATTAAAACCAAGGTACTATGGGCCATACAAGGTAGTGCGGAAGGTTGGAGAAGTAGCATATGAACTAGAACTTCCGGAAGGGAGTAAAATCCACAATGTATTTCATGTTTCTTGTCTTAAAAAAGCTCTTGGTCAGCAAATCATCACTTCAGAAATACTTCCTCCTTTGGATGATGAAGGTCAGCTCACACTTGTTCCGGAAAAGATTTTGAAGACACGGGAAAGAAGGTTGAGGAGTAGAATCATCAAAGAATATTTAGTGCAATGGAAGGACTTACCAAATGAAGATGCCACATGGGAAGAGGAGAAGATTTTGCAGCATCCAAATTTGAAATTGCTTGAGGACAAGCAATCTTGGGTGGGGAGGACTGTAATGTCCCCATTCAAATAAGTGCATAGTAAGACAATCCCATCAATCCTACTAGTTTCCTAGGTTGGATGGGAACATGTGGAATGGTAATAAGGAAGCTAATAAATGATATTTAGACATTAGAAGGGTTCAAGTATTTAATAAATATGATGAATAAATAAATTCAAGAGAAATTCTAGGTGGCAAGTGGTTTTGGAGACATATGGAGGTGGTGGGACCCACACTAGCTTGATTTTTCAATGACACATGGCAGCTCTCTCTTGCCAATTCGAATTCATGGGAAGGTGAACACTCTTGGGTGAGTTGGTAAGTCATAACACATGGCATTGAGCATCTTAGGTCGAAATGGGATGGAATAGTAACCTCCATGGGAGAGGAAGAGTCAAATTGGAGACTAGTGGACACTTGGGCTAGATTCCCTAGTTTTATGACAACAATAATGAAGCATCTATGACATTTATGACAAAATTCAGACCTGAATTCTTACACCTGACCATTATGACATGTCAGCCCCAAAAATAGGCTCAAGGAAGGCGCTCATGGAGTTGGAGGAATCCAAAGAGACTCAAATTCGAATTTGGGAGAAGATGGAAGGTTGGAACTAGGAGACAAGTGGCAAATGAGGAATATTTCCTAAATGAAAAATTATTGAATCTATTGAGAGGATTTCGACCCCTTGAAGGCTAATGTTGGTTATAAAATGTAGAAATCAAGTATGAGAATGGATTTTGATGATTTGAGAAAAATTGCATTTGTGAAGAGAGAACTAGTGGATGACTAGTTTCTTGCCTTAGCCAATTTCGAGGGTGAAAGATTCCCATCCAAGTTGGTGTTTGGAGAGGCCACTCAGGTCTTTCATGGTGCTTTAATGGAGTTTTATTTGCAGGTAGCAGCTACAGGAAGTTTCATGGTTTGGTTTAGTGCAGCACTTTCTCTCCACCATTTCCAATTTTGAAGGCATATTCGGGCTCCTTGAGGGATTGCGCTTTGGGTGAGATCTTGCACTCATTGGGAGAGCTTCATATGATATTTTTCTGATTGTAATAGCTTCATATCCTCTGTTCTTCATATTCAGAAACTCTCAGGTCGAAATACCCATTGAATGTATGCAAAATCATTGATTAATGAGCAAACAATGTCCGTTTCCCCAATGCTTTGATGTATGACACTATAAGGTTGATTATTTCGAATGGATGGATGATTATTTGATATATTTGTGATTAATATACTGCCATGGACATATTATACAAGTTTCATGTACTGTACTTGAGCATTTGAAGCATTTTCACTCAGTTTGTTTGTATTGAGAGGTGAAATAGTGCCATTTTCCCAAGGGTCGAATTGGGGGTTTTTGCTGTTGAATGTGAGAGAGTTAGAACAGTAGTAAAAATCAATTTATGGTGCATATGAGACCTTAATAACATACTTAACACATTACATACCTCTGTTCATAAATTCGTGGGAGTTTGGAGGCATTTGGAAGGCCATTTGCAGTGTTACCCCGGGGGGATTTGATGCACAAATTACTAGTCAAAATTACCTATATTGATCAGAATACAAATCAAGTTTGCAGCAGTATTTAGAGGGCCATAAAACATCCCTGAACCTATTATTCAAGTCTAAATACCATTCATACACTCTTACAGAAGATTTGGGAGCATTTGGGTTGATTTGGAGGTCAAAACAATAAAACTAGTCAAAGGTCGAAATTGGGGAAAAAGTGGAAAAATTGGCATTTTAATAAATTTTTGAAAAAGGGTCATTACATCTCTCCTCCTAGGGCTTGGACGATTTTGGTTGAAGACACTTGGATCAAGCTTGGAATTGTAACTAGGGCAAGAATCATCCATATGCTAAGAGGCCGCAAGCTTAAGAGGTAAGATCTACAAGGTATGTATCTATTTCGCTTGTTCTCCATCCTATTCGTCATAAACTCCATTAAAATCAAAACCCTCATTTTTCTCTTTTTTCTAGATCTACTTAGATCTAGCTTGGCTTTGGGGAAAATATTGAAAACCCACCTCTATAGCATCCACGACAATTCGGATCTATAGTTTGGTGTGGATTGGCCTCCATTTGACACATTTTCCAAGGCACCTAGCCCTCTTTGAGGCAAATCGCACTCCTTGAGGGAGGCTAGTTGGGCTAGTTCCAAGAGTTGGGTAGGTGAGATCCCACTTGATTTGCATAGATCCAGCTTGATAACCTACCCCTAGTGCTTCACCTCTTTGATTTTTGCCTTGTGGGCCCCATTCCTCATTTTGAGGGTTGTGCCCCACTTGGGTCATTGGGTGATGCATTTTAAATCTTAGATTTATGGAGATCTAGGTCATCTTTGGGCATGCCATCCTAAACCCACCTTGATAATTTCCTTAACTACCCCGATCTACATTTTGGCATAATTTGGACTCCATTTACCCCTTCATCTAAAGGCACTAGTTTCCCTTGGGCAATTCGCACTCCTTGGGTTAGTGGCCTTTTCCTAGATCCCATATGTGGGTGTTGTCTATCTCATCTTAGATCCATAGATCTACCTCATCTCACCCACTTAGTGCCATCTCATCCCTAATTTGACCAAGTGGGCCCCATTTGGACCATTTTCCACTTTTTAAGGAGTGGGCCCCACTTGTGTATTTTTATGGTGCTAGATCCATCCATTTGGTCTTCATAAGTGGCCTTCGTCATTCATTGGTTGAAACACTTGTCACTTCTTAAGCCTCTTCAACCACATCCTTAACTCTTTGGTCCACTTAATCCTCATGCATTGGTTTTCGTAACCTAATGTACACATTTCCCTAGGAACCTTTGTGTTAACTAGTCTTCATTGATTGGCTAGGGTCTCCCCCTTGGTCTTGATTTTTCATGATCTAAAGTAAAGAGTGCCTCGGTTATCATGACACCCAGCTTGCATTGGGAACCATTGCACTTCTTGGGTCACCTCTTTAGTTTCCATCTCCTCTACCGTCCCGGATGGGATACCTTTAGGGACAACTACAAGTTGTGTGATAACAAGTATGTGCGGGCATTTAAAGACCCTCTTGCGGGCATTGCTTGATGGTCCTTGCGGGCATTTGTTGATGGCCTTTGCAAGCATAAAAGTGGATCCCACTGCGGGCATTTTTATGGTGAATTGCGGGCATAAACTTGGAGTCATAAAGGTATGAAATGGGGCCCTTGCGGGCATTTCTAACCACCTTTGCAGGCATATTTAAAGGAGTGCTGCGGGCATTGTGTGATCAACCTTGCGTGCATATGATGGAGTAAAAATCAAGTGGTGATAAACCCACTATTGTGATGTGGCAAGAAAGTTAAATAGATATATATATATATATATATATATATTGAATGAGGATAACATGGAAATGAAATAAAATATATATATATATATCATTTCATAAAATGAAAAATAAACATTGACAAGTCAGCCTCCTAAATTCATGGATAAGACAAGTATAAGTAAAGACCAAATCGTTGATTTGGAGAGGTGATTGTGTGGAAGACTTCGTGTGTGAAAGGGAGCTCTGATTTCGGGGTTTAGGAGAGATGATGACGGTTTCGGTGGAGTAGCAGCAGCAGCAGGAGCAATGGGAGCAGCAATGAAATTATTTTTGTATCTTTGATTTCTGGGTTTGACTAAGGCAGCAAATTGAATTGCAGCAGTGAAAGAATTTGTCTTATATCTCTGATTTCTGGGTAGCAGTAAGGGCAGTTTGATGACAGGATAAAGGTGTGCATGTGGACAGTGTAATAATGTGTATGGACAGAATGGGGAGATGCTGGCAGCAGTTTCTGGACATGATGAAGCTTGGACAGAATGATGATTTGGTAGATTGATTGAGGACTGATGAACAGAATAAGAAGATGTGTTTATGGACTGATTGATGTAATAGAAAGATGATGTGTATGGATGGATCAATGATGTAATGTGACAAATATGTACAGGTAATACAAGCTGGGTCTTGTAATTATTTTTCTTAGTTAGATCTAAGAAAAAGACCAAGCTAAGTCTTGGAATAGAAGTTGGTGGTGCTTCTGATTCAGTTGTAGTTGATTAACCCCCCGGTTGTAGCCGATTGAAGAAATATAAAAAGATTACAAAACTATATCTTGTGTCTCTTGCAATGTGCTGATGATAATGTGTTTTACTTGATGAATGACATGTGTTAAGTTGATTATTGAAATATAGTTTAGAGATTGATGAAAGTAATGTTGAATTGAATTTGTAAATGATATAAGTTTGAATATTGAAGAAGAAGTTGAAATTGTCAATAAGTGTTTACTCCCTGATTCACCCCCCCCCTCTCAGTGAGTCATTGTGTCTGTCAGACACATGCACAAAAAGGTATCTAAGTCTTCTCTCTTGATGTATTTTTGCTAAATGTTGAAACCATGCTTGTCTAAGGTTTGAACGGTGGTTGTAATGCTACATTTTTGCCCTGGGCTAGTAAAATTTCAGTATTTTGTTTCCCTTGCAAAGAAGGCTTGAGCTTTAGGTCTCCTAGGTTTGTCTTAGCCAACCTTCTCACAACCAACCCTAGAGGTTGTTGGAGAAGCCCTTGGCTTGCCAAACTAGGCAAGTACCATCTCAATGATAGGCTCTTCCTCTAAAAATCCCTAGGTTAGGTTGGATCACCTAAAAACCCTAAGTTGTTCACCTTCTTTCACCGAATAATTTTTTGAGTATTGTATATTTGTAAGTATTATCTTAAATTTAGTTTTTGTTTATACTAGTTATGTTTTATGAATTTTTATAGCTTAAAAATTTAATTTTTTAAACCTAAAATCCTGATTTTGCTGTGATTAAACCCTAATTACACACCTAAAAGGTCCCTGCGATTCCCTTCTACTTCACCCTATACCTTCGGCCCTCTTTCCAGCAGGCTTGGCCTCCTCTTCTGCCCTATCTCAGTCCCTCGGCCTTCCATTCGAGCCCTTCACTGTCCTCTTCCCATAGCTCGGGCCTCTCCCACCAAACCCTCACAGCTCCTCCCTCCTTTTTTCCACAGCCTCATCCCTGCTGCCCACCTCCTTTACTCGTATCCGAGCCCTCCTTCTAAGTGTGCACAGGTCTGCAATTCAAAATTGCAGACCTTATGCATCTCCTTCCTTTTCCTTATCTGCACACATAACACAGAGACACAAGTTAGCTTTACAGTAGGTTAATGATAATTTAATTGTAACCAAAGACCTTGCCATCATCTATTTTCTTGTGCATATTTTTTAAGGTATTTTATTGTACATGTAACTCAGAAATTTTCATATAAATCTGAATGTTGTAATGTGTCATCTTATGGTTGAGGTTGTACATTGATTATCTAAATTTTGTACTTTACTTACAGCTGGAAAACAATCTCTTAATACTGTTACAAAGCTAAGTTTAGGTTGACATTTTGAAGTTGAATCACTGCTGCAATTTCTTGTATTCAGATCTGAAAACCATATTTGATCTTCTGGGTGTTTCTGGGTGCCTAAGTAATGATGATGTTATCTAATTAATGCTGGTGACTAATGATAGTTTTGGCATATACCTGTTGACTAGCATTAACACAAGTGTCCTACAGTTTTACGATTACTTCATGCTATGATATTGAATGATATTCCTTACATCATTTCGTTCATTCACTTCTGCTATAATTGCAATTAAATACTGATCTGGAAAATATATTAGGTTGCATGTTGAATGACAACTACAACTTAAGGCATATTTGGTTAATGGTTGAAGTGTGTTTGCAATACAGTCTTTTGATCCAGTATTGGTTATTTCATTGCACGTACAATTGAATGATTTAGCATAATTCTACTGACAATGGATAATCAGCGGTGTGTTATCTTCTATTGACTCCATTAGGCACTGATCCAACTAATAAATTGCATATAGAACATAGTTTTTTGGTTGTACTAGTGTCCTACAGGATTCCACAAGGATACTTCTCCTTGGAGGTTTCGACTTCCGAAGAAGTTAGAACAGTGACCGAGATGACATTGGGTCACTGATCTTATTTTTGCTTACTGGGAATTAGCCCTGCCAATTTGCCCGGTAACAGTGGCCAAGGGCTGGGATCAGACTTGCCTCTGATACCAATGTAATGAACAAGAGTTCATTAACTGAATATCAGGACAAAGAGTTGAAATCCATGTAGTACTAGTAATATATTTATAATGAATGAATAGGATAAAGATAGATGGATTGATACAATGTCATGTGCTGGTATACTTAGATGCATTAACTGGTCACATTAGTGAATGGTTAATGGCCATGTCCTTTAATATTTTTATTATTGTTATTATTTAATGTTTATTTATATATTGTATAGTCATTATAAAAGTTTTTCAATTTAGCTACATTAAAATCAGATTAGCCAAAAAAGCCAAAGGCACAGATTAGCACAAGAAATGCAGCCACATGTACTTTATTAGGTAGGATAGGTCGAGCCATGATCTTCCATTGCTTCAAAAGCAAGAGCATATATTTTCCTCATTTGCCAATAAGACATGCTCTTTCAAGATAAAATAGCAACTCCATGCTCTTTCAAGATAAAATAGCAACTCAACAATATTCTCAAGATCTACTCCTCACAATTTATTCTGACAGAAAATAGTAAAAAGGGTAAAAACTTACCAGCCAGAGTTTTCATTACTGAAGGGGTCTTTCTAAAAGAATAATTCTGCAATAAAATATTTATAGTAAAATATCAGTTTTCCTCTATTCATCCAAAAAGTATAACTTCAATTTGTGGATCAAATACAAGATGAATCATAAAATACATAGGAATATGTTTTTAGGGGAAAGTTGCATAAGCAGGGAAACATGCCAGCCAGATTGATTACCTTGGAAGTGGCACTTAGAAAGTCCCATACTTCATGTTGTTCAGCAATATTTGGAATGGACAGTAAATCCTGCAAATGTCAGATGCATAGTTAGATTGAACCCAATTGACACTGTAGATTTACTGTTAAAATTCACAGGGGATGCATACTTTTAAGTATTTGTCTAGAAGAATACATCGCTTTTGAACAAAATAATCATCGACACTTGAAGAAAGAAAACGTTTTGGAGGTAATTGAAGTGTATAATTTGGTATATCTCGAAGACGCCGATGCAACTGCTCAAAATTTCGGTACCTGCAGGACAGAAAACAAAGTCACCGAGGAAACTTTCTCACATGTTCATAAAAACAAAGAATGGAAGTCTTAAAATATCTAAGATTTGGGAACATTTTTATGGCATTAATGCCTTGTGTACCAATAGATCAAAAAAGATAAATATGACTAATGATTTTTCCATTAGCTTAAATGTTGGAAAAGATGTAAATCAACTCCAAAACATAACAAACCAAAAGACAATAAGCATTAGTCAAAAACATTTAATGTCACTTGGCAGAGTACAATAGCAATAAATTTACCTCCTATCAACAAACCATGTTTTGTTTTCTGAATTTGTCACAGCAATGGAGTAAACAGCAAAAGATTTTGACCCAACTCTCTCAAAATGGGCTCCCAGCACCTGCAGACACATAATCATGTCAACAAGCCTAAAATGAGAAGATAAACATATGACAGAAGCCACTGAATGACAACAGGCCTCAAATTTTCCTCGCATCAATTCTTACCCAGCATTTCAGCTTGGGAACATGTATATTTCCTGTTTGTGGCCATACAGCTGTGGATAGACTTTCAGAATTAGGAAAGCTATCAGCTTCACCTAATTTCAAGGCCTTTGATTTCTTAGAGTACCAAGCCTCTCCACCTGGAAAATGTGATTTATCCACCTTTTGCCAACCCTCTAGTGAAGATCCACCACTCACTGATTGCTTATGATCAGCTTTGAGGGATTCAATTTCATGACCTTTACTCTTTTCTTTTTTTCTTGAACTTTTTCCTTTATCTAGCAATGACTGATCATTTACTTGCAAAGCTCTTTTTCTATCCTCTGGATCTTGGTTTTCTCTTCGACTATCTAGTGGATGGCTAATACTTGATTCAAACATTATTTGGCCAATGTTTTTATTCCCACCTCCTGTCGTATCAAGCATTTCTTTTGAGACAGACTTTCCCATATCTCTCCGCTTAACTGATTCATGAATCTGCAGAACCCCTACTTGCTTCACTGTGCCTTCTATCTCTTGCCTTGAAACTGATGATTTAGCTAAATGTCCTTGATCAGTATGGGCTACAGTAATATCCTTTTTTCTGTAGTTTCGTCCTTTAGTCCAAAGATTGTCAAGGTTTTCGGGAGCAAGAACCTCAGTTCTCTTTTGTCTTATAGCATCTAATGCCTGTGCCCAATCTGCTGGTCGAGACTGTAAATAACTTGCAGTTTTTAACTGAAAGTTTGAATTGCTATCATGATAGGATGAACTTGAAGCTCTTACTCCATCAGAGGCACTTTCTGCTGATTTTCTGTCCTTTGTAGATCCTTTACTTTCACCAACTTCAAATAATTCTGGGCCAGAGACTGGAACATCCTTCAAGATAGTTCGACCAGTACCTCCTTTGGATGACTTACTAGTAGACATATCTGCTAATTCTTCTTTGTCCATCTTCTTATCCTGTGCTTCGTTTGAAGAAAGAACAATAAATTCAATCATCTCATTTATGAACCTGAAAACCATGAACATTAAATTAGAGCCTCTAAATTCATCAGAAAACCATACATTGTTTCAGAATTATAATCTGTCTAGTAGGAAAAAAACTTAAAATATCTAGTTTTGTAAAGAAATAAAAGAGCCATTAACTACTTTGTCAGATTTGCTTTCCTAGTTTACTCCATTAAGTCCTAAGTCACCTTTTCCAAGGCAACCATCCTTAGTTTTTTCATAGGGCCTACCACCCTTGTATTTTTTTTAGGAGTTGGCCTAATCAGAAGGAGTCAAGTGTTGTGGTGACAGTTGGCACCCAGCTTGTTGACTTGGCCCCAAGGCCGCTCTCAGTGGGTTGAGATTTTTTTCATGTTCACATGCGGAACTCGGCAGCAACAATAGTAATCAACACTTTAGATTCTGATTTACTAAGTAGGATAATTTGATTTCATTACTTTGGCATTTAGTAATGTTGCTCCTAGTATCATAAGTGTTGTAGATGCTTTAAGGATTTGTGATGGCAATATGTTTTACTCATATGATGAAATATTAGTGGATACCTATCAACATTGCTCATACTATCATATTTTACAAGGTCAGTAATGGTTGTTTATCATGTTTATGTTACACATGTTATAAATTATATATGAGGGATAACCAACCTCGTGCATGGCCTGTGGGGCTTTTCGACGCTCTCACAATGGCAGAGACTCTAAACGATCTGACTCGATGTAAGAAAGAGAGAAAGCGGAAGATAGCCTCAAGGCGAAATGGTTGGGCACCGAACTCTGCCTAAATAATGGGCTGCGGAACTGTACACTTGCATCGGATGATGCGCCTGAGAAGCAAGGTCTGAACTCTCTCCATCTTAGCCCAATCTATCTGTAACAAGCTCAGTCCCCGTATCTCGGAGCCATAGAGTACTATGGGTCTGATAATTGCCTCCATGAGGTAAAGTTTGGACGAGATGTCATGAAATTGACCCTGAAAGCATTGTCTGTCCATGAGGGCTAAGAAACAATATCCAATACTAAGTCGAGGATGGAGGGCCTGCCTCATACCAAAGCAAGGTCCTGTGAATTGGACCCCCAAGTAGGTGTAAGTTGTCGTGATCTCAATCTCTTCCCCCCCGAAAGTAGAAATGTAAGTTCACAATGAATATTTTTAGTGCATTGAAGATCATAACCTTGGTTTTACCCAAGTTGCTTGTCAATTGTCGAAGCTCACAAAAAAGCCAAGGCATCATTCTGGCTCTGTAGGCCCTCAAGAGTAGAGGCCAACAGGATCATATCATCAACAAAAAGAAGCAAGAGATCAACACCTGATGGAGAAGGAAGCCATCTGCCTTCTGGATGTGCTCGTAGAGTGGTGCGACCTCGCGTCTCCCCTCAACCTCCCCTCGAGAGATCAACTGATATCTTCGAGACCGGTCCAAAGGTGCTGGACCACACATCCGACCATACATCCTCATAGCGACAGACGGATCCAGTGTAGGGCACCTCCCGCCCGTCAGATTACCTCCCAATCCTAGTTGAGTAGCCATGGATCTATCCAGAGCTTCTTTACTTCAACCTCAGATGGTAGGAGAACAGGGCTCCCTCGATCCTACATCCCACGGGATCGCACATCTGGATCACACAGGGATGCCCATGGACTCCAATAGCGAAACAATGCCCTAGTTGCCCCCCTCACCCTCTGCCATCAAGACTAAGAGACCTTGACATCATTGCTTCATTTTCCTCTCTCTCTCTCTCTCTCAGAGGTCCAGTTCCAATCTCGAACATCCTCACTTTGTATCACTGCACCCATGATACTATTATATACATATTTTGGTGATGGCTAGAGCCACTGATTAGCTTAGTCAAGCACTTATCTAGGCTGTACTGTTTCTGCCTTCAATTTTCTGTATCTTGCTTTCATCATTATCTAATAGATGCTTTTGCACTCCCACATTGTATTCACACTGGATATATCTTTTAGTCCCATTGACCTACTGTGGTCATTCATTGAACATTAATAAAATTATCTTATCTTATGTTATCTTGGGTTTTCTTGATGGTTGAATATTAAGGTAACATGTGTCTTTTGGCATTGTAAGATCTTTAACCTAGTCCGTTGAAAACATTGTTTCGCAAATGAACAAATTGCAGACATCTTCACCTAACTTACCTCCAAGGTTGTACTAGTGGGGCCTACCTGAACATGTCCTTACCAATAACACATATTTATATGGTGGGGTCTCGTTCATTTGATGAGTATGGCAATGTTCCTATAGCTGGTTAAATCCGTGAGTTTATAATCCAAGGAGTGCATAACTTTATTGTTTGAGTAGTGATCTTGATGACAAGGGTGAAGGCATTGGAAGAAGTACTTCCAGCAGTTGTTGGTGGAGATATACCAAGAAAACAGCCAAATGTTTGACAGAGTTGAGGCCTAAGGAGGTTGTTGTGTTATATTACAAAACTAGCACTTGCATATAATATTAGTTAGCAGTAACAGACAAACCTGGGGACTGAAGCAGCTGCTTTCCAGTGAGATGTTTTGGCAGCACTGTGATCTGGTTATTATAAGCAGAACCTTAAGTTTGACATTGTCCCCTGTTAGCAAGAAAGACAGGCCTCAAAGCCTAGTTTGATGCATTGTGCATGTTGCTAAGTACGTTGTTCAGCTTTAGAAGCATTGCTACTGCTTGACCATAGCTTGCCTTGTATCCCAAATTGAGCTGCCTCTAAAAAATGGTCAAGCAGGAAGCTGATTTAACTCTTTCGGTATAGTTAGCAGTTTATCTAATTGTGTTAGCAACTTAGCGCACAAAAGCTTGATTTTACCTTTTGTCTATCTAATACTTGTATGCAAACAAGGGCAATAGATGAAGTTGCTGTTGCTAAACCAAGGAGGAAACGAAAGTTGACTTACCTAAGTGCTGATCTTGTGAAGTTTGAATACTAATTCAACTCCCCTTTGCATACTTGATGAAACCCAAGCTTGGCATCATTTATTATTGGCAAGAAGTTTTAATACGCTTGGGTATTTCTTCTCCAAGGGAAAGTTGCTGGAAGGAAGGTTATGTCAGTTCTGGTAAGAGGGATATATCATTCCCAGCACATACCATTTTCAATGATTTAGGGATGAAACCTGGTTTCATTGAGACAGCGCACCAGTGGAGGGAGGTGCTTATTATGCCAATTTCCATGTGTATTTAGAAAAAAGGCAGACATAGGACACCAAGAAAGAGCAGACCTGTAGATGTTTACATCAGTGTGGAAGACATCGGCGATATATCGCGATGTCTAGCACTGAACGATATATCGCTGGGGTAAAAATCGCGATTTTTACCTGATTTTTCCCCAAACATCGCGAGTCAATGCAAAAAAAACGCCTGGGCCGCGGACAGTCCAGCATAAAGGCCAATTTTGGTGTTTTCTTTGGTCATTTTGCTTGCTTGTTGGTTTGGAAAGCAAAGGAGCTTGCTATCATTTTGCTTGGAGCCAAAGAGTAGATTCATTGCGTTTCCATCAACAATCACCAAGTTATTGTGGATTGGGGATTGATTCCTGTTGTCTGCCGAGATGCACACCTGCAGCAGAAATCTTTCGAAAGTTGTTTCCTCACTAGAGGTGGGGAAAGGTGTGGCCTCGGGGGCAAGCAAAGAGCCAGGTGTTGTCACTTGATCCCAGCGCCTCCGTTTAGGCAAACTCCTAACGAAGCAAAAGGGGGTAGACCCTACAAAGAGTTTCTAAGGCTCTTGTGTTTTAAGTGTTTTAAGGTGTTGATGATGTGGATGGGTGTTATTTAGGAGTTTTTATGATCACAGATTATAATAATTGAGACTTAAACAACACAAAGGTAGACTTGCAATGATACTTTAAGAAATACACCACAGATTGATAAATTAACAACTCAGATATGAAGCATCCACAATGGTATAATTAAAGCAAATGATACATGCACTTCAGATACAATAATCAAATGAAACAACTGATGAACAAGTGCCTTATGGAGTCAAGAAATATATTGGGATGCTGAGATACAAGGGTTCAGTGTTGCTTGATACAATTGTTTGTGGTGTGTCGAAACTGTTTTGCAAGTGCTCTTTGTAAATTTTATTATAACTTTTGGGGTGATCTTGATTATTATGGCTATGGGGAATCTCCAATATACGCGAAGGCACTGGAGATGTGTCCGGAAAATGCTCTAAGTGGCTCCGTACAAGGACATGTTGGACTATCCAAGTTTCCAGCGAGGTGTTCAATAACTTACCAGCCACTGGAAATCGAGGTATAGCTACCCAGCGCCCCCACTAAAAATTTTCCCACGTTAGAGTATTGACGATCAACGCCGGATTTTCATTGGTTATGGGGTGAAAATTTTATTATGGTTAAAATTGGATTAAATGTGAACAATTAAACGGCCTATACCGTTTCTGTGTATCCCAACCTCCCAGGGTAGGGTAGAGCATACGCGGTATAGAAAATGGTAAATTCCAATTTTAAGGGGAATGTTTGAAACAAGAGAACCAAATAGAAAACTATCCAATAGAGAGCACTCTTGATCCGCCTTATGGCGAGATTCAAGAGATTTATGATGCACGGAATTAAACTACTAAAATGGAAAACTAATCTACCCAAGAATCTCTTTCAGGTTTTAAGGCCTTACTCGGGAGAGCATGGGGGTAAGTCAAAAATAAAGCAAAAGCAACTCTCCGATAGAGAGCACTCTTGATCCACTGTTGAGTGAGATTCAAGAGATTTCTAATTTTTTCAGTTTATCAATTTATATCAAATAAAAATGAACTATTTAAGCAAGAATAAAACAAATAGCAATTAGTGGAATGAAACTACTCTAAGAAAGTAAAACTAAACTAAGTACTGAAATTAAATCTAAGCTAAATATGCAAAGATGGAGATGCCAAACACAACACACTTCCCCCAAAGGGGAAGTAAAAGGAAATGTGGGAGCCGTAATCCCACTAGCTTTTTTATGAGTTACAATGCTTTGGGGCTTTTATCCCTTGAAATGAGAAGAAATGAAATGAATGAAGCTTTTTGAGAGCTTTTACAAAAAGGAGATTGGTTCTTTGGTTTTAATGGATCTTCATGGTTATAGCTTCCTCTTGGTTTTAGCTTCTTCAAGTCTTTTGACTTGTCTTGATTGTTTATCTCTTCAAATACCTGAAACAAGCACACTTCAAGCACCCATTATTGTTAATCAAATCAAATTGAAACTAAATCTAGGATCTAAATGCAATGCAAACTATCTACTTATGAAAATCAAACTTTAAATTGCAATGCAAACTTAGATCTAAGAACTAGAAATGGAAGCTAACAAATACTATCTTTTAAATGACTTAAGAACTAAATGCAACTTTAAACAAAGTGCATGAAAAGAAAGGAGAAACGAAAGCAAGTCAAGGCAAACGAATGGAAAAGAGAAGGAGCAAAGAAGGGAAGAAAACGAATGGAAGAAGGAAAGAGGAAAACGAAAGGAAGAGTAGAGAAGAAGGAGACAACGAATGGAGAAGAAGGAGAAAAAACGAATGGAGGAAGACAAGGGATAAAACGAAAGGAAGAAGATCAAGAAGGAAAACGAAAAGAAGAGAGGGCAAAGAAGGCAAAACGAAAAGGAAGAGGGAGGAAAGAAGGAGAAAAACGAGAGGAGGAGAAGAAGATCAAGGAGAAGTAAGCCAAACAAGGAAAGAAAGGGCAAGGAGCCAAAAGAATAGATCTTGAAAAGTTTAGGGCTTCTTGTTATAGTAACCAGTAACAAAGGATTTTTAAAATATTGTTTCTTCTTGATGAGATGAGGAGCAAGTTCTCTTGAGCTTCTTCTTTGGAAAATGCTTCAAACACCTGTAGATCCTGTAATCACAAATATGTTAAATAAAACTTGAAGTTGTTGAAGCATGGGATAGAAGCAACTGAGCTCACACCCTTCTTCACTTGGCAAAACCTGACCAAAGCACATGTAACTCAATACAAAGTGAGATCAAAATAAACCAGTATGCTAAGAAAATCAAGATTATATCGATACTAGTGTAACTGAGTACGTCCTATTCATATAACTCTTGATAAGCATTGCATAATCAACCAAATTGAAGACTACAAATGATTAATTTTATGGACTAGAATATAGACTTCTTAAGCTAGCATTAGATCAAACACATAAGTATTGAGAGAAAGGCTTGGAAAGAGATCACCTCAACAAGAGGTGCATTCACCACAATTGAAAAGACACATAGACATCCAAAGTCGAAATTTTATTCCAAAATGAGAGCAAAAGCATGTTACAATTTTAGCAAAGTAATCTTGCATCAACTATCCATCCTAAGAGAGCCAAAAGGCTTCTCCTTTATACAAAAACTAAGAGCTAAAACCCTAATTCGAACTTGGCATGGATTGAGGTAGAATTCCAATCAACTAAGGGCTTGGAGTGTTGATCTCATAAGTTAACACCGAGCTTTGGTTGTTGTGAGTGGGGAGGTGGCCTCCACCTAGGCAAGGCGCCCCCCACTCCCTCTTGTTCTTATCACCTACCCAACTCGCACTCTCCACATAGGAAAGTCATGAGAATGCAAGAGAGGCGAGTTCCAATCTAGGATGAAGCTTGGAGTGTAGATTGAATAGTTAACTGAAGCTCTGGTAGATGGGATTGAGTGATGTGGCCTCCACCTAGGCAAGGCGCACTCACTCATCCCTTGTTATCTCCATTAATCCAATAATTAAATGCCACATCAACCAAGTCGTGAGCATGCATGAGGAAGGCGCATATCTCAATGGAGAGTCATCTATAGTGTAATAAATGCCAACTGAAGCTGCTTGGAGTTGATTGGAATCACCTTTAATGACTCTTGCCATGTCATTTAGCCTGTTTATTTAATCCATTTGGATTATTTTGGAGCAATTTGGATTATCTCCAATTTCATATCTTTTGATTATTTTAATTAATATTTCTCTTTTATTGATTTTTTGAGAAAATATTAATTAAGTGGCTAAACGACTATCTGAAACTTAGGATAAGTGGGTTTGGGATTTAACTGGGATTTTTGGCTTAGGAATTGAGCCTCCAATCTTTTAAATCCAACCCCAAACCACTTATTTATTACATTTGGAAATTTTTCAATTAAAATAATTGAAAATTTTAATAATAAAATAATAAAAATTAAAAAGTATCCAACACGTCCGGTAAAAAAAATTCGGACAACGTTTTAAACCAACAAGGGACCTAGGAAATGACCATCTAATATACAAATCTAGTAGGTTCATATACATCAGTTGGACTCTAATAACCCCCCAAGGCTCAACTCTCAAAATCGGGCATTCCAGCTTTGGAGGAAGCAGGAGAAAAACTCATTGATTATTACTCAGCTAAAGGCAAAGCATAATCGACAAGTGAAAAATCTCCCTGGAATACCTTAGTTGATAGTCAAGTCTTGGGGAACCGAGCCACTCAAACCCCTACTAGCACACTTTTTACAAAAACCCCATGGGGCATGGTCATTTCAATAGAAAAATAAAAATGGCTAGCCAAAATTGGCTATGTCTGAAAACTGAACCTCTGATACTCTGGAAATGAACATGGATCATGTTCAAACACTGGCGGCTCAATGGAAGTTCAACTATTGTACAAAATAGTTGGTAACAATTCCCATCAGTGGTTTCTCAATTTGCAGGTATGTATATCATTTTGTAACCATTTGCTCATATTTTTATTTTTTTTTGGTAAAATTTTTATCGGTTTAGGGTTCTTATCAATGTTCCCTCATATTGCCAAATTTTAAAGAGAGATCTACTACCATTTATGCAAAATATAGGACTGTTTTGTTATTTGCAGCATTAATTTTTTTTGGGGGGGGGGCAAATTTCAATGAATCTTACTATCTACTATCTTCATTGTTCAAGCTTGAATCTAAACTTCATTTTTTTTTTTACCCAGGTTGAATCATTGTTGTGTAAAAAATCAAAATGCTTAAAGCTTTGGACTCTATGTGGGTATATGGTGAGCCCTTGGAGGGGTTTAATAGGCAAAAATTGACTTGCAAGTTGTGTGGAAAGGAAATGACAGGGGGGATCAGTCGATTGAAATACCACCTTGCACAAATTCCCAGGCATAAAGTGGGAATTTGTGAACAAGCAACCCCAGAAATTGTTCAGATTGCCAATAGATCACTTCGTGATATGAATATGAAGAGAGATGTGAGGGCATCAATGAGGACTCAGATGGGAAGAAGTAGAACCACAGTGGAAGTGAAAGCTTTACCTTAGTTGCACCTTCCAGTTCCACAATGCCCTCAATGGCCTCAACTTTCTTTGTTCCAAGAACCACTGCTAGTGCACAACCTTCTATCAGGTCAATCGTTAAAATAAAGGAGAAGGCAGAAGCAGACAAGCTTGTGGGTAGGTGTTTTTTATGGAGTGACATTCCTTTCAGCATTGACAAAACCAACCCCTTCTACTAACCTATGTTTGATGTTGTTGTTGTTGTTGGCCCGAGGTATAAGGCCCCCACCTTTGATGACTTGAGAGGGGCCTATCCTTCAAGCTGAAAAGGTTGACTGCACTCAGAGATTGGAGGAGTTTAAGGAGTCATGGGGACTCACAGGATGCATGGTTATGTCAGATGGTTGGACTGATCAGAAGGGTAGGAGCCTTATTAATTTCTTGGTCAGTTGCCCCAGGGGGGTTAATGTTTATTAGATTTGTTGATGCATCTGCAAATATCAAAGATGGAGCGCTATTATGTGAGTTGCTGGATGGGTTCATCCACGAGATCGATCCACAGCACATTGTCCAAGTCATAACGGATAACACTGCTAATTATGTGGTTGCTCGCAGGTTTCTTATGATGAGGTATCCGACCTTGTTTTGGACTCCATGTGCTGCACATTACATCGATTTGATGCTAGAGGATATGGCAAAAATACCTTTCATCAAAGATATTGTTGATTCATCCAGGACCATCACAAAATTTATATATAATCATACATATGTGCTCAGCTTGATGAGGCAATTCACAAATAATAGGGATTTGGTGCATCCAGCAATCACATGTTTTGCCACAAGCTTCATTTCACTTCGATCTCTCTTGGCTTGTATGTGGGAGATTAAGAGAATGTTCCTTTCAGATGAGTGGCATGCATTGTCATTTAGCACAAAACCGGAGGGGCAAGCCATATATAGGCTAATGTCACTCCAGGAGAGCTTTTGAGCAGGAGTGGAGGAGGTGTGTGCCATTAGTGAACCTTTGGTAAAGGTTCTTCGATTGGTTGATGGAGACAAGCCCACAATGGGCTACTTGTATGAGGCCATGGATAGGGCCAAAGAATCCATTCGTGCATCTTATGAGGACAACGGGGATGAAGGGTGTGAAAAACGATTATTGATATGGAAGGTCATTGATGAGCGATGGAACAATACACTCCATCGCCCCATTCATGCTGCAGGGATCTACCTCAACCCCGCATTCTCTTACTCTTGTGGTTTTAGATTTGATGTTGAGGTTATGGATGGATTCCTCACATGTGTTCAGAGGATGGTGCCAGATCTGCAAGAACGTGCGGAGATTTCTAAAGAAATGGAGATATATAGGATGGTTGGTGGGACATTTGGCTTTGACATGGTTGTTAATGATAGGAAGACCAAGATGCCCTATAAGCTTCAAGTTCATTTTATTGCAAATTTCAATGTCTCTTCTCCATTTGTTTCAAACTTTAAAATTTCATGTTATTTCTTATGTTTCTAAGTTCTAACTTTCTACTTTCTCTTATTTGTTCTAACTTCTAGGTGCTTGGGTGGACAAGCTATGGCCGAAGAGTACCCCATTTACAAAAGCTTGCCATTCAGGTGCTAAGCAAAACATGTAGCTCATCAGGGTGCGAGCACAATTGGAGTGTGTTTGAGAAAATACACACCAAGAAGCGCAACAGGTTAAAAAAATTCAAATAAAATTTTGAAGTTATTTAAATTTTAAATTATAAATTTATAATTTTATGCACATTTCCATGTCAACCTTTAAAGTTTAAATTATATATTATAAATTTTGAATTATAATTTATAATTTATGACCCTCATACAGGTTGGAAACTTCCTGCCTTAATGACAAGGTCTACGTCTACTACACCTTCGATTATGGGTGAGGCAGCTTCAAAAAACACCAGATGTGGATGCCATTTCATTGGATGGGATTGACACCACTGTTGCATGGAGGGTGGAGAGCGAGGCACCTGTCATGGAACAGGACCTTGATTGGTTACATGAGGATTTGGAGGGGGGGTGAGCCAGGTGACAGGGGGGACGATAGAGGTGGAGGATGATCTAGAGCAGGCACCTTTACAGGAGGTGGCTATTGACCCTGGGAGTGCCAGTGCACCACCACTTTCACAGACACCGACAGAGACAATGACGACAGAGCAAGCTAGACTTGGACATAACAATGGCACTAGTACTACTACTAGTAGAGGACGCCAGGCTCTAGCTTCTTCCTCTTCTAGAGGACGTCAGAGTGTAGCTTCTCCTTCTGTTCGAGCACATCAGAGTCCGCTGCCACCCATAGGGCCTTCTTCAACTAGAGGAAGAGCCATTACCAGAGCCATCACCTTTGCCTGTAAAATGGGCAGAGGGAATCGCTAGTTTATTTTATTTTATTTTATTTCATTGTACTATGTATATCTTAGTTGACAGTTGACTCATGATGATGAGATACATTTATTATATTTTTTATGATATTTTGAGGCTTTAGAGTTAGTACACTCATTACTACTTAGTACTCAGGAGTCAGGACTCGAGACATTATTTAGTATTGATGCATGATATATCATTAGACATCTTATGCATCATATATATCTGTTTTCTTTTCATATTTATGTGGCAATGTGTTTATTTGATGTTGTTGTTGCTTTACATGTTTAAAATTTTGAAAAAAAATGAATATTTTTGTATTTTTTTAAGTGTGGCGATATTTGTCAATATTTTCCCCGATGTTGCTGATAAGTTGTATTCCGGACCTGTTATCACATCCATAGTAGTCAGGCTACCATGATTGCAGAGCAGTTCATTGTATATTTTTGAGCCAGGCCTTTACATAGTTTTGATGAGATCAGCCTATGATGAGCAGTTTTCTTTATGATCACTCACATATCAGAGCAACCTCGGATCAGACATGCAGTGAACCTTATGCCAAGACTGAGCCTCATGACCTCAGATTTGATGACCGAGGTGACCTTTTATTCCATATGCTGTGAAGATTTATTTAATATTATTATTTATAAATTAATAGATTATTAGGTTACTAAGTGAAAGGGCGTAACCCTTCACTATGCTTCCTCAAGCCCTATAAAGGCGATCTTATTGTATCTTTTATCCTATCATCTAATATATTATTCCTATTTATTATTCAATATGAGAGTCGGATCCGACTCTCATATTGAATAATAAATAGGAATAATATATTAGATGATAGGATAAAAGATACAATAAGATCGCCTTTATAGGGCTTGAGGAAGCATAGTGAAGGGTTACGCCCTTTCACTTAGTAACCTAATAATCTATTAATTTATAAATAATAATATTAAATAAATCTTCACAGCACCATACAGAGCAGTGCAGTGCAGTGCAGTGCCCAGAGTTTCAACAGCAATGTTTCCAGTGGTTAGTGATGGTCCAGATGGCAGGTACAGGTATATGGCCCAGCAAGGTATAAGATGTGCATTGGTTTTTTATTATCTTGCTCTTTTGGTCATTTTAGTAGCTTGACTTGGTATCTAGTGGTCATGATCTGGCGGTATATATATGTATGATATGGATATGGTTGTTAATGATTATCTAAATGGTTTTATTACTCAGAATTAGAAGCTCTTGTTTTATACTCATTGGTTGTACCCTCTTAGTAGTGTGGACATGTTCATTCCCACCATTTATGGCTTGCTAGCTTAGGCATCACCTTCACTTTCCCCATCCATCCGTTCTTTCTCCCATCTTTGGCTTTCACCCTGACTTACACCTCAGCCTATGATATGGAGGACCTCCCCACTTTTGCCTCTATGTTGGATAGCATCCCTGTTAGTTTGTGTCTCAGCTCTGAGTTGGCACAGAACTTACCGAAGCCTTGATCCTTCTGGGACAGGAGTACCCGCTGGTGTTGGTTCCTGAGCTTAGGTGAGTTAGATTTAATACCTTGATCACTCTAGTCGGTTGCCCCAATGTTTGGTCCTGATTGTGGAGAATCCCCCTAGTTGCTTGAGTTGTGTTGGCTAAACCTGAAGCAAATTGTACTACCATCATTACATGCATATGGAAACTATTATCTTATCTTTTGTGCAAGCCCATGGAAACAAATAAAACTATGCTTCTCAGCACAATGAAAGAGGGCTATGGAAATTGAAATGTTAAAGCACCCTGGATGTAAGCTGCAATTAGTTGTGCTTCTAAGCACATGCAAAATCCAAAGGGTCCTAAAGGCCTAAAAAGCAGTGGTTAAATAAAGCTAAATCCAAAGACTGTTAGCCATGAATTAAATGTAATGATTAAATACCTCACGGAGCCTACGAGTTGGGATGTGAAATGGAGTAAGGGACAGCTAATTCTAAGTGTCCCCTAGAACCTCAAGTTACGATTAGCTGTGCACCTAGTTACAGCGGTTCTAGCAAAGATCCTCACGGAGCTGGATTCAGCTTGGATGTGAGCTATAGACATTTGCCAAGGTTGAATAAGCACCTCTCTAAACAACTTATTCCTTTTGTGAGACACTACCATTCCCTGTGTGTTTATTATCCGACATATACTTAAGTGTGTATTCCTTTTCCCCTATCCAAAGTATCACAATGTTGAGTCAGTCAAGTCATCCCCTTATCCTAGCCTTGCATTCTTCACCCTCACCCTTTACTAGCAAAATGTTCATGTCTACAAAATGAGTATATTCTTGAGGTGCTATTTTGAGTAAATGATTATTTGAAGTTGTATTTGATGTAATTATTGATTAACCGCCAGAGAAATGATGCTTATTACTTTAAGTCTTGCTATTAGAATGATTAAAAGAGCATGCTTTAACCATTTGCACTTGCAGCATCAGGCTTTTCTAGCCTGGGTTATATTTTGATCAGTTTTGACCTGGTCAAACCTAGTTTGACCAAGTCAACCATGGGATCCGAGATGAGTTGGACCAATGATGTTCGAGGATGATGATTTATGGTCCTTTCATGCACCTTTGATGGTTCCATACAGTGGATACAGGTTTCATATGATGGTTGATATATTTTTTTATGGATATTATTACAGTGTTCCACGGGGACACGTCCTGCAGGGTCAGGGACGCGTTTCCTGCGTCCCGGGGACTCCTCACGAAATGTTTCCCCCCACCCATGCCCCCGAGAAAAAAAAAATTATGTTTTTCCATTATTTTCACTTTTTACAATCCCTAATTAGTACTACTTAGAAAATAAATCAATATATTTAGTATTTACATTGCACAATCATGAATATACATCAAATGAAATATTATTTTGGGTATTTTTTTTTATAATTTTAGGGACGACCCCCCAAATTTCCCTAAAGTTTGGGGGTGGTCTCCACGCGTCCCAAATGTGCGTTTCCCCGCTCCCGCGTCCCCTATCCCAGAAACTTGGGGGAACATTGTATTATTATTTTCAGACCATTATTTTTATATTGTCCAGGTATGGTTGACACTACAGATGATCATACAGGTTGCCACAGGGTGTATGGGTACTCATCTCTAGCACATTTGGACCTTCTGAGTCCATTGGGACACTCAATTTTCAGTTGCAGACACTTCCGGTGATGATACAGTCAGTTTACCACATTTTTCCAATTTTGCCATGCAGAAATGGCATGTTCATCTCTTGCATTGAGCTAGCACGTTTTCCTAGGGACCTCCTGAGGAAATGGGGGGTCCAACCACTTGTTATTACCATATTACCCCATCTCCAGACATGTTGGTATAGTCAAATTTGTGTCCGGGACACCAGGAAGAGAGATACAGACATTTTGATGATTTAGAAGTGGTTTTCTGAGGATCAAAAATGGGATAAAAAGGTCACTGAGGAAATCGATTTGGGCAATTGAGGCAAGGTATTAGCATGAGGTTTGTTCAGAGGTCATTTGTGATGCATCCCACACCTTCCAGCTCAGCTTACAGCATTCAGTGGTGTCCACACATTCTCCAGGTTGTTATTTGATGTATTTTTTTGTCATTGAGGGAGCCACGATTTGGTCACTTGGTCACTTTGCATTGTTATTGAGTCATATCTTATGTCATTGTTCCATGGGGTGATGCTAAGGAAGGATAATAATACCTCCTAGCCCCACCATGTGCTCCTTACACTTGTCATAGTCATCTTTTATGTGGTGTGACCCCCTAGGGCCACCTTAGTGAGTGTGCACCCCTCATTAGTGAGTTGATCCATGTGTTTTAGCTCCGGCTCATCATAGTTGTCGATTGTATTATGTTTATCTTTTGATCTCCACCACTCATTCATAAAGTGTTTAGGGTTTTGGTCTCTCTCACTCCTATTTAAGGAAGAGACCCCCTCATTGTAAAGATACCTTTGGGCTCTTGAACTCTTGGAATAAAATATTATTTTGCAGATCTACTTCTTTGGCTTTAATGAATGTTCTTGTACATGATTGTAAATCGTTTCTTTAGACATCTAAGTTGTTCACAGGCGATTTTCAACATCTTCAGAGGGAGGCTGATTTCATCTTTTGCAGTGGTGTGAATTGCTTGGAGGGACGGTTGTAGGGGTTTCCCCATCTTCTCTTGGGCATGACGTTTTCATCTTGAAGGGAGTTTTTCAGTTGTGCTTTGTCCATTGATTTACTTCTTTTGATATGTCTTACATAGCTCATCTTTTATTTGTGGATCAAATCTAACTTAGGTAGTTTGAATTTGCAGGTAAAAGAAGACACTTTTCCTCCTTGGGCTAGGGTGTTTTTGCTTGAAATCACTTGGATCTTGCTTGGAATTGTAACTGAACGAAAGGATCATCAATGTACTTGGCAACCGCAAGCATTTGAGGTAAGATCTACAAGCTACGTATTGGTTTTCATGCATTTTTACCCATTGGTCACTTCAAACCCTCATTGTTAAAACCCTAGTTTCATAGATCTGATAGATCTGGCGATAATTTGGGCTCAATAACTAAAACCCACCTCTTAATTAATTAAAGAACCTTAGAGACCAACTTTGGTGGAAATCCGACTCCATTTACCCCTCGATCCAAGGCACTGGCCATCTCTAAAGGGGGATGCACTTGTGGGTTCTTAGTCATTTTCCAGATCTATAATCTGGGTGTTGCTATTCTATCATTTAAACTTCAGATCTGTAACTTAGCCACCCTTCTAGTGCCTTTCCTATCTCAATTTCACCTAGTGGGCCCCATTTCACTCATTTTGCATAAATCAAGGGTGGGCCCCACTTGGGTCTTTTAGATTGGCATTAGATCTATCTAGATCTACTCATCCAAACCATTTAGTGGCATAATCATACCTTGGTTGAGCATTTCCTCCTTGCATAAGCCTCCTCAACCAAGCCCTCACTCCATTGTCCACTTATCTTCCCTAGATCTAGATCTACTTACTCTTCATCCCTATCTCTTTATCATTTCACATTTCCTTAGAGAGTCTAGAGTAAGTTCGCTAGCCCTCTTTAGCTAGCTAGGGTCCGCCACTTGGTCTTGCATTAGCTTGATCTAAAGCGAAGAGTGCCTCGATTTACATGACAACCATCCATCCTTGGGAATCGTGGCCCTCTCAGGTCACCTCTTTAGTTGCCCAACACCTCCACCACCCTGGATAGGATCACCTTTTGGGGCAACTATAAGTTGTGTGATAACAGGACCCTCGGCGATATTTTCGCCGACACGATGTCTTACACACTGGTTTACATACAGTTTTGGTCTGAGAAAGGAAGATGGGAAAGGTTCTGGCTTTAAAATAGCAACAGCAGCTACAAGAATTAAGCTTTGGAAGTTTGCTGTGTTTGAAAATGGTAACCAGCAGTTACCAAAATTATTATTTATTCCTTCCAGAATTTAAATATAGATGAATGTTGGTATTAAAACATAAAGGACTTTGAATTGGCATATTCCACCTACAGTTGTCATTACTGCTCTGGAATATTCAACAATACTGAGAAGGGGGATGAATCAGTATTGAGAATATTCCAACAACAATCAGTATTGAGAATATTCCACCTACAGTTGTACTTGGTTGGATTATCAAGCGAGCGGGCAAAGTAGAACATGACACATGTTCATTTTTGGTGATTTGATGTCCAGCTGGCCTTTTAAAGGCCCCCGTTTTTTTTTTTAAATTTTTTCCACATGTCCATGGCCCTGCGGGGTTTGTAATAAAAACGGGCTAGCATGGTGTTTTGTAAAAGACTCGGTTCCTTAGGACTTTTTGGCCATGTCAGGTATTCCAAGGAGTTTTTTCACCTATCTATTATGTTTTGCATCACTGCATTCCATAATTAATTGGTTTTTCTCCTGCTCCTCCAAAGCTGGAATGCCTGGGGAGGCTGACGGGCCTTAGGGAATTATTAGAGTCTATGGGTCAATGTATATGAACATGCTAGGCGTTAATTTTGAGTCATATGGACATGTCTAAGTCCCCCTAGGTGTTTTTTTTAATTTTCGGCAAGTTTTATTTTTTCCGTAAATTGGGCCATTTTTTAATGGTTCAATTAAAAAATTTGTAATTGGCCTATCTGGGGCGTCTGGAGGTATTTTTTGCCTTAGGGGTGCTCGTTTTCTAACTCAGAGCACCCCCTAAACCCCTAAACCCACTTTTCCTAATGTTTGGGTGCTTCTACTTTGGTCAAAATCAAAAAAATCAAAAAATCCCAAAAAAGTCATAAAAAATCAAAAAAGTGAAAAATGACTTTAAAAAATTATTAATTTTTGGAGAGATTTTGGGGTCTGATTTGGATCAGCATGGTTATAGGAGTACATTGGGCTGATTTTGTGCCATTTTGGCAGCCCCAAACAGGGAGGAACTAATGCTAAGGAGAGGGGCGCATTTCACCTTATGAGGAGGGGGCACATTCACTTAATGGGCAGCCCACGAGTTAAGGTAGGAGCAGCACTATTTGTGCTGATATGGTAGCATGTTTTGGGGCTGCCATGGGCAGCTAAAGACATGGGGATGGCAGCCCCATTCCCTCCACCATCTATGCCACGCTCTTCCACCCATTTTGGCAAGTGCGCCCTCCCTCCTTAGCCTTTTTTTCTATAAATTGAAGCATGCTCTCCATTGTTCACTAGTGAGATTTGGAGCAGCTAACTTATGATTGTAATAGTTTTATCATTTTGAATAAAAGAAGACTTTGGAGGTCAGCTTGTGGTGTCTTGGTTACATGTGGATGAAGTATCTTGATTTCTCTTCCAAGGTGACTTGTGCATAAGTCTTATTTTTCAAGGGTGTGATGTGCTCATCTATGAGATAAGTTGTTTGTCAAATTTGTTTATTTGTAGCAGCTTAGTTCCTTATGAGTATATATATCTACACTTAATCTTTTGTTTGGTGAGATCTGTGATGTGCAGGTGTCTTCTTGAGTTGGCAAGAAGCAGGATCTTGTTTGTTTTCTGCTTTTTACTAATAATTATTTGCAGATATAGTCCCTTCATACATCACTGAACCATCTTCAAAGCTTCGATTTTCAACAAGGATTTGTTCCATCTCTCTCTCTCTCATTTATAAAAAATTCAAATTTTATGATTTACTAGTACTTTCTTTACAAGGAACCAGTTAATTTTGTCGAAATCTTTCAAATTTTTTCTAAAGAAGTATTAGATCTGATTGCAAAGTAGTATCTGGCTGCCATAGAGCTGATAATTTGCAGCCATTTAAGGGCTAGCAAAGATCCCAAGTAGGCAAGCTCCATAGCTTGTTTTACTTGGTTATTTTTGTCATTTTTACTTAGTTTTTTGACTTAGAAAATTTTGGGTTTTTTAGGAGGTGTTCCAAAGACACTCTTAAAGTGTTTTTGGGCATCTTGTTCTAATTATTGCTTGCTGGTTTGCAGCAGAAGATGAGCAGGTAGGAGGAAGTGCTGGCAAAATTTCGAGCATCCAGGCGATCCGGAACACATATTTCCATATTTGACAAAACCGGGCATATTTTTCTATAATTTTGTAAGCCACCAAGTCACATTAAGTAGACTTGGGGCACTTCTCTTTATCATTGTACACATTTTAAACGAGAGCAAGTGGGCTAGCCAGCGCCCATACCCCATCCCCCCAGGGGTGGCCTGTATCGTCTCATTTTCATGGCGTGATTGTTAGAGTAGTTTTATTTCTTGTTTTTCGGCATTAAATAAAATCAATTAGGATTAAAATAAACCTTGTTGGTCCGTTTCACTAGCGGGCCACAAGTTCACTCACAACCTAGCTTTTCACATTTTTTTTACAAATTCATAACGCCCCCCTTGCTTTCCCGAAGTAGGGTTTTGTATGAGGGCTTGCCCGAAATGCATGCCTGAAAAGAGACTCTTGGGGTTATAAAAGGATAAAATTTGGGTTCTTAAAAATTTTATAAAAATATACCAAGGTCTTCTCCCGTATGCTCTGTGGCCAACTTGCAGCTTAGTCTGATCCAGTTGGTACACACCAGAAAGGAGTTGATGACTAGTAATAGGACTTAACACCACCCAATAAAAAACCCTTTTTGTGAAAATCCGGCACAACACGCAATTTGTTGTCGTGGGCAAATTTCCCAGAAGGCTTGGGATAAAACTGGATAGCGACCTCTTGGAAACCGTTAGGCTTGCCCTCGTTGGTATAGCATCTGAACACCTCCTCGAGACTCCGATCCAGCCTAAAGCCTGAGAGGGAAGCCACGCTTCAAATTTCCGGACATGTTCCCCCGTACCTTGCGTATATCGGGAACCCACATGCCTTAATAAAAAAGATCACCATCACATTAAATTTTAAAATAAACCAAGAACACTCCACAACATTTACTTTTCTGTTTATGCATTTGTTATTTGACTCCATAGCAAGGCACTGGTCCTGATGCAAATTTCATTTTATTGTTGACTAGTATGCAAGTGAATGATGATTATTTTTAATGGGAGTAAATGATAAATGATGTTTTTATTTGAAAAAGGTATATGTTGTCTGTCTTGGTTGCAAAAGTATTTTTTCTAACTCCTAGATTAGAGGCTTTAGTTTCTTTTATTTTTTAGGGTCTACCCCCCTTGGCTTCGCTAGGAAAGCCTAGATGGAGGAGTCGAGTCCCAAGTGACAGCACTTGACTCTGACTTGCCCCCAAGGCCACACCAGCAGCTTGAAGACTTCTGCTGCGTTTTCCCAGGTGTGGAACCAGGCGGCAACAGGCCCCACTTGGGTCTTTTAGATTGGCATTAGATCTATCTAGATCTACTCATCCAAACCATTTAGTGGCATAATCATACCTTGGTTGAGCATTTCCTCCTTGCATAAGCCTCCTCAACCAAGCCCTCACTCCATTGTCCACTTATCTTCCCTAGATCTAGATCTACTTACTCTTCATCCCTATCTCTTTATCATTTCACATTTCCTTAGAGAGTCTAGAGTAAGTTCGCTAGCCCTCTTTAGCTAGCTAGGGTCCGCCACTTGGTCTTGCATTAGCTTGATCTAAAGCGAAGAGTGCCTCGATTTACATGACAACCATCCATCCTTGGGAATCGTGGCCCTCTCAGGTCACCTCTTTAGTTGCCCAACACCTCCACCACCCTGGATAGGATCACCTTTTGGGGCAACTATAAGTTGTGTGATAACAGGACCCTCGGCGATATTTTCGCCGACACGATGTCTTACACACTGGTTTACATACAGTTTTGGTCTGAGAAAGGAAGATGGGAAAGGTTCTGGCTTTAAAATAGCAACAGCAGCTACAGGAATTAAGCTTTGGAAGTTTGCTGTGTTTGAAAATGGTAACCAGCAGTTACCAAAATTATTATTTATTCCTTCCAGAATTTAAATATAGATGAATGTTGGTATTAAAACATAAAGGACTTTGAATTGGCATATTCCACCTACAGTTGTCATTACTGCTCTGGAATATTCAACAATACTGAGAAGGGGGATGAATCAGTATTGAGAATATTCCAACAACAGTCAGCACTGAGCTGCCTTTTCTTGACAGGTATGAGTCAAGGAAATAGGAAACAACAGCTTTATGCCACTAAAAGCTCAACCAAACAGCAAAGTAAAGCACAGTTGGCAGGTATGCAGACCTTTTCAAATTTGGCATGCTTTTATTGCTTTCTTCCACAGGCAGTTAGGGGTTGGCTTGGACTCTATATCTATAGAAGGAGAAGGAGTTGAGAGGGTTAGACAGTTTGATTTGGAACAGTGATCGTAGCAGCAGAACTCTTCACTCTCTCATCCACCACACCTTGACCACTACCACCACTGCTAGTAAGAAGATCTTTGGCAGCCTGTCACCTATGATCCACTATGATACAAACACTATCTTGTGTAATAGGTAACTAAATCGGTTATGCTTATTCTAGTTCTCTGATTCTTGGTTGTCAATGATTATATTGTTAATATTGATTGATAGATATGCACTTGTTTTGACTTTCCTTTCAGTCAAGGTGCAATTCATTTCCATTCATTTCCATTTGATTCCTTGTTATAGTCACTTCTAAAACCCGATCTCAACCATTAAAATTCAGTGCTTGATAATAATCCTTGCTCTTAGCTATTCAAAGACAGCCAAAGAGGGAGTTTTGTATGTTGTTTTTCCCCATAAGATGTGCAGATTTTCAAATCAGATTACAACATACATATTTTAGGGACACCCCTCTGTGATTCGAAAAACACCAGTGCAAACAGAGAGACTCACCAACCATGACAAGGGTTGGTTTGCCTATAATTATTGTGTGAATTTGCCTATGCAAATTTGTGTGATAACAGAGATCGATGCCCTGATATCTGGAGAAGACAAGATTTTACATAATAAGAGGCATGGCATAGGAAAATTTATTATAAGACTAGTGATTCTCATTAATCAGGTTCAAGTGAAAGCTTGGCACCCTCAAAGGGGTTGTCAGTTATTTTTATCACCATATACCAACTGTCACCAATCTCCAATGCCCTCTTGCTCAGAATCTTCTTATATCCGATTTTTTCCAGTAGGTTTAGCAGTTCAAATAACTTCCGTGACCTTAAACAGCATCATGTTATAATAGTTTATCATAACCATAACTATAGATAATAATAAAGTTTTGGCACAAACCAGGACACTAACATTGACAGCAAGCATTTGGTAGCCTATGGTTCTGAAAATGGCTTTTCCTAACTGAGAGATCTAGAAAACGACAAAACACAAAATAGTGCAACCACCACCCCAACAAAATCATAAACTGTGAAGTTAGATGGAATTTTAAATCTGTTTTCTCCATCCTAAAAGCACACATGCAGAGTGACAGAATTTATCTGAAGCTAACCCTGGACTTGCAAAGTTCATAATTGGCTGCATAACAGCACATGCTAGAAGTTCTCGAGCCAGGCATCGAACAATTGGACACTGAGCTTCCTGAGGCCTTAAGACAACAGTTACTACTGCACCCATCAACCGCTCAAGGACCTGGAGAAGTCCAGTGAGACATAATAAGTTGTAAAAAGAAACAATACAGAAGCTACAGATATCAAATCAATTGAAAAAGTCTTCCTGATATTACCTTGTACTCATCCTCTGGAGATATTAAGGCAGGGTGCAATTCTTTTGCAGAAGCCAAACAGTGCTTCAACCTTTCATCCCTTTCCTCAGATGACAATGTACCCATGACATGTACTCCAATACGAGCTTGGTTTCTTCGATAAAGTTCCAAGTGACTTCCAATAAGATTCATCATATCTCTACACATGGATGGTAATATATTAATCAAGTGTCAGTTTCTTCGACTAGAATAATCAAGATAATATATGCTGGAGATAGCAAATATGATAATTGCTGACCTGGTCAGTAAATCAATGAGATTGATGTGTCTAACCCTCTGAGTTATCTCCCCAATTACATCATTTAGCACCAAACAGATCTGCTCTGGAAATTCTTGATCTGAAGTAATAGATGAATACCAAAGATCTGTAACAAACTCTTGCACAATCTTCCGAGTAAACTCGTCAACTGCTACTTCAACAACTGGTGAGTCGATATTTCTCTTCCATTTCATTTTGTCTCGTGCAGGAAAAGGAAGTGGGTCATGAGGAGATAATTGTCTGCTTTGGAGATACGAAAGATATGATGGTTGACAGATAGTTGGACCCCGCCTGTGAATTTCTACCTCCAAAGAGAGATATCGAAGCACTGAAATTATGAGAAATGATATTGGAATGTTTAACCAGACCCATCTGCTCGTCACTGCCACAAAGCAACTGTGTATCATTGAGTAATCCTCAATCAAATGATAGAATGGACTTAAAAATAAAAGTAACAAGAAAAAGAGTTGTAAATGCAATAGAAATAGCACAAGTGGCCTTGGTCATCTGAAGTCTCTTTTATAGTCTCTTATTAGAAATGTTTTCTTGGGATAAATTTAGCAGACCTTAGGTCCTTAAAGTATTGACAGCTATGCCGTATCTGTCATTATTTGTGATTCTACACATTTCATGACCCAGCTGAATATAAATAGGTTGTTGCCATGAGAAGTCATCTCTGTTGATAATAAGTTAATAACTAATAAAGAAATAAAGACTAGAACTACCTGAGGAAGGCATAAAAAAATTAATCTGACAGCTGTACATTATCACATGACAGAACAATATGCATTAAGCTACCACGCCAATAAAAACAAATTATCATACAAGGAAAGATGTAATTTAAAGTCAAAAGGCCTTCCAATATAACGTTCTAGACATAATGAACCATGAGACTTATTCTTGTTGTATTAATTAGTTTGTAATTTTGATAAAGGTGAAACAGCCATACAAGAAATGAACTAAACAAGTGAAGAGAGAAGAGGGTCTTAGTGCAGGCACTTGGCAATCTAATGGCATCTCAAGCAGCATATCTGTGGGTTGACTGCTTATATCATGATTTTCCAAGAGTTGCTTTCACTCCCACTTTGTATTCTCATTAATGTACTTAGCAGTGCCATTGACCTATTTGTGGCCATTTGTCAGACATTATAAAATTATCTTATCTTGAAACCCATGGTAACATGCCCCAAAGTGCATACCATTATGCACCTAGAACTCCATCACAATCACCCATTTCAATAGTGAACATATGAGATTTGAACTAATAGCCCCCCATTTGAAGTTTCACATTCTCACACTTGCCACCACATTTCATCATACCTCAATTGGTTATCATAATTTGAAAATTATACATCACATGGACATAACAATGGGTTCTTTTACAACTATCCAATGAATAAAATTGTGGGTGTTGCCACTATCAATCAAAACAATCACCTTTTCGTGCTTGATGTAGCCAGTCAACTTCAGGGTGTGGGGAGATGAAATTCCTCACAAAGGATGGAGGGAAATTTGGGGTTCCTCACAAGGAAGCTCAAGGGTGGTTTCTTCCAGAGGATGGGTGGTTTCCGCTAAATCCAACATAGTAGTGGCTTTCACATAAGTGTCTTCACATAGGTCTAAGTGGGCCATGACAATTTAGAAAAATTTATGTTCTTTACATTTATGCCATTTGAAATACCTCTCATCACAATTATAGCAAAGTTTGAGGGATTGGCATTTTGTAGCTTCTTCCTAGGTCAACTTGTGGACTCTCGAGAGTTGAGAGGAGAAGGGAGTTGTTGTACGGGGGGTAATAAAAGGGGGTTTTTGGTTTGTGCATTGGACACCACTTGTACTTCTATAGCTCATTGAGAAGTCTCCAACCAAGTAGCTGGATGTGTTAGACTTTCGGGTTACTCCAAAAGTTTTACACCATGTTAGGGCTGTTTCATGAGATTTGGAATATGTTGCAGCTCAAACTAGCATGAGTGATTAAATCCCAAAAGAACAATGCTAGCCCAACCACAACTTAGAGGTGTTGGCTACTGTCACTTCAGTGACCACTTCTACACTTTAAGTTGCCTCTTCTCCAACAGAAGGGGAGCTTCCCTAGGATAGGATTGCTAGGCTATAGCAATGAAGGATCAAGGTGATTTGAAGAGATAGCTTAGCAAAATGGTTTTGTTGTTGTAATATAGGAAATAAAAGTGTGATGGGAGAACCATGAAAACTAGTGCAAATCCAAGAGGGAAAATGGGGTCAAGGGAGGCTAGTCCAGAAAAAGAGCAAGTTCATAAAGGAGTAGGCAAATTAGGGCTGCATTCACATGCCGCAAATAAACCCTAACATGCTGAAAAATGAATGCAGGAATTTGCTAGGAGGACCCAAGAACGGTGCCACATCAAAACATTGCTAACTAAGGTGTGACTTATGCAATGAAGTATTAGAAAGCAACAACTCTAGAAAGATGATAGAATCAATGTTAATACATTCATGCATAAGACAACAAAGGGAATTCAGAGGAAATTCTTTGCACATAAACCCCTACCAATGAGGCAAGTTACCCTTTCAATTGGCCCTAGTTAACAAGTTCTGGTTATTCCACGATTTATTAGCAACATTTATAAATAGGAATAAGGATGCCACACTTTAAATGGAGAAGAAACCCTTATGTTTCAAGCTGCACCATGAAATATATGTCCATTGAGCTCAAAAAGAGAGAGAGAGAGAGAGAGAGAGAGAGAGAGAGAACTCTCAAAATCCAACCATGAGAAATAAGTCAACCCCTTTAAACCTGGGCCTTGTTGTATTCACCCCACCCAGCCTAGCAGGATGGTCAATTTTGTAAGTGAGCATATGCTTAGGACTTCGTGAAGGGTTATGAAGTTGTTCTAGTACAAGTCTGATTTTTATTGTGCTCGGTCACCATTGTATGTGTCACTTATGTTTTAGTTTACTATTAATATAGATAACGGAGCATCAGTGACCCCTTATACATTCAGGATCAGTTGGTTCTTAGCTCAGTCACTATTTTGACCAAGTTTGACTCGATCAACCCAGTTTGACCATGGTCAGCAATGGTCTCAGATAATTTTGGCTTCAATGATTCAATTTTGTGTATTTGGCACCTATGGGCATCCACTATATTGTTCCATACATCAGTTGGGCATTTTGTGTTATGGTTTGTGGTTATTTTTATTATTATCAGTTATTTTAGGCTTGTTGTCACATCCATAGTAGCAGGGCTATCTAATGCATGAGTCAGTCCTTTGCCATCTTATGCACGAGATCAGTAGCTAATGAGGGGTTTAGATGATGATCACTCTTATATTCAGTGGACCCAGAGCATGTATGTTAGATTTTATACAATTATAGCAATATAATTTAATAGCAGATAAACAATAGGATCACTAAAAGAATAACCAAGCACAGAAACAATGAACACAAGAATTTTATCCTGAGAAACCCAACAGGGAGAAAACCCAGCAACCTTCATATAGAGATAATCAGTCCCGAGAACAAAGTACAAATACAAGAGAGAGAAATAGAAAAATTCTCCAAGTGAAAACCCCAAAAATCACTTCTCTAGCTGCAGATGCGAACTTCTCTCTCCTCTAGTGTGAACTTGATTGAGTTGAGTGAGTGACCAAATGAGGCACACGACCTCTCTATTTATACACATGAAAAACTAACTTTTTTCCCTTACTTGGCCGACCTAACTTTCCAAAACTGGGTCAACCTGTCTAGGGCAGTTCTGCCCATTGTTTGGGGTAGACTACCCACTGTTTTGGGGCAGTTTACCCATTGGACCGACTTGTCTAACTAACGGAGCCGACTTGTCTTGGGGGAAGATAAAATAACATTTAAAAATTCTTCTCTTTGTGTATTTTCACCCTAAGGTTTACATTGATTCTTTCAAGGGTTTTATATGATCAATTATATCAATATCTTCTCCCATAGGAGGTACAACAATAATATAATAAAGTACAATAAGAATAGCTTCCGAAGTTGCACTATTTCCAACACTCCCTCTCAACATGGAAAGTATTCTTCGAACACGATCATCATCAGCATCACGATCATCTGGATCTCATCTGTACATCACATCTGTCTCGATCATCTCTATATGTACCGAAGGTTGTCAACACAGTCCCAGTCCATCGAGAAGTGTCATGGTGCATCTGATCCACACATTCCATCGGTGGATCCATACATCAACTCAGCAATTCTACACAGTCCATCAGAGAGTCCAACATGCATCATCTCAAACCAGTCCATCGGGGATCATGTATCAATACAATGTGCCTCAACTCAACCCAATCCATTGGGTAACATGCACAAGGACAACGTGCCTCAGCTCAACCCAGTCCTTCGTGGAACATGCACCAACTCAACCAGCCTTCGGTGAGTCCAAGAGTACCAATGTGCACCAGTGTGCGCCAGTGTGCACTAGCCTCTCCATCCTGTCTCAGGATGTCTGAGAGATCTCCTCACTCTTTTCAGAGTGATCTAGAGAATGCACTAAATCTCTCCATCATGTCCCATGATGTCCGAGAGATCTCCCCACTCTACAGAGTGTCCGGGAGTATGCATTGGCCTCTCCATCCCATCAGGATGTCCAAGAGATCTCCTCACTCTATCCCAAAGTGATCCGGAGAATGCAATGGCCTCTCCATCCTATCAAGATGTCTGAGAGATCTCCTCACTCTATCCTAGAGTGATCCAGATAATGCAGTGGCCTCTCCATCCTATCAGGATGTCTGAGAGATCTCCTCACTCTATCCTAGATTGATCTGGAGAATGCTTGGTCTATATATCATCTCTCCCTCTCAAGGAGGGACATGTTCTCTTCCACACCAAATCTTCCACAAAAGTATACAAACTTTATCCTGGGAAGAGGCTTGGTAAGAACATCTGCAGTCTGGTCATCTATCGAAACATATTGTAGCTCGACCGCACCTTTCTGCACCATGTCACGAATGTAGTGATACTGAATCTCTATATGCTTCGAATTGTCGTGGAATACGGGATTCACTGACATCTACGCACAGCTCTGGTTATCACAGTGAATCAAAGTTGGCTCTAGAATCTAGCCAAACAATCCCACAAGGAGTTTTCGAAGCCACACAGCTTCCCGAGCTACAGTGCTAGCAGCCATGTACTCGGCCTCTGCAGTACTAAGTGCTACTAAGGTCTGCTTCCTGCTGCCCCAGGAAATCACTGCAGAACCCAAGTTGAATCAGCACCCAGAGGTGCTCTTCCTATATGTAGCACATCCAGCCCAATCTGAGTCTGAAAACCCCTGCAATCTCAAGTCATATTCTGAAGCATATCTCAGGCCATATCTCACAGTGCCACGCAAGTACCTCAGCACATGTTTTGCAGCAACCCAATGAATCTGTCTCGACTCGCACATGAATTGGCTTAGAGCATTCACTGCAAAACATATATCTGGGCTAGTGTTCGTCAGGTACATCAAGGATCCAATCAGTTGGCGATACATAGTAGGATCAATCAAATCTAAATGTGAAGCAAAGTCTCTCAGTTTCTTCAGATTTGCATCCATCAGTGTGGCACTGTACTTGTAGTCCAACATTCTGAATATCTTCAGTATGTCAATGGTGTACTTTCCTTGACTCGGGAAAATCTCATTATGCCTCTGCCATACTTCTAATCCCAAGAAGTAATGCATCAATCCAAGATCTTTCATTTCAAATTCAGAGGCAAGCAAAATCAACTCCTTCTGTGTTGGAGTGTCCTGCTGCCTCTGCATCTAAGCATCCTGCTCCCTCTCTGGAGCTATCCACAGAGCGTCCTGCTCCCTCTCACTTCGGGTGCCAATCTAAGCACCAGCTTTCACAGAGCAGAAGAGCACAGTTGCTTACTAAAATGTAAGTATCCATCCTGGTGACAACCAGTTACATCAAGGATCCTCTCAACTGTCAGTCTGAATCTACCATCAATGTTATCAGTGTAGCCAGGTACTCGCAGTCATCATGCTGGATCTGCTCAGGATCTCAACTGTGTTCTTCCTTATCCTAGGAAGATCTCAACACATCATCAATAGCCTGTTACCAACTTTTTGTACCATAGTTGGATTTTCTGGAGAGCCGCCATTTGACAAACATGATGAATGTTTGATTCCAGTGTATCAGATGATCCAGCATTTTGTAGCTAGCCAGTTGTGGTTAGCTTGTTTTGTTTTTTGAGTCGACATGACCATGGCCCCATGGGGGTTTGTAATAAAAGTGTGCTAGTAGGATCTGAGTGCCTCGGTTTCTCATGACTGGATTAAGCAACTAAGGTATTCCAAGGAGTTTTTTCCCTTGTCAATTATGCTTTGCTTAAGGCGAGGTATAATCGATGAGGTTTTCTCCCGCTCCTCCAAAGCTGGAATGCCCGATTTTGAAAATTTGGCCATGGGGGGTTATTAGAGGCCAACTAATGTATATAGGCCTACTAGACACTGTTAGAATAGGTGTCGGTCATGTCCTAGGTCCATAAAAACCTCAGAAAAAATTTCGAAAAATTTTTACCGGGTCCGTCGAAATTTGGGTTTTAATTATTTTTTAAATTTAATAAATTTCTCTATAGTTTAAATAGAGAAATAATAATTTGTAATATGTCAGTCATCCGGGGTCCGAACTTAGTGTTTGATGGCTCGTTTCATAAGCCAAAAATCACGCATGACCCATGGAGCAGCTAAACCCAACTTTCGGATGTCAATTCAGCCCCGTCATTGATATTTTCTCTGAAAAGCCATTTACAGAGAAATTATTAATTAAAATAATAAAATTGATTATTTTGGAGATAATCCAAATCTCTCCAAAATTAATCAATTTGATTAAAATAAAGGGCTAAATGACATGGCAATGAGCATTTAGGAGGATTCCAATCAACTCCAAGCCCATCCAGTCAACTATCCAGTCACTAGAGTGTTATCCTCTTAAGCAAATTCACCCTCCTTCATAAGAAAATCGTTTTAGTGACATGGCATTTGGTTATTGGTTGATTAGCATGCATTTATGATAGGGTGGGCGCCCTCATAACTCCCTACACCTACCAAGGCTTGGCTCCCTTCATTGACTCGAATCTACACCTACCTATTACCACGTGTTATCCTCACAATCCTCACGCATTTCCCTAAATCCTCACGTCAATCTGCTAGATCCTCACGTCAATCTCCTTTGAGCTCATGTTAGATCCTTGTTGGAGTTTAGGGATTGGTTAAATGAAATAACGAGTGGGCTTGGCTCTCATCTAAACTCAAGTTAGTGCCTACCACTCCCTAGCTCGCCCTCCACATAAGCTCACGCCTTTGCTACCCTAGCTCGCCCTTCCTTGTTGTCCGTTGCCCATTGGATAGTGCTTTCACTACCAACCTACCCCAAAGTCGAGTTTGCCACCTCATGCAAATCCCACCTACCATGAACTCGACTTTGGCCATGTCTATTGCTCCAAGCTCTCTCATGATTGGAATTCGACCTCATGCTCACCACCAATTCGAATTAGGGCTAGCTTATGGTCTTTTGCTATAAAGAGAGGCCCATGTTGGGTTATTATCTCATGGATTTTTGTGCAAAGAAACTCTGGTGAAAATTGTAAGCTCTTGTTTAATAAAATATTTTGAGACTTTGGAGGTCACTTGATTGGGCTCTTGGCATTGTGTCTTCATCTTATTGAAGTAATATCTCTTTCACCCTATTCTTATTATGCAAATTTGATTATGATGCTTATTGAGGACTAACAATCTAGTACTTAGGCTTCTAATCTATTGCTTTGAGTTTTTGTGTCTTTAGGAAATTCAATCATTGAGAGCTATTGGCATCTAATACCTTCACCGATCAAGTGTTCCATTTATCTTAATAATTTGTTTGCAGGGTTGTGAGCTTCTCCAAGTATCTTTTGCCTTTCTCCAACAAAAACTTCATTCAACTTTTGGTAACCGTGGTTCATGAGCTTTCATCTTCTATCTCTCTTTTTCTCTTTGAAAGATTTCTCCTTGACTTGCTAGTCCACTTCCTTCTAGCCATCATCTCCTTAGTCTCTCATTGCTTCTCCTTTTTGCCCATCACCCCTAGCTTCGTCCCACTTCTATCCTCTTCTTTAGGGTTTTCGTTCTAGCTCTCTTAAGGCTTTCGTTTTTCCCCTTGTTCCATCCCCTTCTCTTCTTGTTTTCTTTAAAACCCTCCCCTCGTCACCTTCCCTTAGCTCCTCCTTCCTTTTGTCCCACTCCACCTCCTCTCAACCTCCTACCTTCCTTCATCCCCTTCGTTTTGCTCTCTCCTTTGCCTTCTTTCTACCTTAGTAGTCTCCAAAGCCTCCCTTTCGTCCACCTTTTAAAAGTACAAAGTCATACAAAAGCACAAAAACGAATTGACTGTTTGAGTTTTGGTAGATGTGTAGTAGTTTCATGCTTATAGTAGGTTAATGTTTAGGCATATTTAGACCTTATATTTTATATTTTATTTAGATTTAGTTCAAGGTTATAGTTTGCACTTCTAATCTCATCATATTGAAAAGGTTTGTATTCTCAAAAATATAATATAAGAACTTCAAAAAATTGTCAAACATTAGCATTAGTCTTTTGCTTAAGCTTGATAAGGGTTAGGGTTAGTCTTTAGGCACTTTTAGTATTTAGATCTTCATATTTGCATTTGCATAGCTAGGATCTATTATTATTTGCATCTTATTGTTAGTTACATTGTAGATCTCATTTCATTAGTATAGCTTGCATAGTTTACATTTCCAAGTTTCTTGTTAAAAGATAGAAAAAATCTCATAAAAATTTCTTAAATTTTTTACATCTTAGATCTCATTTCTAGCATTTTTAGGACACTTTTGTTCTTTGGTCCGTTTTCCCATCTTAAAATTTTAGAACCATTTTTCATGTCATTTTATGCTTTTGGTTTCATTTTGCAAATCTAGACTTAGTTTCAAAATTGATTTTACTTATCTAATGCTAAAGGGTATCCTGAGTTGAATGTTGTTATAGGTGCTTTTGAAGAGAAAAGGTGCTTGAGAAATTCTTGAAGAGAAGAGGTCCAAACAAAGCAAAAGTGAAACGAATCATGAGGATGAGTTAAAATGTGATATCATCTTGTATTATCCTTTGTAATAGCTCATAGGAGTTAGCTTTGTTTTTTCCAAGTCTTATCATTTCAAAAGACCTTGCAAGGTTATAAACCCAAGGCACTTGTAATTGTTTAATAAAATTTTCAAAGTGGAGGAGGCCTCCACTTTTTGGTCTTCTTCCCCATTTGGGGAAGGGTGTTGGGTCTTGTGGTTGGATTTAGCTTAGATTTACATTTTCATGCTCTTAGTTTAAAATTTGCTTCAAGTAAGTCATCTTGTTTATATTCCATATCTACTTACCCCCATGCTCTCCCGAGTAGGGTCTTCGACCTGAAAGAGATTCTTGGGTAGTTTAGTTTTATATTTTTGCATTTTATCTTGCTTCTCTTCCAAAGCCCTCAGCCGGAAGTTGTATCCTTGAGATTTCGTCTCAAGGGCAGGACCACATAATTTGTGGTTACTCTTCCATCCCCGTCAGTTTCCTTGGCAGAGCTTTCAGCTAGCTAGAAGTTCTCAAGTGCAGGCGGTTCTAGTGGTTGATCCTGTTTCGGGGATCAATCCCACCTAGTAGATTAAAATTTGTATGGTAGAACACTAGATTTGTTTATCTTGCAAGCATTATTGTTAGTAGTAATTTATATCTTGTGATCAATACTATTGCTTAAAATCTGTTTCAAGTTAAATATACTGCTATCACAATTTCTGTTTCTTTAAAATAAACCAAAGTCTCTTGAACATGGCCATAATCCAAGTCAAGAGCACCCTCTATCGGAGGGCATTTTAGTTTCTTGCATTTCCCTGCATTAGGCATTGTTAATCTAGCAAGTCTCTTGAACTGTGGTCATAAGACCAAGTCAAGAGCGCTCTCTGTCGGAGAGTTGAACAAGGCTTTCTAATAATAAAAATTTTCCACCCACACACCCTTTAATTAATTTATCTTGGTTTCTGTCCTACACCCGTATGCTCTGCCAACCTGAAAAGGTTGGGCTAGTACTCAGAAAGGTGGAAGACTTGATAATTTACGATCGATAACTTAATTAAAATTTTTACCCAAAACCTCAACCAAGGCGAATTACTGTTCTTCCCCACGAGAGGTGGTGCCGGGAATCCACTGTCAGACTCGAGGGCGGTCAAGCCGCAAGCACACTTGCCCTCTTTGCAATCTGGGTGCTCCCGACAGATCACTTAGGGTTGCCAGTACTTTCCTTGGGTAAGGTTCCACCATCTTTTGATACCTTTGGTCTTAGCCTAATAATCAAGAACATCTAAAACACGTAAAATTTACCAAGAACAATTGCAAAACGTCCTCACAAACATTTACTTTCGACTTATTTTATTTTTAGCATCACAAGTTTTATTTGACTCCATTTGGCACTGGTCTTTAATATTTATACATCTTTGAAATCTGGACCATATGTCCTTGTCGTTTGCTTAATATCTATCTTGTGGATGCTTCACTTCAATTTCTAAGTCAAAGTATATTGTCTTTTTTCAATTTGTATCTTGTGAAATTTGCAACGTGGATTGCGTGTTTAATTCTGTTCTAATCATCATTCAAAAAACTCCTAAAAAACACCCATCCGCATCACTACATCAAAAACACATAAATACACAAAGAGCCTTAGACAACTCTTTTTTAGGGACTACCCCCCTTGGCTTCGTTAGGAGTTTTGCCTAAACGGAGGAGCTGGGATTCAGGTGACAGCACCTGGCTCATTGCTTGCCCCCAAGGCCACACCTCTCCCCACTTTCCAGTAAGGGAGACAGCTTTCAAAAGGTTTCTGCTGCTAGTGTGCAGTTTGGCGGACAACAAGGCCAAGATCCTCAACTCAAGGGCCAACTCCCTATGAACTGATGGAGGGGGAGATGATCTCATCTCCTTAGGATCTATCAGCTCCTCATCCTTGATCCTCAGATCGGATCCTCTCGGCCTGTGGGTCATGTTCCTAGAAGCTTCCTAATTTTGATTAATCTGAACATCAACGGGATTCATGTGTCCATCACTTGTTCATCGGAAGAAGTCTCGTCATCCTTCTCTTGTAGGCCATATCATATGGTCTTTTCCCTACAAGTCAAATCCCGTCAAATGATTATTGACATTGCATAAACAAATTTAACCAATTTCTATTTCAATGCAATGGCAAAAGTTTACACAGGTATGTAGGCATCTTAGTTAATGCTTCAGCACAATAATCATAAACATGTCTCCCAAACACATATGATAATTATCTAGATGTCTTCTATCTCCACTAGAACATGCCATCAAGAGTGTGCACTACTCTAAGCATGTAGGAAGGAGATATCATCTAGACTAGCTCCATCATGTGTTCATGGAATGTTGTGCAGCTCATATAACAAGTACAACTAGTGCCTACCGTAATACATCACATGCTCAACACACGACCTGATAGATCTGCATATAATTTGATATGAAAACATATAAGACAAACCAGATCTATGAGAGCAATAAATTCAAATACTTATCTTTTATTTTTTTTGTGGGTGGGCTCCCATTTCCTCCTTGTGGGAACCATGAGAGACCTATGTTCTTCATCTTCTTGTTGGAAGACCATCACAGTCAGGGTCTTCATATCATCTCCTCAACATGGGGAGCATTAGAAGAAGAACTCCGAACGATCATCATTCCTTGACCTTGTGAGGAGAGTTTTCATCAACATTAGCGGTTGAGGCTTCATGCTTCCTTTTGTTTGAACTTCGACAATCACTAACATAATGACCATATGTCTTGCACTTGAAGCATTGTATATGCGAGAGATCCTTCTTCTTCTTCTGATTTGGAGAAGAACTTGATCTCCTCTCTTGGTTCGTATGATTGTGAAACCTTCTTCCTTTTCCTCTACCTTTCTTGGCATGGGACACAAATGCTTGATTCTCCTCAGATTGAGTGCCATGAAGTTTCTGCCTTGCTGCAATCCTCGTCTCTTCCTGAGTGCAATCTGCCCATAATCTGTCAAATTTGGGCAACTTGGTTCGTCCACTTATACTTTGGATAAATGATTCCCAAGAGGGTGGGAGACCATTTAAAGTGGTTATGACAAGCTCATTATCATCAAGGGATTCTCCACTAGAACTTAGCTTGTCCCTTAGTTCTGAGATCCTCATGAAGTATTCAGCAATTGATTCTGAATTTGACATCTTCATATTTGATAGTTGATTCCTCAATGTGAGAGTAACATTGATGCTAGTGTGTTCAAACAACTTCTTTAGGGTTTTGAACATCTTCCTAGGTGTCTTCTTTTGTGAGATCTGAGGAACCAAATGATCCTTAACTGATTCCATCAAGATTCTTCTTGCTCTTGCATCATTCTTTCTCTACCGAGACTTGTCATCTTCTGCTTCTGCTTCTGGAACCTTCTCGTTGACGAACTTCAAAAGATCATTTTCTTCTAATATGAGAAGAACCCTAGACTTCCAAGAGATAAAGTTGGTAGCCCCATCAAGTCGATCTTCAACCTTCATTCCAATCATCTTGACTGCAGATCTGGACCAGAAACCCTAGCTAGGTCAAAATGAAGTTAGGATTCTTGCAAAACTGACTCCACGGATAGATGCGCCCTATCAAGGTGAGTTGAGATAAGGTAAGATTGAGCCAAAATTGTGGACCGGACAATTCAAAACTTGAAACCCTAATTTATGCATCCACTGTGGCAACTGCAGAATTACGTCAAAAATGAAACTTCTCAGAACTGGATTTTTCCTTCACCAAAAGATGTGCCTTCCCAAGGGTGAGATTTCCAATGCTCTTTTCAAGCCAAATTGATGAGTGAAGGCCCCGAAAAGTGAAACCCTAGTTTTCGGCAATGGCTTCTTCTAGTACCGCTCTGAAACCATGTTAGATTTTATACAATTATAGCAGTATAATTTAATAGCAAATAAACAATAGGATCACTAAAAGAATAACGAAGTACAGAAACAATGAACACAAGAATTTTATCCTGGGAAACCCAACAGGGAGAAAACCCAGCAACCTTTGTATAGAGATAATCAGTCTCGAGAACAGAGTACAGATACAAGAGAGAGAAATAGAAAATTTCTCCAAGTGAAAACCCCAAAAATCACTTCTCTAGCTGCAGATGCAAACTTCTCTCTCCTCTAGTGCAAACTAGCTTGAGTACAGTGAGTGACCAAATGAAGCACATGACCTCTCTATTTATACACATGAAAAAATAACTTTTTCCCTTACTGGGCCGACTTGTCGAGGGCAGTTCTTCCATTGTTTGGGGCAAACTGCCCACTGTTTTGGGGCAGTTTACCCACAGGGCCGACTTGTCATTTAAAGAGTCATTGTAAACCCTAAGAGTTATGTCGGCCTAGAAGAATCCAAAAAAGAATGTTTTATTGTGTTCTAGACAAATCGGCCCTGTTTGAGAGGTCAGGTCGGCCCTGTTAGGGAAAAAGGTCAGTAACTTAATTAGGTATAAATAGGAGGTTTGCCCTCCTCATTTGTCACCTCACTCACTCACTCAAGTTCGCATGAGTAGAAGAGAAAGTTGAACCTGCTAGAGGAGAAGAGTAGTTGCTTTTGAAGACATCTTGTTTGGGTTATTTGCACAAGATTGACATTGTATTTTCTGACGAATCTATACTGGAGGAGTTTTGCTAGGTTTTCTACCCACGAGGGTTTCCCAGTATAAATTGTTGGGTTCTATTGTTTATGTTGTGCTTGTCTATCTTTCAGTGATCCTTTATGTTATTGCATTTAAAATTCTAACATGGTTTCAGAGCTAGTCTAAAAGAAGACCTTGTGCAGCAGCAACTGTCGGAAGTGAAAACTAGGGTTTCTCATTCTAGAAGCTTTTCACCACAGTTTGGCTGAAAAAAGAGGTCAAAGCAACTTGCCCTAGGAGGGCGCATTTTTTTGTGGAGGCAAATTTCATATCATAAAACTTTCATTTTTGGGCCTGCCACTACTACTCGAGAAAACTAAGGCATTAGGTTTTTGGCAGATCTGTCCACAGTTTTGAAAGAAAAGTACCTTTGCTCAACTCGCCTTAGGGAGGTGCATCTTTTCCTCCATTCAGTTTTTCAAGATCTCGAAGTTGAAAAATTAGGGTTTCTCTAACAAACCCTAGGTCATCCTGAAGTCAGATCTCAGAAGACATTGAAGCAAGCACTTGGTTGGAGCATCTCAATTGGTAAGTCTTACTATTCTTATTTCCATTTGAGGTTCTCTTTTTATATAGATGACAAACCATACCAAGCTTGAGGATAAGCTTGAAGGAGTAGACAACATCTGTGCCTGGAAGTATAGAGTGATGCTCATTCTGGAAGAGAATGAGTTGGACAAATATATCAAAGAAGAAATTGAGTAGCCAGAGGGAGAAGATGACAAAGCTAAGCACAAGAAGAACCTGATTAAGGCCAAGAGAATCATAGCTGACTCCATCAAGGATCACTCGATCCCCCACATCCCATCTCTGCAGACTCCTAAAGAGATGTTTGATGCACTGAAGAGATTATTCTAAGGAAAGAATATTAACAGAAAGATGACCTTGAGAACTCAACTCAAGGGTGTGAAGATGTTGAGCTCCGAGAGCATCCAATCTTATTTCACAAGGGTCTCCCAAATCCGAGAACAACTAGAAGCTATTGGAGATCATGTTGAGAATGCAAAATTAGTAATGACTACTTTGAATGGTCTCCCAAGATCATGGGAATCATTCATCCAAGGAATATGTTCCAAAAGGAAGCTCATCAAATTCAGTGCACTTTGGGAAATGTATACTCAGGAAGAAGCAAGGATTGAAGCCAGAGAAGAAAAGATGGGTGAAGATGATAACCAAGCCTTGGCAGTTCATGCTAAGAGGAGCAAGAAAGAAGATCACCCTCACAAGTCTAGAAGATTCCACAAGAATCAAAGAGCTCCTAGAGACTACTCAAACTTCAAATGCTACAATTGTGATGAAATGGGACACATTGCAAGAAATTGTCTCAAGAAGAAATGCAACAAGAAAGGAAGCAAGAAAAGATATCATGCCCATGCTGCAGAAGATGACGAGCCAGTGAAGAAGAAAGCTAGGGAAGATTCTTCAAGTGATGAAGAGTATGTCCTGATCTCAGCACTCACAGGTACTGTTACTCATGGAAGCAATGATTGGTTAGTTGATAGTGGTGCTTCCAAGCATATGGCAGGTTTCAAGAACTCCCTTAACAACTTCACTGAAAAGGACTCACCTCACAAGGTGAAACTTGGAGATGATTATCGGAATCCCATAAAAGGGGTAGGAGAAGCATCCTACAAACTTGAATCAGGAAAGCCTATCAAGATGAAAGATGTCCTCAGTGTGCCAAGACTGAAGAAGAACCTACTTTCCATATCAGCATTAGATGAGAAAGGATTCTGAGTTGCATTTGTTGATGGCCAAGTACTTATGTGGCCTAAAGGTAAAACCTTTGATGATGCAGTAGTGATTAGAGAGCAAGAGGGAGGCTTGTACAAATTAAAAGGGCAACCAGAACAAGCATTGGTTCATGAAACTATGGAACCAAGTGAACTATGGCACAGAAGGTTTGCACATATAAACTACAAGGCATTACCGATCGTGAGCAAGATGGTGAATGGTCTACCCGAGATCCAGACAAAACATGAAGGCATATGCAAAGGATGTGCGAAAGGGAAGAATGTGAAAAAACCATTTCCAAGCAATGATAGCAAAGCAAAAGAGATCTTGGAGATAGTACACTTGGACATATGTGGACCTATGTCTTCCAACTCACTAAGCGGGTATGCATACTATGTATCTTTTATTGATGATTATTCTCGCAAAACCTAGATTTATTTCTTGAAAACTAAAGATGACGTAATTAGCAAATTCAAAGAATTCAAGGCCCTTGTAGAAAATCATACTGAAAAGAAAATAAAGACTTTAAGATCAGATAATGGTGGTGAATTTACTTCGGGAGATTTCAAAATATTATGTAAAGAATCAAGGATTAAGAGGGAGATGAGCACTCCCTACAATCCACAACAAAATGGTGTGGCAAAAAGAAAGAATAGAACGATAATGGAAGCAGTGAAGGCCATGATCCATGATCAGGACCTTCCAATGCACTTATGGGTGGAAGCAACAAGAACGACAATTTATGTACAGAACTAAACTCCACATTGTGTACTTGAGAACAAGACACCTGAAGTGAAGTTTACAAGAGAGAAACCAAAAGTTAGCCATCTCAAAATATTTGGTTGTCCTGTATACATAGATGTTCCAAAAGATAAAAGAACCAAGTTGGAGCCTTCAGGAAAGAAGGGCATCTTCGTTGGATACAATGACACATCAAAGGCTTACAGAATCTATATACCAGGCTTCAAGAAGATCGAGACCAACAGAGATGTTACCTTTGATGAAGATACAGCTTTCAGCGGATCGAGGCAAATTCACTCCGACGAAGAACATGAAGATGAACCTGAAGCTCTCAGAGTTAGAGACACAGTTATGGAAGAGTTGATTCCAGAAGAACTTGAAGACCATGATATGACAGAGCCACAGAGACCTGTACATCCAACCTGTTGCGGCTAGCTTCAACTGACTGGTTTAGTGAAGGCTCCAACCTTCACAAGCAAGCTCCAACTTATAGACCAACTCCAACAGGTCACTGGGATGAGGACACCAATCCTCTTGAGCTCCAACTCAATATCCCCTACTCCACCCTGCCACCCTAAAGTGAAAATATGAATTTGTAATACAAATATGCAAGTTCAAATGTCAACCTTTGTCTTCAAGATTCATTATGTTGTTTCTATACCTTCACAATTGTTCCTGCACTTACTTCACTAATCATTAATTCACACAGTTACCGGATTTGGCCCTAGGCCTAACCGTACCTGAATCAGATTCTTCCGAATCTGATTCTCGGATTCTTCCACCTCGTTTTGACTAATCTAAGGTTGTTTACGTAGGATAAATGTAGGATAATTAGGGTTAGGGTTCTTGTTGCCGCCGAAAACACACCTGGGGTTAACGTGGCAGAAATCTTCAAGCCACTAAGAGTGTCCTTGGGGGCAAGCCTCGAATCAAGTACTATCACTTGAATCTTGACTCCTCTGTTTAGGCAAACTCCTAACGAAGCCAAGGGGGGTGGACCTGTTATCACCAAACTTGTAGTTGCCCCTAGAGATGAATCCAGAATGGATGGCAGAAGGGATGGGCCACCAAAGAGGTGCAACCAAGATAGCCTCGACTCCCAATGGATGGTTGTCACGCCAATCGAGGCAATCTTCACTTTATGTTATCTAGCCCAAGACAACAAAGGGGGAGACCCAGATCTATTCCTGATAGGAGAGATCAAACCAAAACACCAGATCAAATCAGGAATGGGTGAAGTACGTAAGGTGTATGGTGAATCCTAGATCAATGGATGAAGTCACAAAATGAGTAATAGGTTGGATCAAGGGGTTTAGACAATGTAGCTTTAGTCCATTATGTATGTGAAAGTGATTTATGATATTAAATATATGATCCAGGATTAGGGTACTAGTCAATTATGAGAAAATCCACTGCCTTGGGAACCGTGTCCAATGCAGGGTAGTTAAGGACCAAATTGGGGCTAACCGGTACCAAAGGTGAGCTTGATGGATGGATGTGACAGTGCCAAGGTACTCAAGCAACCAAAACAAGGAACAAACCACAAACAAACTCAACAGTCCAAGAAAGTCGAATTAGCTTGGAGAAAGATCAGTGCCTTGGGAAGTGGGCCAAATGGAGTCGGATGTCCACCAAATTATAGATCAGGAATGTTGAGGTGTCAAGCTAGGTGGATCTTGAAAATTAGGGTCATCCAATGGCTAGATCTCAGTAGATCTGAGATTGAAATGTATCACCAAGTGACCCAAGTGGGGCTCAACCCTCAAAATGAGGAATGGGGCCCACAAGGTGAAAATCACTGAAGTGACACACTAGGGGTAGGTTATCAATTATGGAGATGAAGGATCAAGTGGGATCTCACCTACCCAGGTGCTAGATCCTTGCAAACTCACCTCTCCTAGGAAGTGCGACCTCCCTTGAAGAAGCTTCTTTGCCTTGGGAGATGGGTCAAATGAAGGCCAATCCTCACCAAACTATAGATCCGGATCACCGTGGATGCTATAGAGGTGGGTTTTAAATATTATACCCAAAAGCCAAGTAGATCTTGCTAGATCTGAGAAAATGTAAAATGAGGGTTTGAAATATGAGGGTTTTAACAATGAAGTAGTTGTGCCAATGGATTGGAACCAAGACAAGAAGAACAAACATGTGGATCTTACCTGGATAACCTTGTAGATGCCTTGATGATGATGATCTATGCAAACCCGATCAATTTGAAGCAATTTTAGGTAGTTTTCTATGAAGTTGATTTGCCCAAGGAAGCCAATGCACCCTCTCCTGCACAATAAACGTCAACAATATCAGATTTACTGCGAACAAGAGATAAGACTAATGCCACAAGAGAAATAAGAAAAAGATAGCATAAAAGATAGCATAGATCACAATGATACTAATGATAACTCCCTGATACAAGCGAATGCCAAGTGGAGCGAGTTGAAGAAGCCTTGCAAAAACGCCCAAGTGAAGTCGCCCTCCTGTAGGCAAGACAAAAGTTTCCAAAAAAGATAGATCTTACCATAAATACCCAAATGCTAGGATGCAATAGACTTTACAATCACCATCGAAGAACACCAGATTCAAAGGAGACCACAAGAATTTCCACAGAAAAGTTTTTCTATATCAAGATTCCAAGAGCCAAAGACCCCTTTACAATGACAGGCTCTCTCCTTTAAATAGGAAGGAGAGGCACCAAAATCCTAACCACTTTTTGAATGAGTGGCTAAGATTAAAAGATCAAAAGATCTAATCAATGGTTGAGATGAGCTCAACAATACAATACATGGATCACTAATAAAATATAACAATATGTGGACAAACTCACCCTAGGAGAGGGGATCCCACCAAATCATAATGATAAAATATAAGAAATGGCTCATGGTGGGTCCAAGGGGTAATTTCTAACACCCTTGGTCAATCCCCATGGCACAATATCCTCAAAATAATCATCTAAGCACCAAATCGTGTCTATCTAGGAAAGTCGTGAGCCTTGGAAGGCTCCAGAAATCATCAAAAAATGCCATAAGTGATGGATGTGGGTCCCGATAAAGCTGAAACTGCTGGAGAAGATGTGGAAGACATCCCACTCATCATCACAAATCATCCCATGCCATAACCTTGCCTCAGTAGCCCAAATCGAATTCCTCTGTAGCCATTTTCACCATTTCTGGACTGCCTTAGGAAGTGTGAAACTGCCCAAACGGCCTCCTGGAATGCCCGGCTCCAAAAAGTAAGGCCACCAAGCTGTCTGGGAGGGGGGTAATATGGTAATAACAAGTGGTTGGACCACCCCCTCCATCAATAGCACTCTAGGTGAACCAAATAAATCTCATCACTGCTCTGACAGGGCCTCCGACAGACCAAAACTGCACTAGGATAGCCAACTGAGGCTAAAAATCACTGTAACTGTCCGGAACCGAAAACAGACTATCTCATTGGACTCAGAAGGTCCAAATCCATCTAAGATGTGTACTCATACACCATATAGACCTCTGCATGGTCAAAAATAAATGCTCATCATATCCGGCAGGACAAATAATAATAATCTGTAAAAGTGCTGAAAAGCACAAATCATCATCATAAGCCTAAAACCACTGCATAAGCCCACCATGGTGACCTGTACCAGACCATATATCATCTATCTGTAACATCTGAGGTCTGCCACCTCATGTCCCGTGGTTGACTTTTGGTCAAACTGAGTTTGACCAAGTCAACATGACCAAAATATAACTCAAACTGTCATCAAGCTGCTGCAAGGCGTCAAAGGTTAAAACATGCTTTACAATCCATTCAAATAGCAATTATAACAAGAAGTAATCATTTCTGGCGATCTAAATCCAAAAACAATAGGTCATTAATTATTATTATTACTCAGACAAGACTTTCAAAGTCATACTCACTTCATAGTTGTGATCAATTTGCTAGTGAAGGGTGAAGGTTAAGAATAAAATGGCTAAGCTAGAGGGAATGACTTACTGACTCAACACTGTGACACTTTGGAAATGGAAAGGGGATACACACCATAACATATACTGAATGAGCAACAACATAGGGAATGGCGATGTCTCACAAATGGGTAAGTTGTTCAAAGTGTGTTTATTCACCTTGACAAATGCGCACAATCCATAATACAAAAGAGGCCAGCAATCTTTTTGATATAGAGTTTAAGTTCCATTGCTTTTTGGGCCTATAGTTTCCATAGCCTTTGATCTACGTGTGCTTACAAACATATTGCATAGATTTACATTTATTTAGGCTTCTTGCTGTAGGTGTGTTTTTAAGGCACTTGTTTACCTAAGCACTTCTAGGTGTGTCGCAGACAACTTGTTTACCTAGGTATTTACATTTCACAATAGATATAACATTTGATATTTCATAGCCACTTTCATTTGGCTTGCCTTTCATTCATGTGTGTTGAGAAACACATTGCATGAATGGGCTTTTCATACAAGATACAACATTTTATTTCCATACTTTGTATTCATGGCAGCACTAAAAGTTTCAGGTTTAGCCAACAACATCTTTAGTGACTAGGGGGACTAAGCCAACTCACCAAAGGTAAGTTTTGTTACCAACTCAAAGCCGAGACACAATAAACAGGGAAGCTCATCCAATACAGAGGCTACAGTGGGGAAAGGTCCTCCATGCCACTAGTCAAGTAGTAAGTCAAGGTAATGAACAAACCGGGTAAGTCATGGATGGATGAAGACAGTGGATAATGAAACCGACACTAGGAAGCCAAAGTATGGCAGGAATGATCACCTCTATTCTCCCTAGGGAGGGTAAAACCAATGAGTATAAGCCAAGAACTTCTAAGTCTGAGTAGGGACAAATATGATATATATATATAGTACAACCAAGTCCACATATCTATATGATCGCCAGATCATGATACTAAATGCTAAGACATGCTAAGAAAATGGAAATAAAAGCAATATAACCACAACACCATAATATACATGCTGAGTCATATACCTGAATGCTCATCATCTGAGCCATCATCTGTCCTCTGAAACTGCTGCTGTAATTCTGGGCACTACTGAATGCTCTGTACAAATGGCTAAATAGCTACATCGGTCATCTCTCTGAGTGTCCTGAGACTCAGTCATGGCATGGGGAATAAAACTGTTGTCCATAATCTAATAGTGATCCAATATAGATGCTCATCTCAGCATCTCAATGCAAGGGAACTAGCTGAATAGTGTACTGGAATTAGAAAAATAATGTATGGTAGCCCAGCTACTATATATGTGATAACAGGACCCTAAAGGTCGCTAAGGCTGATTAAGCTAAGCTAGTTCTGATGGATGAGTTAGTTTTTTTAGGAGTTTTTTAACTGACACAAGAGATTTGCAATATAATTTGAAAGCATAACAGCATAAAGATTTAAACGGCATAGAAATTAAACATGTTTATCAATTCATTCAACACATGATAGCAATTAAATATAATTTGCAATGATAAATCAAGAAAGACCAGTGCTGAAAAATGGAGTCAAAATGAAATGTTGTTTGTAATGCTGGAAATGAAATGTTGTGCAAATGTTCTTAGTCAATTTTAAATTAATGTGAAAATGAGTGGATTATTAGGGGGAAAGGGGATTTCCAATATACCATAAGGTACTGGAAATATGTCTGGATTATGGCAAGGTGGCTCCTCACTCAAAAATGTGGGTTGGATCGGAGTCTCTGGGAGGTGTTCAACACTACACCAAGCGAGGGTGTAGTCTAACAGTATCCCGAGGTCGCTAACCAGTGGTTTCCGCTTTCTTTGAGGAATTTCCCTACACTATGCCAACAAAAAACGATATGTCGGATTTTCGTATGTGGGAGGTTTATTAGGGAGTGTTAGACTAATTACTAGTCACTAAGTCCCTTTCTGGTTTGATCAGCATGTTCAGACACAGCTACAGTGATCCAGAGCATACTCGGGACAAAGCCTTGTTAATTTTAAAAGTTTTGAACAGCGTTTTCTTGTTTATTAAGAACCCCAAGAGTCCCTTTTATGGCCAGTACTCAGGCAAGCCCTTATCCTGAAACCATACTTCGGGAAAGCAAGGGGGTTAATTGCAAAGTAAATAACTGAAAAATGAAATGTTTTTTAATTACTACACTACCGAGGTAGTGAGTTAGTATCTGATTTACTTTTTGCAAAAGATGAAATAATTTTGTAATGAAAAAGTATACGGTCTACAAAAACGAAAAAGTTCGTCCTGAGAGAGTCAATGGCCCAAAATTTGGATTGGACCACGACGTTAGATTTTACTTTAACTTGGTTGGTTATAGTTAATCTAATCTAATGTGAAAATTGTTAGGTTTGAAAATTGAACCAACACCAATCCCCCTTGCGGGATGAGAAGCAAGATTTGTGAGCTTGCTTCATGTTGTCCGCCGAGATGCACACCAACAGCAGAAATCTTTCGAAAGTTGTTCCCTCACTACAAGTGGGGAAAGTGTGGCCTTGGGGGCAAGCAATAAGCCAGATACTGTCACCTGAATCCCAGCTCCTCCGTTTAGGCTAACTCCTAACGAAGCCAAGGGGGGTAGTCCCTACAAAGAGTTGTCTATGGCTCAATGTTTTTTAAATGTTTTTGGTGTTTGGTGATGCGGATGGGTATTGTTTAGGAGTTTTGAATGAGAAAGATCACAACTTATAATAGACACAAGATAAAGTGCAATCCACGTTGCGATATACCAACAGTTATGAATAAAGACTTACAAAAAAATAAAGCATCCACTGATAAACCACTTAAGCAAAAGGACAAATGGTCTTAATTGATAATGAAAGTATAAACAAACCAGTGCCTTATGGAGTCAATAACTTGTGTGTAGTGTTGGGGATGCTGAAGATACAAGTCTTAGTAACTATTCGTGAGATAGTTTTGCAAATTATCTTGGTAAATTAAAAGTTTTAGTGATCTGGATTATTAGGCTAAGAAAAACAAGGTAAGCAATCAACCGGAAAGGTATACTTTCAGTGGCTTCCCCTATGATGGTATGTCGGACCGCCCAGATGTCAAGGAGTAGGTGTCTTAAGACTTAACCACTCCGATGTCTAAGACAGCGGTAACTTCCGTCCCCACTAGGTTTAGGAACTTTGCCCACTACCTAAGTATGTCTCGAAATAGCAACGTCGGTTCATTGGTTGTGGGATAAAGTTTTATTAATGTTATCACTTTCAAGATTAACAAGTCCAACACTTTTCTGAGTACAAGTCCAACCTTTTCAGTTTGGCAGAGAATACGGGTGTTGGATAGCAATGAAGAGATAAATTATTAGAGGGGGAAATGAGTTGGTATGTTTTAAGATTTATTAGAGCACACAGTTCAACTCTCCGACAGAGAGTGCTCTTGACTTTGTCTTATGACAAGGTTCAAGAGACTTAGCTATTCTATATGCCTAATGCAAGGAAAATGCAATACTATTATGCTCTCCGACAGAGAGTGCTCTTGACTTGGGTTATTGCAAGTTCAAGAGGCCTAGTTCTTTGTTCAGATAGAAACAGATTGTATGCAAAGAACAAACGTGATAGCTCAAATAAGAATAAAGATGGACACTGATATATTAAAAGAAACAAACTACTTGTAAGAAAGAAAATTAGTGTTCTACCACAACAGGAACTAATCTAAAAGTGAAGTCAAAGCGACTTATGCACACCGCTCATGAAACTTCCATCTTAGCCGGTCCTACGCAGTACACGGTGGGGAAAGAGAAGCAGCACGCAGTGTTAATGCGGCACTTGGGATAAAGTCCCAAGAGGCTTCTTGTTGCCGCCTGGTTCCACACCTGGGAAAACGCAGCAGAAGTCTTCAAGCTGCTGGTGTGGCCTTGGGGGCAAGTCAGAGTCAAGTGCTGTCACTTGGGACTCGACTCCTCCGTCTAGGCTTTCCTAGCGAAGCCAAGGGGGGTGGACCCTAAAAATAAAAAGAAACTAAGGCCTCTAACCTAGGAGTTAGGAAAATATTTTTGGTAACCAAGAATAAACAGCATATACTTTGATCAAATAAAACAGTCATTCATCATTTACTCCCATTTTAAAATAACCATCATTTAACTGCACATTAGTCAATAATATAAAATAAAATTTAAACAAGACCAGTGCCTTATAATGGAGTCAATAAACAAATGCATAAGCAGAAAAGTAGATGTTGTGCGAGTGTTCTTGGTTTATTTTAAAATTAATGTGATGGTGATCTTTTTATTATGGCAGGGGGGTTCCCAATATACGCAAGGTATGGGGGAACATGTCCGGAGTTTTGAAGCGTGGCTTCCCTCTCAGGCTTGGGCTGAATCGGAGTCTCGAGGAGGTGTTCAGATGCTATACCAACGAGGGCAAGCCTAACGGTTTCCAAGAGGTCACTACTCAGTGTGGTCCCAAGCCTTCTGAGAAATTTGCCCACGACAACAAAATACGCGTTGTGCCGGATTTTCACAAAAAGGATTTTTTATTAGGGCGGTGTTAGATCCTATTACTAGTCATCCCCTCCTTTCTGATGTGTACCAACTGGATCAGACTAAGCTGCAAGTCGGCCACAGAGCATACGGGAGAAGACCTTGGTATTTTTATAAAAATTTTATGAACCCAAATTTTATCTTTTTTTTAAAACCCCAGGAGTCTCTTTTCAGGCACGTATTTCGGGCAAGCCCTCATACAGAAACCCTACTTCGGGAAAGCAAGGGGGGCGTTTTGAGTTTGTAAAAAAAATGAAAAAACTACGTTGTGAGTGAACTTGTGGCCCGCCAGTGGAACGGACCAACAAGGTTAATGTTAATCCTAGTTAATTTTATTAAATGCCGAAAATAAAAGAAATAAACTACTCTAAAAATCACGCCATGAAAAGAGACGACACAGGCCACCCCTGGGGGGATGGGGTATGGGCGCTGGCTAGCCCACTTGCTCTCGTTTAATAGTTGTTTACAATGATTAGAGAAGTGCCCCAGTCTACTTAAAGTGACTTGGTGGCTTACAAAATTTGAGGAAAAAATTGACCGGTTTTTAAAAATATGAAAATTTGTCCTCCGGATTGCCTGGATCCTCGAAATTTCGGCAGCACTTCCTCCTACCCTGTTCGTCTTTTGCTGCAAACCAGCAAGCAATAATTAGTATAAAATGCCCAAAAACACTTTAAGAGTGTCTTTGGAACACCTCCTAAAAAACCCAAAAAATTCTAAGTAAAATTCTAAGTAAAAATTGCAAAAATTAACCAAGTAAAGCAAGCAGTAATGCTAGTTTTGCTTGGGGTCTTTGCAAGCTTTATGAGCTGCAAATTGTATGCTCTTGGACAGCCAAATAAACTTTTATATCAGATCTAACACTACTTTCAAACTTTTCAAGACTTTAACAATTTTTAACCAGTTTAAAAATTAAGTAATGATAGATAATGAAAGATCTAATCTAATGGAAGATAAAGCTTTAAACAACTAGATTAGAACTCTAAGAATGAATCCGATCTACTTAAGAATATATCAATCAAAAAATAAATCAAGAATCACTCTTTAATCGTAACCAGTAATCAAGAAAATTTTGATTTTATAAACTGAGGAAGAGAGAAGAGACAGAATGGTCCTTGAAACCAAAGACTTTGGAAGCTTGAAAGTGGGAAACCGAAGGTGAGATCCACCAAAATGTGCACAGAAGAAAAAGTGAAGAGCAAACAAGCTATCCCCCTTTCCACACCTGTCAACCTGTAGCAAACAAAACTCACAGAAAAACCATCAAACTAGAAATGCACATGGTTAGAAATCAAAATAGTATGAGCATAAACAAATGAAACATATAAACTTTGAATCTCTAACCAATATGACAAATGCAAGAACAAATTAAAACAAACAAGATTAATTGTTCCTTCCCACAAAATCGTTACCAATCCCTCAAGCAGGCTAGTAGATGGCTGGAAATTACATGCCCAGAATTTGAACTTGCTACAAATCACTCCACATCATGAGACCATGAAACCACTCACAAAGTATCACACATATGGACCTCCAAAGTCTTTTTATTGATCAACAAAATAGCATAAGCTTACAACATATTTCTGCTCACTCTCCAACTAGAGAAAATGGAGTGGGCAGCCATGCTTAAATAGCCAAAGATGGAGAGAAATGGGTGGAATGAGTGGCATAACTCGTGGAGAAAATGGGGCTGCCCACTCCCATGTATTGGGCTGCCAAAATCAGCCCAAAATCAGCTAAAAATCAGACATGTGACAGCCCATAAACATAGCTGCAAATTCCATGATTGAAGGGGCCCAATTTTGGGAATATATGCCCCCCTCAAATGGGGAAGTAATCCCACTAATATAGCTACCCGGAATCTTTCCAAAATCAGCTCTTACAACTCCTAAAACATAGCTGAAAAAATCAGTCCATAAATCACTCCCAAAATTTAATATTTTTACTAAGTCATTTTTTCACTTTTTCAATTTTTTATGACTTTTTGGGGTTTTTTAACTTTTTTGGATTTTTGTGGAAAAATAATCACCCAAACATTAGAAAGAGTGGGTTTAGGAGTTTAGGGGGTGCTCTGAGTTAGAAAACGAGCACCCCTAAGGCAAAAAATACCTCCAGATGCCCCTTATAGGCCAATTACAAATTTTTTAATTGAACCATTAAAAAATGGTCCAATTTACGGAAAAAATAAAACTTGCCGAAAATTAAAAACAACCTAGGGGGACTTAGCACATGTCCATATGACTCAAAATTAACGCCTAGCATGTTCATATACATTGACCCATAGACTTTAATAATCCCCTAAGGCCCGTCAGCCTCCCCAGGCATTCCAGCTTTGGAGGAGCAGGAGAAAAACCCATTAATTATGTTATGCACTAATGCAAGACATAATAGATAGGTGAAAAAACTCCTTGGAATACCTGACTTAACCAAAAAGTCCTAGGGAACCAAGTCTTTTACAAAACACCATGCTAGTACGTTTTGTTACAAACCCCGCAGGGCCATGGACATGTGGAAAATTTTAAAAACGGGGGCCTTTAAAAGGCCAGCTGGATATCAAATCACCAAAAATGAACATGTATCATGTTCCACTCTGCCCGCTCGCTTGATAATCCAACCAAGTACAACTTAGTTGGCAACACTTCTCAAGTCAAGACTTGAAATAAATTTATTCTAAGTACAAAATTGAAAATAAATCTAGAAAATTGAAACAAATCTAAGCTAAAGTATGCATCAAAACACTCTTCCCCAAATGGGGAAGGAGAAACCAAAGTGTGGAAGGCCTTATCCCACCTAGCCTTTTTATTAATCGATTATAAGTGCCTTGCGAATTTAACCCTTGAAAGGTCTTTTTAGGAGAAATGAAACAACTATAAATAAAAAAAATCAAACTTAGAAGCCCTTAAGGGCTTTTACAAAGGAGAGTGTGTATAATTTGTCTTCTTGGTTCAAGTCTTCTCTTTGGGTTATAGTCTTCATCTTCTTTGAATCTTGTTTTTTCAAGTCTTTCTTCTCCTTCAAAAAATACCTATACAAGCTTAAATCAACTCAACAAGGCACCCATTAGATGTTAGTGAAATAAAATAAAACTTTGAAACTAAGTGCAAGCTAAGATTTAATCTATATGCCAAAACTTTTTCAATGCAAGCTTTTGAAATTTTTAAATGAGATCTAGTAAAGTGGAAATGAAACTACTAACAACCTAGATGCAAAAATATGAATCTAAGTACTAGCTAGGCTAACCACTAACAAATTTAATGTTTGCTTTTTTGTTGTGCTTTTTAGGGCAGACTTGAAGGGGGGACAAGAGGAGACTTGGGGCAAAACAAGGGAAATGAAAGCTAGAAGATGGAGCTCAACATGGAGGAAAACAAAAGGTAGAGGGGGTCTCAAACTAAAGGAAAAGGGAGCCCTAAATGGGGATGGACGAGAGGGAGGAGGAGAGAAAAAATGAAGGGAGACGAAGCTAGGGAAGGCTAAAGAAAGAGATGGGACGAAGGCAAACTAGGGAGGAAGAAAGGTAGGACGAGAGCAAAGAGGAGTGGCTAAACAAAACTAGGAAAGAGAGGAGAAGGTAGGACGAGACTAGAGGAGAAGGGCTAGCAGATCAAGGGGCAAAAACTCAAGGAGAAAATGGAGGGCTTGAAGAAAAGAAGCCTTTGGAACCAAGTAACCAGTTTGATTTTGAAAACTAAGAGATGGAAAAGATAGCAAGCCTCAAGGCCAGTTTGTAACTTTGATTTGATCATTGGAGATTTCCTTAAATACAAAATTTGTCACAAAAATAGTTGATAGAGAGGAGAGAGGCAACCGAGCTCAAGCTCCACTCAATCCTTGAATCACTGCACAATGCACCACTTACAAGCATAAACTCAGATCAAAACTTAGTACATTAAACAAAATGGAATGAGAAGTACATAAGTATATCCGACTACAGTTTGTACTCCTAATTACATCAAGCCTAATATCAATGAATAACTTGGACCATCAAATATTCACCCTATGCTCTTAAAAGAGAAATCTAAGCTAAGCAAGATCGAATATAGATAATGTAAGTAAGTGTAAAAGAAACAGTATCACCTCATAGATTGTGAATCATTCTCCATAAACAACAATGGCAAACCATAGACCTCCAAAGTCACCTTTTATTTCCAATGGTAGCAAATGCTACAAGCTTTTACAATCTCAGCAGAGTAAGTTTACAACAAAATTCCATGAGAAGAGTGCCCAAAGGCATCTTCTTTATACAAAAACACCCAGCTAATACCCTAATTCGAATTGGCACAAAGGAGAGCCAATAACACTTGACAAAAATCCAAATTCCAATCACAAACCAATCAAATCTTGGCTTGGAGCAATACACAATCACATAAGTCGAGTTTCAAGTGGTTGAGAGTGGGGAGGTGGCCTCCACCTAGGCAAGGCGCCCCCCACTCTTCCTTGGAACCCTCTTCAAACCAATGAGCAACCTCCACATCACAAAAACGTCAAGCTAAAGGAGAGGGCGAATTTCTCAACTGTAGATCACTCCCAGTGCTCTGAAACTGATCTGAATCAGGTGGGTGAAGATTCCAATCATCATTAATGCTTTCTGCCATGTCATTTAGACTTTTACTTTATTTAATTTGGCCTTTTTTGGAGAGATTTAAATTATCTCCAATTTATTGTTTTCTGAATATTTTAATTAATATTTCTCATTTTTTTTATTTTTTGAAAAAATATTAATTATGAGGCCAAATAATTGTCCGAAACTTAGGCTAAGCTGGTCCGGGGATCATGAATGATTTTTGGCTTAAGGTTCAAGCCTTCAATCACTGAATTCGGATCCCAGATGAATGACATATTACAAATTGAAATTTTTCCATTTAAACTATGGAAAAATTTATTAAAAATTTAAAAATAATTAAAAAACCCAAAACCGGAGGACTCGCTAAAAAATTTTCTGAGGGTCCTAGTGACCTAGGACATGACCATAATCTATTCTAATCGTGTCTAATAGGCTTATATACATCAATTGGACTCTAACAACCCCCTATGGCTAAAATTTTCAAAATCGGGCATTCCAGCTTTGGAGGAAGCGGGAGAAAACCTCATCGATTATAGCTCGGCTATAGGCAAAGTATAATTGACAAGGGAAAAAACTCCCTGGAATACCTTAGTTGCTTAACCAAGTCATGGGGAACCGAGCCACTCAAAAGCCTACTAGCACACTTTATTACAAACCCCATGGGGCCATGGTCAAGTCGACTGAAAACAAAAACTGGCTAGCTAACATTGGCTAATTATTGTCATCTGAAACCCTGATACTCTGGAAGTGAACACTGATGTGTTCCAACACTAGCGGCTCAATGAGGTTTCAACTATTTGTACAAAATAGGTGATAACACTTCCAAAATACTTTTTGTTATGAAGTTACAATGCCAAACTAGAAATGAAAGAACTCCTCTTTCTCCTTATAGTTCCTGGAGAAAAGAGGTTACAAATAATAGGCAAAGTTTGGAAGGAAAAGGTAAGGTTCAAGGAAGGTTTTCGATCATCCAAAATGGTCAAAGTGAGTTCTTCAAAACCTTCTATCTGATGTCACAATACAAAAAACCAGCAAACGATATTAGTAGAAAAAGTGCCCAAAATCACTTTAAAAGTGATTTGGGAAAAATCAAAAAATACTAAAAAATTTCTAAGTTGAAAAAAAACTAGTTAACTGAAAAAAAGGAACTAAGATGGATTGGCTAAAAAGCCAACCTCTTAGGGTCTTGGACAACCTTGAAAAGGTGGCCAATAAAGCACTTGATTGCTTGATATACCTTAAAACTTTTTAAAGAATAAATCTTTAAACAATCCTAAAAACTTGACTTGAAAAAAAATATTTAAAGACCCTTTTCCAAGCAAGACCCAACAATGAAATAATAACTTTGAACTATCTTGGATCTATGCATAAAAAAATCAGATCTGATTTTATGATAAACTTGCTAAGAAGATCAAATCTGAAAGTACCCAAAAACAGTAACCAAGAACAAATTATTTTTATTAGAGAAAGAGAAAGTAGAAGAGAGCTTGTTGCCAGAAAATATCAAACTGAGAATGCTTCTTTGTGGAGTGCTGAGGGACAATGTTCTTGAAGGTTGTTGAAGATGGAGTGGAGTCAAACTTGATCCAATCCTCCTCCAAGCTTGGCAACCTAAACGCTAAATCACACAACTTGCATACCCATGAGATCTTGTAAACACATATAAACAAAAATTAAAATAGCATGAAAATAAACTTATTTAACATGCAAATTTTTTATTTCTAATCATACATGAAAAGATAGAAATGAAAGTAAACTTACTTACAATTCCTATTCCTATTGATTCGAAGGAATCCTTGAGGCAAGATCTATATCAAGAGTAAACAATAAATTGCAAAAAGAAACAAGTTACCTCATGAACAGCATGACAATGTTGATCCACACACAAAGGCACTACACATTTCAGCCTCCAAAGCTTTATTTATTATCAATGCAAGATAGAACAAATTACAATTGCAAGTCTACTCTTATTCCAACTCTAACTAGTTTGGAATGAGAGAGGTGCTCTCAATTTATAGAAGATAGAAGAGAAGGGGGAGGGCGCACTTGTGAAGAAGAGGAGAAACTCAAGCCTTGATGAGTGGCTTGATTAGGGTTGCCTCCACCTTTTAGGTTGCCCAAAAATCAGCCCAAATAGGGCCTAAAAATCAGCTGCACCAAATTCCATAAATCGTGGGCACTCTCTCTTGGGAAATGCGCCCAAGTCATGGGGAATAGATTCCTTATTTGCTAAGTCACCTGACACGGGGACACGGGACACGCAGAACACGAAAATACGAGAGTCCAACACGGACACGGTGACCCCCGGAATCAAGACACGTAGGACACGTTTTATATACATATATATATATATATATATATATATATATATTTAAAATATATTAATATTTAAAAATATAGACAAATAGATCCAAAAATCTTTAGAAACTAGAACATTTACAATTTACAAATATGAAATATTCAATAGAAATTAGAATAAAAACACATTAATGATTAGTAGATTACACACTGTGTCCCCTGGTTCGAATTCGTGTTGGAGTTAGGCGACCTTGAAGTTCGACAAAAAATCGGCAGTAGAAAATTTGGTGATAAAATTCGGCATTAAATTCGACATACTATAAAATTCAAAATAAAAAAATATATAAATTTTTGTAGTAAAAATTAAAAAATATATGAATTTTTGTAATGAAAATTAGAAAATATATGATTTTTTTAATGAAAATTATGAAATATATGATTTTTTTAATAAAATATAAAATTGAAAATTGAAAATTAAAAATATATGAATTTTTATAATAAAATTTAATATTACAATAAAATTCAATTTGATAAAAATTAATACCAAATGAATTTTATAAACACCTCTAGTTAATACTTTATCAATTTTATAAATTGATAATTGCAAACTTCAAACCGGTGTGAGAAAATTTAGGGTAAACCTAACTAGATCATGGTTGAGTCTAGCTGGATAGTGGATTGAACCGTCGAATCGCGTGGGCAAGGGCACGGGTGAGCGCAAGTCGCAATTCACTGGAGGACTTGAGAGTGGAGTCCGTCGACGAGTAGATGGGAGGCTGGCTACTGGGCGACGGGAGGCTTCCTACTGGGCGACGACGGGAAGCTGGTTGCTGGGAGCCTGGGCGACGGGGACGGGACTGCGGAGATGCACGGGAGGGCATTGGTCAACCTGAACAAGGATATGGTTTCCTTTACCCGTCGGTGGCCCAATTCGGGAAGAGGAATTTAATAGCCGATTTTCATCGAACAAATTCGACAGGCTAAGAAAATCACCGATTTTCGATTTTCAAGCTTGAAAATCGGCGAATGTGGTGACACAGATTACACATTGTCATTCACAAATCACGATTCAGTATTTAGTATTCACGAATCACAACACATTTCACATTTGTCATTCACAAATCACAATGAATTATGAGACACATAGATGCATGTCGGAACCATATTTCTCATTAAGTCATCAAAATCAAAATGTATACATATATGTCGGAATGCCACTGGGCACTGGCAAATGCCAAATAGACTAATAGTAAATACAAAAACGGGTGGATCAAGATGGGAGAATCCCATATGTCAGTAGTCCTCCTCCATGCCTGAATCAACATACTCATCACTGCCACTGCCCTGATCCTCATCCTCCTCCTCTCTGCCCATCTTACGACCTGCATTTGCTGCTGTGGAGGATGACCCCTCCATACGATCACTATCATCAAAAGTGACCGGCTCTAGCACTGGATCATTAAGATCCATGTTGGCTAATGCCAACTCAGTACTGCTGCCCAAACCCATATCATCAAGAAAGACATCCCACATCTTTGTCTTGCCCTTCACCCACTCCTCCCTCTTCCTGTAAATAAGACGAAGGTTGGAGTGCACATACACCATCGACTCTGCCCTGGACTGCTCAAGCCTGCTCTTCTTCACACTGTACAAGTTCCCATATGTGCTCCAATTCCTCTCACAACAAGAGGATGATGTAACTTGAGAGATGACCCTGAAGGCTAACTTCTGTAGAATAGGGGATGTTGCCCCATGAGTTGCCCACCAAGCATAGGGTTTCTCACCCTCCCTATCTCTAAGCACATCATAGCCTCCAAATCTCCCAGTTCCAGTGGAAAAATCTACAAAGCCCTCCTCCGCCTCCTCAAGCATGTCTCTATCCTGAAATAGTCGTCTAAGTGTTATCTTCCTCCCATTTGCAATCTCTGCATCCATGTGAGGAGGGACTCTGTGTGAGGCCCCCGATCCACCAGTGAGCCACTCCTGAGTGTAGAACTTGGGGTTCAAGGAGTGGGCCAAGCAATGTAAAGGTGTGCAATTCTTATCCCACCTGGAGATAAGAATATCCCGAATAATGGTCCATAAGTTCTCTGCTGATGTCCCATACTCGGGACACTCATTCTCCATGACAATGGACCTCATGGACTCAATCATGGAATCCCACCCCTCATAAACCTCTGCTAGGATGGGCTGGTCCGTGTCTGCAAACCGCAACAAAGAAATGATTGGCTCCATGATCTTAATGGTAAGATCCACCGTGTCCCACCAACCATCATTTAACACCATGTCCTTCACCTTTTGTGAAGCAGCCCGATCCGTCTTTCTCCAAAAAGCCCAAAACTCTGAAATCACCATGGACCCAAGTGCGGTTTTGACCTCCCTCAACCTCTTGAGCATGATGAATGAGGAAGCAAACCGAGTATCTGCAATCTTCAGCAATGAAAGTTGTGTGTACTGTTTGTAGATGGTGAGGGCATTTGTGTGGTTTTGTACAAAGTTACGGATATGGCGTGCATCCTCAATAAGGTTGTCAATCCATGCCACATCCGAAGCAATGGCTTTCAGTGCTAAATTCAAGGAATGGACAATGCAAGGTGTCCAAAAAACCTGTAAGAGCAATAAAAGCATGTATCAATGACTCTACAAGACTAACATTGCAATGACCAAATTCAAACAATGAGCAAATTAGAAATGAAAGGTGTCCAAAATGAACATACCTGTGGATATTTAGCTTCCATAAATCATGCCAGCAACCTTGCAAACAGGTGCATTGTCCGTGATGATTTGTACACACGACTCAACACCTACTTCTTCAATGGTTTTGATGAATAAATCACCCATAAATTGTGCATCATTGTATTGCCCAAGAGCATCCACCGCTTTCAAGAACAACGCTCCATTTTGGGAAGATACCATGAAATTGATGAGTGGATGGCGTGCGGGATCCGTCCATCCATCAGAAACAATACTCACACCGCATGAGGGCCATGTTGTTCTAATTGGCTGAAGGATTTTATCTACCTCCTTCTTTGCTTTAACCAACAATGTGGTTCTAAGCTTCTCTGAACCAGGAGGCACATAACCATTTGGAGCTCGTTCCAAGATAGTTTTAACCGTCTCAAAATACAATGGTGACCGTGCAACATTGAATGAGATGAAGTTGAGGTAGAAGAAAAATGCAATGGTAAGGTCTACCTCTTCTCGTGCCTCTTGTTGGAAAATCCTATCCATTGAACCACCTGTAGATTGCCTCTTTCTTGTTTGATAAGTATCCCCACGCCCACGCCCATGAATGCTAGGTGGAAATGGAGGCTTGGTGCTAGAGGACTTCCTCAAAAATGGAAGAGGATCATCCTCTTTTTTCTTGCTTGCTGCTGCCACCTTCCCTAAGCCAACATGATCCTCTCTTTCCATATCCCTCCTTTGGTTAACAGTCACCGCTTTGCATGAAGAAATCCCACAAGAAGGAAGGGCCAACAAATGGCCCTTAACCCGGAAATATGTGCTCTTGAACTCATGCTTGCAAAAATTGCATCTCCAAGACACATTGCCTCCCCCACCAAGCTTTGCCCCGGGCCCATCTTTCCTTGTCACATACTTCCACAAAGGGTATTTTTTTTCTTGGGCTTGTTGTCTTGCTAAAACAGGGTTAAATGGAGCCATAGAATGAGCTCCACTAGCAACCGATGGAGCACTTGACGGAGGAGGAGAACCGCTTGTGCTTGGTGGAATAGGAGGGGAGGCACTAGATGGTGCATTTCTCCCTCTCCTTTGCCCCCTACCTCCTGCCCTAGTTGATTAAGACATTCCTTTTCTTGGGTGATGGTTGAGCTTGCAATCCTCTCCACAAATCCACCGGAATGCACTTGGAATCGCTTGGAAACAATGGATAGCCTTCAAATCTCCTTCACCTACACATACAACTCACTCTCAACCAACTCCTTCCTTGCAAATGACAAAAAGAAACTCAAATTTTGCTTTTAAAACAAAACCGGCCGCACTTTTACGGACTTTAGCGCACTTTACGTGTCCTGTTTTTGGGATTCGTGTCCGACAGTCGAGGACACAATCTCAGTTCGAGTCCGATTCGCATTTGCATCGTGTCCCGATTTCGGATTCGCCTGAAGATCAAATCGGGCACGAATTGAGATCGAATCGTGTCCGATTCGATCCCCACGGGACACGAGGGGGGGGTCCCAGCGAATCCGGTTTCTTAGCTTATTTGTAGCTGCCCCAAATGTGTCATAAAACTCCTCTTACATCCCCCCTAACATAGCTGATCCAAAAACTCTTACAAATCCCCAGAATTTAGGAATTTGATTTTTGACAATTTTTTCACTTTTTTGTATTTTTTCCCTCTTTTTTGAGTATTTTGGCTTTTTGCAAAATAGATGAAAAATAAAGTGTCCAAACACTTAGGAAAGTGGGTTTTGGGGTATAGTGGGTGCTCTGAGCTTGAAAATGAGCACCCTCATGGCAAAAAAGGCCCCTAGACCACACTTTTATTACATTTTTTATTTTTTTAATCAAACCATTAAAAATGGCTTAATTTTACGGAAAAAATAAAAATAAAAATAAAAATAAAATTAAAAAATTAAAAAAATTAAAAAATTAAAAAATCTCGGAACTTAAAAAAACCTAGGGGGACCTAACACATGTCCATACGACTCAAAATTAATGCCTAGCATGGTTTAATACATTGACACTTAGGCTCTAATAACCTCTTAAGGCTTAAAAATTACGCCGACCACCCCAACTTTGGAGGATTGAGTGAAAAACTCGAAAATTATTAGCCGTTTGTTCAACAACAAATAATTTCCAAGGAAAAAAACATTATGGGCCTAACGTTTAATTCCTAGGAAGCCGAGTCTTTTACATAAGGATACAATGCTAGCACAGTATTACAATTTCCCCGGGGGGGTATGAACATGTGATACAAAAAATAAAAAGGGCCTAGAAGGCCTGATGGACTTCTGAACTCTGATAATGAACACTTTGACATGTTCAAGCCTTCGGCGGTTCACTCAGAATCCACTAAGTGCAATTTTAGTGGATAACAGTTCTGAATCTCCGATTCCTAATTTTGGGACGAGTGTCGCACCCGTATCAGATTCTTCAGTCGATTCCAATCGCACCCACGGTTCGTGTAACCTTGTTAATTCAAAACACTTTGCTCTTCTCTGCTTGCAATATCCACAAACATGCTCTGCCCTTGCTTTCACAGTTATCACATTCATATTGCTTTCATTGGTAATTTCTCTGCCATTCTATTCTATCTCAGTGACTATGAACAAATCTCCATACAAAGGCTATCCTTAATCTGCATTCAAACTAGATCACAGTCATTTCATACCAGGGCTATCCTTAATCAGCATTCTAACTAAATCACAGCCACTGACCTGTAGCTACCACTTTTTTGTCTTCCAAACCTGTACCTTCTTCATTACACTAGCTAGTCGTGATCAAATATATAGCAGTATTTTTGAACAACAGCCAACAGCTTTACATTACCAATTATAAAATTTGTCTTTCCTGTGTCTCTACATTTTCAACTAGCTGGCCATATTCACACAATTAGTTTTGTGCCCATTTTGTCTCTGCAGTCTTAGAAGCAAAATGCCTTAAACCACATTCATCCATGGTCCTGTAGCTTCCAACACTATCAAACTGAATACATCAATCCATAGTCCCTACATTGACAGACAAACTCTGCGTTGACCAATCTCTATATGAAGATTACAACCCAGATCACGATTTCAGGGTTTCTTCGTCATTTTCAGTCATTTGATCATATTGACATTGCCCTATAGATGATAATGACAAACCCCAAATGCAATCTGCGATGTGCCCTGTGTTGTCAAGCATATCTACGCGGGTAATCTCAACATTGACAAATAAACTCTGCATGGAGAATCCCTGTGATTTTAGAGGACAAACAATACCACGTGGCTTCGATCCATTTGGCACTTAATACTCCTCTTATGCATATCTAGAATTGACATCATATGTAGGATCTTCACATAGCAAATATGATCATACAAAAGACCCTATCGACTCATCGTGATCCTCGTGCAAACCTGATGAGTGCATATGCGATGAAAACACCTCTGCCCCGCCTCTGCAACAACATTGATGGCTACAAGGAAAGCTTATATATACATCTTGATCTTTCTCATCACGTGGAGACTTCAGTAATGATCAGAACTCTGTTTAACTAGAAGACTCCAGGGTTGATGACATTGTTTTGGCCTCTAAAGAAAAACAACCCTTGAATCATTCCTCTATCGCTGCATCTTACACCCAGATCCTCTTTTCAACTGCGCCTAGATCAATCAGAGATCACTACAAGCTCCTTGTCCCTGTTACTTAAATGCTTGGTGCTAGAGACGCCACATATCGGATCTGCACTGCTCCATTAATCTACCACAACACAGAGTCGAACATCCAAATCCCACACTATTCGGCAAAGCACCTCCTCTTTATATACAAACCGAATCACTCAACAAACCGACTAATGTGGACTTGGTCAACATCAGCCCATTCATTAAACGATACATCTTGCATGGACCAGGCCAAAACCGCCTTCCAACTCGCCAACGATTTGAGGAAGGGTCCAATATCAGTTTCATGTGGACCTATGTTCTAAGCTTCAACCATTTCTTCAACTACTATGGGGTATGACTGCTTTCTCACCGTGGTCTTTTATCATAGCAATCGTTGCTATACTTCTCGGGCACCATCATTCGATTGCACGATAGCTGGAGTGACTTTGGCTAATAACTGTGTTAGGAACCGACAGATAGAGTGTGTTGACTGGGCGTTGACCGGATACCTCTAAGTGGTATTCCATCAAGCCAAAGTGCCCCCACCATATATGGAACATCACGAGCTCATAGGTGTGCTTGGATTTCACCCAGATTGCCTACACATATGTCAACCATGGAGAAAATACTGGAACACATGACTTCTAGTAATTTGCTTGAGACAAGCACTTTATTTTTTAGCAATTCGGCAAGCCACCACCCACAAATGTCATAGCTAGCTACATTAGCATTGCATCTCCAGACGAAAAACAAACACTGTGACTGAGTCCATCACCACACATGACAATCCTGAACGCTGCTCCTTGTCATCATACACAGTATCACCAGCTTGTGCCGCCATAAGCGCACCATGCCTTCGTTAGATCAAGGACCTCACATTGACATCAATGACAGTGTAACGGACTCCCCCTGTAGTGTTGACATCAATGACACACTTGACCAACAAAACATTATGTAGCCTACTTGCGGTCCCATCATTAATAAGTATCCAACCACTTAGTGTGCCTTATTTAATAAAGAGGACCATTTTTCAATGAGTAACTAGAGTACTTAGGCTGTAGCCTGGTCATCATCGTCATTGATAGAACCTTCCCTAGCTTAAGTCCCAAATCTCACCAGCTAATAAGGACTCCCATAAGAAACACTTGTAGAATAAGAGATAACTGCAAATTCCTGTAGCAAACAATACAGTTGATTGCTATTGGGTCTGTGCGGAATGCTATTGGGTCTGTGCAGAAGCACCTGTGTAAAGTTAATTTTCAGAAGGATCCTACCTTTTAGTTTCAGGGACTTAAGAAGTTTTATGCAGAAATTGGCTTTGCTTGTGAGAGTCAAACTCAGTGTGTTTTGTCATGATGTGGAGTCCCTCCCCTTCGTGTACAGGCTCATATGCTTGCCTTTTGTCATTTTTAGGACAGGAATTTACTGGTACCCCTGTAGTCCTTGTGATGTAATTCTTAGTTCTATAATGTACTTGTTTGTTGTCTGACATAATAAACGCAGCATTTCCCAAAAGAAAGTATTAGGTTACTTTTTGGTGGTTCTCAAGTATTCATCAGACCCATCCAAAAGGTTATGAGCTGGACTAATGATGTGCAACTAGCCAAGGTTCAGTAACAAGCTAGATGACACCAATATTTTAAGGGTTGTGAATTGGAATACTCATTTGCAATCACTCAAGATTCCATATCACGCTAGAAGACACTACTGTTTGTAATCTTGGACTACTGACTAATATATTTTTATCATCAGTTATAAAGAAAGTCAAAGAATTGGAAGAAGGATGTCATGCAGTTGACTTCTATGGAAAAAAATTAAAGAATCTTCCCACAAAATAAACGATATATAAGTCTCACATGTACCTTTCCTTTGTTGATAGCAGTTGCACACCACCAGCACAGGCTACACACAGGCCACACACTGAAATATAACCAGTAAAGAAAAAGGCTATGAAAACCGCAACAATACTCTTCCATTGTATGTCTAAAGGTCTTCTAACTTTATGCTTGAGCTGAAGATGGTGAGAACAAATGCTGCCATGCAATCATGGCACCCTAAAGACAACAATTTCATTTGCAAAATCAAATTTTCTTGTTTATTCTTGCCACTGTCCACTGATATTTACATGAATTGGGGTTTTTAAACGTAAAGTGGAGAACACTATGCTGGTTCTCAACAGTCTTCTAAAGGAAAAAAAATGCAGTAAGTTAGCACTCCCAAAGGGGAAGAAGATGCAAATCCAATGCTGTGAGGTGCATCATTAAATAAAACATGCAAGTAAAATTACTGAATTTTTTTTGGACATGAACTTCTGATTTAACAGCAAAGTGGAGAATTGGCTCGCCAAAGGTCTCAAGTTCCATCCTCGCTAGTGACAGTGACACCCTTGGTATAGCCAATAGTCCAGCCAGCTAATGTTTGGATCTCGTGTTTGGAGGGCAATAGTTATAATCCAGGCTAGCTACCGTATGGATTCTCGTGCCAGAGCGTCTACCATTAGATATGTTCGTCTGCCACTATTATCAGCTATTTGTAATTGCACCTAGTGATGCCATGTGATAAACAGACATTAACTTTGTAGATAAAAAGATTGCCCAATGGAAGTCAACTCTTAACACCTTGTTTGTCACCAGCCCAAATTCAGAACACGTATCCCCTAATCAGTCTTCAGTGAAATTGGACAAGCGAGAAAATGATGCCTTTCATTTTGGCAACCCTTGGATAAAGAACCAAATTCTCCAAATCTATTTGTTCTTTATTTGTGGTAGGGTTTTACCATGTTACTTCTAACATAGAACCAGAATTGGTTCTATTTGTTCCAGCTACGGCTAATTCCGACGGACAACTTATAGACCAGGTACCTATGTCTACAGACCCACCCTCAGTTCTCATTAATTAATTGGCCCCAATAAGTGGAAATTGCCCTCATGCCTTCTAATTTAAGCATACGCTAATTACAAAGAAGCCCGACACCAAATTCGCCTAGCGAAAAGAGACCATTGACATGGATTATCATCCTGCTCTTACTCCTCTGGAAAACTTAGTAAAACAAATCGAAGGCAGGAAATAATCATACATACATGATAAGAAGAAGGCGAGAGCGAGGATGCATATGACCCATACGAGGGCTCTGGTCTTGCCCTCCTTGATGAGATCCTGGATGGTCTCCATCTTGCGAGCCATGGATTTCTGAATTGTGGCCGCCGGTTTAGAGATAGAATCCAGAAGAACATATATGCATATGTTTATACTTCCTAGCCAGCTGGGTGCCTTGCTTTCTTTTCCAGGTTCAACTTCTGACACCGAGATTCAACTGGCCCAATTCACCTCGTTAAAAAGAATATCCTTTGCCTTCCCACTGCATAGCTCTGTTAATTGTCTGCCATATCGATTACCATAGCAGTGGGATTAAGATTAGTAGTAACAGGATCCACATCTTTACGTGCATCTATCTCTATGTCTTTGGGGTGACACAGCTTTGGGCTTTTCAATTTTGATCGGCTTTGATCAGCACTCGACCAATAATTTGCAAATCGCCATTTGCCTCCAAATTTATCCCGAATATTGCATGTTGTGCTCTGATATCAATATATTAGTAAATAATATATTTCGATTAATGAATAGAGGACTATTTAATTATTATTGTTGATATGTTGGCACAGGCGTGAGATGATGGTTAATCTCTGGCCAGCTACCCAAACAACGGGAGAATGGCCATAAGTTTGATAGTAAATTCTTGAAACTTGGGGATCTTTTTGAGAATCTTAGAAACAAGATCTTCCACGAGATAGGTACATACTCTACCGAACTTTATTTAGAAGTTTAAAGAAAATAAAAGGCCCACAAACACAAGTTGGAAGTCTAATATGTTAAACCAAAGTCATTCTGTGGATGTACAATTAAGATTCTCTAATATTTTGAACAAGTCCAGGGTAGACTTATTGTGGAATTATTTTATTTATAATATTATTTTACATTAATGTATTAAGAAAAAAGAATAATGAGATGTCTTTAATGTGTAGTATTATTTTATTTAGAGTAATGAGGTGTATTTAAAATTTGTTATAGGTCAGGTTTTTTTTAAATATAATGTTTATAATAATTAATAATAATATATATTAGTTAAATAATAATTATAATTAGAGATACAAAAGAGGGAAATTTGATATATATATGTATTTAAAAAATTATATAAAGAAAGAAAAATAGAAATTTATATTTACATATAAATAGAAATAGAAATACTACAAAAATAATGTTATCCATTTTAAATGATTAAAAAATGAAAATAAAAATTATATTTCAAGTGATTTGATAGTGTTAGAGCTTGATATAATAAAAGTTAAGATGGATATATTTATTGAGGCCACTTTACTAAAGCTTGCACCAATATGATTTGATACCTCTTAGAGGTTGATATAATAAAAGTTAAGATGGATATATTTATTGAAGCCACTTTACCAGAATGTAAAGCTTGTACCAATAAAGAATAATGAGATATATTTATTGTATAGTATTATTTTATTTAGAGTAATGAGGTGTATTTAAAATTTGTCAGTGATGTTTATAGGTTAGGTTTTTAAAAAATATAATAAAATAATAATATATATTAGTTAAACAATAATTATAATTAGAGATATAAAAGAGGGAAATTTGATATATACATATACTTAAAAAATTATATAAAGAAAAAAAAAATTATATTTACATATAAATAGAAATAGAAATACTACAAAAATATTGTTATCCGTTTTAAATGATAAAAAATGAAAATAAAAATTACATTTAAGGTGATTTGATACCTCTTAGAGCTTGATATAATAAAAAGTTAAGAGGGATCTATTTATTGAGGCCACTTTACCATAATGTAAAGCTTGTACCAATAAAGATGGATGCATAAAGGCAATGGCCTTTCATCACTTTGAGATGTATATGCAACTTATTTTTGCATTTTTTCTTAGGAGATCACAGGTTCAAATCTAAATGGGTGTAGGGTATGTACACCTCCATAGCCTTTAGTAGTCAAATCTTTGCACGGAAGGGGTACCTTCTCCCACAAACAAGAGGATCCCATACACCAGTTTGGTGTCTGGTTAGGTTGTGACCTTAAAAATATATTATCATCATTATTTAAGTGATATAGATGTCGTTCTTGTTGAGGTTTGTTCTCTTGAAATGTATGATGTTTGTAAGATAAAAGGGTCATTTAAGGAAAGTTTTTTTACACAATAAAAAGCTCAAACATAACTTCGTGCTTATTGAACATTCATATCATTGTAATACACCTACAATATTTTATAATATGTTGTATTTTTATTGTTATCTTTGGAGTTGATGAAATGCAATCTATGATATATTCAAATACTTGATGCATTTTAAGAATTTGTGCTCTATAAGGGTGGTAGGTGAAAGGGTGTTAGGTGTAGGGGGTGCTCTATGGCCCTAAAGGAAATAGGCAACTGACTTATGATTGGGTCTAGGCTTGACAACCAATAATTACACGAAATTCCATGCTTTATATCTTGGCTTGACCTTACTTTGTAATATAAATATTGAGAAAGTTGTGGTGCTTGGAGATTCATCTTTGATTATTGGACAAGTAAGAAGAGGTAAGGTCACGAGCAAAGCCTCTTTGTCACATATGGTGGAGATAACGATTGTGCTCCTCCACTCCTTTGATTCAGTGGATTTCTTCCACATACAAAGAAAGAACAATACTGAGGTTGATCGACCAACAAACCAAATAGTGCAAATGGATAAAGGGAGGATCGTAAAACATGGGGGCTCCCTTAAGACTTTATTGCTACCACACGGCATTAAGAACTACCTTGCATGGTATGTGTTGCCGCCTGGATGCACACCTAGGGGGAACGCGGCAGAAATATTCAAGCCGCCCGGTGTGGCCTTGGGGGCAAGTCGGAGTCAAGTGTTGTCACTTGAAACTTGACTCCTTTGTCTAGGATTACTCCTAGCGAAGCCAAGGGGGGTGGTCCCTAAAAAGAAAAAGAATCTAAGGTGTTTAATCTATAAAATAAACAAATATACTTCTAACGTGTTTAATCTATAGGATTCAAATAAATACTTCCAACCTCAACGGCAATATGAAAATCTAAACCTCAACAGCATAAGATATCCATCATCATTTTGCATAAAAGACAAGACAATAGCAAAATAATAAGCAAATAGACCAGTGCCCAATATAAAATATACTTATTGCAAAATGTAAATGCTTTGTGGAGTGCAAGGATGTTGTGTCGGGAAAGTATTGCAGTTGTCTTGGTTGGTAAATTTTATGATTATTACTGAATATTAAGGGAGTGGGTTTATTGTTGGTTTGGCCAAATAAACTTAACTCCTTGAACTAAGTGCTAAAGCAACTTTACCAAGTGTCCAACGGGGCGTGGCATGACCTGCTTAAAGCAACCCCCTAACTCTATGGTATTCACCCTTTGCAACCTCCCGATTTCTCAAATATTAGTTTGTTTGGATTGTCTTATTAATCTAATGCTTACCTCCCTTTATGGATTGACCAACTGGTTGGACTAAGTTGCGGCGGTCTAGAGCATACGGGGAAAACAAGCTTGGTTAATTTTACAAAATTTTAATGTTTTCTATCTTTTTTACTAACGGCAAAGAATCTCTTTCAAAACACTGCTTTATCGGGAAAGCCCTTACACAATGTCGTACTCGAGAGAACAATACCAGCTTATTAGAACAAACCTTAAAAGCAAATTCTTGTGCATGTGTGGTAAAGTATAAAAAAGGAAAATTGTTAAAAAAATAGAAATGTGAGATCCTGAGTGAGTCAATGGCCCAACAATTGGATGGGACCACGACGGTTAATTTTACTTTGTTTGATTTTGTTATCAAAAAAATTAGCAAAACTAAACTAAAAAAAACACCACAAAGAGACGACACAGATCCCCCCTGGGGGATGGGTGTGGGCATTGGGTAGCCCACTTGCTCTCTTTTATTTTCGAGTTACAAATCTTTTTGGGGCTACCCTTGTTCCTTTATACAGAGGATCCAATCACTTTACATTCTTTTTCTTTAGAGAAAGAATTCAAACAAGAGAAAAGGAAAGGTGCCACGGTGTTTTTAAATGGTTCAAATCTTGAAAATTCGGCAACACTTCCTCTTGTCATGTCAACAAAAAGGAAAAATCAGCAAGCTACTTTTATTAAAATTTGGCCGAAGACACTTTAGAGTACCTTTGAACAACCTATGAAAAACTCTAAATAATTATAAGTTTAAAAGATGAAAGAAAAGCAAGACTTAACCACCGGAAACAAGCTAAAAAGCTAGTTCCAATGGGATATTTGCTTGCCTCTTTAGGATGGCAAGCAAATTCAAGCACTTATATTGCTATATTTAGATTAAAAACTGAAACTAAATAATCGAGCTCAATCGTTAAGATGAACAATTATGATAACTTGAAAGATGCTTAGTAAGATAGATCTAGCTTTCAACAAAATAAACTTTACTAAACAACTAGATTTTGAGCAAAAAATAGTATTAGATCTACTTATGATTTAACCAATAGCATATAGATCTACTACAATGATTGCATAAAGAAAATCGAAACAAGAAAGGGAATGATAGCAAGAGGGAGATAAGAAAGAGCTTGATGTTGAGAAAGAGGCTTTGAAGCCTGCCAACGGGGAACCGAGGGACTATGTCTGCAAAGAAAATAGTTAGAAAGATAGAGGGGGTTGTTATCACACCATAGTAGCAGGGCTACTATTCTTGCTTATTAGCAGATATCTACACATTTCAGAGCTTGGCTATGATGAGTTTATATTTTGAGATCACTCATGATCAGAGCAGTGTATTTTATAAGACTTATGTTAGACCTTGTGTCAAGGCTGAGCCTTGAGAGTTCAGATTTTATGACTGATGTGACCCTTTATTCCATACAGTTCCAGTTCAGTACCTAGAGATGTATTGCAGCAGTGTTTTAGATGATATATGATGAGTATTCTTATGATGATGTTGTATGACCTATGGATTTCTGATCATTGACTGTGGATTATTATCTTGTTGTTTTAGTCATGTTCACAGCATTAGCTTGGTATATAATTCATGATGTGGCAAACTTTGTAAACTTAAAATGGATTATCTTGATAACAAATTATAAAATGGACATTTTACTTGCACATTTAGGTTGTTTGAAAAAACTCACTGGTTTACTACCTTGCATAGATATGGTCTTTCTTGACACCAGTTGTCTGCTAGCTTAGGCTCCACTTTCACTTGACTCCATCCATCCATGACTTTCCTTATTTGGCTTTAACCCTTGACTTGTCTTACTTGACTTTCTGATATTGAGGACTTCCCTTTTTACTACCTATGTGTTTGGATCGCATCCATGTTTGTTTAGTGTCTCGACTCTGAGTTGGTGACAAAACTTGCCTTTGGTAAGTTGGATTGTAAGCCTAAATCATTATGGTCGGTTGTCCTGATGTTTGGAACTGGCATGAACTCCCCCTAGTCACTTGAGTTGTTGTTGGCTAAAACTGAAAGCTCATGTACTAGTTATGGAAACTTGTGTAAATTCGCCCATGGAAACTAAAAACTCTAGAATGTGTTTATTAACACACGTGAGTAAAGGGAAAGAGCAATGAAATGCTAAAAATACTCCTCGAAGAGTAAAAGAAAGGTCCAAAAAGCAATGGTTCTTAAACTCTATATATAAACGATTGTTAACCTTATATATAAAAACATGCCCTGGATACAAGCTGCAATTAGTTGTGCTTTTTAGCGCACCTGAGATCCGAAGGGTTATGTAGGCCAAAAAGGCCATGAAATGAAATTGAATGATCCTAATGAACCTGGATCAACTTTGTGTAGACATGATGCCTAAGTTGAATAAGCACTCTCTAAACAACTTACCCATTTGTGAGGCACAACCCTTCCCCGTGTTATTTGTCCATCACAGAGTTTGTAGCTTCCCCCTTTTCCAGTCCAAAGTGTCTTTTAGTTGACTTTAGACAAGTCACCCCTTTGCCCAACCTTGTTCCTAGCCTTCATCCTTAGCTAGCAGTTAGACCATGTCCAATGGGTGAGTCTGTCGTTTAAGCTATTGTGCAAGTACATATAAATAACAATGGAATATGCTAACATGATTAATGCCAGTAAATGATGTTATACTTTAAGTTAAGTTGTGAGTGTGATTAGAGGGACATGTCTTAGTCTATTGATATGATTTATCGTTGGTTGTATATTGACCTAGTAAAACCCAGTTTTACTATGGTCATTTCTTGGGATCTGTGATGAGGTGGGCCATGCATGCTTATTGATGATGATAGATGGACCCATATACTCTTGATGATGATACTATATGATGGACATATGATTCAGATGGTGATTGATGAAGTTCAGCAGTTTTTATTATGACTTCAGATCATCAGATTATGCACTATCCATATATGGTGGACCCTACAGTTAGCCCATCAGGGAAACCCATGGTGTATGAGTACACATTCTTAGTATATTTGGGTTTTCTGGATCCAATGAGACACTTATCATTCAGTTCTGGGCACTTCTGACAGTGATAGATGCAGTTTTCCACTTGTTGACTAGATTTGGGGTTGATTTCCTAGCCTAACCAGCAGGGGCCATGAGAGGCTAGTTCACCTAGGGATCTGTATGAGGAGGGGGTGGTCTAGCCACTTTATATTACCATTTACCCCTCCTTCTGGACAGCTTGGTGGGATCAGTTTGACAACGCAGATGCCCTAAGAGGTAGTTTCAATACTTTCACAATTACCGAGGCAGGTTAAGAATGGAATAAAAGGGTCATTGAGGAACTCAATTTGGGAAATTGAGGCAAGGTTTTGGCACTTGGTCTTCACAGAGGTCTTCCAATGTGAACCCCCCATCTTCCAGCCAGCTTTCATCAGTCAGTGGGGTCCACAGAGGCCACAAGAGGCCTTTTACTGTCTGTCTCTCATAGATTTTGAGGACAGATTTGATCATTTGTATTATTTTGGACATATTATATTATTTTATTGTGCCATGGGGATGAGCTAGCAAGGATTGATGCCTCCTAGACCCACCATGTGCTTCATGTGTCATGTCCTAGTCATATGAGGTGGGCCCATGTACTTTTGCCCCCTATAGAGGATGACGTCACCCTCCATGAGTACTTTCTAGCTATGACATCATCACTATTTTGAGTGATCCATGTGATATATTTTTATGGTTCATCTTAGCCATTGATTATGTATTGAGATCTTTTAATCTCAACCACTCATTTCATAAAGTGGTTTTGAGATCTAGGGTTTTGGTCTTTATTATCCTATATAAGGAGGAGACCCCCTATTGTATAGCTCACCTTTGGAGCTCTGGAATATTGGAATAGAACACTTCTTTGTGGAGCATATTTCTCTTGTCTTGTGGATTCTCTTGCATCTTGAGTATACAGTATCTCTTCTATGTATCATTGTGGAATTTGGAGCTACACGTTGTTTTCTTACAGGGAGGCCGAATTGGTGGAGAGGAGGACAATTTGAAGAGGGTTATTGTGGAGGGATCCACATATTTGTTGACTCAAACCCAGTCGACAGGGGTTCCCAGCACTGTCGACACCCAACAACCGCAATCTCCTTGAGCACCGGCCCGGATAGGTTTTACCCCGTCTAACAACACTTGCGGAGCAGATGAGGTCTCACCCGAAATGATCAAGGGAGAGTTGAAGGAACCATTTTCCGCCGAATGAAGGAGGATGGTTGCGGCATAAATACTTAACTTATTGCAACACTTCAGAAGTAGATCTATGCATTCAACTTTATTATTCATGTTCATAGCATCATTCAACATAATCATTCATAATCGCAATAGATATAACAGTAAAAAATAATTCGCAGCCAGAAAACATAGCATTATTCATATATCGCGACAAGCATTACCACAAGTAAACAGAAGAGACACGGGGATTCCGCAAAATGGCTCTGTCATATCATATTAACTTCGTAAAAACCCAGATACAACATCTCCACAAAATATAGATCTCGCAGATATCTCTTGATCTCAGTTCTACAATCACAGACGCACACTCAAGATGATCCAACACTTACAAATCTACAACTATTTATAGGATTTTTCCTTTACATTGCTTGTCCACTTAATAACAACTTCCTAACTGACACTTCGAACAAATGACCCAAAATCTAACTATCATGGTCCAAATGACCCAAAAACCCGCATAATGCGGTACAATTGACCCAAAAACACAAAAAATGACATCATTTGCGCTCGGCTTTCCGCCTTCCGCGGTATTGCAGCACTCATGGTGCTGCGATAATGACGCATCTAACTGCCTGCCAACAGGCCCCCAACACAATCTTGTGGCTCGCCCTCCGTCAGCAGGACATGGTATACTCAGTGGTCTTGACCCTGTAATCTTCGTACTGTTGACCGACCATCGTCACCTGCTCCTTCATTACCATAGCCACCACCTGACTGTCGATCACATCCTGGGTGGATGGATTCTCAGTTAGCTTCGCCGCAACCTGTTGGTGACCCTCCTATACAGCCTGGAGTACTTCAACAGCTTTAATCATAAACTGGCCGCCAACTTCCTGGAACTCCTCCAACTGCGCAATGCGCTTCTTCTGGCGTTCGTCGGCCTTGGCGACGCACTGCTACAACTCTTTTAAGTCCGCAGACTTGGAAACCTGCTCCATTGGCGGCATCGTGCGCATCGTCGTCTTTAGTGTCGCCAACTGCCCCTCCACCTCCTGTCGATACTTAGTCAATTGTTCAATCTATTCATCCTGAACAATTCGGCCTCAAAACTGTATAGTGTCGCTGTCAGTTCCAGCTCCTCCATCTGTGTTGCGACGTCCTCAATAACTCATTTGCGGTCGTCCACCAGCGCTTTGGGTGTACCAGGATCCACCAGAGTTGTTAACTCTTTGATTATCGTACCGCAACTAGACAATGACAACCCCCAGTCGCTGCATGCATTGAAGCACATCCAACTCTACGGTGGGCTCTGGGACATGTTGACAAGCCTCAACAACGACTGTCTCTATCTGCACATTTTGATCCCATAAGGTGGCCTTCTCCACAATAAGACGATCCTGTGCCTGCTTCAACTCTTCAATCGCGTGAGCCTTCTCAGCTCGTTCTTTCTTGATGTCTGCTTCCAACTCATCCACAGCCTGTCGCGCTGTAGCAACCCTCCCCATTAACTCTGCAACTGCTTCCTTCATAGCTGCCTCGCTCTACTATAAGCACAGACACTTACTGCTAATTTCATGCATCATGTCCGCCATCTCCCGGGTAGCTACCGCTTGCATAGTTGTCAACTCTTTCGCTGGCAGTGCATTGACATTGATGGTTACTTTCTCGACCGACTGCAGCAAAGCTTTCAAAGCGTCGTTATTTGTCACAATCGCAGTCAGGGGAATATCAACATTCCTAACCCACGACTCAGTGCTGATTGTGGCAATTGTCTGTAGAGGTGTTCCCTCTGGTGCCTTCTTCATAATGACATCACACAAGGAATCCAGGCGAGCAGTGATCGCATGGAAACCTTCATCTGCCTTTACTATCATTGTTTGGGCCGCTACGTTGGTTACAGTATTTATCGCATTCAGTAGTCGACCAAGCTGTGCCTCCGATGACAGTGGTATCCCATTCATTGTTCCCCGGTCCTGATGTCCTTTCATCCTACCTTCTTCAACTTGTCTCTCATCATCTGTAGGGGTCTGCAATGACTCGTCATCTGACAGATGACGCGGTTCATCCATAACTGGCATATCAGATGGTATCCCCGTAGACTCCTCCTGCTGAATAGCTGGTTCACACCATTCGACCAGCCAGTCGTTAATGATCGAATCCAGGTCCTCATCTGTTATCTTATAGGGGGTCTACAACCATTTCCTGTTCGGATCGCGGTGCGCTTGCACATAGATACTGTGCGGTCCAATGATGAACCGGGCAATCCCCTTATACTTCTCGACAGTGGCCTGAGTCATCTGCGGAATCCGCTCAGCGGTTGCCTTTAGCGCTTCCCAATAAAACCAGAACTGTGTGGCACAATCTTTGAGCCATTCTGGTTCCTGCACCCACCACAAATTTTGGTAGCGCGCTCCCTTGCGTTCCTCTACTGCATCCACGTCCATTCCTTGATAGTTGTCGGGTTCCATCCAGGCGACCAACGCAACTAATATCAGCAGCCAACTGTAAGTGAATGAGCGTTGTCCTGCTTGAGCCGCTAGTGCATCCTCCGTCAACTGGTTCAGTAGAAACAGGGACCAATTCATCTGTACACCTACAGCACAGAGCTCCACGCAGGCGACAACCCCAGAGTTGCCTTGATTTGGTTGAGTGTTCCGCAGGATTTTGGTAGCCAAGATTCGTGCCCCAATCTTGACTACGGGCTTGTTGATAGTGTCCAAGAAGTATGCCCGTCCGTCTTTCTGCATCTTGTACCACTTCCGCAACCTTGCCTCTAGCTTCTTGTCATTGTTCTTCCCCTTAAAGTATTGCGATGGGTTGACCCAATCCTTCGGTAAGCCTGTGATCTTAGCAATCAGGTCCATCGTCACGGTGACCTGTCGGTCCAACCATAGCACCCTGTGATGAAAACAAGGCAGCAATTGTTTGACGCAAGCGTTGGCTTCTGTTAATCACCCAAAATGTGGCATATAGATCAGACCCAACACCCCAGACTTTGCCAAACCGTGTGCCTAATCAAGTAGAATGCGTGGCGCCGAACCAGTCTCCCTTGGTGCTCGTGGTTAAAAGGGCTCCATCATAACATCATCCAGCACCAGAAAGTCGTGATCATCGTACCGCAACTGCATCAACGTCGGTACAATGTCGGTGGTACAAATCATCCCTGTCGGTATCCCCGGCATCCGTATTTGATACCGCTGGTTCTTCGTGACCTTCCTTGGCTGTACCCCAGCTCGACATGGCAGTCGGTAGCCGGGGATATCTGCGGTAGAAACACCTGCACAAACTACAGATTCTACAACTCCCAAGCTTGATGGGCTCTCCGCAGGGACGCCTTCCGACACTTGGGCAGTGGAACGGGTGTGCTGCTTCTCAGGCTGCTCGGAGCTAAGCTGCATCCCTCCCCTCTTCTAGCGCACCACAGAAGATGAACCCACCGGCATGTTAGCCACTTCGTCGACAAGATTAACCTCTTCCTCAATATGAGTAGCAGGGATGAGAGGGGACTCGGCTTCACTGGAAATCTCCACCGTCTCCGGCTCACTCGGCATGCCGTGCTCAGTTCCCTCAATGCCAGCAAATGGCTCACCCTTGCGCAATTCAGAACTTGCCCAACACACTTCAACTGTGTGCTGCAACAAACCCCAACCTTGCACAACTCAACAATTGGAAACTAAACTCGCTCGTCACAAACAGGTGCCTTCTGACCATCCTCGGCCCGTTTTTATATCACCCAACTGAATCCCTCATAATCATAACTAAATCCTTCATTAACTCGGACTAAATCCTGTCTTAATGACCCAAATCCGCCGTTGATCCTGTCAGTCGATCGGCCGGATCCGCCATTAATGCCCATCATTTGAACGAGCGTCGTTAATTAACTGTCTGAACTTTTGGCATTTATTGTTGATTTGACCCAGTCGCGACCCTGCTAATGTCGCAGACCGCTCAAAACTTGCGGCACAAGCCTTCCTGCTTGCGCGTTCTATCCCGATCGGTGTGCCATCCTGCCACCGATCAACCTGCATTTTTTTTTTTTTGCCGATGCGACTCAGGCACCGCGCTGCTCCAAGCCCAACCTGTAGGGCTTCAATCTGCTACCATTAATCAACTTGGGGAGCATCGCTCCGTCTAGCTGTTGCAACTATACTTCTCCTCCTGAAGTTATTCTAGTGATGCGATATGGACCAAGCCAATGCATCTGCAATTTTCCTGGATGTCACATAAACTTGTTGTCATACAACAACACCAAATCACCCTGCTGAAATTGTTTGTTTTTTATATGGCGATCATGCCAAACCTTCTGTCGATCGTTTAACGCTCTGATGGAACCCAGCAATGAAGCGATCCTCTTCCAGTTGTACTAACTACACTAGTCGTTCTTCTAATGCTGCTTTATCATGCATACATGTTGCTGCTGCTATGCGCAGACTTGGAACAATGTACTCCATAGGCATAATCACTTCTTTCCCATACACCAGCTTGAATGGTGTCTGTCGTGTCAACCTTTTACATGTGGTGCGATACACCCACAGGACCGCTGGTATTTTGAGGTCCCAGTCATCACGGTTCACATTGCATACCTTGGTCAGCGCATGTTCCAGGATCTTGTTGAAAGCTTCCACCGTGCCATTTGCCTGTGGATGATACGACGTATTCTTCTTGTGTTGTATCTGCAGTTCCTCCATTAATGCGTTGGTGGTACGATTGAGAAAATGACCGCCCTGATCATTCATCAATATCTTAGGGTAGCCAAAGCGAGTGACAATGTTCTCAAACAAGAACCACGCAGCTGTGGTCGCTAAACAATCAACAACTGGTGCAGCCTCCGCCCATCTGGTCAAGTAATCAGTCGCTGTGATGATGTATCTGGCACCAGTGTGCTTCCCAGGTGGATTGATTGGTCCCACAAAATCTACTACCCATTTTTTGAATGGATGCAGTGTCAGTTGAGGTGTCAGCGACATCTCATCCCTCCTAGATGGCTTCCCAGTTCTTTGACAAACATCGCAGGACCGCGCATAGTCTGTTGCATCATTGTGCAGCATGGGCCACTAGATTCCCGCACGAAGCACCTTCTTGGCGGTAGCACGACCTCCATAGTGCCCTCCAGCTACTCTGGCATGCGCTTCTGACAATAAATGCCCTTGCTCATGAGGCAAAACACATCGCCGCAATATCTCATCTGAGCCTAATTTGTATAACTCGCCTGCAATTAACTGAAAATCGACAGCCTTGACCACCAACTGCTTCTTTTGATCCATGGTGAACTCCTTGGGTGCGGTACCTATCGCCAGAAACTAAATGATATCTTCCAAGTAGCCATAGGCAACTTCCACCTTAAAGAGTTGCGCATCAGGCAACCCGTCCTCAATGTTAGTTGGCTCCTCGCCTGTCTCAATTCGCGATAGATCATCAGGTCCAACATTCAAGCGTCCTGGCTTCACAATTACTTCAAAGTCGAATTCCTGAAAAAGAAGTAGCCAACAACATATCTTCGCCCCCAAGACAGGCTTATTGACCAAGTATTTTAAGGCAGAATGGTTGGTGAACATATTGAAGTGTCCTCCCAATAAATAGTGTCGAAACTTCTGCAACGCATAGACCATCGCTAGGCCTTCCCTTTCTGTGGTGGTATAGTTCCTTTCTGCAGATGACAACTTTCGACTCGCGAAAGCAATGGGGTGATCTAGATCCCCTTCGCCTGGTTGTGCCAGCATCACACCTAGTGCGATCAATGATGCATCAACGTGGACATGAAATTCCTTACTCCAGACCGGAAATACCAGTATAGGCGCCAAAGCCATCTTAGCCTTCAACGTCTCAAAACTATCTTGACATTCAGGGCTCCATTGAAAGACCGCGTCTTTCTTTAATAACTTCTCCATAGGGGCCGTAATCGCTACATACCCCCTATTGAACTTACGATAGTACCCAGTGTGTCCCAATGTCGCTCTCAACTGCTTAACATTAGTTGGTGGTGTTAAACTCAGAATGAGCGCAATCTTCGCTGGGTCGACCAACAATCCCTGCTTGCATACAATGTGACCCAATAAGATGCCAAATGGTGCACAAAAGATGCATTTCTTTAAGTTCAGCGATATCTGATGTTGGCGACAGTGCTCCAACATCAACCGCAGATTCACCAGATGGTCGTGGATTAAGCCGTAGACTGTCCAATCATCCATGTACACCTGCAAAAACTTCTGAATGAAATCCCAAAAAGCAGCAACAACGACCCGTGAAAATATCGTCGGGGCATTCTTCAATCCAAACGGCATCACCGTGTATTGAAAACATCCCCATTCTGTCACAAAAGTTGTCATGTGGTGGTCTTCCTTCGCAATCCGAATCTGATGGTATCCCGAGAACCCATCCGTAAAAGAATACATCTCCTGGTCACCGACACCTTTGAGCACCTCATCGGTAAAGGGGGTTGGAAAGCATCATGAAAACATGCATCATTCAACTTGCGCAGGTCAACACAAATGCGCACATTACCGGTCTTCTTGTCCTGCACCACCATAGGACTGATCCACTCTGACTCCTCTACTGGTTCAATAATGCCAGCGTCGAACATGCGATCAAGTTCGACCTTGACCCGCTCCTTATGACGTGGATTCAGGCGATAAGGACGCTGCCTGATTGGCTTTGCATCTGGTTTCAACGGAATCTTCGTCTCTCCTAAATCGCCTAGAATTCCCTTCATCTCAGAAAAGTTCGTGGGAAATAAATCCTGAAATTCATGCAGCAAGTCGGTCACCTTTCCCATCATCTCATCATCCCAATAATCCCCAACGTTTTCAAACTTTGGGTCATCTTCGGACCCAATGTTGACCTTATGGAGCTTCAACGGCTAACTGATCGGATCACTTGAGCATCAGGGACGACAACATCATGACTCCCTTCGGACTCTGGAATATTGACATTCAACGAATCATCACCATCTTTTGGCCCACCAGTGATATTATAGCATTCCATCAGAGACTGCATCTGGCAGTGCGTATGCAGATCCACATGATATGCCACCGGAACAAACTTGAGAACTACATCGCGGGATGATCTGCAAAGCATTATGGACATCTGGGTTGGCATCCACAAAGCTGAATGTGTGAGTGAAACACACTGTCAACTCCAACCAAGTGGAAATTTCCCCTCACAACTCAGCTGCAGTATACCATGATCGTGGCATCTCATCCAAAGTATGGATAAAGGCATGGACCCACTCATCTCGTGGTCGTGATGCCCACAACTGCTGACACTCCATCAAGTGACTGCCAGGATCATTCCGTCCATCATATTTCCCTGCATGGTAGACTTTAGTATCGCCAAAGCGAACCAGCATCAATCTGTGGCACCACGACCATTCTGCAATCGATTTCTTATGGGTTTCCCACCAACGTGCTGGAGCAGCCTTCAACGCTTCCTCCAATGCCAGCAGTCGCTGTGGTTCTGAGACTCTTTCTTCAAACATCGCAAGAAAGTCGGACAACCCAGGAAGCCCTTCATATATTGGTAACATAATATTTTTAGTCGCAACGCGGCATAAGGACTTCGTGACTAACCCACACTTGCGGAACGACACCTCATGCAAGTGATTTTGCCAATCCTCTAGCGCATCATCAGATTTGGAGGACGCAGAGCTGTCATTGTGCCATCCAAGCTCACCGTTGGCAGTCGGGTGAATATAGTCTTCTGAAATATTGAATGCATGGTCCCATTTGCTTGGATTATCGTCCTTCACTGGTTCAAGGTACCTGCGTCCCTCAGCCGGATCCAACAGGGCAATGACTCTGAGATCGCGGTTTTCAAAGGACATCATGCGCTTTTTAAATTTGATGACGGCTGCACTGTCGTTAGCCCATCCAATCCCCAGCAGGGTGGGATAAGAGCTTCCCCCCTCAACTACTTCGATGACATCGAAGTCGACATATGTCTTCATTCCCTCAATGTCCACCACCAGCTGTGGAACTCGCCCAATTGGTGTCACCTTGGCCTGATTAGCCAACCTGAGCTGTACCGGAGACCAACTCAATGGGGGACTCCCCATCTTTTGCCATGCCTGCTTGGTTAAGATGTTGACATCCGAACCAAGATCCAGAATAACTGAATCAACATCATAGTCGCCAATTTGAATGTTCATTCGCATCTCCTTACCTGTCTTCCTTCTTTGTAAGGAATTGACCGCAGACTCCCGTCGACCCCGAACAGGTCACTGCAACAGAGCTTCAATATCGGCAAGAGCATTAGGATCCCTTGCCAAGGATAAACAACTTTCCATAAATGTCTGTAATGTGCTGGACTGGCGCGAAGGGTCGGCCTCTGAAGTGGCATCAAAGGCAGAAGGCATGTCGTAAATGATAGTCTTACCGCGATCTTGGTCCAATGCGCGACGTGCGTGAAGGAATGCCTCTCGCTCAACGTCAATGTCAAACGATACCTTCTTCTGTCCTACGAACCGAATCAACGATTGTGAACTATCCCCTCCCGTTGTTGTACCTCCACGAGTGATAACTGCGACGGCCGCATCTTGTGGTCTTGGCTCCATAGAAATTGTCGCAACACTCGCACCCTGATTCTGGTTCAGAGGTGGATTCCCTGGTTGCTTCATGGTCTAGTTAGCATTCTGATTCAGTCGTTGGTTCTCGTTTTGCACCGATTGCTGCGCTTGGTTTTGTACTAGCTGTTGCGCTTGATTCTGATTTTGTAGCTGCGGAACATTCCCTGCTTGCCATCGCGCAATCAACTATGGGCAATTCTCGACTGTGTGATCGGTAACAAAACAGAACATACATTGTGTCTGCAACAGTGGACAATCTCGCTAGTAGTGTCACCATATCGCGCAGTGATAGCATTGAACAGGTCCTCGACCGCCTCGTCCTCCTCTGCGACCAAATCCTCCACCATGTCCTCCCCGGTATCCTCCATGGAGCCCTCCTTACTGCTGGTACTGCGGTTGATTGAATTGTTGTTGCATAGGATTTGGTTGCATGCCATGTCCTTGCTGCGCATACTGCGGTTTCTGAACATACTGTGGCTGTTGTGGAGCCATCGGTAGCGGAGCATATTGCGGCATGAACTGCTGTGGTTGTTACTTCTGCGGGACAAATTGCACCTGTGGTTGAGGTAGTGGTTGGGCTACCTGTGGGTGCGGTTGCGGTTGTTGTACAGCACGCTGGTCATCCTTCACATAGAATGCATCGTACGTTCTCTCCTGGAGCAACCCCTATGCACGACAATCTTTGTCATCATGACCCACAGATTTGCAAAATGTACAATATAGATTCATCGGTGTTGCGACCATCTTTTGCATGCATTGAAATTCCTCATGGCGGTGCCCATATACATGGCAGATGCGACATCACAGCATGCCGCCACCATTCAATGGATTTGGTGCTCCTAAAAGCAAATAATTGTGAAAGTATGGACATGTATCCTTAGTATGCCCCTCTCCTCGACATCGCGTGCACCAGACTGTTTCACGTTGTTCCTTGCCCTTCTTAAGATCTTGCAACTGTATGGTCAAATTGGCTAGCTGCAATTGAATCTGTGACATCCCGACTGCATTCTCACCAATCGGCGAGGCTTCCAATCGCATGGCGATCTCTAAGGCTTCACTTGGTGTTGTAATATTTTTTTGCATCAGCGGTAATCAAATGTGCGGGAGTAATGCCGCGATGAACCATTCTTTATGTTGGACAGTGCTCATGTCGAAGCTAACCCTTGCCATCAACGTTTTGAATCATTGATCAAAATCCCACACAGACTCATTGGGATACTGCTTAATCTCTTTAAGCTCTGTAATATACTGCGCTTCGGATTTGGGCTTCCAGAATTCTGTGATTAGTCCTGTGCGAATTTCATCCAGTGTTTTTGCTGGGGTGCCGACAAGAACCTGCATAAATTTCATAAACCAATATAGGGTGCGACCCTGAAGGGTTGTCTCCAATTGTCCCTTCTTAGCATCATCGTCAGTAATCTGCTTTATTGTCCATACGGCTTCACATAAAAACCAGTACTGCTCAGGATTGTCTGTTCCATTTCCATGGAACATCAGTAACTTAGTATCCTTGCCCGCCATCCTAGGCTTCCTTCCTCCAGTCGCTGAGCTACCAGTAATTAAATTTTGTTGACTTGATGAACAAGGTGGTGTTGTAGTTGTATTTATTACCAGTTGCGAGGTAGTGAGCGGAGGTGTGGGTATGTTGTTGTTGGGGTTGGGTACTGCCTCTATCATGGGAATGCCTGGTTGTCCTTGTCTGGGCTGTGACGTAGCTTCCTCCTGTGTGGTCTTCCTTCGCGGCCTTGTGGTTCGATCGCAGCAGGACATTCTCCTGTCCTCTTCCTCTTTTCCAGTCGAAACCTTGCTCCTCCCCTTGTAAGACCACTCTCTTCCTCGGCTTCACTCACAGTCTCGTCATGACCTGCACCCATCTACCCCTTATCATTCCATGTATCGCCCCCCTTCTGTCGCAGTACCCACGGCCTCCGCTCACCAGGGTTTCTACTGATCAATATGCATTTTCAATATGCCCTTCTCACAGATGAGCATCTTAATAGACAGTTGTAGCGATAACAGAAACCTCCCTCGTGGTCCACGAAAAAAATATCTTTCGGCTTCACTATAAGATTTGTTCGTATCGACCGCAAATTCAGTGATATAGCTTTCCAGTATGCTGTCCAGCCAAACTTCGACAGCCCGCGACGCCTTGTTGTCGACTTCTTGCAGCTCCTGGATCAGTTCCGGGGTCCAGGTTGTCGGTTCACCACCTTGAAAATTCCTCTTCTGAAAGGTCAATTTCTCTAACCACTCGAACAAGATGACCGGGAACTCGCAGAAAAAAGTATTCATGCGGACTGTCGTAAATGTATCACTCTACCCACTGATCTACCGTCAACCGAGAGTTCTGACTTTCTTTTTCAGCAAATTCCTGCAACTTCTGATCGAACCAATCTTGTATTTCCGGTTTCGTCATATGCCACAACATTCCTCCATTCCCTTCGCGCTATGGTCCCGGCAACGGAACCATTTGTTGACTCAAACCCAGTCGACAAGGGTTCCCAGCACTGTCGACACCCAACAACCGCGATCTCCTTGAGCACCGGCCCGAACAGGTTTTACCCCATCCTGCAACACCTGCGGAGCAGATGAGGTCTCACTCGAGATGTTCAAGGGAGAGTTGAAGGAACCATGTTTCCGCCGAATGAAGGAGGATGGTTGCGGCTTAACTACTTAACTTATTGCAACACTTCAGAAGTAGATCTATGCATTCAACTTTATTATTCATGTTCATCGCATCATTCAACATAATCATTCATAATCGCAATAGATATAACAATAAAACATCATTCATAGCCAAAAAACATAGCATTATTCATATATCGCGACAAGCATTACCACAAGTAAACAAAAGAGACACAGGGATTCTGCAAAACAACTCTGTCATATCATATTAACTTCGTAAAAACCCAGATACAACATCTCCACAAAATACAGATCTCGCAGATATCTCTTGATCTCAGTTCTACAATCACAGACACACACCCAAGATGATCCAACACTTACAAATCTACAACTATTTATAGGCTTTCGCCTTTACATTGCTTGTCCACTTACTAACAACTTCCTAACCGACACTTCGAACAAATGACCCAAAATCTAACTATCCTAGTCCAAATGACCCAAAAACCCGCATACCACGGTACAATTGACCCAAAAACACACAACATGACATCATTTGTGCTCGGCTTTCCACCTTCCGTGGTATTGCAGCACTTGCGGTGCTATGATAATGACCCATCCAACTACCTGCCAACAATATTATCTCTTGGGTTGATCTTGGTGACAGGGAGTATCATTATTGTATCTTTGTGACATAGTTGATGCTTTCTATTACATCTTTCCATCATTTTCATAATCACCTTACTTGGCTTGTTTCACTTGATCTTGTCTTGTAGGAGGAGGACGATTTGGCATCTTGGAGGAGGACGTTTTGGCTTGGAGCAACAAAATCTCACTCTTGAATATACACATAGGAGAATGCTATCAATTTGCAAGGTGGCCATAAGCAATTGAGGTAAGTTCTACAAGGTATGTGCCTAGATCCATCCATTCTTCTTCATTGGTCAACAAACCCTTAAAATTAAAACCCTTGTTTTCACTTTTTCTTAGATCTACAAAGATCTAGCTTGGATTTGGGTATAATAAAAAGAACCCACCTCTATAGTATCCACGGAAATTCGGATCTATAGTTTGGTGGCATTTGGACTTCATTTGACCCTTCCCCCAAGGCACTTAGCCTTCCTTGAGTGAGGTCGCCCTCCTTGGGTAGGTGAGTTGAGCTAGTTCTAGCACATGGGTAGGTGAGATCCAACTTGATTCATGATCCTCATACTTGATAACCTACCCCTAGTGCTTCACCTCATTGATTTTCACCTTGTGGGCCCCATTCCTCATTTTGAGGGTTCTGCCCCACTTGGGTCAATTTGGTGATGCATTTTCAATCTTAGATATATGGAGATCTAGCCATTGGATGCCTTCAATTTTCCAAAACCACCTTGATAATTGACTTAACTACCCCGATCTAAAGTTTGGTTGCTTTTGGACTTGATTTGACACACTTTCCTATGCATTTAGCCCTCCTTAGGCAAAGTCGCACTTCTTAGGGGTTTGAGTTGTTGGCAGCCACATACTTTGTTACATCTTTATGATTCTCACATTCATGGATGTATGGGTGAGACTTCTTTGAGTCATTTGAAGTCTCCTTGTTTTTTCTGCTCATTATTTGGTTCAGATTCGAGTGGAGATTCTTCATTCACTTCTTGGATGAAAGAATACATGGCTGAATATTTTGATGCATATCACATCCTTTTGGAGCAGCAGTATAGGACATGGGATCCTCACCTATGTCATTGGAGCAGATTTGATTGGTCACTTGAAGCTTGTATGCACTTGGAAAATGGTGGTCTACTTGCTTGGAGGTATAAGCACTTTCATGACTCTTTGATGAAGCATATCCTTGATGTACATTTTCATTATGTTGTTATGTACTTTGATGATATATATTTGGTACTCATGATGTTTGGAAGAATGCATACAAGAAAATGGGATCCAGGAATCCTCTTATCTAATGGTGTAGGTTGGAGAGCACTCTTAATTGTTGGGGTGCAATACAAGCAATGGGACCCTGGAATAATTTTTGTCTCATTGGTTTCATTTTTTTTGGGGAAGCAAGCAGCATGGGAGATGGATTCCCCACTTAATAAAGTGATTTTAATAAGAGTAGTGCAGCAGCAAGCATGGTGGTTCCTCTCTAAAATATTCATGGAAACTCAAAGACTCAAGGTTTGGCAATTCAATGGAAACTTCAAAGAATTATACAGAAAGCAGGTTCTTCAACACCCATGTTTGAAATTGCTTGAGGACAAGCAATATTGGGAAGGGAGGATTTGTCATGTCCCAAATTTGGAATTGGGTCACAATGGCCTAATCACATTAGCCATATTCATTAGAGTTTGTAAAATTGATGTTAAGGGTCAAATAATTGCCAAGGAGGAAAATTACTAGTTTCCTAGGTTTGGGGTGGAAGCTTTGGGATTTGGAATAAGGGGGATAATAAATGATATTTAGACATTAGAAGGGTTCAAGTATTTAATAAATAGAGTGAATAAAGAAATTCAAGAGAAATCCTAAGTGACAAATGGTTTTGGAGACATATGGAGGATGTGGGACCCACACTAGCTTGATTTTTCATAATACATGGTATCTCTCTTTTGCAAATTCGAATTAATGGGAATGTGAACACTCTTGGGTGAGTTGGTAAGTCATAAAACATGTCATTGAGCATCTTAGGTCGAATTTGGAAGGATTGGTAACTTCCATGGAAGATAAAGAGTCAAAGTGGAAGTTTGTGGACACTTGGGCTAGATTCCCTAGCCCCTATGACACCAATGATGGAGCATCTATGACAACTATGACAAATTGCAGACCTGACCTCTGACATCTGACCACTATGACATGTCAGCCCCAAAAATAGGCTCAAAGAAGGCGAATTTGGGAGTTGGAGAAGCCAAAGAGACTCAAAATCGAATTTGGGAGAAGATGGAAGGTTGGAACTAGGAGACAAGTGGCAAATGTGGAATATTTCCTAAATGAAAATCTATTGAATCTATTGAGATGATTTCGACCCTTAGAAGGCTAATTTTGGTTATAAAATGTAGAAATGAAGTATGAGAGTGGCTTTTGATCATTTGTAGAATTTGCAATTGCATTTGTGAAGAGGGAGAGCTAGTGGATGACTAGTTTCTTGCCTTAGCCAATTTCGAGGGTGAAAGATTCCCATCCAAGTTGGCAATTGGAAAGGCCATTCAGACCTTTCATTTGGAGCTTTAATGGAGTCTTTATTTGCAGGTGTAAGCTACAGGGCAGCTCATGGTTTCTTCTATTGCAGCTCGCTCCTTCAACCATTTCCAGTTTTGATGGCATATTCTTGATCCTTGAGGGAGGGCGTTTTTGGTGAGCTATTGTACTCTTTTGGGGAGCTTCTAATGCCCCGTTTATTTTGTAATATGAATTAAATACTCTGTTCTTCATCTCCAAAAAGTTTCAGGTCGAAATTCCAAGTAGAAATGTATAAATCTCATTTTTAATGGAAGAACAATGCCATTTCCCCACTACCTTGTTGTGAGCCAATGTATTGATGATGATTTCGAATGAATGGATGATTCTATGATATATTTTTGATCAATATGCTGCCATGGATGTCTTCTAAAAGTTTCATGTACTGTACTTGAGAATTTGAAGTATTTGTACTCAGTTTAATTGCATTGGGAGAAGAAATAGTGCCATTTCCCCAAGGGTCGAATTGGGGATTTTTGCAGTTGAATGGAAGAGGGTTGGAACAGTTGTAATAATCCATTAATGGTGCATATGAGACTTTAATAAAATACTTAACACATTACATACCTCTGTTCATAAATTTCAGTGGGTTTGGAGGCATTTGGGAAGCCATTTTCAGTACTTACCCCAGGGGGATTTGAACCCCAAATTACTAGTAAAATTGCCTAATTGGTCCAGAATCTTAAGAGAGTTTGCAGAGGTATTTTGGTGGATATATGTCATCCATAAACATCATATTCAAGTTCTAATATCATTCATACACCTTCCTTGAAGATTTGAAGGCATTTGGAGTCAATTTGAGACCTAGAGACCAATACTAGTAAAAGGAAAATCACTAGTAAAGTTACCAACATTGATCAGAATTGAAAGAGGATTTGCAGAAGTATTTTAAAGGTCCAAAGGCATCCCTGAAACACATATTTATGTTCTAATATCATTCATATACCTTCTCAGAAGATTTGGGATCATTTGGAGCAAATTTGGGACCTAGAGATCAAAACTAGTCAAAGGTCTAACTAGGGAAAAAAGTGAAAAAATGCCATTTTGATAAAATTCCTAACAAGGGACATTACATGCATCCAACACGTTTATGTCTCAGATGAGGTGGTATAATTCTCCCCATTTATATTCTTGAATGATTCCTGTTGCAGCTCTAGTGTCTTCATATTGGGTCTCCATCATGGTCTCTGGAACAATTTCAATATCAGAATCAGATTCTGCGACCTTGGCTTTACGCTTAGAAGCTCTCCTTTGCATTTCTGAGTCCTGAGGTGAAAACAAAGTTAATGTATAAAAATTGAATGTTAATGCAACAATTTCAAGCAAAATGATAATGGAAATATAATATTTTAACCAAACTAATTCAAACAAGAAATTGCAAATGTGTTAATCATCAATATGCATTATTTACAAGACAAGAAATATAGACAAGGGGTTTCATACTTCCATGGTATCAAATTTTTTGGGATCTGATCCTTTGTCTTTTTGAATACCTAATGCACTGTAAGAGGAAATTCTTAATTCTTCCATTAGCCTTAATAGTCGAGATCTTAGTTAAAAGTTTGAAATTTTACTTTACTTAGTGTAAGATATGCGTGAGTTATCGTGGAGAAAACGTAATCTATGCAACTGAAAAACAACACAAACGTCGCGGACCTATCAAACCACAATTTTAGGTACATATGGACCCAAAGTATCATAATTTACAGGTTTAATCAAAGTATTTCGCCTCAAGCGTTGGGATCCTAGTTATGAATAATAACAGGTTGAAGATCTAGTAAGTGCTTATGAATATAGAGAATATCTAGAGGAGGATAAGTGTGATGAAGTTATTGAAGACCCTGTTGCAACACTACACCTGACTTACATCTACGGAACTATTGTTCCTATAACACTTAGAGCACCTAAGCCTACCACTAAATCCACACCGATTGAACACACGGCGCGGGACGCAAAGCAACTCTTATGTTAACGCTATATGTGCCCGTATGTAAGCTGATGGTAACACAATGGCCCTGGATATGACAATGGTTCATGGCGACCCCAAAAATTCCTCTATCCAAACACTACCGACAACCACTAAACCAAAAACTCCCATTCCTACCGAGAGATGGTGTCCTAGGGTTTTCAAACCAATGTATATAGAAAAAATTTGGCTTTATGCCCTGCCAGGTTTCACACTTTTAAACGCAAATAAGGGCACTAACCAGGTTTGCAAACTCCCTTTAAAACAATGCAAGAACGTTGTTTACATACAATAAGGTAAGAGGATGAAAAGACCTATCTGGCGGTGTGTGAATGGTCTAAAGGCAGTGCTCAGATGGAGTTAGGAGGCTCTCTATTGTCTGGTGATTGCTCCAACTCGAACGACGTTACAAATGTTGAAAAAAAAACTTTGAAACCACCTTTTATAAACAAGGATAACCCTAGTATTAAATGTGTCTTGATAAATGTGCAAACAAGGTCCACAATAAGTTTCAAAACTTTATCAAAACTCATTTCGGGGCACCTTCTCATTTTACGCTGAAGTTGTTCGGACCAAAACCCCTTTTGTTACTGGTACTATTTCAGACCAAATTTCTTTTGGCACCGATCTATTTCAGATCAAATTTCTTTTGTCACCGATATTGTTTCGGGTGAATTTTCAATTCGCACTGATCTTGTTTTGGATCACCTTTCATTTGGCATTGATCTTGTTTCCGATGAAGCACTTTCTCACATGATCGTCGGGATAATCATCGGTGCAAAAAAATGTTTCAATGTCAGAGACAATTTTGTCCCGATTGTGTCAGTTCAAAATTCAATTTTGTGCCAATACATGAACTTATTTTTTTTATCTGATTGATGGAAAAAACCAACTCCTTTCGACTAGAAAATTCATTTGGAAAATTTGGGCACAAACAAATTCATCTTGAGCGCATCGGCGCAAAAATGGATCTTGCTCTGATTGGAATCTAACTCGTTTCCTTTTGACCTTATCGACGCAAAATTGAGTTTTACTCCGACCATTTCCACGTGAAACTGAGAAGTTCCCCGACCGTTTCAATGCAAAACCGAAAGTTCCTCCAATCGTTTCCAAACTCATTTGATCTCCGACCGTTTCGGCGAAAAACCAGAAGTTCCTTTGGTCGTTTCAACGCAACATTTGTTTTTGCTCTGATTCATAAAATATTATTTTCTCAAAAATCTAAGTGTCAAAAGGTTTATAAAACAAGATGAAACCATAAACCTTAGTTAATAAAAAATATAAGGAGGGGACCTAGAATTTTACAAATATTTTGGGGATCAAGTTGCAGCTGCAACACACCCTTCCTAGACTTGTTGCAACTAAGCTATGTTGGGAGTTTGTTGTGGTATTTGTGGTGTTTTTAGTTCTTGTTGTAGTAGAGCTCTATTGGGATTTTCCAGGTCCTCGAGTGCACTCTATATAGATTTAATTGTGGTTTCTCTTTCTAACGTTCTTTCATCTATAGGATTTACATTGCAAAGGATAGTTTTTTTCATTACCCTCTAGTGTAGATGGCTCAGAAACACCCAAATCACTATGCACAATGTCAGCACTCGAAAATGTGTCTATATATTCAACATTGTGAGCATTATTGTGATGATAGCTAGTAAAGTGTAACAAGGAGAATAAAATCAACATGTGCCTCGTTGGAAGCTATCAAATATGTTTCATTGTGGCTAAGTGGTTGTATATTAGTCAGAATAGGCTTGTACTACTACTTATCTTACCACTCAGTGATCTCATTTACTTGTAGTTTTTTCTAGTCTAGATTTTCCACTTACCAATATAATTGCTATTTAACTACAATCATGCTATCCAATAAGTGTTTGCATGTTCAACATGATGATAATAATCATGAATCAAGGGTAATGCTTGATACTCTTGCAAATCCATGAAAGCTACAAATTCAACCAAGTTATCTTTCCCTGCCTTATAATACTCCAACTAATTTTATAAACTAGTAATGCACTTTAAGCTACCTATTTTCCTACATTATCTTGAAAATGGCCTTTCTCGACACCTAATGCAAGAGTTTTGTAAGACAAGTGTCTACAATAATAGCTTTTATGGTTATAATCATTGTTTGTTTGTCATACACTTTCTCATGTTTGTGAGTTTGCCTCTTAATGGCCTTCCATTTCTTATCATATTCAAAGGTTTCCAAAATGATGGAAGGGTTATTGTCATCATAGCTCTTGAGAATGCTTGTTAATATTTCATCTGACCATGATATTGTCATCAAGGGATGAGGTCTTCCATTGGTAACCCTCATATTATCATTGGCATAACTCTTGAGCATGTTCTTTAACAATTAATCTAACCATGATATTGTCATCAAGGGATGAAGTATTCCTTCAATAACCCTCATCTTGGCCTCTTGTCTATTGTATGTTCCAAGCTCATTAATCTCCATAATACATGTATCTACTAAAGCATATTGACATGGCCTTTTGGGGTAAAACTAGTTTTTGCATAGCTACTATGTCTTATGGAAGTGTTCACATTGTCAATCTAGGTTACCTATGTTTTAGTTGCCTCTAAGGATGACTGTCAAAGGTCGAGTTCATCAATGAATGGTTCTTGTACAACTCTTCAGACTATCTTGAGCAAAATTTGTTCAATCTTTCTCCATCCACTACATCTTGCTTCCTATTCTAAATTGAGTTAGCACGCTTACATCCTTCTTTCTCTGGGCATTATTCATGAAAGAACGACCAAGTCAATAATTATTGATGTCTGTGGTGATTTCCAACCTTCCCATAGGGCTCATGAACCTTGACGTTTCCCATCATCCACTTGAAAATATTATTTCATTTGCATGTGCCAGTGCTGAAGGAAAATCAACAAGTGTAAAGGCACTAATGATTAGCATATAATAAGGGACCAAGCCCTTAGCTTTGAACTTAGCAATTTGGTATGTAATTTCCATAAGAACTAACCTGTCTAGGACCTGTTTTGATAGAATATGAAAATTTGAGGTACATGCATATGTCCACAAAGAGTTTCTATTATGATCTAGGTACCAATTTCCTATAGGTTAAAGCGCCTACATGGAATCCTATGTAAACCTTGAACAAGGTTAGTTGAACAAAAGTTCATAGAGTGGACTCAGAAATACCTCACGCAATTTGTCATAATCCTTTGAGTGCTTGCATTTTCATAGCTTCTAATAATTGAAAAGGAGTAGTGGGATTGATGTTGTGTCCCAATACTGTGCATTCACTCATTAGCGTGAGACACTTCTCATTACTTAAGAATACGCTCATTTATTGGCATCTTTTCAAGACATTCTCCAAGTTTGTTAAGGCTTCTTGAAATTTGTTTGCATATGAAGTGAAGTCATCCATGTAGATATCAACATTGTCTTGCACTAAATATAAAATATACTTAACACAACTCTTTGAAGAGTTGCAGGGCATTGCATTGGCCAAATGGAAGTATAGGAAAATTTACCCCAAGAATAAGTAAAAGTTGTCTTAGCTTGGTCCTCTATTTTGATTTGAATATGGTTATATCCATTGAAACCATCCAGAGATGAAAAATATTTTTTACCAAACAACACATCTAATACTTGATCAATGAAGGGAAAGAGGAGATGATCCTTTCTTGTAGCTTTATTGAGTTCTCTATAGTCTAGATATGTCCTCCACTTGCCTCCTTTATTGGAAAAAATGACTAAAGGTGACATCCACCTATTGTTAGAAATAGGAAAGATGAAGTTAACATCAAAATATTTTTGTAGCTCTATTTTCACTATGACTTTTAGTGTTCGATTCATTCTTCTTTGAGGCTATATTATGGGTTGATATATATATATATATATATATATATGGTGGGTACAAATGTCAGGATGGATTCCTTACATGTCCTTGTAGTCCCAAGCAAAGGTTGAACTATATTTCCTTAGGATTTCGAACAATTGTTGCTCTTGGACATACTTTAATTTGCTATTGTTTTTTGAAGTCTTTCTAAGTAAGATCTCTATTGTTTTGATTATTTTCTATTTTGTTTTGACATAAAAAAAATTATGTTGGTAGGTTTGATATAAACCAAAAGATTTTTCATGGTGTTCTTGTTCTAGTTCTTATTCTTCTTCTTTTCCATTGTATTTGAATTCTAATATAACTAGGGTACAAATTTTTCATGTAGTTGGAAATAATTGCGTCGTCATTTATTTCTCTAAGTGAAAAATCAATTTCTATGGTGAGTACTAAATGTATGATAGTTTGAAACATGTCTTCCCTTTATTCTCTACCAACCCGTAGAGATGTGTTTGTATCAATGAAGGGGTTTGCCAAGGGATAATGAGTTAATATTTTATGTGATTGACCATTAGTGATGGTCATATCACCTATCCTACAACCTATGCATGCATCAATTATGGATAACCAAGGTTTGCCTAAGATAAGTTCATACCCATTAATTTTTTTCTTTAATTTGCGAGACTATGAAGTATGTTGGGTACTCCCATGCGTAAATTGATACGTAACATCCTCTAAAAATCCTTCTCGGTTAACAATTGCTCTACTTGTAAACTAGAGGATAATATGCATGTGTCATAAAAACTCTCTTGGATTCAACCTAGCATTGGGTCCTTGGTCATCACATTAATTGCTTCCTCCAAATCTATTAAGGTATTCTAGATCAAGATTTATTGACGTGTACATTTATTACATGGATTATTGGATTAGAGTATTTTATGGTGAAGACTTTCCCTAATATAAGGTGGAAACCTCCTCTATAACATTAGGGGGGTATTTATTCAGTTTCTCATGTTTCTTAACGCAAAATTCAATTATGAACTTACTGTAGATAGGAACATCCTTAATAGCTCAAAGATAGGTAACTTTACACACACACACACTATTGAGTTCTCTCAAAAATTCATTTATTGAATTAGTGTAGGTTTTATTTTTCTATAGCCTCTCAAGGTAAGGTGGGGTCTATTGTTGAGAATTTGTTTCTTGATTTTCTTAATTTTTAGGTTTGTAGTCTTTTATGTGTTTAGTGTAAAGTGGAGGTGAAGGAATTGTGACCACTATTTCTAAATGCAAGTCTAACTCATTTAGTTCTACATAATTCATTGAGTAAGCTTGGTAATTTTTTATTCATTATTGTAGACATGTTGAATATATCTGTTATTGAGGTTTGGATCATGTTAAGTAGGCATTTGGGGTTGCTTAGGAGCTTGTTGAGTAGTAATTTATACATGAGTTATAAGAGGTAGCAACAAAGCTTGTTGTTTTTATCTTTAAGGTTTCCAAGATGATGTAAGATTATACTATTAGTGTGCTATTAGCCTTGGGAATGTTGTGGAGGTTGAAATGGAAAAGGTTGATTTTGAGAATATTCCCCTATTGTGGCATTTAATTATACAAATGCCAATTTGGTAAGCCAGGGGGATACCGATTTGAATATGGATTACACATTTTATTTCCATAAGCATAATTAAAATATTGAGGATGGTATTGAGGCATACCTCGTTGAAATTTCATGCACGACCCTTGCCTCCTCTGACTGATGAAGCATAACTTCCCCATGTTGTATTATGTTCATTGGTTCACTACATTCAAACTAGGTAAATAAGGGCATTTTCTTTTCTGATGATATTATTGAAAAATACCACAAATTCCCATGTATTTAATGAGCATTCATTCTTGGCATGTTTCATTTTTCACTTAAGGCATAAAACAACCAAGACTCTTTCAACTTCTTCGTGCTTTCTCTCGACCTGCACTATGTCCATCTGCATAGCCAAAGGATGCAAAATGTTACTTTTCATATAATCTAATAAGGTTCCAATTTCATATTTGGATTGATGGTTGCAATATATTTTGATGACTGCGTGACAACATTTCCATTACTCTTATTCTTCTTGCTTGCATCTTTGGAGTAGTTCTTGAACACTTTCTTTATGTATTCATAGTCCATCTGAAACATATGTTTGCTTGCAATGAGGTTCAAACTCTCCATAACTCTCTTACAACTAATTTGGAATTGTTCTTCACAAGCCTCCAGGGACTCACTCTCTACTTGTACCATTTTGATGATCTTATCTCTAGTATCTTTGGCCTTATAATAATCTCTACAATTATCAATGAAAGTTTGCTTCATTTGCTCCCAACTTCTGATATTATTTCCTTCTAAGCTCATAAACCATACCAAGGACAATTCCTTTAATAAGCATAATGCCATGGGAGATTAAGTAATTGATGAAGCATATAAAGGACCTACCTAGGTCTACTTAAGACCTAATCCATGTAGGATTTCAATATAAAAGGTAACAATATTATAACATCTTATGTTACATGTAGAGTTACACTTCTTACTATACTATTATAAGGCAACCACACAATATGAGAAGCTATATTACTCCCTCAAGTGATTCTGATCTTTTTACATCACCCAAAGATTATGATCCTTATAAGATACTTATTTATTATTGGAGAGGGAAAGAGCTTGAGTTTTTTAGAATCTATTGCATAATCATAAGTTTTATAGACAACTTCAAACTCAAAAAGAAAAGTATTAAGGTTGTCAATAGTAAGGCCATGGAAATGATGAAGATGAAAGGGCTAATGTTCTCCATCCTTGTTTATTCATTAGTTTCTTGAATTATAAATTGAAATGTTTCAAGTTGTTCTTCCCCTTTTTCTACCATTGTGTTCAACGATGGAAATTCCTTAATATGCTAAGATCCTATATTAAATAAAGGATTTTTGAAAATCCATGTTCCTTCGTAAGGCTCACCAGAAAACTCCTCAATAATTTGTACTTGTTCCCTAGTACCTGCTTCTAGTACACTAGAAACACGAGTTTTTGGCAGAAATCTTCCATTTTTTTATCTCTAGGTTGATGCATGCAAATTAAATATGCATTTTTTTTTGTTCAAAATTTTCAAATTGTTTCTAATGCAATTTAGCAACCTATTTGGCAATGTCGCCGAAAAGTGTTGGGAAAAATAATTGCAAAAATATATACGATATCTCTCAACTCGCTTTAATTATCAACACATGAATTGTGAAAACATATGAGGTGTTGTGCATTATGTATGCAATTGCAAAGGTTAAATACGAAGTACTACTCCTAATGATGTTGTATAATGCAAATGACCAACTTTGCTAGTCCATTCTTATTGATGTTTCATAACATTGAGTTCATGAACTCCACTCCAAACTCCTTTGATAATGTGCAAAGGGATGATGGAAGTCTAGAGTCATTGCTTCTTGGATGGAGAGTTAAGTTAATGAGTCCAATCAATCAACAAACCTATGATCCTTAAGTTTCTACTACATCACTCAACCATTACAACACCAGTAAAAACACTTAAATGAATGCATGGAGTAATAAAATAAAAGTGTTGTCCATAAATGCAAGAAAATCATAGATTTGTTGTAAATTAAGATAAATTAAACCAATGTTTTGGTTACGATAGAGGTCTGTCCATTAGCAAACATAAAAATAAAATACAATAAAGAAATGATCACGGGGGTTCCTAGTCCTTCCATTGAGTTGGCCCTACTCAAGGAAGTACCTAGAATCCTTGGATAAAATCAACACTCAAGAATACAACATAACTATGTATTTTATTCATAAACTATCATAAAACCATCAAAGTATAAATCCACCTTCCTAGTACAATTCAAATTATCTTAACTAGCACAAGAGAAGTGATTGACTAAACTAAAAGTTGAACTCTTATCCTATAAACTATTCCTCCATTTATATTTGAAAAATAGTCCTTTATAAGCCATCCAATCAATCCCTTGATTAATGAGGCCATCCCATAAATTTATAAATCTATGCATGTTGTCCTGAGGAATTAATTCCCCCCCTATAAATTTTGAATCCCCTAGATCAAGAAGTATTCAAATTTATTAACAAGATCTTGGAAATTAAATCCTAGCGTTGAAATAAATTAACAAGATATTGGAAAATTAACAGTAACTTGCATGGAAGATAAAAACATCATAATAAAAAATGTAAGTTTTATAAAATAACAAGATTCAATCCTGCAATATATATGCATTTAAATGGGGGGGATGAATTTGATTCTATGAAACAAGGATAAATTTACAAATGGAATAAAACTTGAGAAATGGGCAAGTGTATATTCAATCCCACCCCTTATCAGGCTCGTTCTCTTGGGTCCTTTCTCTTCTGTTCTTTGACAAAATGACATGATCATGAATAAATGTAGATCCCACAATGCAAAAAGGAAAAATGGAAGCAAAAATCATACAATATTGTAGCAATGTAATAGTGACTAAAGGAAACATGATTTAAATTATCACCCAAGATATGTGTTTATAGCTTGTTGGTGCATGCATTTGGATTCAAAGTTTATTTTAAGGATCCCTATGAAGGTTACTTTCATATTAGGCATCTTCTACTTCCATAGTGGATGTTGTTCAAGCCCTATCTATGGACTTGCTTTGTTTTTTTCTTAGCTCATGTAAGCCGAATGTCAGTTTCCTTTTTCCATATGATTATTGTGGTTTCTCCCACATGGTCGCATGGTTATCTAGCAAAAACTAGATGGAAATTTAGAAATAAAGGTGTTTCATGATTTTAACTAATTAGAGTATTAGGATGCATAATTAACTCATTTCCCCCTTTCCTAAGGTATATGTTGTTGGAAAAATGCTAATAAGCCAAGGCGGACTTTAATTGTCAAACTTCGGTAACATGCATGATTTAGTCACCTTGTCACTGAATTGGTGTGCCAATACTATGCTCATGATGTCACTTCAATGTTCTATTTAAGTTATGTGAAGGGTTAAGTATGCAATGAAAAATAATTATCCTTAACCTGTTAAAAAATGTATTATTTTGTATTATAAGATATACATATAAATCTTAGCTTAGAAAGATGGCATTGCATGGCTAGGAAATGGATCTCATTGGTAGTGCAACAATGATGAGGAAGGACTATAGGTTTGGTTTAATAACTTAGTTCTTAAATATTTTCGTTTTGTTCCTTTTATCAAAGTTTGGGAAATATAGCTGGTGAGGAACTCTGTTATTTTTTAGGTTAAAATCCCCCAAACATTCTAGTCATTCATGTAGATCATCTTGACCACTTCTTCTTTAAACCAAAGGGACTAGTTCCATGAAATCGAGAGGTGGGTGAATTACCTATAGATACCTCTTATCCATGGGGATTCTTTGATGGGGCTTGCAATAGCCTTGACTCAAATTGTGGTATAAGAGCAGTTCTATTTATCTCTGAATCACAATATTTTCATCGTCAGGTAAACATGGGCAAAGGCACTAACAATGAGGACAAATTGATAGCACTTCTTGGTCTTCTCAAGCTTGTTGTGAAGCAAAATCTACAATCTTTGCAAGTACATGGGGATTCACTTTTGGTAATCAAAATCACGAGGAATGAATATAAAATCTATAAAATGAAATTGCAAATTATTGCCTCACATATTAAATAAATATCATCACAAACTCCTTGCACTTCCTGCACTCATGTATTTCACAAGCATAATGTCACGACCGACACTATGTTGAAGAATGGGTTGGATTGTTCTAGAGGGTTGGTTTATATCAAATAATACCTTCAGGGGGTGTGATCTGAATCTACATTTGATATATGGACACATTTTCAATAATTATTCTTAGTTATACTTCACAATTTTCCATCTATGCTCAGGATGGCCTTTAACAAGTTTTAAGGGTGAACTTGTCACAAAAACGTTTCAGAAGGAGATTTGAAGACATAACCAAATGATGTTTTTGTAACAATTTGAAGAGAAACTAAATAGCTATAGTTTTGGAGGACCTATTTTGAAACATTTTTTAAGTTTTCAACTCAAGCCGAAAATTTAAGGGTGATACATCTTTATATGTTGTTTTATTTTATCCTTGTATAGCAAGTGCGATTTGCACCTTTGACATGTATTTTTTTATCTTAGTTGAATAAAAATACGGATTTTTTTCCTTGGAAAAGATATAAGTATTAATATTACCTACACCTTCACTAAAATCCCATTAGTGACAATGTAGTTGTAAACTTCATTATAACCCCTGAGTTAAGGGCATAAATTTCCAGTGTCCACTTCACTTATCATTTCATCATTGGTTTAATAATTTTTTCTTTAGCTAGTTTATGGAGGGATTTAATTCCACAATAGTCTCATCCTCGTTATGGTTTACCCTACCTATATTTCATTCCATTTGGGGGTTCTCCTAATTGTAGATTGTTCACCTTAATGTCATTTTATAAATATTATATTGTTATTTTTACTTTCTCCAACTAAATAATATAAACTTATAAAAAACCCCTTCAACAATTTCCATCCTATCCAATGCAACCCCTTGATGTACTAATCAAATTAGTTGTTTAAAATGGCTTTTGAAATGGGTTTATTGTGATCAATTTACATTTACAAATGGAAAAGATAATATGATCATATGGAGATGAAAATAATGGGTATGGATGACCAATCATACATATAATAGGGTACGTACCAAGTTGACTTGACAATTTGTTAATGTTGGAATTCATTTAATACTGAGAGGGGGGTGAATAGGTATTAGCGCAATTATCAACAGTTATTACCTTCTTAAATAGATTAGCCTTTACTTAATATTTATTTTCAGTTATGCATCAATAAATAAACATTCATCCATATATGCACCAATAGAAAGAACACATAACACACATGATTTTTACGTGGAAACCCAAACGGGAGAAAACCATAGAATGCTTCTTTATAATGAGAAAGAATACATTCAAGGAAGCACCAACTTCCTATGTTTACCAGCACCAACTAGAAGGAGGCACCAACCCCCTGGTTTTACATGCACTGACCTGAAGGAAGCTCCAAATCCCTATCTCCTTGCCTCATCTTGCCACCCTAATTTCCAATATGAGATTCTGTCTTTCTGAACTTCAACTCCATGCACACTTTTTATCTTCTGATAGTAGTTTTGTTGTGCGTTACCTTCGTATGTAGTCGATTCTCTGTCATTTTGATGCATACATCACTTGACTTCTCATTCCTCTTAATTCACATTTCTGCTGATGTCTTACTTCATGTACTATGTGCTTGCTGATACTGCAGTTTGCGATGAGGTATGCTCTATCGTTCTTCTACGGCGTTACTGCTTTCACCAACTGATACTTTGCGTTCAATTGATAGTTTACTGTTACGAAATAATGCACTAGTAACAGATGGAACTGCACACTTACTGATGTGTCCATTCTGTTTGAGTGCCACATTCTTTTAGACAATATGCGACTCGTTGTGCATCAAATGATTTGTCCTTTCAGTTTAATGCACTTGTCTCAGATCATTCTCATCATGGCACACTTGCTGGATTCTGCTACTACTCTGTCGTCGCGCATCAGATGGATTTCTCAACTTCGCACACTTTCACTTATGCTTATATGCATTAGCTAGACATCTGCGCATCATTTGATATACTTTGGTTCTGCCTCTGCGCTTATGTCTTTACAACATTTGTGACTATCAACGTGTTGACTGTAATATTGTCATTCAAAACATCAAGCACTTGCACATACTTCAATGTTTCTTCCTTTCGGCACTTGCGCATCCGTCATAGATCTACAACATCATTTTGCACACCATTAGTTCTACATAATGTTGCATGTGCGCACTCGTCTCCTCGCCAGATCATTCTGTTATGTCCTGAAGCCCTTGATGCCCCGAATATTAAACTGAAAATTCTACTTGAAACTCTTATGCTCTCGCCATCAAGCTTACTTCAACTCTTCAACTTTCGTCTCTATTTATATAGGTCATGCACAGATTGTATGTCCACAAGTTGGTTGTGGCTTCCCTTCTTCCATACTTCACAGATTGTGCATATGCCACATGTCATCATCTGCACTGTTGATGTGTCATCCTTAGTGTGTCTTGTGCCTTCATGGTCCACAACTTAGTGGTACTTTACACCTTGGTGGTGTACCCTTGCGCTCTTGATGTACCATTGCTTTGAGATATGTGCGCATCCTTACTCTTCAACTTGATGAGTCTACGATCCTTGTTGTACCATACCTTGTGGGTATTGTGCTCTTGATGTATTGATGCTTTGTAGAATATGTGCATACTTCAACTTATACTTGGTGGAATTTGACCCTTGCCTCTTCAACACTTGTGGGTAATGCGCACTTGATGTATGAATGCTTTGCGGGATCTGCGCATACACCAGCTTCTACTTGGTGGGACTTTGACCCTTGCTACTTCATCACTTGTGGGACTTGTGCACCTGTTGTACCATCAACTGTGAAATTTGCTCATAGACTTACTTCAACCATTGTACTCTTATAGGAACTTGTGCACCCTTTACTAAACTGAAAGCATCTTCTGATTGGCTAGACTTGTGCACTTTCAGGACTATCCAACCATAATCTATTTCTTACTGCTTGCGCACTCCCAATATTTGACCAAGCAATGCTTGTGCATTCAACATGTTTGCACACTTGTACCATTTTCTCAACCAACTCCTTAGCTGCTTGTGCACATGTACCATTGTCCAACTAGTCCTTTGACTGCTTCCTTGAGAGAGTATGACTTGGTGGACTTGATTTCTATGGAGGTACCACATGTAGTAGGATACATTACTTGTGTTCTTCTTTGAACTAGATCTGCATGATCTATCTTCTTTATGTACTTATTCATACTCATCATGCATGATGTATCCTTGGACACACATCTTCAGACTGAATGCACTTTTGGATATACTTCTTCAAACTAGCATCCATGTCTGTCACTTTCACCATCTTGCGCAGATACTTTTTCAAAGTGGTTTTCATATACTTATGTGGGAATGTTGTTTCCAATTTGATATCAGTTGGCATCAATGACTCAAGTTGAATCAATTGAAATCCTCTTTGACATTAGTTGACATCAATGACAACCAAATTTCAACAATCTCCTCCTTTGGCATTGATGTCAACACCTTATGAAGTTGTGCATGATATTCTTTGAACTATATGCTTCATTTGTACTTTGTCGCAGTGCTCCCCCTATGTATATTCTCCCCCTGAGTTCTTTGGGATTTTGGCTATTTCAATGTCTGTTGTTATTTCTTCTGCTATTTCTGTGTGGATCATGTTGCTTTTTGTTATTTTTGCATAGACCATATGTTTAGTCATCTTCATGCCATTTTTCAATTGATTTACTTCACGCTATTTCATGTCTACTGCATCTCTATGCTATGTCTTCAATGATCACCATGTTGCTTATTCTGCTGCATTCAACATTACACTTCAGTCCTGTCATCTTCATGCATATTTTCCTTCCATGTCGTATCTTATGCTGACTTGCTGCACCTTCATGTTCTATCTTGTCAGTTCCAGCTTCATGCATTACTTTGCAGCTTTTCTGTCAGCTTCATGCATCTCTCCTAGCCATTCTTCCAACTTCATGCATCTCTCCTAGCCATTCTTCCAACTTCATGCATCTCTCCCCCTTTGACATTAATGGAAAAGAGGTTCCAATACTTGCGCAATGTAAGTTCTTCATTTTTTTTTGCTGGCGTCTACCTCAATTGTTTCAGGGATGACTCCCTCTGTCTTCATGCTTAATTTCTTTGCATAACTTCAATATTGATATCTTTTTATAATTATCTCGGATTGCTTTCTTGATATAGATGTTACATTGTTCCTTCATCTTGATCTCCTATTCCCGTCACAACACTTCATCATTCTTTGTGCATTAATGATCCATACATACATTCTTTCGTGGTAACTGCACAATTCGAGTTCCTTTCGAGTTTATGCCTCTTTATTTAGGTTCTCATTATGTTTAGGATTGATAACTACGCCCGGTTTTTCCTTGAGATATTCAAAAGTACTTCATGGAAGAGGCCTTGTAAATATATCTGCAATTTGTTCCTTAGTATCAACATATTCTAGTTTGATCACATTATCAACTACTTGATCTCTTACAAAATGATACTTGATGGGAATGTGCTTAGTCTTGCTGTGCATAACAGGATTCTTGGAGATATTGACCGCACCTGTGTTGTCGTATAGTATTTGTATCGACTGGTCTATATTTACTTGCATATCTTTCAAAGTTTGTTTCATCCATAATACTTGTGAACAATAAGCGTTTTCAACAATATATTCAGCTTTTGCTGTGGATAATGCAAATGATGGTTGTTTTTTGTTGATCCACGACACAAGACAATTTCCTGAGAAAAATGCAGCACCATTAGTACTTCTCCTGGCATCAATGCTTCCTGCTCAGTTTTCATTAGTGTATGTGACTAAATCTAGTTTTTTGCTTCGTGGATACCATAGAACAAGATACATAGTCCATTTCAAATACCTGAAAATTCTTTTGACTGCTTGAACATGTGTTTCCTTGGGTGCTGCTTGAAATCTTGCGGCAAGTCCAACAGCTTGCATGATATCTAGTCTTGAAGCAGTTACATATAGTAGACTGCTAATCATAGATATGTAAAGCCTCTGTTCAACTTCCTTGGCCTCATCTTCTTTACTCAAGTTGCACCCTGTGACCATAAGTGTGCAGACACGCTTGCAATATTCCATGTTGAATCTCTTTAACATTTCATTTACGTACTTAGATTGAGAGATGAAGATACCATCATTTAATTGAGAAATTTGTAACCTAAGGAAAAAGGACAATTCCCCGAGCATGGACATTTCAAACTCCTTTTGCGTGTCTTTTGAAAATTGCTGAATCATTCTATCATCATTGATTCCAAAAATGATATCATCAACGTATACTTCTATCACTATCATCTTTTCATTCTCAATTTTGATGTAGAGATTGTTGTCTACACTGCCCCTTCTAAATCCTTGATGTTGCAGATATTTGTCCAACCTTGAATACCAGGCCCTAGGAGCTTGTTTGAGTCCATACAATGCTTTCTTTAGCTTGCACACATAATCTGTGTTTCCTGATAGTGAAAAACCATCTGGTTGTTCACTGTATACTTCTTCTTCAAGATATCCATTCAGAAACGCTGATTTAACGTCCATCTGATATACTTTGACATTTTATGCACATGTATAGGCCAGGAACAACCTTATTTCCGACAACTTGCCCTTCTTCATTTAGTTTGTTTCTGAATACCCACTTTGTTCCAATTACATTCTTATTCTTAGGTCTTGGAACAAGTTCCCAAGTTTCGTTCTTTTTAGTTTGATCTAATTCCTCATAGACGATCTTCATCCAACCTTCATCATCTTTGGCTTGTTCAATTCCTTCTAGTTCTGTTTGAGACAGTAATGAGAAATTCACTTCTTCAGTTGGATTGCCTAGACTCCTTCTAGTCCTTACACCAACATCTTTGTCTCCAATAATCAAATTTTCTGAATGATTTTTCTGGACATATTTGGAGGGGCCCTTTGTGTCTGGTCTTCCTTCTTCTAATCCACACTGATACACTTCCTCCTCTGGAACTTTTGTGTCTTGAATTTCTTCATATGACTGTTCCAACAAGGGTAGATCATCATCTTCTTCAATTCTTCTATGAGTCAGTATTTCATTAACTTTCACTTCAGGACTTTCAAATATCTTTCTGAGTCACAAATTATATCACTTGTAGGCTTTGCTCTTGCAGGAATAACCAAGAAAAATCCCTTCTTCTGATCTAGAATCAAAATTTTCGAGAGTATCATCATTTCTTTTAATGTATCATTTTCTTCCAAATATTTTGAAATGCTTAACTGTAGTTGGTTTTCCTTTCCAGAGTTCATATGGCGTTGAGCAACTGTTTGTTCTAATCAAACATCTGTTGAGAATGTGTACAACTGTATGAATGGCATGTGTCCAAAACATATATGATAGCCTTGACTCATTTAACATTGTTCTGGCCATCTGTTGGAAAGTTCCGTTTTTTCTTTCTGCCACCCCATTTTGTTGTGGTGTTCTGGCTGCTAAAAATTGTCTTCTAGTTGCATGTTTTTCATAGTAATTATCAAAATTGTTTCAGGTGTATTCTCCTCCATTATCAGACCTCAAACACTTTATTCTTAAATATGTTTCGTTCTCAACTGCTTCTTTAAAAGTTTTGAAACATTCGAATGTTTCTGATTTTGCCTTAAGAAAGAACACCCATGTCATTTGAGTGAAATCATCAATAAACATAAGTATTTATCACCATTCATTCATCTGGTTCTCATTGGTCCGCATATATATGAATGAACCAATTCCAAGGGTCTTGAGGTAGTGTACTCTTTTTTTGGGTACTTAATTCTAGTTCGTTTCCCATGTAGACAGTGTTTGCAGAATGAGTTCAATGGCTTGGTAATTCTTGGAATATCCCTCACTGTTTGTTTCCTACTGATCCTAACCAAATTTTCAAAATTGATGTGCCCCAATCTTCTATTCCATAGCCAACTTTCATCAGTTTGTCCCATGCAACATTTTTGTTGTCTTTCCTCATCCAAAATGTAGACATTGTTAGGAGTTCTGGAGGCTGTTGCCACAATTCTGCATGTATCCTTGTTTTTTATTTTGCATTTTTATGAGTCAAAAGTGAGAGTGTGTGCTTGTTTGCACATTTGGATGACACTTAGAAGATTGTGTTTCATGTTCTCAACTAACATAACATTTTCTTCCTTGGTCCTTTTGTTTCCTAGGCTTGCTAGGCCTTTACTATAATTTTGGCCGATCCATTATCCCCAAAATAGACGTTGCCTCCCTTATCTTCTCTAAACTTCAAAAAGGTGTTTTTATCTCCCGTCATGTGCTTATAACATCTACTGTCTATATACCATTTCCCCCTTTTACTGTGCATGTAAGGCTAGGTTGCATGCTTCCTGTTGAACTTAATCCTTTTGGTCATCAGCTGTCTCAGTAAATTGCACAGGTTCCTATTATTTCTTGCATTCCTGAGTATCACGTTCTAAGGTTTCACAACATTCGCCTTATGAACTTAAAATATTGAAGGGATTGGGGTCTTGATTCAAAAATTCAGTCGGTTTTCTGGGGATGCTCCGTTTAGGCTGCGTAGGCTTGTTTTCTGGATGATTTGGCCTTCTATGTTCTCTTTCAAATTCCTAATATGTTCTTGATAGTGGAGTCTTAAGAGCATCTGCATAACTTTTAAGGAAGTATGGTTCTTCATCAATGTTTTTTCTACATATTTGTTTATTCTTTAGATGAAGGCTTAATTTTTGGAGTTCGTTTCTTAGAGAGACAATTTCGGATTCCATAATTTCACACTTGTTATCCTTCAATTTCAACTGCATGGTGGTGTCTGCCTCCAATCTCATAAGATATTCATGCAGGAGCTTGCTTTTCTTCCTTAACTTCTTTAGTTCATCTAGAGCACTGACTAATTCTCCTTCAAAATCTACTTCAGCCATCTGTTCATATTATGAATCCATGTCTGCTATATTCTGCACAAGGATTTGACTTCCGGATGTTAATCTGTTACTAAAGACACCCACTCTGACACCAATTGTTGGAACCTATTTACTATACTGAGAGGGGGGGTGAATCCGTATTAACACAGTTATCAGTAGTTTTTACCTTCTTAAATAGATTATCCTTTACTTAATCTTTACCTTCAGTTACGCATCAATAAATAAATAGTCATCCATATATGCACCAACACAAAAAACACATAACACACATGATTTTTACGTGGAAACCCAAACGAGAGAAAACCACTGAATGCTTCTTTATAATGAGAAATAATACATTCAAGGAAGCACCAAATTCCTGTGTTTACCATCATGAATTGGAAGGAGGAACCAACCCCTTGGTTTTACAAGCACCGACCTGAAGGAAGCACCGACTTCCTGTGTTTCTCCAGCAGCAACTGTAAGGAGGCTACAACCCCCTATCTCCTTTCTATTTTACAGGCACCGACCTGAAGGAAGCTCCAACTCCCTGTCTCCTTGCATCATCCTTCTGCCCTCATGTCTAATATGAGATTCTGTCTTTCTGAACTTCAACTCCGCGCACACTTCTGATCTTATGATACTAGTTATGTTGTGCGCTACCTTCATATGCAGTCGATTCTCTGTCACTAGGATACATACATCACTTGACTTCTCATTCCTCTCAATTCACACTTCTGCTGATGTCTTACTTCATGTACTTTGTGCTTGCTGATACTGCAGTCTGCGTGAGGTATGCTTTGTCATTCTGCTATGGCGCTACTGCTTTCACCAATTGATACTGTTCTTTCAATTGATAGTTTACTGTTATGAAATAATGCACTAGTAGTAGATGGAACTGCACACTTACTGATGTGTCCATTCTGTTTGAGTGCCATAGTATTTTAGACAATCTATGACTTGTCATGCATCAACTGATTCGTCCTTTCAGTTTAATGCACTTGTATAAGATCATCCTCATCATGATGCCCTTATTGGATTATGCTACTAATATGTTGTCGTGCATCATATGGATTTCTTATTTTCACACACTTTCACTCCTGCTTATATGCATCAGCTAGACATCTGCACATCATTTGATATACTTCGGTTCTGTCTCCACGCTTCTGTCTTTACAACGTCTGTGACTATCAACGTGTTGACTGTAATACTACCATTCAAAACATGAAGCACTTGCACATACTTCAATGTTTCTTCATTTCAGTACTTGCACATCCATTACAGATCTACAACATCATTATGTGCATCGTTAGTTCTGCATTCTACTGCATGTGCGAACTCGGCTCCTCTGATCCAAAAATGATAGGATATACTAACACTTGAATTTGCATGTGAATTCTTAAATGAGTTAAATTATGAAAAGACTTGAAATAATAAGCTTATCAAAGGCTCACAAATAACTGAAAGAATATAAACGAACAAATAATGCAAACCATAAGAATGTGGACACCGTTTGATAACAGAGTTCATCCCTGATGGACTACGTCTCTGGGTCCAGCTCCAATGAGGAACGATCTTATTAGTCTTCAAAAATATTTGAACAGGTACACAATGCCTTCATCCTTCAAGTTGCTTCGAAAAGAAGACTTAGGCTTTCAATCATAAAGCCTCTCACTCTCAAACTTCCCAAGAGTGGCTAAAACGTCTCTTTACAAAAATAAGCAAACTTACAAAGCCTTTACAAAGGCATAATGGTATCTTACCATTCTCTCATCAAAAGATTCAATCTTTTCATGCTTCACAAAGAAAATTACACTGGTTTATATAGCCAAGAGTGCATAACCCATCTCCAAATACCAAGGGATTTACAAATATTTAATCCCAATTAAATGGGATAAGATCCATAAAAAATGGATAAAATATGGGTAAATCTCCATAAAAATACACTTTTTTTTTAAATAAACAAATCCATAAAATATAATATATATGGTTAAAAAAACCATATAATAGTTGAATTTGTTTTAAAATTGGGTCAAAAGGGAGACGCTCCCTTTTGGGCTAAAATCTAACCCAAGGCTAATATAGAAATATTATTTTTTGTATCCCTGAACAAGTGGAGTGCTTGGTGTAATGGTTAAGGCGTTGGCATTGTGGGAGGAGGTCATGGGTTCAAACCCGCAGACCTCTCCCCATAACACAAATTTGTGGCATATAATATTGTGGTTTGTTATGTGTTGGCTCGCGACGGTTGGTCATGTGGCATGTATTGGCTCTCGATTCCACCGGTTTTGTTGGCATAGTATTTGAATGTTGGTTACAATCAAATATACATGGGGGCCTAGGGCCGACCTTTTTTTCAAAATAGAATTCCAAACAACTTCAAATAGCAGTTAAGAACACATATGTTAAGAAAAAATTAGTGGAGATCCCAACTAAGCAGATGGAGTGGACATTTTGGTGAAGGAAAGGTCAAGGGTTCGAATCCCTTGGTCGTCAATATTTTTTTGGTAACTGCAGCCACCGGGTGGCCAATCGGATCGCCCCGTGGCGTCACCTGATTGGTCCACATGTCTGCCCACTATGCCATGAACCTGCCACGTGGTGCTCTTTGATTGTGCCATGCCATCACCGTACAAGCCATGTGTCACCCTTACAGTGGTTCCACGTAGCACCCTTTTTGGCCCAACTTTACCTGTTTTACCGAAAGTTTAGAACATGATATCTTTCACGTCTGGAGTCCGTTTGAGGCGAAACAAATGTCGCCAAACGCAGTTGTAAGATTCTGTTTACAATTTGAAGACTTTAATTTTGATCTATCTTGAATATCCTCCCGGATCATCCTAGCTAGATCATTATGTTCTATCCTCGAGCCCTTGATGCTCCGAATATTAAATTGAAACTTCTACTTGAAGCTCTTATGCTCTCGCCATCAAGCGTAATTCAAATCTCCAACTTGCATTTCTATTTAAACAGGTCCTACACATATTGTATATCCACAAGTTGGTGTGAAAATGCTCACAGTAGATCTAAAGAGATGATGTAAACCTCACAATGAAAGAATTTAGGAATAATAGAAGAAGAATAGAGCAGTAGAACATAGATCCAAAGGAGCCCAGATAGAGGCAGAATAATTACACATGTTACATTAATCTGAATAGTGAAACAATAAATATACAATGCTTAGGATTCGAATACACTAGGTGTGATTCGAATTAGCCTTCATGGATAGATCCATAAACAGTGGAGTGTCATCAAAGCATAACTAGGAGTCCAAATCATCATCAGTGAAGTCATCAATGCACAAGTAATGGTCAATCAGGAGTCAAACTGAGTCTAATTGAGTGTGGTAGATGTAACTGGCACATGGAATCACTAATGTAGTGAAGGAAGCTCAGTGGAGGGCGCACATGGAGCTAACTGAAGTCAGAATAGGCTATCTAGTCACACTGAAGGTCCATCGGAGTGATAAGATCAGTTAAGAGTGAGTCAAGCCTAAAATCAAGGAGAGAACTCAGTTAACTGAAGATAACTGGATTGGTAGGTAAGAAGTGCGCCTATCTCATGCAGTAGGTGAAAGGAGGGCGCACTAAGTACTAGGAGGGATAAAACTGATCAGGAAGAAGCTCTCGGGGCTAGCTAACTGAGGGCTAGGTGCTGGACTGATGACTGGGATGCATGCAAACCCTAGAATGCATGCAAACCCTAAAAGACTGAAAATGAAAATGACTGAAAAGCTAGTAGGACTAGGATGGAGTATAGGAATATCCTAACAGTTGGTTGTAGCTTCCCTTCTTCCATACTTCACGGATTGTGCATATGCCACATGTCATCTTATGCGTTGTTGATGTGTCATCCTTAGTGTGTCTTGCACCTTCATTGTCCACAAATTAGTGGGACTATACACCTTGGTGGTTTACCCTTGCACTCTTGATGTACCAATGCTTTGAGATACATGCGCATCCTTGCTCTTCAACTTGATGAGTCTACAACCCTTGCTGTACCATCCCTTGTGGGTATTGCGCTCTTGATGTATTTATGCTTTGCATAATCTGTGCATACTTCAACTTATACTTGGTGGGACTTTTACCCTTGTTGCTTTAACACTTGTAGGTAATGCACACTTGATGTATGAATGCTTTGCGGAATCTGCGCATACACCAGCTTCTACTTGGTGGGACTTTGATCCTTTCCGCTTCATCACTTGTGGGACTTGCGCACCTGCTGTACCATTGGCTGTGGAATTTTCTCATAGAATTACTTCAACCACTGTACTCTTCTAGGAACTTGTGCAACCTTTACTAAACTGAAAGCATCTTCTGATCGACTATACTTGCACGCTTTTAGGACTGTCCAACCATAAGCTATTTCTTACTGCTTGTGCACTCCCGATCTTTGTCCAAGCAATGCTTGCACATTCAAAATGCTTGCACACTTGTACCATTTGCTCAACCAACTCCTTGGATGATTTTCCCCATGTACCATTGTCCAACCAGTCCTTTGACTGATTCCTTGAGACAGTATGACTTGGTGGACTTGATTTCTGCGTAGGTACCACATGTAGTGGGATACATTACTTGTGTTCTTCTTTGAACTGGATCTGCATGATGTACCTTCCTTATGTACTTCTTCAAACTCATCATGCATGATGTATCCTTGGACACACATCTTCAGACTGAATGCACTTCTGGATATACTTCTTCAAACTAGCATCCATGTCTATCACTTTCACCATCTTGCAGAGATACTTCTTCAAAGTGGTTTCTATATACTTCTATGGGAATGATGTATCCACTTTGACATTAGTTGACATCAATGGTTCACGTTCAAGATGAATCAGTTGACATTAGTTGACATCAATGAAAACCAAATTTCAACAGTTAATCCTTATATATTGTGACATTATATTTCTATTATTATATTAGTATTATCTTTATTGATTTGTTAAGACCTTAATTGGAATTATATGGTTAGCTAGAATTGTAATTGTATCATTTGTCTCCTATAATATATCAAGGAGACCTAGTTTTATTATCATCTCATCTTGTATCGTGTATTTGACACATTGTATAAGGTGGTTTCCCCCAGGAAGAAGCTCCTTATTCATCTCTTCATTTCGTTCTCAACGCTTTGGGTTACTCTTTCTTCCTATTTTTATGCTATTTTGGGAATTTGGTGCATAACGTTTGGTATCGGATCCATTTTCGCTATAAATGTTTTTTGGGGGAATCTGAGATAGAGATATTTTGAGGATCCTCAAAGGAAATAATGAATTATATATGGTAAAATTTTTAGCTCATGGTTAATTATAATTTCAAAGTTATATTTGGTGGAAGTTAGGGCTTTTAACTAGTCCATAAACTAGTCTCAAACATGTGTTCTAAGTAAACTATTATATCTAAAGATTGCGATATACAAATTGAGTGCCACCTATTACATCAAAAGGAAGACAAACCATAGTGCTCGTGGTAAACATTTTAGAATCAGAACAGGCAAATCATACACGTGTTAGTTCATACAAATTTGTTCTCCTGAAAGGAACAAAAATAACAAGTTTTGGGAAAGTTACCATAACTCTCCCTTTGCACATAAAACTTGGGTCAAACCCGTAGCATTGAAGAGAAAGCATACCATGCCAATACATGACAAAATTTCAAACTCATAGGAGCAAAAAATTTAGAGAGTTTCGAGAGCAAGTTTGGCCAACAAGTCAACTTACAAATGAGGCTTTTTAAAGGTATGTTAATTTTAAACTTGTATAAATTTTGATTGGAAAATCTATTTTAGGTGATTCAAAAGGTGTGATAAAGCGTAAATAAATAATAAATCTGGTAAATATTGTTAGGATATTTAGACACTTAGGATTTAGTTAAGTTTATCTTGTTCTAATATATCCATTAGGTAAAGTGTGTTTCTTTAGTATGCATTAGTATGCATTTGTATATATGTAATCCAATTGTCACGATATGTTTTTGACATAAAGTGATCTGATGGTTCAACTTATTCTCGATATTAACGACCATTGATCCGTGGCTTAACACCCGATTGTTCCATGATATCTATTCAAAGATTATGGAGGGTCATTTGCTAGTTGATCGATTATGAGAAGCTCATTTGTAATATTTTTTTCTTTGCATAATACATTGTCTCAAGTAGCTATTTGGCTGGGGCCATGGAATGTTTCCCTTTTGGGGGTTTAAATCACGTGAAAAAATCGGTGGGTTGATCTATGATATGTTTTTGTGAGCGTTTTCTCAAGGTGTTTGATCTTTTAGAAGTATTTTAAGACAGGTTAACATGGTATCAGAGCGCTCATGAAATTTCACTTTCATTGGTGATCTAGATCTTGAATTGGTGTTTCCAAGGCCGTGAATGATTTTTTGGTTCTAATATTTATATGCACTTCTAAGCTATGAGAGGTGTTCCATTGCGTCCGAAGTGTAGTTTCTAGTTGGAAACACTTTTTGTTTCACCGAAAAAGGTTTCCATTTTCCCAAGACACGACCATTTTACATGATCCAGAGGTATACTGTTTATAGCTACACATTTGTAATTTTTTTTCTCATATTCCTTCATATTTATTCCTATTTTTGGTTTCATTTATGATCTGCAACATTTCAATCTGCGTATGCTCTCTACCATGCGCTCTGTGCAATCTCTGCAAATCAGAAACAAAGTGGAAAGGGTTTTCTTTACTGCGTATGCTCTTTGTTGTGCACTTTGTGTGAACTTGGAAAATCGGAAATAGTGAGAAAACTTGCACTTTCGGGAAGGATAATGAAGGACTAACTCCAAATCTGAAAATTTTAGTTTCAAAACTTTGTTTTTGTTTTTGGGCGGTTGTTTAACATGTCTTGCAATCGAAAAGGCACAGTTTTTTGGGTAGGCACACTCTCCCAACAACAACAACACCTCTATTCTCCTCCATAATATTACTAAATCTTCTGCTTAGCTCACTTGGTTAAAAGTTACTTTAAAAAGTAAAAGGTCACGGGTTCAAGTCCTTCCTTTTGTTACTTTTTGTAAAAGTTTATGTAACTTTTGTGAAATTCTATGTCACAGCAGATCTAAGAGTTGATCGATACCTCACAAAGAAAGAATGAGCAGAAAATTAGAATAAGAGTGAAAGCTACAGTAAAAAGAGAAGAAGAATAATAATGCAACAGAATTCAGATAGGAGCAGAATAATGTCACATGTTCCAATCATCAGTATAATAAAGAATGATTTTACAATGGAGAGAATTCGATTCATGCAGGAGAATTCGAACCTCAGTTGGTCTAGCATAGGGATTATCACCACTGGAGTGATCCGGAAGACTCAAAGTCAACTGAATTGAACCTAAACCCAGTTAACTGAAGTCACAATCAGTTAACTAACTAAGGAGGGCGCGGTAGTGAGTCTGTCATGCATGCCAGTCAGAAAAGGGTGCATGAGGCCACAATCAGTGGCATCCAGAGCTCTAACCCCCCATAAGAGTCAGGTAACTCAAGTGGACTGCACCGAAACACTCAGTAGGTTCCTATTTTACAGGGAACTGACTGAAGTGGTCCTAAAATGATGCATACAGGGCTCAGAAAGTGGTAGATGGATCCTGGATGACATTTGCACACCACTAGGGGGAAAATGACATCATCAACAACTAGGAAAAATAAATAATGCTAGGTAGGAAAAGGATGGAGTATTGAAATATCCTAACACCCCCCCTTAATCCATACTTTTGCATCCTAGGCCCTGGTTACTAAGACCAAAGGTCACCCATACAATCAAATAAATGATAAAAATAAAGAATTGTTCATGAACCAAGGAAATGGGGAAAAAACTAATGGGAAAAATACCCCCCCTCAAAAAGAACAACAGTAGGGAACTCAAAGAACCTTCATACTAAGAAAAGAAGGAAAACAAATTCCTCAGTGAAATCCTTTGCAAAAATATTGGCAAGCTGCTCCTCTATAGAATAGCAATGCAGGTGGTAGATCTGTATCTGCTCCTCGGATGTGCCTCCCACTGTGATCTGTATCTGCTCCTCGGATGTGCCTCCCACTGTGTAGAAGTTGTATTTGAAAAAACAAGTCTTTCAGCAACCCTTCTTGCTACTGGAGCGAATGGCTCATTGTGGTCCAAATCATGAAACTTTGAGTACCTTTTGTCAGACAACCGATATTGTTTCCTAGTTGTATATCCCCCATGGAAAGTATCTCCAAGAGATTGTGGTTCAAACCCCACCATCTTGCAACACCTCTCTGAGAGAAGTGGATCTGCATGACATTGTGCAATTTTTTCATGATACTGAGATCTGGTGGTTCTATGGTTAGATGAATCCCCAACTGTGTTCCCAGCAGCTACAAGGACTTTGTGAGCCCATGTTGGCCTTGGACATGGATTGGGAGCATGTGTTGGATCTGGATATGAAACTGAATCTTCTTGAACTTTATTCTCAACATCAAGATCTTGATCCTCATCTTCATTAGAAGAGGAATCACTCTGATATTCATCATATTCCGATGGGGTAGGAAGAGAGTATGGCAAAAAATGTGAGAATTCATATGCCTTAGAGGCATGGTTTGCAAACCCTTTCGCTATAATCTTCCCAGTGGAGATCTCTGCAATCTAACCTGTGCCAGGACCAAAGACTACTTTCTTCAGTGAACCTGTGTGAGTCATCTGATATACAAACAACAAATTTACCGACAAAGAAGGCACAAATAGAACATTCTTGAACTTACCATGCTCCATATGTAATGTGCCCATCCCTTCAGTAGAGATCTGAGAGTTGTCTGCCATGTGAATAATCAGACCATCTTTGAGATCTAGAGAAGAAAATGATTCTCTGGAGGAAACCATGTGGTTGGAGGCTCCTGAATCTATGAGAAGGGATTGTGATTTCAAAAATACAGCCTTTAGTGCATGGCATCTCTCATGACCATCATACTCACTTCTAGAATCAGTCTCTCTTGCACCTTTTGGGAGGGCAATGTTGTGTTGTTTAAGAAGCTTGGTCAACTGATATATCTTATTCTGCATGCAATATCTCTCTGGGTGGTTTCCTTTCTTGTAATTGGAACACTTGGATTTCTCAAATCCCTTATGTTTGTACTTCTTAGAGATGGAGGCTCCTTTTGATGGACTTGACTTGCCATTCATCTTGGGTTCAGATGGCCTCTTGTCCTTTCCTTTGTGCCTCCCTTTCCCATTCACACTTTTTTCTTCTCCAACCATAAGAGCTTGATATTTGGAGGCCTTCATGGCACCCATCTGGATCAACTTGTCATGTTTTTGGATGAGAGATTCAATGAAAACTTCTAAGGAGGGCATCTTCCAACCATGGATTGACATTCGACCAAAATGGAAGGTAGAGACAAAGATGGAGAACTCAGGACCTAGCTTAATCAGAATGGATAGAACCACCTGCTCACCCTTCTTCTCAATGCCACACTTCTTGCATTGCATAAGCAAACATTTGAATTTTGAAAAGAATTGTTGAATTGTCTCCAAACTTCTCGGTTGTAGAGAAATCAACTCATTTTCCAGAATATGCCCTCTTAGCTCATCTTGTTTGCCGAAGAGGGTCTCTAACTTGAACCATAACTCTTTTGGAGTCCTCAATCCTTTGATGTGGAAGAGTATATCTCTGGAAATATTAATACACATGAAACCAAATGCTTCATCCAATCTATTTAGATACTTGGTTTTCTCCACAATTGAATTTGGTTCGGGATCCTTCCCCATTGTCACCCTGTACAATGATCTATTTCACAGTGCCATCTGCATATCATCCCTCCAATCAAGATAATTGAAGGGTGTCAGGATTCTAGGAGAGAGAGGAGAGTTCGAATTGTCCATTACAACTACTGGAGCGAATGCAAGGTGAAACTGCTACTACTGCAGAAAAAACTGTTGCAACTGTAGAAAACTGCTGCAACTACTACTGCACTTAAAAAATTGAATAACTTGCAAAAAAATCTCAATAATGGAGGTAGAATACTACTGAGCACTGCTTTAGTACAGTAGGCACTTTTATCCGGATCCTTCACACCTAGCTAGACCTCATTAGATTTCTCCAATGAATTCAATGCAATGGCACCAGGATTTGCTGTGGAAATACAGAGGCTTCTGGTGCCTTACTGAAAGTAGCTGCTCAACCTATTCGCTCAAAAGGATATGATACCATGTGAAATTCTATGTCACAGCAGATCTAAGAGCTGATGGATACCTCACAAAGAAAGAATGAGCAGAAAATTAGAATAAGAGTGAAAACTGCAGTAAAAAGAGCAGAAGAATAATAATGCAACATAACTCAGATAGGAGTAGAATAATGTCACATATTCCAATAATCAATATAATAAACAATGATGTTACAATGGAGAGAATTCAAATCATTCAGGAGAATTCGAACCTCAGTTGGTCTAGCATAGGGATTATCACCACTGGAGTGCTCCGAAAGACTCAAAGTCAACTGAACTAAACCTAAACCCAGTTAACTGAAGTCACAATCAGTTAACTAACTAAGGAGGGTGAACTAGTTAGTCTGTCATGCATGCCAATCAGAAAAGGGCGCATGAGGCCACAATCGGTGGCATTCAGAGCTCTAACCCCCCATAAGAGTCAGGTAACTTAAGTGGACTACACCAGAACACTCAGTAGGTTCCTATAAAATAGGGAACTGACTAAAGTGGTCCTAAAATGCTGCATGCAGGGCTCAGAGGTGGTAGATGGATCCTGGATGATATCTGCACACCACTAGGGGGGAAATGACATCATCAACAACTAGGAAAAATAAATAATGCTAGGTAGGACAAGGATGGAGTATTGAAATATCCTAACAACTTTAAGTTATAAAGAAACCATATTGTAAAAGTGCTTCCCACTTGTTTTATAAAAGGGGGTCACTCATTTAGAAGCAACTTATCTGTAAAAGTGATTTAATAAGCAAAGTTAGTAAGGGGGAGGGTTTATTACTGCCCCTTTTACTCTCTACCATGTGGATTAACCTTTTCCTGCCATGTGGCCACTTGGTTCCCTTTTATGCCTTTTTTTAAAAAGGGCATAACTTCCTCATCCAGAGTCAGTTCTTCGACCATCTTCGACGCTTGTGCCTTCTTATATTCCCAACTTCCTTAAAATCATTCCTACTCTAGTTTATAATGATGAAAGTGATGATGAAAATCCACCTTTGCCTGCTCATTTTACTCCAATTGTACCAGCACAACTACTTCCTTGATGGGATCGTTCAACATGCGAAGCAGTTGGTGATCTTTCCAGTGATCCCAGAGATTAGTGCCAAACATGTTCTAGTTTCAACGAGCCACTTCTCTTTTGGCTCAAGTTTCAGAGAATCATGATCCAAAGACATTTGCAGAAGCTTCAGGGAATCCATATTGGGATGCAACTATGGATGAAGAATATTGTTCTTTAATGGAAAACGATACTTGGGATCTTTTACCTCTTCCAAAAGGAAGAAAACTTGTCAAATGTAAATGAGTCTATAGAACAAAGTATGCATCAGATGTAAGTGTTGAAATATTGAAGGCAAGGTTAGTTTCCAAAGGATTTTCCCAAGTTGAAGGAATTGACTACAATTAAACCTTTGCCCCTGTCGCCAAAATGAACTCCATCCACGTTGTTCTTTCCCTTCCAGCCTTACATAAATGGGAGGTCCATCAAATGGATGTCAAGTCTTCCTTCTTGCATGGGGATTTGCAAGAAGAAATTTACATGGAACAACCTCCTAGTTATGTTCAGAATGACTCTAGCCTTGTCTGTCGCCTTAATAAATCCTTATATGGCCTTAAGCAAGCTCCTCGATCCTCGTATGCCAAAATGGATAGCTTTCTCCTTGCCACTGGCTTTTCTAGATGTTATTCTAATCCCAATGTGTATACCAAGAAAGTAGGAAACCATCTCATCATCCTTGTTCTTTATGTTGATGATATTATTCTCACTAGTTGTGACCATAAACTTTTAAACCATGTGAAATCCAGTCTTAAGCATAAATTTGAAATGAGCAACTTAGGACATTTGCATTATTTTCTTGGCCTCCAAGTCTTTCAAACCATAGAAGGCATCTCAGTCTAAGTATTCCTATGACCTTCTTCATCACTTTCACATGGAAGATTGTAAACCAACCCCTTCTCCCTTCTAGTATGGAGTCAAACTGAAGTGGAGAAAATCCGTTTCCTAAGTAAACTTCCAACATAAATATGACAACGGCTCCATAAATGGATAATAATATAAATATATAAGATAAAATATTCGATAAGTTTTCATTTACAAAGGTTTGGACTTATATAAGTCCATTCGTGAATTTTCTTGTAAAGACACGACTCTTCAATAATTATTAATTATTAATTGTTTATTAGTTATTAATATTAATATTAATTGTTAAAATATATTATTTTTATGTTATTATTATTATTTTATATAGCATTGCCTTCCCCTTAAGGAATATTTATCCTCAAAGCTTATTGAAGACAAGGTTTACGTCTGATTTCTTGCTTATAATGTTGCCCTTCGATATTTTGCGTAGTACTTGCGACACTTGACGAAACGAGAAGATATGAATTACGAATTCCAAAGAAAAAATGTTGCATTGTTTTTGATGTGGTCCATCTGAGATCTATCTTCATCGGAGCTATTTGAGCGTCTTGTGGGATGAATCTTCTCATTTGTTTCTTAGTATGTTGATTTGATGTTCTTGCTTGTCTGACATCATAACTTCTCTGTGTATGTTCATTTTGACCTTGTTGTTGGTCAAAATGATGTTTATAATTGGGGTGTCGTTAAGGAATTCTTGTTGTTTGTTTTTCTGCTGGATTGACTTCTTTTCGAACTGTGATGAAGACTAAAATTGTATTTATTTCTTTTTCCTTGACTTGAATTTGTTTCCAAAGAGTATGGATGCTTCCTTCTGGATTTGTGCTACTTTGTTCTCTAGTAGATTGTTATTACTTTGAATCTTCTCGAACCTTTCGTATTGCGAATTTTTGTCCTCTTTAATCTTCTCGATTTGTTTCTCTAGTTCTTGATTAATATTTTTTAGATGATGGTTTTCTTCTCGTTGTTCTAGTATTTTTCCTTCTAGGTATTCCTTGGAGTGTTCCATCTTCCGACTATGTTTCAACTTTTTTATTTTCGTTATTAATGTCTTATTATGATTTCCTAGTCGAAATAGTTCTTCGGTATTGCTTGATAATGTATTGTTGATTTTTCTAATCTCCAACCTATGCGTCTTCTTAATGTCGTCATATTGTTGCTGGAGTTCACTAATATGTTGTTGAAGGCGGCAATTCCTTGATTCTTGACCTTCCAACTTTCTTTGGACTTGCGCCAATTCATTATCCCTGTCCATGACGAGATGATTTAAACGTTTAATTTACTCTTCTACTTCGTTATCATTTCCATACGGTGATTCTTCGACATTCTTTGTTTTTTTGATCTGGTCTTCAAGATTTTGATTAATACTTTTCAATTGTGATATTTTCTCATCCTTATCTGATAACATTTTTGTGGAGTCTTCCTTATTTTTTTACAATAATTTATTTTGAATTTCTATGGTATGATTCCTTTGCTCTTGAAATATATTAATCAACTTTTGCTTATCATTCTCGCATTGTAGATAATTATTGGTCATTTTATAATTTTCTAATTCGATCAATTCTGCTTGTAGTTGCGCCTGTATTTCTGATTTTAAAAGTGACATAATTCGCGATTCTTGGCTTCCTACTTTTATTCGACACTAGTTGGACAAGAGCGAGAATACAATGTGGTCTTCTAGACTCCCTTTTTTTGATATAATAATAAAAAAATATTATTATTAAAAAATTTCCAAATAAATGTATAAGGTAGGGCTTTTTTTTAAAGTAATAATAATAATTATTATTATTGAGGATAATAATAATATTATTATATAATATTTAATGGTGGAAAAATATTAATATTAAAATAATAAAAATTATTATTAATAAAAATATTATTTTTAATATTATAATTTTTTGGATGGAGGGATTTAGGGTTTAACCCTAAGGTTGGATTGTGCCGGTCGAAGCGAGGGAAAATGCGGAGCCGACCTGGAATAGATGGGAGTCGCTGGTGGTAAGGTGAGGAGAGGCAGGTGGAGTGGCGGAAATGTGGAGAGCGTGTTGCAGAATGGTGGAGGGACGTGGTGAGTTGGTGGTGAATGTGCAAGAATGTTGGACGGAAGGTGTGGTAAAAGTGAGTGTAGGGAAGGGTTGGGGAAGGAGGCCACAACAACGGAGGGCAGAGAGGAGCGTGGGTGTGTGCAGTGCATAGGTACAGGCGGAGGGAATAACGCACAAGTGGTAGAGGATGCAGGAAGGAGGAGGGAGCATGCATGTGAGGGAGCAGGCGCATGAGGGAGAAAAATGGTGGAAGGAGCAGGTGGAATGGTGAGAAATTGGGAATGAGGAGGCACGAATGAGTGTGGGTTGAGCATCGTGGGAGTCGAGGAGGGGCGTGCAGCTCAAGTGTAAGTAGGGAGGAGGTCACGTGAAGACGTAGTAATGGGGGTTGAGAAGATGGATTGGGAGATGGTAGGGTGCAGTGTGGCATGGAGCTGCAGGTTTGTGAGTGGATGGGTGGATGATGTGCATATGGGGGAGTGGAGCAAGGAGTAATAGGAGAATGTATGTAGGGACATGGAGATAAGGTGTAGTAGCATGGGAGGATGAGAGTGAAGGGAGTCTGGCGTATGAGGATGCGAGCAAGAAGAGGAATATGTGAGATGACTGTAGATGAGTGAGTGGAAGGGTGAGAGGGAGAGTGCAGGTCGCGGGGCAGTGAGGAGTGGAAGATAGTAATGGAGTGGCAGTGCAGAAGTGGATGAGGTTTGGAGACTGAGTGGTGTGTGGGAAATGTGGAGAAAACGTGGAGATGGAGAATTGACTTTGGCCAAGGGCCACTCTATGATCAAAGACCAATTGACAGGAGAAACTCCCAATAATAGCCAACGACTAGAATATTCCCAAGAAGGGGCTCTGATACCACTGAAGCAAAGAAAATCTGTCTCCTAAGTAAACTTCCAACATAAATATGACAGCGGCTCCATAAATGGATAATAATATAAATATATAAGATAAAATATTCGATAAGTTTTCATTTACAAAGGTTTGGACTTATATAAGTCCATTTGTGACTTTTCACGTAAAGACATGACTATTCAATAATTATTAATTATTAATTGTTTATTAGTTATTAATATTAATATGAATATTAATTGTTAAAATATATTATTGTTATGTTATTATTATTTTTTATATAACACAAACTTTCTACCACTTGCACTTCACCCGAATTAGATGCCACCTTGTATCGTCAGCTTGTTGGTAGTCTCTTATACTTGAATCATACTCGTCCCGATCTTTCCTTTGTCATTGGTATAGTTTCCCACTATATGCAAACACCCCATGAAAGCCATTGGAAAGTAGCAAAAATGATACTTTAATATATTTGGGGTACAGTTCAGGGGGGACTCCTTTGTTGGTTAGTTTCACTGATTCAGATTGGGCCAGTGATCCCGATGATTAGAATTCTACTACATGTTATGTTTTTAGTCTTGGTTCCAAACCTGTCACTTGGGATTTTACAAAACAACAAGCTCTTGCTCTTTCTTCAGCAGAAGCATAGTATTGAGTTACAGTTAATGCTAGTCAGGAAGCTTTGTGGCTTTGACAAATCCTTTCAGATTTTGGATTCGAGCAATAGCATCCAACTCCCCTTTGGTGCAATAATCAAAGCACCATCAAGCTCGCCAAAGATCCATTTAAACATCAGTGCATCAAACACATTGAGCTACATATGCACTTCATCAGAAAGCTTGTTCATGATTGTTTTCTCGAAGTTCTCTTTTGCTCTACAGATTATCAAGTTGCAGACATCTTCACAAAATCTCTTACAAAAGCAATTTTTTCTAAACTTTGATATATGTTAGGAGTTCAATAATTTGTCATTAAGGGGGGATAGGCTCTAATCCCTCCTTCCTTCTCCTATAATGTCACTTTTTTGAATACTTCAATCCTATCCCAAGTTGTTCTTAAGGGGGTATGTTAGGATATTTAGACACTTAGGAGTTAGTTAAGATCAACTTGTTCTAATATATTCGTTAGGTAAAGTGTGTTTATTTAGTACGCATTAGCATGCATTTGTATAGATGTAATATGACGATTACGATATGTTCTTGACATAGAGTGATCTGATGGTTCAACTTCTCCCTGATCTTAACGACCATTGATCTGTGACTTAACCCCTGATTGGTCCATGATCTCTATTTAAAGAGAATGGAGGCTCATTTGCTAGTTGATCGATTGTGAGAAGCTCATTTATAATATTCTTTTCTTTGCATAATAAATTGCCTCAAGGCTCTATTTGGATGGGGCCATGGAGTGTTTCCCTTTCAAGGGTTTAAACTACATGAAAACATTAGTGTTTTGATCTGTGATTTGTTTGTGTGGGTGACTTCTCAAGGTGTTTGATCTTTTGGAAGTATCATGTGATAGTTGAACAAATATCAGTGGGACCAAATGGAAATATGTGGAGAAAAATCTATAAGCCCAATAAATCTCTTGAATGCTCATCCATAACACGAGACGAGCATGCCAATGTAGACTTTGGAGTGTCCACGCTTACATAAATACTAGAGAACATGGAAAATATAATGCTAATAAAGGTGGACAACATGCATTTGTTAAATAAGGATGAATTCCAATCATTCAAAGAGGATGTCCAAAAGAACCTTAAATTGCTAAGAAAGAAGAGTAAAGAGGATCTTGAAGTATGAAGGGGATGATTTTGAATGAATGAGATGTGACATCTCTTTCCTCATAATTTAGATCCTCAAGAAGAGGATCAAGAGAACAAGAGGGACTTGTCCCAGTCAAAGATCAAGGAAAATGAAAAACAATTGGAGAACAAGAGGTTTGAGTCCCCAACATTTGATCATTCATCACATCATCATGGATTCAAGTCATGACCAAGGAACAACTTCATTCCCAAGATTGATATGAGAAAATTTGATGGAAATGATCCAATAACATGGATACTTTAGATGGAGCAATTCTTTGATCTACACCAAGTGCCAAATTAATAAAAGGTAACTATTGCATCTTCGTGTTTAGAACTTGATCAATTTGTATGGTACCAATGACTTTGTAACCGTAAAAATGACTCTATTTTGTCTTGGTCTATATTTAAAGCTAATTTGATATAATATTATGGGGATATTAAGAGCAACATATTCTTTAGCCAATTGATAAATCTCAAGCAAAAATATCTAGTTACATAGCACGTCAAGCAGTTTCAAAAGTCATGTCTTAGAGTGGAGAACATTCTAGAGGATAATTTGTTGGTCTCTTTATGGGAACTTTAAAGGAGGGCATTCAACATGAGGTGCATCTCTTTGAACCTAAATATTTGGAGAATGCTTTTAGTTTGGAAAGAAAATTTATAATTAAAAATAACTTAATGTCTCAAATCTCGAGGTTAAAGACTACGTACGAGAGCAAGGGATGCCGATCTCAACTACCACCTTTAAAGTCTGATAGTGACATAACTGGGAAGTGTAGTTTTGGGTCTTGATAGATACATCTCAATTGTAGATCGAGAGATATGAACACATACAACGGATGCAAAACATTATGTTTTAATATAATTATTACACCTTGAGATAAGCCACAACTTCCATGGATACACAACATATAATGTATCCGCTATGTGGGAGGATGAAATCAACATAGAAATACTTTAATGTGATGTATAATATTTAGAAAATCGGCTTATATGCTAACTCATATGGTTACACAAATGCAAGGTGCGAATTGAGTGGACTTCAAGCCAAAGTCAAGAATAAGGTGAGGCTTCATAAAGGCCCTACACAAATGCCAACAAGAAAAATAATTGCAAAGCAGCTAATCCCTATATTAAAATTATGTTTATATTTTATTTAATTGATAAAAAAATTAAACTATTTTACTAAAAACATTAGTTGAGTTAAAAAAAGATAATTTTTTTTTATATAATTTTTATTATAAATTATTTTAGTTTTTTATTATTTCAATAAAAACTTAAAATTAAAATCAAATAAAAAAATGTTTAAAATTAATTACTTAATTTGTAATATATATTTCAAAAGAAGATGACTTCTGTTCAATCCATAAAACTATTTTTGAGTTTAAACCAACTCAGACATTAAAGATGACTTATGTTTAGCTTATAAGACTATTTCCGAGCTCAACCATACATTGAACCAATAAAACAAACATTTAATATTTGTTTAATTGATAAAAGAATTTAAAACAATTTATTAAACATACATTCAATAATGTTGGAATTGTTTGTTTCATAAATATTTTTCTATTACTATAAAATATTTCTTTTATAAAATATACAAATTTGTGATAATCATTTTGCCAACATTAAAATGTTAATATTTTTGTATTCAGTTATTTTGACTTTATGATAGTTATTTTGTTAAAATCAAATCATAATATTATCTTTTTATTTAAAAGATTAATAACATATATTTGTAAACATGTTTGTAATTAATAATGATTTTTTATAAAGTTAATAATAAAAATTATAGAAAATAATAAAATCAAATGGTATATTAAAAATTGGACAAAATCTTTGATCATAACGCAATCATAATCTAAGTTCACAAATAATATGACATTGTTAATGCCAAAGTGAAAAATGATATATATAGATACTTTGTTATAAAACAAATCAAAATCAATGCAAACAACACAATCATCCCAAATATTCATAACTATAAACTTTTATTATTATGATTTTATAACAATGTTAATAAAAAACTTAAGTGACAACAACTAGGCGTTAACTCTTCTTTTATTGTAATAAAAATGGGAAAATACATGAAATTAATGGATCAAACAACAACAAAAATGGATCACATGTGGAACCATACAAGGTAATGAAGTGCCCACTTATATCATGGAATGCGTCACTTATATCTATTGCGTCACATGTTTGTGGAAGGGGGCACTTCAAGCACTATATTATCACTATGCATAATGGTTATCAAATACTTAAATGCACCAAGAAACCTAAAGGTTCAAACTTTTTTCTTTATCTATTCAAAATTGGTGCTAACATAATAATCTTATTCAAATTGGCAGGCGTCCAATTAGATTACTGATACCTTTTATCAGCTAACTTAGAATACTGTTAAAAATTCAATGAAATAAAAAATAAAATACTCTTTTAACACTCAATCCTCAGACATCCAATTAGATTACTGATAGTCTTTATCAGCTGACTTAGATCACTTGTAAACAAACAATAAAATAAAAAATAAAATACTTTTTTTAACACTCAATCCTATTCAAATTGGCAGGTGTCCAATTAGATTACTAGTAATCTTTAGCAGCTTGACTTAGATTACTATAAAAAAAACAATGAATAAAAAATAAAATAAAATAAACTACCTTTTTTAACCCTCAATCCAAAAGTGATATCGACATCCAAATGTCCATCGTAACATGAATTCAACCAACATATGTCCACCACCAATTGCAATCGAATGTTGGCAGTTTCTGAATTTCCTATCACCGCATGTGGCTGAAGGAACCACGTGTTTGCCAAAATTTAATAATCTCACCCTGGATTTATGCTGCAAATTACCTGTAGTAACTACATAGAAACCTCACTTCAGTCTTGTTGTTACCTCTTCATTCTTGAATAACAATAGAGATCACAACACTGTTAAAGTTTGCAAAGACACAGAACAAGAAAGAAAACACAAAGGGCATGTGTGATATAAAAGACCAAAACCACCGGCTAATATGGGCTAGTGAATACTATGGGATGACTAATGTCCTAGTCAACAACTAACTCAACTAACTTAACCAACAACGACACATGAGATTACAACTCTTAACACACCCCCTTAATCTCAAGTGGGATGGTGTGGTCAGCACTATCAATGCCTAAGTGCTGCCTCTGAAACTCAAATGCAGATGTACCCAAAGGTTTGGTAAACATATCAGCGAACTGCTCCTTAGAGCCACAAAACATCAAACTAATCTCTCCATTATTGACTAACTCACGTATAAAGTGATAGCGAGTGTCAATGTGTTTACTCTTCCTATGAAATACATTATGTTTAGACAACTGTATGGTAGAACTGTTGTCTCAATAGATGGTTGTTGGTTCTTTTTCTGTATGTCCCATGTCCTTCAAGAGTCTTCTGAGCCAAACTGCATGACATGTTGTTGTAGTTGCTGCAATATATTCTGCTTCTCTTGAAGACATGCTCACAATGGGCTGTTTCTAAGAAGCCCAAGAAATAAGATTGGTACCAAAATGAAAAGCATAACCAGATGTGCTTTTCCTATCATCAACACTACCTGCAAAATCACTGTCTGTGTACCCTATGAGAGTACAGTCCTGTGAATGAGTGTACTAAAGTTCATAATCAATTGTACCTGCAACAGATCTCAGAATTCTTTTTCCAACTTTCGAGTGAGAGTCTTTGGGAGACTCCATGAATCTAGAAATAAGGTTGACAACATACATCAAATCAGGTCTAGTAGCAGCCAAATACATTAAACTGCCTACTAATCTTTGGTAAATTGTAGAATTTACTGGTGGTCCTTCATCATTCTTGCTTAATTTGGTTCCTATTGCAATGGGTGTTTCTACTAGTTTACATTTATCCATTTTGAATCTCTGCTGAATGTCAGTAGCATACTTATGCTAACAGATGAAGATCCCATTTTTACTTTGATCAACTTCCAAACCAAGGAAAAAATTCATAAGACCAAGATCAGTCATCTCAAACTCCTTTTTCATGACTATCTTAAACTCTTATAGCATCAAATTTCCAGTATACATCATATCATCAACATAAAGACAAACAAGTAGAATGTTACCTTGTTGATATGTTTTGACATACAGAGTAGGTTCATTGCTGCTTCTGTTGAACCCATTGTTGATGAGATAAGAGTCAATTCTGCTGTACCAAGCTCGTGGAGCTTGTTTGAGACCATACAAGGCCTTTTTCAGCTTACATACCTTGTGTTCTTGACCTTTGATAGCATAACCATGTGGCTGATCTACATAGACTTCTTCTTCAAGTATGCCATTCAGAAAGGAAAATTTTACATCCATTGGCCACTGATTTTGAGTTTCTATTGCAAGTACAGCTCTGATGGTGTCCATCCTTGCTACTGGAGCAAAGGTTTCATCATTGTCTACACCATATTGCTGAGCAAAACCTCTTGCAACAAGCCTTGCTTTGTACTTTTCCATCTCTGATTTTTTATTCAACTTGGTCTCATAGACCCATTTTACACCAATGCAACTTTTATCTGATGGGAGATCAACTAGATCCCAAGTCTGATTCCTCTCAATAGAATCAATCTCTTCATTCATTGCTTGGATCCACTGTGGATCTTTAATTGCTTCTTCAAAACATGTCGGCTGACATGAAAATAGAGCATACTGTAGTTGCTCATCAATGACATGAGTCTATTCATATAACTCCCTTAACCTTCTGGTTCTCTGGTTCTGTGGGGGACTGTCTGCTGGTGTCCCTTCTTGTTGTTGTTGCTGCTGTATCTCAAGTCTAGGCATTCTGAGTGGTTCTGGTGGTACTGGACTGTCTGTCTACTGAATGTCTGCTGTATCAGTCCAGCATTTATCTTCAATAAATTTTACATCTCTGCTCACCACTACTTTCTTGGTGACATGATTATACAACTTATAGGATTTCTGTTGTTCACTATAGCCTGTGAAAATGGACCTTTCACTCTTCTTGTCTAACTTCTTCCTTAACTCATCAGGTATCAAATGCAACACATCCAAATATCCTGAGATGTGAGACGCTAATCTGAGTGCCACTCCATGTTTCTTCAGGTATCTTGTCTTTGACACTTACTATGGGAGACCTGTTCAGTAGATATACTGAACTTGCAACAGCTTTTGCCCAATATTCATCTGATAACTTCTTGTATGATAGCATACTTCGGGCCATGTTCATGATCGTCTGATTCTTCCGTTCTGCAACTCCATTCTGTTGTGGAGTGTATCTGGTGGTGTACTGGTGCTGGATTCCATGCTGCTTACAAAACTTTGCAAAGTCATGAGAGACATACTCACCTCCATTGTCTGATCTGAGTATTTTGAATGGTTTACCTAACTGCTTTTTAGTCAAAGCTTTGAACTCTTTGAATTTGGAGAAAGCATCTGACTTATTTCTGAGAAAGTAGATCCACTATTAAGCATAAGCTTATATAGAATTACATCACATCAAAAACCACAGGTAAATACCATGGGACAATAAATACTATGGGACAACAAGGTGTCCTAGTCATAGTTAACTAACTAATGACTTAACTAATTAATGCACCAATAACGGATAGTGGACCGGTGAGATTACAATTCTTAATATACCCCCTTAATCTCAACCGGGACAATATTCAACACTATCAATGCCTAGGTGTTGTGTCTGCTGGTCTATGTCTCAGCTAGGCATACATTTCATACTTAACTAATTAATGCACCAATAACGGATAGTGGACCGGTGAGATTACAATTCTTAATATACCCCCTTAATCTCAACCGGGACAATATTCAACACTATCAATGCCTAGGTGTTGTGTCTGCTGGTCTATGTCTCAGCTAGGCATACATTTCATTCAAATAAACTTAAGCTTTACTTTCTTCCTTGGTGTGTACTTGGATTGCTTCTTCTTTGTCTTCTTGAACTTGATACTAAGTAGGTGCACCCTAGCGCACCCTTCATACAGCGTGAGCTAGCTCAGAAGGTGGCGCAGTTTTCCTTCAGCAAGGGTGCACTAGGGTCTCTTCTGTGGGGATTTTGTTGGCGCAAGTGTCGCTGCAGCTGGGTGCACCGGTGCCGTGAAGAAAAAATAAAAAAAATGTCGCGGCCCGAGTGCTCCGTCTCCATCTTGTACTGCAACTTCAGTAGTGTGTGTGCTCTCCAGCTTCTGAAGAGGCTTACCCAAAAAAAAATAGTTTAATGATCAGGCCGTCGACTCTGATACCATGAAAGTTTGCAAAGACACAGAACAAGAACGAAAATGTAGGACCCCGTCCGAGATTTTCTAATTTACTTTAATAAAACCTGTGTTTTCTTTGTTTTCACACGGTTTCAAATTTCTGTTTTGATTTTCTACTTACGTCTATTTCTATGCATGTAATATATATCAAGTTTACATTTAAATTCTAACATCTACTTCTCATGTGTAGGTGCAACAACATATAGCATATAACTGGAAAATACCCAACATAAATCCGAATTTGACAAAGTAGAAATGACCAACATACCTGCTGGAAAATACATGTACAAAGCTAGTAGATCCACCCTTGTTGCTGCCCCCGTTTGCTGAATTCCTTGCTGATTCCCTTTGATTTACCCTGCAACCAAAGCCTTCCCCACAGTTCTGAAACTCAACCAGCCAAAACAGTTTTACCACCCTGCCAACTGGCGAGGTCTCGCCAACCACCCAGTCCAAAGGTACCCCTTTGGATCCCCGAGCCCAAACCGAGTACAAGCCAACCGGTATTTCCCTTCTGCAAACTCTCCAACAAGAACCCCCTTTCTTTGCTGCTTACCCCATTGTAGTTGTTTAATAATTACTAGTTCATTCATCATTTTTTTTTATTAAACAACTACAATGCGCATTCCGACACTTGTTTATAGATTGCATAATATATCTATTTGCAATTTACCCTAGGTTCTAATTAACTTAGACATGATCATAATTAAATTAATAGTTATAAATTAATTCTTATCCATATGTTTTAATTAATTAACTAACCTTGTAATTAATACTAACCTATGAGATTATTATTACTTAAATTAATATTACAATAACCATTAAACATTTTAACCCTTACCCTTGACTAATTGAATTCATAAATAATCAATCAAGCATTACTAATCAATTACATTAGTTGTTACTTAGGTTAATCCATAGTTCGTTCATTAATCAATACTATTAATCATTAACTCATAATGATTAACATTAATCAACATTACTAACCTTAATCGACAATATTTAACATTATTATTCAGTATTATTAACATTAATCAACGACAATTACATTAATCAATATTCTTAACATTAATCGCCAATATTTAACATTAATCAACAATATTAATCATTAATCAACAATGACTAACCTTAATCAATGTTACTAACATTAATCGACAATATTTAACATTATTATTCAGTATTATTAACATTAATCAACGACAATTACATGAATCAATATTCTTAACATTAATCGCCAATATTTAACATTAATCAACAATATTAATCATTAATCAACAATGACTAACCTTAATCAATGTTATTGACATTAATCGACAATAATTAACGCTATTACTAAACCATCTTTTAATACCACCTAATTCCTCTATTACCTTATTCAGTTATAAATCCAAAATTTACTAACTCGACGTATTAACTTAATCTCCTATTTAGGTAAGTAGTAACAACGTAATTAATGCCTAAACATTATAGTTCATTTTTATTTCATGCAACTTATAAATATGTAGGCGAGTTATGTAAGCGTAGCTACTGCTTACATACCTCGCGTAAGTACACTAACAGTAATAAATCGCACACACATCAATCAAAATCACGAAACTTATTGTTTACCGAGACAGGTTTAAACATAGTTTGCGAGGTACATTCTTTTACTAACTGAAATTTTATTAAATTACGACAATTCATACATTACTGAGTTACGACACATACTCAATCCAGGGTTTTACACACATACAGTTAGATCTTGTTTTCACCCCTACTTCAAGCTACACCTATTTGCCTACATCATCACTAACTTCCACATCCTATCCTGTCCTCTGCTGGACTACCCTGAAATGTCAAGTCATGATCGATTCCAGCTAGAACCCGTAAGCGGAAGTGTCGATTACATCGACCAAGCTTCCCCAGCAGGCAACCACCAGTCATCATCACACACCTTGGGGAGCGCACCGTAGCACAGCCTTCCCATGACTTTGGGTTTCGGGGACAAACGGTGGGTAAAGCCTCCACCCCCCTAATGGAACAAGGGACTATGTCTACCTGACATAATAACCGCGTTGCACTTGTACTCCGTTTGTCATCGTATAACCAATCTGGGCGGTTGAGTTTCATGAAACCCTACCCCACCCATACATCATAATAAACAACATAATAATCATGCGAAAGTAAATAATGCATCACCTGCATACCGTTTATCTTTCGGAGTCCATGTCCCCGAGGCTCTCCCACCTCGTAGGACCCAGCTATCACTTAGCCTTTTTAACCTGTAAGTCAGTCCTCGAAATACAATCTCGAATATCGTGCACAAATCCTCAACATGTATACATGCATTTCGTCATAACATAACAACAATAATCCATTCATTATTTTCACCATACACTTGATATAACATTCTTTCGTTCAACAATAACTTTAACGGTATCCACGTACCCATCATTCATTAACTTGCATATATGAGACATAACTAACACATGATACATATCTAACACGACTACGTATCATAATACTAACATCGCACACACACATATTTATATCGACACAATAATAGAACCACCTGTCCACGATGTTGTCAAACCGTCGGAGTCTCATAATCAAGCATATACAACATATAATAATATTCCAGGTAGTAATGTCAAAACGGCGTGTTACATAAAACACAAAGGGCATATTGATTGCCTTCTCATTATTAAGCTCAGATATATATAGTGATATAAAAGACCAAAACCACCGGCTATACTATGAGCCAGTGAATACCATGGGACGACTAATGTCCAGTCAACAACTAACTCAACTAACTTAACCAACAACGACACATGAGATTACAACTCTTAACATATACCGTAACAATAGATTACCTAGATGAATGAAAATGCATGTCTACAAAATTTCTGTCTAATCTATGAAGTAGATGGACATTTCAAATCGAGAATTAAGGTCCTGGAAAGATGATATGATGAATTGTTCGAGTTCTATTCAAATTCTCTTGGTGTACCCAACTATCAATGAATTGAAGACTAATGCTTGTTGTGGCAAGACCGAGCAGGAAATGATAACCATGGAATAATATTGTTTGGTTTGTCAACATATCATGCAAAATTAGTCGAGTTCCTTCTCTCTCATAAAACATAGTTTTGGATGCAGTTGTAAAGTTTGAGATTACACTAATAATGTATATATTCGTGTTAGTAGCCTAGGCCAAGCATATCTCGAGGTCAGCTTGCCATTGAAGGAGTTATTCAAAGGAGTCTCATCAATGGTATAGTTAACTTGGCACCCTATCCCTTTTGATCCTCAAATACATTTGGACGTTTTGTTTTGAATTTTAACCATATGGGGGTTTGGAATATATCTCAAACTATTAAAAAAAACTGAGATTTCTATACAGCAGATGTCTTTGCAGAACTCGCCCCATAAAATTCCCAAATCTGGTGACTAGCCCCATAGTTGTTTTTGCCGCCACTAAAACATAAGGTGATGAGGTAAATCTTGTTGTTATTCAAGTTATATGTATATGTTGTTAAAGTTATATGTATATATTCTGAAAATACGTGTAAATATTTTTGTAAGTTATATGCATATATTCTGTAAATACATGTCTCTGTAAATTAGAATATATGGTTGAGAACAAAAAGATTTTAATCTTCAGTATCATTAGATCGAAACTAGGAGATAATAATCCTGGTTACATTTTCAGAGACATAATATTCACTAAAACAATGAGTTAATACTTATATGTTATGGAAAAGTCATTTAGAATTTAATAGATAAAGGAAATCGATATTAATATACATCCCAATCACTATTAATATAAAATCAGTATTAAGGCAATCGATATTAATATACATCCCAATCATGTAATAGTTCGTCATTGTCTTCATCGAAATGATGGAGAGCCAAGTGGCATTTTTATAAAAATTTAGAATTTAATTTAATTTAAAATTATTTTTAATATATGGCAATTCCACTCACACCAACATTTTTATAAAAATTTAAAATTTAAAATTTAATTTAAAATTATTTTTAATATATGGCAATTCCACTCACCCTAGGGCTATATTGTCAAATCAATTTTAGTAACTAATGATAAAAAATCAATTTTAAATTTCAATTATTTTATAAAGTATTTTTAATTTCTCAAAAAATAAATTTAATATATCAATTTTTATAAAATTTTATAAATTTTTTGATACAAAGTGAGCTGTAAATATAAAGTCAATGAAATTAGACGACCAATCGATCGCTATAATCCCTGCTACACAAAGACTAATAATAAACCTTATATTAGCTAACAATTTACATCTAACTTCATTAACTTAATGAAATTCTGAGACTACAAATTTAGTTACAAGTAGGTCTAGGCATTACCGAGAATCCTCCCACTTGTACCTACAACAACAAAGATCAAGAAGAGTGTTATAATATTATATAACAGTAATTGCTTTCGTCAAATAAATTGGACACTCTCTCGCATCATAACACATGTATAGGATCTATAATGATTTTGTCATTATATCAAGGATGCCATACAAATACCATAATTGTTAGTTAACCATAAACATTGTATACATATGATATATAAATGTTAACAATGCCATACAAAAAAAATTGTGGAGATTTGGAGGTGTACAAAAGATGTTAGGTTATGAATTATCTAAAAAAAGGAAAACAGAATGTGGTTGCAAATGAATATTCAAGAAAAGAAGATGACACAAAGGGCTTACTTTGTGTTATTTCCATTATGCAATTTGATTGGGTGGAAGAAGCAAGGATAGACTGGAAATAGGATTAGGCGACATACAAGATAATTCAACAACTACAAGAGAATCCTAGTTCACTAGATAATTTTGTATGGAAGAATGATTTACTATGGTACAAGGATCGCCTATATTTATGTAATAATTATCAAATCAAATAGAAGTTTTGGAATTGCACACTTCTCCTTTAGGAGGAAATTCAGGATTCTTGAAAACTTAGCACATGATCAAGAAGAATATTTCTGGCAAGATTTTTAAATTGATGTCCAAAAGTTTGTGGTAGAATGTTTGGTTTGCCAACAAATCAAAGGAGATACAATGGATACACCAGGTATTATACAATGATTATCCATACCAAGTCAGTGATGGAATAGGTCTCAATGGATTTTATCACATGTCTACCAAAGTCAAAAGGAAAGACTATCAATGTGGTAATATTGGATCGACTCACAAAGTATGCCCATTTCTTCTCTCTTTCTCATCATTTTAAAGCAAGTATAGTAGTTGCAACATTAATGAAAAAAAATTAGAAGCTACATGGATTCCCCAAAATTATTGTATGTGATAGAGATCCAATTTTCATTGGTGATTTTTGGAAGTAAATATTTTCTTGTTTGGGCACTTAGTTGGATCACAACTCCTTACCGTCTTCAATCTCAAGGGCAAACTCATATTGTGAATAAATTCCCACAAGGGTACCTTCGTTGCTTTTCAATTATTAAAAAAACACAATGGATCAAGTGGTTTCCTTGCAGAACGGTGATACAACACATCTTTCCATACTTCATAAAAAATGTCACCATTTATGGATATCCTCCTTCCATCACTTCTTCTATAGGAGGACATTCAGGGTTCTTGAAAATTTACCACATGATCAAAACGAGATTTTTTTGGCAAGGTCTTAAAACTGATGTCCAAAAGTATGTGGTAGAATTTTTGGTTTGCTAGCAAAACAAAGGAGAGATAATCGATACACCAGGCATTATACAACTATTAGCCATACCAAGTCAGTGTTGGGAAGAGGTCTCAATGGATGTTTATCACAGGTCTACCAAATTCAAAAGGAAATACTATCATTATGGTAATATTGGATCGACTCACAAAGTATGTTCATTTATGCTCTCTTTCTCATCATTTTAAAGCAAGTATAGTAGTTGCAACATTCATGAAAACAATTTAGAAGCTATATAAAATACCCAAGATTATTGTAAGTGATAGAGATCCAATTTTCACCGGTGATTTTTAGAAGTAAATATTTTCGTTTTTGGGCACTCAGTTGGCTCACAGCTCTTCTTACCATCCTCAATCTCATGGGAAAACTTAGATTGTGAATAAATGAATTACACGGGTATCGTCGTTTCTTTGCATATATTAAACAAACACAATGGGTAAATTGGTTGCCCTGTAGAATGGTGGTACAACACATCTTTCCATACTTTATAAAAAATGTCACCATTCATGGCTATCATCATCCTTCCATCACGCCATCCTTCAAATAAAAAGCTAAGGTTCAAGCAATGGAGGATCACATAGAGCACCAACAAGAGGCTCTCTAACCATTGAAAGATATGGTTTCAATCTAGGGGATTGCAGTAATTAGTTACAATTGATACATATTAAGAGAAACATGTATGCGTAAATAGACAAGATTAGATATGATTCCAATAATTCATTATATTTTCAGTAGAAGGACATATTACAACATAAATTGATATTCTTTTTATACATACGAACTGACATATAACTATAGATGATTATTCACAGTCAGTTGATCTACTAGGCCAGTCGACTAGTTGACTATTGATAAACTAGTGGGACTAGTAGACTAATCGACTAGGACCTTCCAACATTCCTACCACTCTTAAACTCTTCTTCATCTCGAATAAGGGAAATGTCGAACCAAAATATTTTGTTAAAGAAGAAAGTTTTAACTTTTACAAAAGTATAAATTTAAAAAACAACGTAAGTTACAACTTCTTCAAGGTTTATCAATTTTAATGTTCTCAGATGGTTTTGGCTCTTGATTGACATATGTACTTGGTTGAAGAAATTCTCAACTATTCTTGGCCGTGCTAGTTGCACTGGTGGTTTTGGAAGAACGACATGGAAGTTAACAACTATTATGTATATGTGGGTTACTGAAACTGGTAGCTTACTTTGAATCATCTGTTATTCTTCGATGATCTCTTCAATAGCAAAATTGGTAGTTCTAAGATAAATCAACATGCTAACTATTTTTGCAAGAGGAACTATTAGCGGATAAGTCTACATGTGCAGACACAAGTGGGCCTCCCTAGTTCGAATTGTTCAGATCTAGAACAAAACAAGACAATAAATGCATACCTTCTCCTAAATTAATCAAGTTTTGATGAGAAACAAAGAAGGAAAAGACTTACCTCTTGAACGAAGTTTGTCCTCACTTTCCTTGAACTACTACAATCCAACTCCTCGAACAAAGAACCTGTAAGAGATTCACCACAAGCAAAGACCAAGTGGATTGTACTATTAACAACTTGACTAATCTAAGTAAATGACCAAGGAAATTCACTATAAATGATATTAACAATCAAATATGGGAAAGGAAATGCATCATTGTATTATAAAAAGAAGAAAGAATTACAATGATAACCTTGGTGTCGTAGATCCCTTTTGATGGATTCCTCTTGCTCCAACTTGTCACACTTGTCTTGGAAGAATGGACATCAAGAGTCTAATCACTTTGGTACAATTTCTTGAACATCTACTTACTATTGATTCCTCCCCCCTTTACCCATGGCTAAGAGCTTCATTTATAGGGAAAAGATGATAAGGAGGGGATGAGAGGATAAGGGAAAAAGGATGAGAGAGGATCCCCACAGTTGTGGAACTCGAGCAAGATCCAAGTAAATAGGAGGGAAAGCTAATCCAAACAGATTTCACTCTAGAAACCTCTCGAAGAACTAATTTTCAGTCCGTACAGAGGTCGACGTGACCTGCAATGGAGCAACATATGTCTCTATAGGGAGATGCAATTTGCTGTGAAGACAAGACGCGCCATCGACACATGTTAACAGTGAGACAAGGCGCATCAAGTAGGCTTCGACGCATGTTGCTGGATAGAAACACACACCGAGGTTGAAAAATAAATTAATTTGCAAGGAAAGGAAATCAAGGTTCATCCTCCATGATAATATCTTCGGGGATTGTGTCAATTCTAGGTTACAGGATTCATGAGACTGAAAAAAAATTTGTGTAACAGATTGCCCCCCAACATATGAAGCTAGAGAGAAGTGATAGGTGATGTACTTTGATGTGACTGTCACAACGAGGAACCATCGGTCATAGAACTATTGACGACAACCAAGGACTTTGCAATACAAGCTCTAACATTTATGAACTGGACATCTCAATGACTCAAAGCATGGCTGCCTACCAATACATTGCAGATCCATGCAAACACTAGAGATGGATATGACCAATGAAGACATAAACGTGGATCCATATCATCAAAATAAGATGTAAATCGTAGCCACCGAACAATACAACGTGGATCTATGAAACAAACATAACATAGCCACTGAACAATACAACGTGGATCTATGTGACAAACATAACATAGCCACTGACCAATACAGTGTGGATATATGTGGCAGAGTACCCACATGATGCTCATGTAGGAAGCTACTCAAACAATCTCCATCGCAACCTGGGTAAGATATGCAACAAAGGTACCCTGGGGTCTTCAATCAAATCTCGAAATTGATATGATCCCGACCATGTGAATAAAGGAGTTGAATTTGAACATGGTAGGAACCACTTGATTACCAGTCAGTGATGTGAACCGTTAACAAGTGCGAGGGAAATCACCAGTGATGACAATGATTCCAAAGGTATCTCAGTACATTCGGACGAATGTAAATGGATGAGTTGGAATCGAACATCCGCAGCATCATTCGATCAAAGGTAAATGATGTAAACCTACTGTCGAAGGAGAGAAAACCTACCATTGAGGCATGCAGGCCTCAAGGTACTCAGTGGTCTCTAAATGTAATCCCTGGATGATGTGCTGGTGTCGACAGCGATAGATTCATCGAAGGAGGGCCATGATGCGTCCTATATCATCGACACGAAACTGATATAAGAGGATGATTTTGGATGGTAGATTAAATGAGTATGGACTAAAACAAGGTGTATGGATAAGAACTACTGAGAGACTGCTTCAGGAATGGAAAACATGACAGAGGGCTTGACAGTTGTAAAGTTTGACTGAAATGGAGGACTTCCCTTGAACATTTTACGACACGACAAATGAAATGGAAGCATTGACTCGGTGAGACTGAGGTAAGACATAATGCAACATGAACGAGACATTCTTCGGATGACCCAAAGGAGTAAAGCGACTCATAGACTTGACATGACTCAAAGACAAGATGATTACCCAACTGTTTGGATGAAATACAAACATGTGCCATATTCAAGGGTGACGATAAGCTGCCATAAACAAAGATTTAGACGCATTTCCCTTCGCTTATTCCCCATCATGATTGACAAGTACCTATTTGTTTATTAACGAGATTGAGGAGGATAGCAGATGCTCGGTATAGCTCATCCTTCGGACGACCAATCTCACATGTTTTACGAACCTGAGAAAGGAGGGGTTCGGTCCCGAAAGTGTCCTCCCGTGTATACTTTTATGAGTCCAAAGAAGGTAAACTCGGTGACGTTTCATATTTATAGAGCCCGAAACGATCAAAAGAAAATTCCAGGTTGAACTTTTTCGTAAAGTTAGTCGCCAAGGTCCGAAAAGTATAAAATAATACCTAGAAGAACTCTTCTAGTCAAATGTTGACTAGAGTATTCCTTTTTCGTAAATAGTCCAACCAGTCCGAAAAAGGGGTAAACTATCACCGTAAAGACTATTTTTTTAATACTTTTATAAGCGTGAAAGAATCAAGTTCGCTTGGTGATCTTTTCCTCTTTTTGGAGCCTGAAAAGAGCTTAAAGACAACTCCATGGGGGTTCCTTTTTCTGTAGAGGTTTTATGAGCTCGAAAATGTGATAAAAGTGTACGTGATAACTGAATTCGATACCTTTTTACTAAGCATGAAAATAGTTCGAACCATAACTTCATTATTGCGTTTGACCTATAATCTTAAAAAACAAGTGTGAGGAACCATAAAAATTAATAAATAAAGGGCTTTTTAATAACAAATGGTAAATAGTAATAATAAATTATAAGGTAAAAATAATAAAATATTCTCCTTCAACTCAATAAAATGAGGTGAAAGGGACTCATTTTACCATTTCATTCTTACTCTTTTCACCAAAGAGGGTGAAAACCCATTTGTGGTAGAAACTTGTATTGGAGATCCCGGGCACTTTGGGTTGTGGATTTTCATTTCATCAGCTCCAGGTAACCATTCTCATCCCCTATTTCATTTCCTTGGTTGAATTTCTGTTGTTTTTTTGCGGTTTTAGGTAGATCTAGGGCTGATTGTTTGGGTGAAAATGTGTGCTCAGGTCGACGCGGCCGCCTCTTTTGGGAAACACCTCGAACAAGGTTGACGCAGATCCCAAAAGGGTGAACCGTGTCGATGGTGCATTGTGGGTGAAGTTGGGTCGCGCTGATCATAAAAGCGACCCCAAAAAATAAAAACAACAAGTTTTTTGGATTTTTCTTCAAATGGATAGCTTCTAATGCCCCATTTTATGGTTTTGTAGGTTTCAACAAAGAAAATGTTCCAATGGAGAGAGAAGGATCATGAATTGGAGGAATTGGAAGGGTTGAACGATGACAACATCATGGTGGGATAAAAAAATACTTCTCACTCCAAGCATGAGGGCCCAAGTTCCTTTGTTGGAGTATTTGGTGGGGATGTAGGATCCCGTTGAACTTCATTTCCAGGTGGGGGCCCATATAATTACTTTAGAGATAGATGATATCTACTTTCTAACTGGGCTCTAAAGAAGAGGAGCTCGTGCATCCCTATCAAGGAAGAGTGGGGGTGACGAAAACACCGATGCACTCATTAGTCAGTATCTTGAGCCTGGGACTAAAAATGCCAGTGGGAATATCCTGATTAAAAATGTCTGTAATTTTCCATTGAGGACTGTTCTCTTCACCGTAGTAGGAGTGGCAGGAATCAAGTCCCACCATCAAGCAACCAGATCCCAGATGCTGTGTGCTATAGAGTGTATGCAGCCGACTATGTTCAACCTGTATGAGAGCCTGCTTCGTATAATGAAAGAGCATTTGACCAAGTTCCGGTTGGGAAAAACAAGGCAGTTCGGTTATGGGTCCATTTTAGTATCTTTTTTCCTGAAGTGGGTTCCTCATTTTCGTCCGCGGCATATAGAGATAGCCAACCCAGATCCACGGGAACCACACATGAGGATATGGGTTGAGCTGTTTGGCCGTGATGGTTGTTCGATCCATAGTTACGGGCCACATTTCTTCCAATGGGTGCGTAGGTAGCTGCTCATGGTAGAGGACTATGCATATGTGGGTATATATTTCTGAGGAGATCCTGACTTGGCACTCCCAGAGGGGTCCGTCTGGCGCAAAATAGGTAAAAAGGGTTTTTCACACTTTTCAAATTTTTATGCATTTTTGGATTTTTTTTGGTGTACTAAGACTTTTTAAATTTCACTAATGTAGATGTCGGGCTAGAGAGGTCATCCAGGGCTTCCCCTATTTAGCCACGAGGGGAAGGTAGGGGAAGGAGGTGAGCGATGATATCGCGGAGACTGAGCATAACCTAGAGAGGTTGACCATTAACATCCTAGATATATCATTGGATGATCTGCCGCGACATTATCATCGCCATTAAGTGGGGGTTCCTGGGAGGATTGGACGTTTGCTCCGTCGAGTAGCTCGAGCTGTGATATGTTATCATGAGCGTCATGATTAGAATTGTCATCTATATGTAGTGATTTCTGAAAGCCACGAGCTTCAATGTTTTTTCGGGTGATATCTGAACTCTATGATCTTCAGGATTTTGTCCTAGTACTTTTGTAAATTTTTTATCATGCTCAATATAAAAACAATTTCTAGTGATTTTATATACAATGTGTCTATGGTGGATGTGGATCTCATGTAGGTTGCTTATCTACATATAAATTATTTACATGTTATGCTTATTTATACATTTTATTGATGAAATGCTTAAGAATGTGCAATATACCAAACTAAGATAAAATTAGCTAATGAATCAACAACCATATTCATGCGCCTCGGGATATGTTGGTATTGAATAAACTCAAATGATCTCTCCAAGAGGCATACTCGTCAGAAAATATGAAGTAGTTTAGGGTCATGAACGGTGTAGACTCGGTTCAAATGAGAGACCAAAAGTTGAGAATCCAATTGGATGATAATGTGGTCCACACTGTAATGTCCCTTGTTAGGAATTTTATTAAAATGACAATTTTTCACTTTTTTCCCTAGTTCGACCTTTGACTAGTTTTGAGCTCTAGGTCCCCAAATTGCTCCAATTGATCCCAAATCTTCTGAGAAGGTATATGTATGAAGTTAGAACATAAATATGTGTTTCAGGTATGCTTTTGGACCTTTAAAATACTTCTACAAATCCTCTTTCAATTCTGTCCAATGTAGGGAACTTTACTAGTAATTTCCCTTTGACTAGTATTGGTCTCTAGGTCTCAAATTGACTCCAAATGCCTTCAAATATTCAAGGAGGGTGTATTAATGATATTAGGACTTGAATATGATGTTCAGAGATGATATATCGCCACCAAAATACCTCTGCAAACTCTCTTAAGATTCTGGACCAAGTATGCAATTTTACTAATAATTTGGGGTTCAAATCCCCCTGGGGTAAGTACTGAAAATGGCTTCCCAAATGCCTCCAAACCCACTCAAATTTTTGAACAGAGGTATGGGATGTATCAAGGATGTTATTAAGGTCCCAAATGCACAATTCATTAGTTATTAAGTCTGTTCCAAACCTCTCCCAAACAACAACAAAAATCACTAGTTCGACCCTTGGGGGAATGGCACCAAATCTTCTCCAAATGTAAATAAACTGAGTAAAATGACTTCAAATGCTTGAGAAATGAAAATGAAAGTTGTATAATACATAAATAAAATTCCATTCATCAATAAACCATCAGTATTTTACTTATCCATTCGAATCCATCAACATTACATTGGTTCACAACAAGGTAGTGGGGAAATAGCACTGTTCTTTCATTAAAAATGAGATTTATACATTTCTACTTGGAATTTAGACCTGAAACTTTATGGAGATGAATAAAAGAGTATTTAATTCATATTAAAAAATAAATGGGGCATTATAAGCTCCCCCAAAGAGTACAATAGCTCACCAAAAATTCCCTCCCTCAAGGATCAAGAATATGCCATCAAAACTGGAAATGGTTGAAGGAGTGAGATGCAATAGAAGAAACCATGGGCTGCCCTATAGATTACACCTACAAATAAATACTCCATTAAATCTCCAAATGAAAGGTCTGAATGGCCTTTCCAATTACCAACTTGGATGGGAATCTTTCACCCTCGAAATTGGCTAAGGCAAGAAACTAGTCATCCACTAGCTCTCCCTCTTCACAAATGCAATTGCAAATTCTACAAATGATCAAAATATGGTTTCATTCTTTGTTATTGAAATTTATAAAGTTTTAATTTCCTACATGGGTCAAATTCCTTCCAAGAGACTCATGCCAACTCAAGTTGGGAAGAGATTCCAAAGAACGCCACTTGTACAACAATTCCTAGTCTCCCACTTCCACCAAATCACATGTGGAAGCATCTTAGCTGCCCTAACACCCTTGGGCGCCCTCTTGGAGTCTATTTTTATCTCTGACATGTCATATATGTCATATGTCAGCTTTCAGGTCTGATTTGTGTCATAGGTGTCGTAGCATCTTCATCATTGTTGTCATAGAGCTAGGGAATCTAGCCCAAGTGTCTCACTAGCTCCAAATTGCCTCTTCCTCTTCCATGGGAGTTAATATTCCTCTATATTTTGACATCATTGAATCATGCCAAGTATTATTGACCTTATAAATAATCCCAAGAACATTATGCTTCCCATGGATTCGAAATTTCAAGAAGAGGATGCCATGTGGCACATAAATTCTAGCTTGTGTGGGTCCCACTTCCTCCATGTGTCTTCATGATCAAATGCCACTTTGATTTTCACTTGTATATATTTATTTATCTCCTTTATTAAATATTTATGCCATCCTAATGTTCCAACATCATTTATTATCCCCATTATTCCAAATCCCAAAGCTTCCACACCAAACCTAGGAAACTAGTAATTTTCCTCGGCAATTATTTGACCTTTAGCATCAATTTGACAAACTCTAATGAATAGGGCCAATTTGCTTAGGCCATTGTGACCCAATTCCAAATTTGGGACATGACACACATTCCAAATTTGTTAACTGAAGCATCAGTTAACAATCCAATCACCGCATGATACTCGACGGTATTATTAGTTGTAGAACCTAGGAAGAATCCACCTGAGATTATAAGTTCATCGGCAAGGGAATAAAGTACCCAAGCTGCCGAAGCGAGGTTTTGGGTGTGCCGAATGGCACCGTCTGCGAATCAAGAATAGGTTTTCATCTACACAGTCAAGTAGAACATGGTATAAGCAATCATAGTTGATATTAGACCCTAACAAACAAAAGGAAAAAACTCCACACCATATCAAACACACATTATATACAAAATGTACAATGCACTTATGCAATCTTGTCCTAAGCATAGTACCCTTTAATGTAGAGCCCATTTATAGGTTCCCCCAGAGGTATCCCTTCGTAATCAACTAACTCATAGGCCCCTTTATCTAAGACCTGCTTCAAGATGTAGGGCCCATGCTACATGGACTCAAACTTGCATGCCCTCGGTTTATCGTGCATTTGATCACATGTTAGGACCATATCACCCTCATTGAAAATTCGGGGTTTGACTGATTTGTCATACTGGGCTTTGATGCGCTTTTTATGTGTTTCATTGGTAAAGGCAGCATCACGACGAGTATCGTCGAGTTTGGATGAATACATAAATCTTTCTTACTCCATCGTAGTGTTCGGTAGGAGTTCAACAACTAGTTTGAGAGATGGGATCTCACACTCAATAGGTAATATTGCCTCCAAACCATACACCAATTAGAAGGGTGTGAATCCAGTAGTAGTTTTCACAGAGGTCCTATATGCCCAAATAGCTAAAAATAACATTAGATGCTAGTTTGACTTGTGATCCCCCACCATGTGGTGTATCATGACCTCTACTTGTCCATTTGCTTGGGGGTAGTAGGGGGTTGATTTCTCATGATGAAAACCCAACTTGGCACTTAATTTAGCTACCATTTTGTTTTGAAAATGTGATCCATGGTCAGTGACAATGGCTTGTGGAACTCCGAATCTGGCAATCACGTGATTGAACATAAAGAGTGCAGTAGTTTTTCCATCTTCTTTGTATGTAGGCATAGCCTCGGCCCATTTTGTAAAGTAGTCTACAACGACAATGACATAACCATGCCCCCTACCTAGGTAGGCTTATAGTGCATAAAATCAATGCCCCATTTTTCAAAGGGGCCGATGGAAATAAATAGGTGTAATGGGGCTGATGGGTGCACTTTTTGGAATGGAAAAGTTGGCAGGGAGGACACTTCTTGACTGATTCCATACAATATTTAAAAATTAATGGCTAGAAGTATCTAATGCATAAAATATTCTGGGCTATAGCCATTGCAGAGAGGTGACTGCCGCATGCCCTGGAGTGGTAGTCATTCAAAACATGCTTGTCCTCATCATGGGTTAAACAACGTCGTAGAATCAAGTCAATACCTTGGCGATATAGAGTGTCACCGACTATCAAATAGTATTTCCCGTGGTGGCGAATACGACGATGGTCGTCACGAGATAATTGGGGCCAAAAGTGTTGGGTTTGGAGATATAAAGTAATGTCTCCATACCATGGATCAGACGTACTGATCAAGAACAATGACTCGTCAGGAAGAGAGTCGATGGGATTAGCTTCTTGATCAGCATGGAGAATACCGTAGATGAGTTCCGAAAATACTAATGATTTCTTCGATTTTGATTTCTCAAATTGTAGTTCAAATTCTTGGAGAATTATGATCCAATGCGAGTACTTGCCCCCCAGTACTTGACGAGTCAGAACGTGGTACATGGGGTTTGAATCTTCGATGGTGGTAGTTGTGCGGAGTAAACTATAATGACGAAATATTTGGACAGCTATGACAACTTCCATAGCCAACTTATCAACATGTGAGTAACATGTTTCAAAGTTAGCCAGATTCTTAGTAAGGTAATAGATCACATGTTCTTGACCATTATTATCTTCCTGCACTAGCACCATACCAACAATAGATGTAGAGGTAGCAAGATAAAGGAGATAATATTTGGTATAATTAGGCGTATGCAACACAGGTGCATGTGTTATAACGTGTTTAAGATTGTTAAATGCGTGTTGAGCGCAATCATCCCAAACAAAGGAACTCCCTTTTTTAGCAACCGCATAAAACCATGTGTTTTCTCTGCATAATTACACACAAAACGATGCAAGTAGTTTTCCTTCCCCTGCAAACTTTGAAGTTCGGTAATGTTTGTTGGTGGGGGTAGGGATATAATAGCCTCTACTTTCAAGGGATCAATGTGAATCCTATATTTAGACACAATGAATCCAAGAAGGCATCCAAACTCAACACAGAAAATCCACTTATGAGGATTTAAGAGGATATTATAAAGTCGACATCTGAGGAAAATCGTTGTTAGATGTTTGATGTGGAATTCATGACGATTCGAATGGGATGGAAAATCATTGAGATAGGGATCCACTATATATTTGATATCATGAAAGGCATATGACATGGCCCACTGGAATGTGGCACCAACATTTTAAAGGCCAAAAGGTAACTTGCGATATGAAAATGTGCCCCATGGGTAGATGAAGGCAGTCTTGAGCTGGTTAGCTGGGTGGATTTCGATCTGGTTATACCTGGAGAAGCCAGCCATGAATGAAAAGATGACGCTGTTGGCGCAGTTATCGATAGTCTGGTCGATGAAAGGGGTAGAATAATTGTCTTTGGGACAAGCCTTGTTTAAATCCCTATAATTGACGCATACTCTAATATTTCCTTTTTTTCATGTCATGAATAATGTTAGAGACCCAGTCTATCAAGGGGACAAGATAAATAATTCCATCTTTCAAGATCTTTTCGACTTCTGCCTTTATAGCTATAGTCTTTCGCAGGTGCACAGGACGAATTTTTTTTCGGACGGGGTTTTACCCAGGATAAGTTTTGAACTCATGAACAACGATGGCAGGATCAATACCGGGCATTTCTTCATAGATCCATGCAAATTCATCACGGAACTATTTAAATAAGACTATGTAAGCTTTGATTTCTTCAGGAGAGCAGGTTTGGCTGATGTGAATATGTTCCATGACATCGGGTTTCACCAAGATATCGATGGAGATGGTAGGTGTGATATTTTCCAAATTCCCTTCAGTTACCGTATCTCGTGTGAGAATAGGAGGTTTAGGATTTTGAAAGATATCCGATGAAACAAGGGATTTAATATCATTCTCTACCATATCCAAGGGTGGGAGGAAGGACGATCGATGTTGATGGTCCTCCCATGGAAGCTCATCCAAGCTCATAATTTCCATGATAGATTAATCGGAGGGAAAGGTCTGGAGGAGATAATCCAGCAATGGCGAAGACGAGTGTAGACAACATGGAAAAGAAGAGGGGTCTGATTCCACCATGTGATGGTCATCAGGTAGGTCATACACCGATTGGATGGCATGATATGTAGCCTCAGCTAGGCTAAGAGGAATTTGATTTCCATTCGAGTCAAATTCAGTAGAACTAGGAACAATCCAGGGATCAATTGAGTTGGAGGAATGTTGGGCCATGGACGAGATCATGTTCACAGTGGCAATTTGTGATGGGGGATTAGGTGTTGGAAAGACTCCCATCAGTGATGAATCCTTGAGGATTCCTACCCCCAAACTCTCATAACTAGGATAGGACTTACCTAGAAGAGGGACGCTATTCGCAGGATGAGAGTTGGTGTCAGGTGTACATAAATCTAGTTGGTCAATGGTGATAATTTTCCCTTAGTGGGGAAACTGCACAATGTGAAAAAATGAGGATGCCACTGTAGTCATGGCATAAAACCAGTTCCGACCAAGTAATAAATTATAGCCCAAGGGTGCATCGACTACTTCCACGTGAATGGAAATGGTCTTGACTCCTACTCAATAGCTAAGGATTGTAAAAGTGCATGCGGTTGAAATACGCATCCGTCAAATGATTTCAAGGTGGTAGGAGATCGGTTCAGTTCAGGAGAGTCGATGGCTCTCCAACAGGACAAAGACATAACAGAAGTAGAGGCTCCTTCGTCTGGAACAGTATGATGGATGCTTTTCCCAGCAACATTGGTAATTATTTGGAATGCTAGTTGATGGGAAAGCCTCACCTTCAAGTAGTTTAATTTAAACATAATAACATTGGACGTTTCCAGATCCACTTCTTCAATGGAAGATAGCAGGGTATTACACTGATTAAGACAGATTTGTAAGACTCTGAGGGTCGACATGGATCAAGGTGCCTGGGCCAAATCTTCAACAATGTTGTAGTTTTGGGCGGCTCAGGCATTAGGATTGAAAGTCGCTTTTCGAATTGTGCTTGTGGGTGGGCATAACATTGCATCTGATATGGGTTTATCTATTAACATAGGACCTTGTGGGGGAGGAGTAGTGGACGCAGAAGTGGAATATTTTTCAGTATTACCTCCATTGGATTATTTTTCTGGAACAAAGTCGTATGTATGTGCCCTGGTGGATAAATTAACCATCTCACTACGCATAATGAGAAAATGAGTGGTTGCGGATGTTTCTCCTTTTGAGAAGGTCTGTTGCTGTGCAAACATCTGTTTCTATTATGGTGGGAAAGGGTTAGTTAAGACGGCGGGTTGAGTATTTCCTTTAAGGAATTTTTGGACATCTTCATGAGAGGGACAATCCTTCGTGAAGCGGTTGTCATCACACATTAAACATGGAAACTTATTCTTTTGTTTTGGTTTAGCATCATTTGTGTCTTGATTGGTTTTGTTTTCCTGATAGTTTGAATATTTTTTGGATTTACCCGTATTCTTCTTCTTACCATTGGATTTATGAGATGAACTATATTGAACTGAATTCACCTCTGTGGTCGGAGTAGGATTGGGTGAATTTGTGGTATTGTTACCAACTTGTGTCAGAGCTGGATTTAGGTCCAACTGGCTTTGTGATCCAGTTGATTATGTTGCAGGTTAGTTTTGTATGGAACCCACTACGACATCGACATGTGATCCCGTGGGTGTTTTGGATGGGTCGGTGGTGGGGCAAGGGGCGTTAGGAATTATGTCATATAGTGTGCCAGATTGAGCATAGACTAAGTCTAAATACTGGACACATGCAATGGCTTTTTCTTTGATAACAACCCCACCCATAGCTACATCTTTGGCTATAATAGGTAGTAATGATTTAGTAAACCAATCATCTAGTAATTGTTCTGGAATAGGAGCCTTAATTAACCTACGTCGCCTCCTCCACTGATGGATATGATCAGAGATATGGGTGGAGGTAGATTGCTGGAGCGAGGTTAAGAGGTCCGTGCCAGTTTCATAGCGGATCGGTAAATGGAAATGTGTCAGGAAAGCCATAGCCAAGGATCGAAAATCTACGAAAGAATGTTGTTGTAGTTCAATATACCATTTGGAAGTAGTGTTGGTGGGATTTCTCTGAAAGAGCCTCAAATGAACATAATCATCCATTAAGGAGTTCGAGGAATACCACAAGTGATATGTCATCACATTGCTTTTTGGATCTTCATCGGGTTTACCGTCAAAATTAGGTATGTCTGATGGCAGCTTAATAGGAATAGGTGGCCAATTAGTGCCATGTCGAATGGGATCGTTCATCAAACGTGATAGATCTGGTAGATCTAATGTAGCCAGAAACGATAATTGTCGATTTGGCTGAGGATATTGGTAGTATTGATATGGAATTTGAGTACTAGTAGGACCATAAATTGATTGATTGTAAGGTGTAGCCATATATGGCGATGGTCCTCCCATGGGGGTTTGGCCATATGGTGGAGTTCCTCCCATATCAAGAGGTTGACCCGATGGTGGGTTTCCCCCCGAATGGGGGGGGGGGGGTTGTCCAGGTGGTGGGGGTGGGGGTGGGGTGGTCCTCCAGCTGGAGGTCCAGTCGGAGGAGTGTTCGTTAAATTTTGTTGGCCCCATGGGGTATTTGTGTTTCTAGGGTAAAGTACACCGGGATTAAGGCTTCCCAAAGTGGTGGGTTCATAGATTAGACTCATAGCCATATTTTTATTTCCTGGATATGTGTAACCCCATGCAGGTGGACCCCATGTAGATAGACCCCATGTGGGATTCCCCCACGAAGGTTGTCCCATGTCTAGAGGTGGACCTCCAGTCATAATATAGGCAGTAGCTGAAGTTTTCCCTATAATTACGTTCTGTCCACTAACCAAAGGTACCCCCCCAGTCACATTTTGACCACTAACCAAAGGTTTCCCCGTAGTCACATTTTGACCTCTAACTGAAGGTTGTCCTCTAGTGAAATTTTTCCTCGTAGTTGAATATTTTCCTTCAGTTGCAAAATTAACATTGGATGAGGGTTGCACCCTAGTCATTGAGGTCAAAATAGGTATAGAACCGACCATTTGATTTTGAGGCCATGCAGCTCGAAAAGGATGGTTAGCCTGGTTCATAAGAGACCACATTGGTCACGGGTATTCCTGGTGAAGAAAAAGTGTAAGAATGAACTTGAGTATGGTATTCGAGATTGACTACTTCCGAGGTGGATGGTAAAGGAGGATTAAAAATTTGACGTCTCACATTTTTGCCAAGTTCCCATATGCCGGATATAGTATCTTGAAGTGGTGCTAGAAATTCGTTATTTGAGATGTATTTGGTAGGAAGTGAGAGTGGAGGTGGAGTTACTTCCACAATTGAAGATGTACCGAAGTCAGAAATAACTTGTCCTAAGGAAGTACTCCAAAATGGAGTAGATGGACAAAAAGCGATTGCTACTGGATCATCTAGAGGTCGAGTAAATATCCAATCTATGACTCATGAATACCCTTCAAGTGATGGGTGAAAAGCGTTATCGCGCGAAGAAGGTTTTTATGCCACCAGTGTTCCCATGGGATTGGTGATAGGTGGATTTACAGGGGGAGAATAATCTCCTCTTGATTTAGTAATTGGGATCCCTTCTTTGTGTGGGCCAATTACCCGACTACCTAGCAATACATGAGTAGTAGCTCCCCGACTGCTATTATCGGTGTATTGCAACAACATGACGGTTGATAGTTTACTTAGTTGGTTTCAGTATTCTAAAAGGGTCTCCTGATATACACAAGTTACATGGGGGATCTAATCTGTAATAGTGTTGTCTAATGCACAACCATTCGAAAGAGGCCTTCCTATATACCGTCAAGTATGTGAAAGAACCTTTCTATATATCATCAAGTACATGAAAGAACCTTTCTATATACCATCAAATACGTGAAAGGACTTTTTATATAACGACTAGTACATGGAAGAACCACATAGTCCCCGGAATGCAGTGCAGGAAAATAACGACAGATCCTAAGTTTAAAGATGTCGGAACATGTCTCTAACCTATCATTGAAGTTGCTAAAGATTTTAATTTAACTCGCACTTTATTTTATCTTGTATGGTTAAGTGGACCAATGAGGTGTGGAATCATCCCAATATCATGCATGAACTAAATGAGGTGCAAGTCCTTTTCCTTCGATGAAGTCTATCTACGAGAGAGAGAGAGATATTTCTTTTTCTTCCTAAGGCAAGTGAATCTTTCCCAAAATAAAACACTACTCTTTCCACTTTCCTTTTCAAGTATCTTTCAACCAACCCAAAACCAAAAAGTAAAACACCAAAGCAAATTTTTTTCTTGTTTTTTTTTCTTTCAAAGAAGCCTAAAACTACAAGGTAAAATGAAAAATGGACTTCTTTCAATTGCAAAACCTGTTAATTTTGATCAAAGAAGCAAAAGAGTTAAAGAGCAATTCAAAAGATTTTGGAGTATTCACTAATTTTTCAAATGGCTTCGAGAGAGCATGCTTTTTGACTTTATCTTTTGAGAGATCTAAGTACTCTTTTATTTTAAAATATAAAAGGCCAAAAATAAGAAAGTATAAAAAAATTTCCAGCTCTTTCAAAATTCTTTAAACAATCATCAAAGACCCAAAAGATGCATGTTTTCAACAAACCAAAGCAATGCACTTTAAGGGTGAAGGAAACAAAATTTTGATTTCTTATTGCATTCAAGAAATTCTAAGAATGATTTTGCTTACCTTGTTTTGATTCAAAATGTAAGAGATCATTCAATCCCGCAATATTCAAAAGCAAATAAGTTCTCAAGAAAACTGATCACCCAAAATACTCAAAACTCAAGCTTTAGACAACTCAACCAAGCCCACAACAATCAAATATTTCACAAAACCACACTTCAAAAGCTTAAAAATCAAAGCAAAGTAGATCAGAGGCTTCCTAAGAGCCATAAGGCTAGCTGCCCCTATGAGGGATTGAAATTTCCTAAGACAAGATAGGCAATCGCTTGAATACCTAAGACTCACCAAGAAACCAAACTAAGCTCCAAATCTCAAGAAAAACCAAGAAAAGAGGAAAAAACCAAATCTGGAGAAGAATGTGACTGAGATAAGCAAGGCACACATATTAGAAAACCATCTAGTCCAACCTCAAGTGGGGATCCTAACCCTAATGCAAATTTTTGTAGGGTGTCGCGGGTTGCTGTGTAACACAGTGCATCGACCAGGGGTGTTGCGATCACAGGCGAATCCTAGGCGTGTCGATACCGTACTGTAGGATGAATGCAGAGTGCATCGATGACAACAAAGAAGTATTTTTCAAAAAACAAAGGACAAAGGAGCCCTAAAATCAAAGGATATGAATGGACTTGAGGTGTCAGAGTTGATCTGGATCACCTAGTGACTCGGGAAGACCAAATTTCACCAAGCAAGACAAAAACAAGTGACAAAATAAAAAAAACCCCAAGGAAAAGCAAGGAATATCTAGGGAACTATCCCTAGTATGGTTTCCAATTTTGTTAGCGAATAAGTCTATGATGAGGACACAAGTGGACCTACCTAGTCCGAATTGTTTAGATCTAGAACAAAACAAGACAATGAATGCATACCTTCTCCTAAATTAATCAAGTTTTGATGAGAAACAAAGAAGGAAAAGGCTTACCTCTTGAATGAAGTTTGTCCTCGTTGTTCTTGAGCTGCTACAATCCAACTCCTCGAATAAAGAACTTGTAAGAGATTCACCACAAGCAAAGACCAAGTGGACTGTACTACAAACAACTTGACTAATATAAGTAAATGACCAAGGAAATTCACTATAAATGATATTAACAATCAAATATGGGAAAGGAAATGCATCATTGTATTATAAAAAGCATAAAAAATTACAATCATAGCCTTGGTGTCATAGATCCCTTCCGATGGATTCCTCTTGCTCCAACTTGTCACACTTGTCTTGGAAGAATGGACATCAAGAGTCTAGCACTCTGGTACAATTTCTCCAACATCTACTTACTATTGATAACTCCCCCCTTTACCCATGGCTAAGAGCTTCATTTATAGGGAAAATATGATAAGGAGGGGATGAGAGGATAAGGGAAAACAGATGGGAGAGGATCCCCACAGTTGTGGAACTCAAGCAAGATCCAAGTAAATAGGAGGGAAAGCTAATCCAAACAGATTTCACACTAGAAACCTCTCGAAGAACTAATTTTCTGTCTGTATAGAGGTCGATGTGACTTGCAATGGAGAAACATGCATCTCTATAGGGAGACACTTTTTGTCGTGAAGACAAGATGCACCATCGATGCATGTTGACAGCGAGACAAGATGGGTCGAGTAGGTTCCGACGCATGTTGCTGGATAGAGACACACACGAAGGTTGCAAAATAAATTAATTTGCAAGGAAAGGAAATCAGGGTTCATCCTCCATGATAATCTCTTCAGGGTTGTGACAATGCCAGGTTACAGGATTCATGAGACTGACAAAAATGCCGTGTAACAGGAACTTGTGCTCGAAATTCGACATTCATTTTTTGTATATTTCTATTTAAAAAGAACAGATGATGGAGTACTCTTATGAATTCATTGTGCATTATTTTTCCTCCTTGCATCCATTTTGCTTCTTCTTGAAGATCTGCTTGTTCTTGCCTTTATTTATGTAACAACCATTCTAATGATTCCCATTCTCTATTCTCCATTTTCCTTTGCTATCTAATGGTCATATCCACTACTACCATTAGATAATCCCTGAGTTTATTACATACATGGGAAAAGTGTGATCGTCAATTGTTAAAAACTGTATTGGCTATTGATGCGTGTGCTTCTACCTATGCAAGCTTCTCTTTAAGACGATGTAGTTCGTTGCATTCTTACGCTACCATGGCTTATGTATGTTCATATGTTACTAAAATTCTCAAATAGCTGATAGGGTCCCTTGGTTCTTATTGTAGCTCAATGACCATGGCATCCTTTTATTTTTCTTTGCACTATTCCCAAGCCTTAGCTTCTTTTTGACGCTTGTGATCTATGTATTTGGTCAGGCCCTCCATCTTCTGTCCTTCTCCTTGATGATTGCTTCTTCCATTTCTTTAAGTTCATTGTTAGTTACAGTTTTGGGCTTGAATACTATATTGATATGCCCAGCTTCACGCTCCCTCATATAGAATGGTTCGTGAGATGGTGTTGATTCGTTGGATTCTTTATGTGCTTCTCTTGGTTTACTATGAGGTGATGTTTATGATTTATGTGTCTAGGAATTCGATGGATGTACTTGTTGTGATAGTGTATTTTTTGCGAGGTTGACTACGATGGAGGTGACCATGGTGGAACCGACTGTGTGGGAACCATCTATGGTGGAGGTGACTATGTGGTAACCGACTGTGGTGTAGGCGACTATGTGCATCGATTGTGGTGGATTTGACTGTGTGGGTGTGGATTGTGGTTTGATTGATTGTAATGGAACCGACTGAGGTCTACCCGACTGTGTGGGAATCGATTGTTGTTCTTGAGTGATTGATGTTGGTGATGGAGGTATTGACACCTGTGTCAAGTCAACCTGATGGGTATCAAACGATTTGTTGACTGATGGTTTGGTAAATGTCTGAGGTTGAGTTGGAACCTTTGGTGGTTTATATGTAATTAATTGTGGATACTCCTTGCATATTCCCTCCATCTTCATTCTTGCTTAAAATTGTTGCTCAATGCTTATTTGATTCTTCATCGCATTCTTGGTTACCTCCTTTTGTCTTGGCATTGCTTGAATGTAGTCGAGATCGATGCTCAACCCCATCATTAATTTTCTTTTCTTTTATTGTTGTTTGGTTCCTTTGGAACCTTCCTATATTGATAGTATCTTTGCAACTACTTGTTCCATGTACTTGTTTATCCTTGGATACTCCTAGTAAATAGGTCTTGATGTGGGGATAACTATTTTTGGTTCACCCCCATTTTCTTTGCTATATTCATCGAAATCAACTATTTTCTGTTTTGATTTCTTTCATGCTTTGGTATTTTTTATGAGAGAGTGTTGTTGGCTCCCTGTCAACTGCAAATGCAATGATGTACATTTTGACTTCTCTTTCTTCTTCCAACTCCTCATTCTGAAGTGGAGTTATTATTTTCTCCACTTCTCCCTTTGTTGAAGGGAGTACCCTGTGCTCTGTTTTTGATTGTCTTGACAGATCCATGAAAATCTGGTTCATCAATGGATAATAATCCAATTCTTTAGGCTTCTCTCCTACTCCATGTACATACCATACTCTAGTGCAATCCAGGTTGAGATGGATATGAGTAGTCGTTGGCAAGTTTCTTCATACATTTTGTAGTACATGCCATCATTGACATGTTATTTTCAAGTTGTCGAACCAGTGAGAAAACCTTTGTTTTTGGGTAAGGCCTAAGGTCGTACCCATCCATATGGTGAAAAAATTGTGAGAATTCTATATAGGTTGAATACCACGAAATAATTCTAATAGCCAAGAATCTTGAAGCAAAGAAGTCCTCACAAGAATTATTCAAAGATATGCAAGAATAAGAAGAAGAAATATTGAGACATAAACATAAGATAAGGAACTCAATTGATGGAAATATCATCTCATATATTATTACTCAATATGAATACAATATATAATACATCTCAAGAGAGAAAATAGAATGCCTTAAAGGCAAGTTGTAAAGCACAAAAAAGTAAGGCTTACTAAAAACATAAAAACCCCTAGGTGGCAAAAGCTGTTTCCAAAACTGTCTAAAGGCTCATGAATTGGCTGAATATGGTATTGAAGCTCATGAGTGATGTAAATGGAATGTAATGATGACTTTAGGAGAGAAGAAAGTGGCGGAGATCGAATTGTTCAAGTGGAGAGAGTTTCCAAGTCAACTAGCTTTACCTTATCCACTAGAAAGTAGAAAAAACAGGATAAAGTTGTCTAAATCAGGAAAGTGTCTTTCTAATTCAGGAATGGAATAAAATCAGACAGAATCCAAGGAAATCTTATCCAAAATCTATCCAAATTCGTTTTTGTGACTTAGGATGGCAATTGGTCCACTAAAAGACAAAATTGGCCCTATTTACCTAGTCAAAACTTAGGAAATTAATCTAGATGACTAGTAAAATATATCCTAAGTATGGAATGGGTTTTTAAATGTTCCAACACCCCCCCTTAAGCCTGACTGTATGTGGTAAAATATCAGAAATATAGGGCCCAAGCAACAAGGCTTATGGTCACCCCAATACAAACAATTATTAGTCCATGTAGGTGAGGAAAGAAGGAAAACCACTTGGGAAGAAAACCTCCCCTCAAGATCATGGAATACACCATAATAAGGCTCTCCAAACTCCAAGCAGGTGAGAACTTGGTCAAATGTCTGTAGGAATCTTATTCTTGGGAAGAAGTGGAATGTTCTCACTAGACGTGATCTTCTTGAGATCAGATCCAAATGAGACTTGATGATGTCCTTCATATTCTGTGCAATAGGTGCCAATAATCATGCAGTGAATCAGAAGCAGGAAAGAGAGAGCGAAACCAATCACTCCAAACTATAATTTTGCCTCCATAGAATTCAATAACACACCAAAAATAAACACAAGGAGAGGTTCTGAGTGTGTATGAGCTGCAACAACTGGTTGATGATTCGAATCAGAAGACATATGAGAGAACTGAGAGATGTCTTCGACTTCTTGAAAAACGTGTTGGAAATCATGTAGGAACTGGCAGGATCATGGACAAAGGAAATGACGGCGCAAAAAACAACCTCAACTGTATACTAAATTCCAAATAACTATAGATCACCTTCTTGGATACCATTAACCAACAAAGTATCCTCAATATCTGAAGTGTAAGAGGATAACAATGATGAGAGATGGAAAGATCTGAGTTCTTCTTCAACAATAAATTTCTGCCATTTGATCTTCAATACCTGCAAAACAAACTCTTTGAAACTTATACTGGAAGACTAATTTAATTAAGAACTCCAATGATTTGATACCATGTGAGAATTATATATAGGTTGAATACCATGAAATAATTCTAATATCCAATAATCTTGAAGCAAAGAAGTCCTCACAAGAATTATTCAAAGATATGCAAGAATAAGAAGAAGAAATATTGAGACAGAAACATATGAGAAGGAAATCAATTGATGGAAATATCATCTCATATCTTATTCCTCAATATGAATACAATATATAATACATCTCAAGCGAGAAAATAGAATGCCTTAAAGGCAAGTTGTAAAGCACAAAAAAGTAAGGCTTACTAAAAACATAAAAACCCCTAGGTGGCAAAAGCTGTTTTCAAAACTGTCTAAAGGCTCACGAATTGGATGAATATGGTATGGAAGCTCATGAGTGATGTAAATGGAATGTAATGATGAATTTATGAGAGAAGAAGGTGGTGGAGGTCGAATTGGTCAAGTGGAGAGAGTTTCCAAGTCAACTAGCTTTACCTTATCAACTGGAAAGTAGAAAAAACAGGATCAAGCTGTCTAAATCAAGAAAGTGTCTTTCTAATTCAAGAATGGAATAAAATCAGACATAATCCAAGGAAATATTATCCACAATCTATCCAAATTCATTTTTGTGACTTAGGTTGGCAAGTGGTCCACTAAAAGACAAAACTGACCCTATTTACCTAGTCAAAACTTAGGAAATTAATCTAGATGAATAGTAAAATATATCCTAAGTATGGAATGGGTTTTTAAATGTTACAACAAAAAAATTGGGTATTTAACATCGAAGGCACAATCCTTGATGTGAATATTGATTCTTCGACTGGAAATATTCTTAACATTGAAATTCAAATTAACAAGGATGGGTACCTAATTGCTTGCACTGTTTCTTAGAACTTCTCACAATTTACCCTTACTATGTCAACAACATAGTTAGCTAGATTAAATACCTTTCCCTGCTTTTCAATTTGGATGATTGCTTCAAGCATGGATATCTTGATGTCCTTAGCTCGACCTGTTCTCGATAGACATAGCACAAATTTGATAGAGACCCATTTTATTTTGGGATCCATCACCATACTGATTAGTATCCCGTTTTGAGACTTGATCAATTCCTCCACGAATGCTAGGTTGAGTCATAGTTGGGACTAGGTCAGCTAATATTGGTATCCACGTTACATGTCTAACCATATAATAATTTATTTCCACTATTTAATTAAGCCAAATCTTTCCCCTGTGTTATATGATCACTAGGAATTTGGTTTCCTGTTCCTTTAACCCATCAAAACTTGCTACCAGGGGTGCGAAAAGGTATGTCTGAGTTCCCTCTCTTTGAAATGTTTGGATCTCGGTGTTCCAAATACCCCCACTCATGACCTGAATCTTCATTGTTTTCTAGTGGTTATCCCAATTATTGTCCTTAGCTTTGGCTCGTCTGACTCTTCCAATTCTCTTCTCCATCTAAGACTAAAATTCCGTGTCTTTATGTTTTTTCTTGTTTCTCCCTTCTATGTTTTGTTGTTGTGTTCAAATCTCCCTTCTTTCTCAGTGGCATTATTGTTATCTGAGCTTTATTTACACTATGAGTTTCAATTCAATTTGTTATGCACCGTGCTCTATTATTCACTTGAATTCTTCACACTTAGAAAATTTGAAATGCATCTTGTTGTGCATGCTTTGGTCTATTGATGGTTGGTTATGGCATGATTAGATTTGGAAATCTTTTAATTCAAGAATGATTTAGTTTGTGCAACTATAAAGTTGGTAATGATTTTATTTGTGCCGACTATTAATTGGAAATAATTCCATTTGTGTGAGTTTTAATATTTGAATCGACGCGGATTTGATCATGTACGAGATTTAAATGCTGGCATGAGTGCTAATAATTCTATTAGCTAGATATTCATTGCTTGGTTTTGTGAATTTTCTGTTCTTGATCGAATAGTGTGTTAGTTACTTCGATCGGCATTCACGGTCGACAAAGTGCCAACTGTTCCTTCTTCCATCAATGGTCCTTTAGTCAAAAGCATTTAGTTGAATTTTACTGACTCAATTATTCGATTTGTATCTTTTTTTTCTATGGATGGTACCTCTTTAGTCGTGCACCATTTATTACTTTGGAAAGTAATTGACCTTTTAGTGTGATCCGAAAACAAGATCTTTGCTACTCTACGACGTTAACATGAATTGCATAAAGAGCATGAATGAAGCTCACAAATCCATAAGAAGAGAACCAAACAGCATAGACAATACGCACATAAAGACAACAAGTTGATAACGGAGTTCGTCCAGGATGGACTACGTCTCCGGGCCTACTTCTCAATAGGAGGGCCGATCTATAATCTCAGCATAAGGCAAAATACATGGCAATGATACAATGATACCTTGGCGACCATGGTTAGGAAGAGGACCGATCTATAATCTCAGCATAAGGCAAAATACATGGCAATGATACAATGATACCTTGGCGACCATGGTCAGGAAGAGGACCGCTGCCCAAAACACAACCAGACTGCTTCCAGCAACTCCAAAGCCTGAAGACAATGTAAAACAAGTATAAACACTCGTACCTTCCTCCTGCAGAGCTACGCAATCTCCCTTCTCTCCTTTAGCTACAAAGTCTCCACTCCAAAGCATGAGTGGGGAATGGCAAATGAATGGATTTATATAGGTTGGCTTGCCCTTCTTCACATGACTCTCATGGATTCCTTTGGTTGCAACTAATTTGCCTATCTTGGCCTTGGTTACAACTTCCCCAAGTTGGTTTTCATGTGGTTGGGATTTTTATTAAATAATAAACAAACCTATTTAAGAATACCCTTAAAATGGCTTTTAATATGGTTAAAACCATATTATAATAATAACCACCAACCTAATTTTAAAACTTTAACCCAAAGGCAATATGTGGTGGCGCACATATTTAGGTGGCATGTAATCTGTTTTTAAAAAACAACCTTTGGTGGCATGTAATGAAAGTGGTGGCGCTCCAACCCATATATTGGTGGCATAACCAAAGTTTTTAAAAACAAGCACATGTGGTAAAGAGTGGGCGTGTCCCACGTGATTTTCGTGGGTTGTAACAACCTTGCCACGTTGAAAAACATGGGTTGGGGCTTGCCTCGGCCCCCTTTTTGCGCCATTATAAACTCTTTTAAGTTTAAATAAAGAACCTTACCACTCATACCAAGAACCACCCATAGCCCGAGTGGTGAAGGTGCTCAGCCTTCTTTGTAGAGGTCATGGGGTCGAACCTCGTGGAGGCCATGATTTTTGCATTAGACATATTGGCTAATCCCATGCTGCCACGTGGCGGCCTGGGATTGGTCCACCCCACGCCCAGTAGGCATCCAGTAAACTGCCCAGTCACTGCCCGTACTGCCACGTCACCGTCCGTACGCCCAATCAGCGGTATGCTAGCTCGGATCCGTACTACCACGTTTCACCTTGTGATTGGTCCGTACACCTACCATGTCACCTTGTCCGTACCGTACGAATGCCACGTGTCACCCTGTCAGTGGTGCCACGTGGCACCTCTTTTTGCCAAATTTACCTGTTGACCTTATAGAACAGAACGTGATAACTTTCTCATACGGAGTCCATTTGAGGTGAAACGAATGCCATTGGAATCATCTCGACGAGCCCTTCAATTTGTTGCTGGTTTTGCTGAGATTGGAGGACTTCAAAATTTTTGCCTTCTTGGATCCTCTTGGATCATAGTGTTATTAGTTGTACTGCCCCGGTTGGTTTTATATAGTCTACAACATAAGGTCCAAGCCATGTTTCTATATTATTTGGTTTTCCTTTTACTTTGTTGTCATACATTAGTACTAGTTTGAATGGTGTTTGTCCCATTGACCATATTCTAGTTTGAATGGTGTTTGTCCCATTGACCTCTTTTTTATTGTTTTGTATGCCCATAGTATGATAGGAATCTTGTCATCCCATCCATATGCGTTGTTGTCACAAATTTTTGTTAGTCTATTTGTTAAACTCTCATTAAAAGATTCAATTTCTCCAATCAATTGGGGGTGCTAAGTGACGCTCTTATGATGATTGATCATGGAGTCCTTAAGTAAAAATTTGATTGCTTGTTTATAAAATGTGTTCCTCTATAACTTATCAGGACTAGGGGACAACCAAACTTGGTGATTATATTTTTGTAGATGAATTTCACAGCATGATTTCACTGGTTCAACTTATGGCCATTTTGTTACGTACTCTACTCCTATTATGATGTATTCCCCTTGTCCTCCTTCCTTGTTTAGGAAATGGTCCTATAAATTTGATTTCCCATACCTTGAAAAGAAAATTGGGATTGAATGATACTAATGACATTTCATCACATTTAAGTGGTTAATTGAGTTGTTGAAATTTATCACACCAAATTATTGTTATTCGACAATATTTATGTAAGGTAGGCCACCATAAACCAACCTGTAAAGTTTTTCATGTTGTAGTGTCAGCATGGTAATGGCCTTCGGGAGGCCCTACATGTGCTTCATTGATGACGTCTTTCCTTTCATGTTCAAACATGCATATTTTGAGGATATAATCAAGGCATCTCTTGTATAAGTATCCATTGATTATTGTAAAGGGTGTGGCCTTCATTGCTAGTATCTTCCGTTTCTTTTCCGACGTATCAACTGATGTTTTTCTTCCTTGGAGCAACCCTATTATGTTGGCTAACTCTACTAGGGATGCTCTATTCTAAAAATACTTCCATCGAGGATATAATCCTTATTTTTTGTCACTTTTCCAATCTCTAGTCTAGATAATTGATCTGGTCCCACGTTCTTTTTCCTTTAGCGATCTATGACTTCAAATTCAAATTCTTGTAGTAACAATAACCATTGAAATTTTTTTCCTTGATGTATGGGTTTTTTCACTAGGTACCTGAGTGCTTGATTATCAATGTAAAATATAAATGAATTTTCTAATAGGTATGTCGATATTTGTGCAAAGGAGAAATCATTCATAGAGCTTCTCTTTCGGTTGTTGAATTCCTTTCCGCCTTATTTAATTTCTGACCGGCGTAGGTGACTAGATGGTTGAAGTTGTCTTCTCGTGGTTTTGCTATGACCACCTCGACCTCTATTCCTGATGCGTCGATATGGACATGAAATTTTTTCATTCAGTTGGGGAATCATAAAATCATTGCAATTGTTATGGAGAAAACTTCCTATGGCTTGGGGTAGACCACAACAGACAACTGACTACCAGAAAATGACTCAATTCCCAATACAATGCTATATAAGTGACAATGCTAAGATAAAGGAGAAAATACCAACTTTCTACCGGATGTTCGATGTAGATCCCCGTTGAGCTTTCAACTTCTACACTTGGACCTGGAGATTAGCCTCAACAACAAGTACAAGTAAGTTCATATAATATGTGAAAGACATTAGCATAATCAATAACATGATCCATGATATAATAAGCAAATATAACCCAATGTAATTAAACAATATTCACAATATCATTTGGACGATAAAATGAGTATTTCCATTAATAAATAACAATAATTACAATATACGACCTCTTGTCGGAAACCAATCTGAACCAAGAACTGGGTCTCTCCACTTGTGCCTCCACCACTTCAATTCTCCATGTAATGGCAACTCAAACTAGGATGGGAGTTTGGTAGGTGAACATAAGGAGTTCACAACAATAAGGATCAATGAGTGTAGACTCAAGTCACAGCAAAAATCCACTAGAGTTATCTTGCTCTCTCTTTCTCTTCCCTTCCATATGCCATAAGAGCTCAATATATAGCCTTCCAAATGTAAGTGAAAGGACACATCGAGTCGTTTCGGGGAAAATGGAGGGCCAAAGGTCACCCTAAGATCGCTTTTTGGGAGTAAAAAGTAAATTTCTAATGATTTTTACCATTTTACTTGGCACCCACGGGCTATAGTGGAACAGCTCGTGTGTACGCTGGCTAAAGTGGAACAACTAGCGTACAGGAAGAAAAATAGGGAAAAAGTGTTTCTGAAGGACATAAAGTGAATCCGAGTCAGTGAAATGGATCCTGAAGGCCAAAGAATGCTGATGCTCACAAGGTGGAAAATTACGCTGTAACATATGACCCCTAATGTGTGAGGTCAGAGAATGGTGCTACGATGTCCGAAATACATTATAAATCTCAGAAGTGGAGTGATGGAGACACAAGTGGAAGGAACAACTCACTCGTCATAATACAATAATATCTTTGGGTACATGTCGGTATAGTACAACAATCTGATACAATGGCTATGAATAGGTAGTACATAATGAATACATGTCATAGGTGATCATAGCCATAACCATCTATAGTAAGATATGGTCTCCTGCTGAAAAGGAAACAACTGGTACAAACTGGAGGTACAAACTGCTGATGTTTGAGAGGTGATATCTCAGATGTAAAGTCACGATCATAAGTAGCATACTGAATGCCACTATTGTCTGGGGTCTTCTACACAAATCGTCTACAGTGCAAGTCCTATCAAGTGAATAAAGGTGTTGAGGTCGAACCTGATGTGACATCATCTGATTACCGGTCAATGATGCATAGCGTTAACAGATGCGAGATAACCCACCAATAATGAAAATGGGAATCAAGGCACAGAGTACAATCATCAAAGTGCGAATAGATGGGTTGAAGTCGAACACTGCGATGAATACATCGATCAGGGGACATTGATGTATTCCCAAAACTGTTGATGGCGAGAGAACCTACCACTAATGACTGCAAGCCTCAAGGTACTCAACCGACTATAAGTCTCAATTCTGGAATAAATGAGTTGAAGTCGACCGAACGAAACTCGCTAGAAGGAGGGCATTAAGGCATCCCCCATCAACCAGCACGAGGTAACAACTACTCTGAAAGATTTGGAAGAACTCAGATGGAATGAACTGACTCAATAAGGATGGCCGACATGCAATAGTCAAGATATCTGAGGATTGGCCAACACTGGTTTCAGGACTTCCTTTGAACAAGATCATGAGTAGATGGATAGACTCAGGCAACATAGACTCGATACAATGCAGTGCGATGCAGGAGGTATCAACAAAGGGCTCCATAGTGACTGGAAGCTTAACCAATCGGTGGAGTAACTGAGAAACGAGTACAGGTTCGACAACTCTACACCATGCTTCAAGGCCAGTGATGTTCTACGCCTAACAGTGCATGCGGCCCATGGTATATGACTGGTGCACAATGTTACTCGGGTCCATGAAGACTCAGTTTATGGAGTGCAAGCGTGGGGAGGCAATTTTTTTTGGATACGACAGTATTCTATGTAGCTTCTTCTTTGAGAGGGTTCTGGGGCTAAGTCCGAGGGTTGAAGTCCCTCCTCACAGTCTCCGTGACCCATCCCTGACCCGGTGGGCAGAGGTCTTGACACGACAGGGTGGTGGCTGACAGGCATCACTGTACTTAGTTGATTTCTTCCATTGGTGGGACCGACAGGTCATAGCCATTGAAGACTACCCCTATGTAGGGATAGACTTCCGTGGTGATTGTGACATGCCGCTTCCTCCAGAGGCAGCGTTCAGAGACATCGGTAAGTTACTCTTTTCAAGTTTTTTGTGTATTTAAAATTTTTTGGGATTTTTGGATTATATATGAAAATGAAAAAATATTTTTGGGGTAGTATCATGTATTAACATTCTACTGTTTGCTCGCAGACACTGGTCCTCAAAGACTTGAGGGTTTCTCGAGATATCGTCGATGGGGCAGGGGTGGGGAGGTAGTTGGCGCTGCAGCAGAGCGCACATTAGAGACAATGTGGGTCAACCTATCCCGCATGACCACCAGGGTAGCTATGATTGAGGTAGCGCAGCTGCCAGAGGACATGCAACGCCATGTTGTAGGAGTACCGAATCCCTGGTTGCAACTACTGCAGCGGATAGCCAACGCAGTACACTATTACTATCAGAAACATCCTGCCGAGGTAGCTAGGTCTCCACGTCGGGCTTAGACATCTCATGGTCTCATGTTTTTTGTATCGATATGTATATTTTTGAGGGCTACGGGCTCCAGTTTTGTATTATGACACTACCATTTTGGACATGTTATTTATAAAAAACTATGGTTCTCCAGTTGTACTATATGTGTATGTACAAATGTATGAATGTATGTTCATTTGTGTGATTTATTATGAATGTGACAAATTCCAATCTAGGACATAGTTAGCATATGCATCAAATACATGATTAAAACTTCTCGGAACATGAATGTATTTAATGGAAACAAAATGACGTCCCAAGAGTCTTACCCTTAAGAATCTCCGTAGTAAAGTAGGATCTCTCACACGGTACTGACCATTCAAATGAGACACAACCAGTTGTGAATCCAGGCGGACTTCTAAAGACTGGATACCATGTGAAATGGCATCTCTAAGTAGCTCAATCATGGCACTGTACTCAGCCACATTGTTGGATGTAGGACCAAGACAAGCACCTCCCGAAGACACAACTAGATGGTCAGGTGAATAAATAACCCAAGCAGCAGAAGCAAGCTGTTGCATATGACGGCTAGCACCATCCGTGAATCCTAAGAACGTAGGAGATTCCGCTGACATATGTCAACCAAACAGAAGTGAATCAACAGACCGAAAAGCCAGAAGAAATCTAAACTATGTATAGAAGCAACTATACAATAGTATACAAAAGTATTAGCTCGGACTAGAAGTTCAAGCATAATACCGCTTGAGGTAGAGCCCATTTCTAGGATCCTTCAAGACATTCCCGTCGTAATATTCCAATTCGTAGGCTCCTTTTTCCAAGACATGCCTCACAATGTAAGGACCGTGCCACATGGGGTTAAACTTGTTTGCCCCCAGTGGTTCCTTAGCTTGGTCGTACAAGAGGACCAAGTCACATTCAACATATTGTCGGGGATGGACAGACCTATCGTATTGAACCTTGACACGACGCTTATTGGCATCTATAGCCACGGCGACATCTCGATGCTACTCGTCGAGCTGCTCAAGGTGGATCAAACATTGCTCAACACTCGACGTATCAGGGAGGATCTTTATGGCTAGTTTTAATGAAGGGATTTCACATTCAATCGGTAAAATAGACTCCACACCGTGTACTAGCTGAAACGGTGAGAACCCGATGGCAGTCTTAACTGCGGTTCGATATGCCCACAAAGCAGGATATAACATAATATGCCAGTTGTTCTTGCTCTGTTGGATGGTACATTGGATAATGGTCTTTAAAGACTTATTGACTGCTTCAACCTAACCATTCTCTTGGGGGTAGTAAGAAGATGAATGTTCTTGATGAAACCCAAGCTTGAGTGACAAAGCCACCATCATTTTGTTCTGAAAGTGACTACAATGGTCAGTGATAATCTCTCTCGGAATACCGAACTAAGTAATAATCTGATTGAATACGAAATGGGATGCTGTAGCACCGTTGGATTTTACATTAGGCATGGCCTCATCCCATTTGGAAAAGTAGTCCACGGCCACTATGATATGGTGATGCCCCCCAGCCGAAGCTAGTTTGCAATCCATGAAATCCACCCCCCACTTGGTGAAGGGACCAACGGTGACGACCGGATGAAGGGGCGCTGGATGCGAGTGTATATTCCGAGAAAACACCTGGAAAGGGTGACATCTCTTTACGACGTTTATACAATCCTTGAAGATCGAAGGCCAAAAGTAACCTACTCGCATAATGCGTTGGGCTGTTGCAAGCCCGGATAAGTTACCGCCACATGCCCCAGCATGAAAATCATTAAGCACACGTCTGCTTCTTCGTGAGTCAAATAACAACGGAGGATAGAATCCTTTCCTTGATGATACAAAGTGTCACCGACGATGGTATAATCTTTAGCGTGGTGTTCCACACACCATCGTTTGTCTCACGAATAGTGTGAAGGAAACTTCAAAGTTTGAAGATATATGATAATATCCCCATACCAAGGGTCCTCAGACGAGATAAGAAATAAGTGCTCATCCACAAAGGAATCTTCATGGAAAATATCCTCATCAAGTCGCAGAAGGTCAGACATGAGCTCAACAAAAACCAAGGATTTCACCAACTTCACCGAAGCAAAATCAAGATCAAACTCCTATAGGATCACAATCCATTTATTTTATTTCCCCCCTATAAGATGTCGTGATAGCACGAAATGAAATGGATTGATATGCGCTATGACTGTGGTTTTCCTAAGCATGATGTAGTGTCGTAACCATTGGACTGCATGAACAATCGCAAGTGCCAACTTTTCCACATGAGTGTATCTCAGCTCAACGTCTACTAGATTTCGACTAAGGTAATAGATCACATGCTCCACGAGCACATCATCAACCTGAACTAAGACCATGCCAATCGTCTCTTGAGATGCGGCCACATAAAGTATAAAATCTCTGGCAAAGTTGGGTGGACTAAGCAAAGGGGCCGATACTAAAGCTTTCTTAAGGGCGTCAAAAGACTGTTGGGCTCGCTCATCCCAGATAAACGGTGTGTCCTTCTTCAATAAGCACGTGAAACCCTTTGGTAAGATTAGCATAATTCACTGCAAATTGATGCAGAAAAGTGGCTCTCCCTTTGAGGCTCTGAAGTTGAAACAAGTTGCGTGGAGAAGGAAACCAAAGTATTGCCTCAACTTTAAGAGGATCGACTTTGATACCCTCTTTCGAAACTATGAATCCTAGAAGGTGACCCATTTTCACAACAAAGATGCACTTATTGGGATTTAACTGAATCTTGAAGCGTATGCATATTTCGAGAATTAAACGGAGGTGCTTGGGGTGGTCCACTCTCTTGCGAGAATGGCCAACAAGATCATCCAAGTATGCCTCCACAATGCGTTTAAGGTCATGAAAGGTGTAGGTCATAGCACGCTGAAAAGTGGCTCCAGTGTTTTTAAGGTCGAAGGGAATCTTTCAGTACGCAAACGTACCCCAAGGACAAATAAAAGCAGTTTTATGTTGGTCCTCGAGTTTGATCTGTATCTGGTTATATCTTGAAAAGCCGTCCATAAACGAAAAAAATTCGCTTCCCACACAAGCATCCAAGATATGATCTATGAATGGAGTAGGGAAATTGTCTTTCGGACATGCATGGTTCAGGTCTCCAAAATCAGTGCATACACAGATAGTTCCTTGCTTCTTATCCACAGGAACAGGATTTGACACCCATTCGGTAAGGGGAACTGGGTAGATAAAACCATCCTTAAGCAGTTTCTCCACCTCTGCCTTGATCGTGGCTGCCTTTCGAGGATTCACAGCATGAAGGCGTTGTCGAACCGGTTTAGCATTGGGATATGTTCTAATCTCGTGTTCGACAATGCTGGGGTCTATTCCTGGAATATCCTCATATGACTAGGCGAAAGATTCCCAGAGTTCCTTAAACAATTCAGTGTAAATGCGAACCTATTCAGGAGAGCAATCAACACCGATGTAAATGTTCTCAATCTTTCCGGGGGTACGAGAAATGTTGATCGGTATGGTAGGGGAAATATTAGCCATGTTCCCCTACGCGAAAATCCCATGTGAATTCCAAGGAGCCACAGGGTGACCAACAATCTCGGCAAGAGTCGTCCTAAACTCGTCTTGTTCCATAAGATCTGGATTGGGAAGAAAATGAGAGCGATGATGCATGTCTTCCCAAGGTCTCTCACTACCACACATGGCCTCAACAATAGCTTCATCTGAAGGTAAAGTACTGTCAAGAAAATTGTGCAAACAAGATGAGTCGACTGCCCATTCCGGCAGCATAACGGGATCTTCCTCCTATGTCCGTGAAGAGGAGAGATCCGGATTTGCAGTGGCTTGTTGAATGTCTTGATATGCAAGTTTAGTAGTAGACAATGGCATAGCCATTCCAATATGCGCAATGTCTCCAGACGTGGAACTCGTGGATGGTAAGGTCCATGGATCATCAAAATACGAAGTTCAGAACAGTACATTATTCAATGGAGGAGGCGCATTATCGGAAATGGTTCCAATAAAAGAAATGGGTGAAGGGAAATCATAAGATCCCATCAATGAGGGGTACAATCCGACACCCATGTTCCCAGCTGCCGATTGAGAATCTGTAACTTGGGGGACCACTGATCTCGTGGATGCTGTGGAATAAGGACTAACGAAATCTAGCTGGTCGACCGTCACAATCTTGCCTTCATGTGGAAAGCAAATAATTCTGAATACAGTAGACGCGACCGTTTTCATAGCACACATCCAATTCCTACCCCGGAGAAGGTTGTAGTCGATGGGCGCATCAACCACCTCGACTTCAATAGGCACATGTTTCCCACCCAAGTGGACAACAAGGGAAGGGAGAATCCCATGCAGTTTAAACGACCTACTGTCAAATGCAGTGAGCATGGTCATAGACTTGGACAAGGGAGGAGAGGCAAGAGATTTCCAACAAGATAAAGACATCACTGACGTAGAAGCACCTTCGTCAACCACCGTTCTTTTGACGATATTCTGTAGGCACTCCACATGGACTTGAAAAGCCACATGATAAGGTACGCGAGGTTGAACGTCAGTAGTATCAAACTTGATAACATTAGGAATTCCCCCATCTTGAACTCCTAAAGCACCTAAAAGGGCATTCCTTTGAGAAGGACACCCCTGTAAAACCTCGAGAGCCGACATGGCACATGGAGTTTGACCCAAGTCTTCTACAATAGAGTAGTTCTGGGCGGCTCGAGCATTGGGATTATGCGTAGAGCGCTTGAGAACACCTTTCGGTATCCACGGCATAGTAATGGGATTCTCGATATGCAAAGAGGTATCAGGAGGAGGAGGAGGCTCATTCCCCATATTTGGTTGTGGTGCATCATAATCACGTTGGCAAGTGGCAACACTAACCTCTGATTTAACCATATTCACGCATCCAAAGCCAATGGGATGGGAAGAAGGCATGGAAGTTTCATGGGTCCCATAACCAGTAGCAGGAGCATTTGAATCCATATTCTGATGATGTGGAAGGGGATCATTCAACACAGCTGGGGTCTGTGCAAGATGCTTCGATGCTTCTTCAATTTGAGGACACAAGTGAGTAAGATGATCTTCCTCACAAAGCTTGCAAGAGAATTTCACTTTATGCCTAGGTTTACAGTCCCCACCATCATTTCTTCCTTCCCGAGGAGGGTTGGCGTTCTCTTTTCGAGGGGTATTACGATTACTACCATTGTTCCCATTATTTCCACCCTTATAGTTGTTTCTCCCCTTATTCTTACCACCAGGCTGCTGGTTACCCAATGGGTTCGTGGATTGCATAGCATGTACATCAGACGACGGGGTGGAAGTGGACAAGGTGTGAACCTGTTCGGGAGTAGATTGGTTAAGTGACAAATTTTGCATTTGATTAGAAACCAAATCTATGGGTTGAGTACTTGCGGATCCAACAATTCCATCGACATGTGGTCCTGGAACTGACTTGGGCTCATGTCGTGTTCGTGGTCCGCCAGGATTAATGCCATACAAGATGCCCGATTGAGAATATAGTAAATCTAGTTACTGGACTTTTAAGATAGCTTGTTCCTCAGTCACAATGCCAGACATCGAAACATCCTTACAATATATGGAAGAAAAGAATTGAGAAACCATTCCAACAGAAACTCTGGAGGAATGTTGGATTTCACTAACCTCTTCCGTTGATGCCACTCTTGAACGTGGCCAGAAATGTGTGTGGCCTTATTTTGGTGGAAGGTAGACAACAGTTCAGTGCCAGTATCGTAGCGAACCGGTAGTTGGAAATGGTCTAGGAAAACCAAGGTTATCTTGTTGAAACTCCTGTACATGCCCCCAGGAAACTCAACATACCACTTCGTGGCTGACCCTGTGAGGGTGCGTTGAAATAGTCTCAATCTAACAGAATCGTGATTTAACGAGTTTGATGAGCACCAAAGGTGAAAAGTTGTGACGTGATCACCTGGATCCTCACCACCCTTCCCCTCAAACTTGGGAATGTCCGAAGGGATCTTGGTAGGGATTGGAGGCCAATTAGGATCATGACACACTGGAGCATTTGTGAGCTTCGAAAGATCCAGAAGATTCAATCGAGCAAGGAAAGGAAGCTGTGGTTGAAAAGCTTGATTATAAGCTCCTATAAAAGGTTGATTATACGGACCTGAAGGATAAGATGGACCATAAGCTTGACCATGACCATTAAAATGTTGGTTATATGGACCTGACGGACCATAAGCTTAACCATGTCGATAAGGTTGATAACTTCCCCCAACCTAACCCGTGTGAGAGTAAGCAGGTATATGTGCATTATGAGCACCGTAATGAGGTGGGTTGTAATGAGGGCCAGCACCGACTGTATTATTGTAAGGATTACCACCCTAATTATGGGGCATATAAGTATTACTTGTAAAGGGAATCATATTGTAATGACCATAATTGTAAGGTATGTTCCCACCCCCCGCATAAGCATTGCTAGTAGCAGGAGCAGTCGTGGTGTGACCATAAGTATAAGGGATATTCCCACCACCTACATTAGCATTACTAGTAGGAGGAACAGTAGCATTATGACCATAATTATAAGGTATATTCCCACCCCCTACATTTGCATTACTAGTAGTGGTAGTAGACGTAAAAGTATATGGTATGTGTCCACCTCCGTTATTAGGAGGATTGTTAACATTAGTGAGCGTGGTCCTGGGTTAACGTGTATGGGCATGTGCATTGTACTGTGGGTTGTGAGTCGTATTGCGAACAATGTTCCTACCAGAATGGGTAGTCCTAGGAGGCGGCCTTTATCCAAAATTTTCAGTGTTTGAAGGGATATGGTCGGTCCCCATAGTATGTGTGTGAGTGGAAAAAGTGGTGCCCCCAGTGGGTGCAGTGTTGCCAACACCATGACTAGTGCTAGCATGACTACCAAACATAGTGGATGGGTCAACTTTGTTGTAACTAGGCATACCAAAAGAGAATGGTGTAGCATCTGTAGTGGTTGCAGGGTCTGTGTTAACATGCAAATTCGGCATCCCGTGTAGGAAATTTCATGGATTCGAAGGATCGAACGGGTCGTCCTCGGGTGGAGTGGATCCAAATAAAAGAGGTCAAGTCTCTGGTATCAATGGATCGCCCCCCCATTCCTCTCTAGGATTAGGAGGGTTAGAAACGTCTTCGACTCTACCTGATGGAGTCACAAGGATTTCTCCCATGCAAAACCAATGTAAATGTTGGCGCGAACACCTCAAAGGAATCCGAAGACTCAGAGGGAGCCTTCTGGCGTCCTCTCTGAACACGACGTGTAACTTCGTTGACTGATAAACCATCCAAACGACGAGACCAACGGAGAGTAGGACCTTGCGCCACGATATCTCTGGAAAGTCAATAAATCAAAGCGTCACCTAGCGGCCAAACTAGAGATCAAAGAATCAAAGAGCACACACCTAAAGAAACTACAACCAAATGCACACAAACAGGACTGGCTCAAGGAGCTCCCGACATTACAGCCGGTATGTCTCGCCTAGGAGAGGCTTGAGACTCCCAAACTATAGTCGGAGGTAACATTATCAGTTATAAAGGTTCCCAGGCTTCACTGCATGCACAGGGTCAAGTCCCTATACAACAAAAACTATGCTGTCGAACCTCTATTCGACTTAGAATATGTACATTACAATCACTGCAAATACCCTATGCGATACCTAGGTAAGGAAACTAAGGTCACGACAATATAACCAATTCCCAGGGGGACATTCACAGGTGGGATCCGTCGAATGGGAAGGGTAGCTAAGCCCGAAACTCAAGAGGTACAGATCCCTCAAGAGTCCCCAGATACGAACAAATCTTGGAAATATCTCCCACGTTCAGCCAGTATTGGAGGGATATCTCCGCAACCAACCTCCCGTGACCTCGTGCTTAAATTTGGTCTGAGTAGAGCTTCCTGAGAACACTGATGTATATTATGGAATTCACCACTCCCTGGCCAGACACATAATGTTTCGTCTAGTAGTCTTGGATTGTTAACTCACAATGATCTATTCCAAGACTCTAAACCTATACTAGTTGGTGCACCCTATAAAATAAAAATCGTTCTAATCAATTTTAAGATTAAGTGTTGATTTTAAATGGCTGTGATTACTCAAAGGATGTGGTCGTGAAACTAATGATGTATATGACTCAATAGTATGCACAATCATCAAACTCTAGACTTATCTACTCAATAAAAACAATTCCACTAAAATGACAATCAATCCAACGGTTCAAAATAAAATGCAATTCTTTTAAATTTCCAATGCACAAGCAGATCCTAAATGAAAGCACAAGCACTCAGAAGCAAAATGCAGTACGGAAAGTAAATTTTTTTTTGTATTTTCTCTTATAATGGAAAGGAAAATGCAAAACTATGTTTTGTATTTTTCAATATAATGGAATGAAAAATGCAAGCGAAATCTACCTATTCAGCTAAAGAAATGCAGATCAAATCACTAAGACAACCCGACAAATCCCAAACAATGAGACTCAGCCAATGTAATGAGCTAAAAAAATAAAAAATGGTGATAAATTAACAAGGCTCAAAACAAAGAGAAAGAAGAGTTTTTGGTCACAAACAAGGCATGGAACAATCAGGAAATAGGCCAATTAAGACTCAGGAATACTCAAAACCAACCCAGCAACAGTCCAAGGCCATAAATCAATCAAAGCTGTAGTTGTACGCTACTGTCGAAGGAAAAAACGTGGGTAGACGTGGGAAACAGTGCAGACAGAGGCGGGTAGACTTGGGCAAAAATAGCTTGACCCGCATACAGGGAAAGGCAAATGAGCAAACAGAGAATCCAATCACCCAGAAAAATCTTATTTTCTATAGTATATCCCAACGGCCAATCAATGACACAGAAGCTCAACACACATCAACTCTAAATAAGGACAAATGCCTAAAAATCTCCAAAAATGGAGGTTCTCCTCAGCGGAGTCGCCATTTCTGTTATGGAGAAAACTTCCTATGGCTTGGGTAGACCACAACAAACAGCTGACTACTAGAAAATGACTCAATTCCCAATACAATGCTATATAAGTGACAATGCTAAGATAAAGGAGAAAATACCAACCTTCTACCGAATGTTCGATGTAGATCCCCGTTGAGCTTTCAACTTCTACAGTTGGACCTGTAGATTAGCCTCAACAACAAGTACAAGCAAGTGCATATAATATGTGAAAGACATTAGCATAATCAATAGCATGATCCATGATATAATAAGCAAATATAACCCAATGTAATTAAACAATATTCACAATATCATTTGGACGAGAAAATGACTATTTCCATTAATAAATAACAAGAAGTACAATATACGACCTCTTGCTGGCAACCAATCTGAACCAAGAACTGGGTCTCTCCACTTGTGCCTCCACCACTTGAATCCTCCATGTAATGGCAAACTCAAACTAATGATAGGAGTTTGGTAGGTGAACATAAGGAGTTCACAACAATAAGGATCAATGAGTGTAGACTCAAGTCACGACGAAAATCCACTAGAGTTATCTTGCTCTCTCTTTCTCCTCCCTTCCATATGCCATAAGATCTCAATATATAGCCTTCCAATGGTAAGTGAAAGGACACATTTGTTAACACCCAAAAAGTGTTCACTACCTCATCTACCACATTATATGGCTCATTTGTCCATTTTCCTACCATATTTCCCTTAAAATCCCAAAAAATCCCATTAAAAAGCCTCCAAAGGGCCTAAAATGCCTCCAAAAGGCCACAAAACCATCAAAATAGCCTTAAAAAGGCTAAAAAACCCCCTTTTCCTCCAAAAATAGCAAAAATCCCCTAAAAAGGGAATAAAAAATATAAAATAATGAGGAAAAGGAGGAAAAAAACCCTATACAGCTGCCCTAAACCATGTGTTTCCCAAAACCATGGGTCAGCACTCCACCACCAAAAAACTATAAATAGGTGATGGAGATCCCTTATTCGATATCCACAATCACAAGCACCCTTACTCTGCCAAAATCTCTCTCGAAACCCTAGTTCACCATTGAACTACTTTCACCTTGATAGCCACCTTTGGCCCATTCCCACCATTGGAGAAAGAGAAGGAGCACTTTGGAGCTTGGAGCAACCCTCTTGGACATTGCAAGGAGCTTCATCAACCTCCACATTGGAGGTAATATCAATACCAAAAAACCATTATTTAAATTTGTTGTTTATGTTTCATGCATGTTAAGAGTAGTTTTTACATTTCTGTTTTAGTTTAATTATTTACATTTACTGAACTGCTACTAAGGAGTCCATTCTCCTTAGTAGGTGCCCATTTGCACAAGCTAGGGGTAAAACCCTAGCTACAACATCAAGTCATTTCGGGGCAAATGGAGGGCCAAAGGTCACCTTAAGACCGCTTTTTGGGAGTAAAAAGTAATTTTCTAATGATTTTTACCATTTTACTTGGCACCTGTGGGCTATAGTGGAACAACTCGCGTGTACGCTGGCTAATGTGGAACAACTAGCGTACATGAAGAAAAATAGGGAAAAAGTGTTTTTGAAGGACATAAAGTGAATCTGAGTCAGTGAAATGGATCCTGAAGGCCAAAGAATGCTGATGCTCACAAGGTGGAAAATTACGCTGTAACAACAATGACTAATTCTCTTTTTAACAATTCAAACAATTCGTTACACTACTTCGTCCATTTAAATTTCATGTCGATTTTTAAGAGCTCTTCCATTAGATAAGTTTTGTCAGAGTAGTGCCTTATGAAATTTCTGTAATAACCTATATGGCCCAATAATACTTGTATATAATTTTTGTTAACAAGAGGCTTCGAGTTGAGTATTTCCTTTACTTTTGTTGATTCAAATTTTATACTATCCCTACATACTAAATGACCTAAAAGTACTGCTATGAGTGTGCCAAATATGCATTTATTTATGTTCATGGATAATTGAATTTATCTACAACGTTTAAGCATTAGGCGGAGACACTAGTCGTGATCCTTTATAATACTATATATTTTCCCATCATCAAACTATGCTACCATGATATTATACATATATTCCTTGAAGGATTTCAGTACGATTCTAGAAAACACAACAGGTGCATTTTTCAACGCAAAGGGCATAACTCTATAAGAAAATGCTCCAAATTCTATAACAAAATTTATCTTTGGTTGGTCTTCTTTGGCAATATCAACCTAATTATAGCGCGGATATCTATCGGTGAAAGAATAAAACTTGTGGCCTACAACTTCATTTATAATATCATCTGCAAATGGGTGGAGAGTCGAGCCTTTGAAATCTACGCAAATATGTAGTCCACTGGGATCATGTTTTTTAGGTTGGACGACCATACTTCTAGCCCATTTTGATCAATCAACTAGATATCTAACGCATGCCACTAGCATACTATCAATTTATTTCTTTACAATTTCTTTATATTTATGGGTGAATTTGTATGTTCGTTTCTTCACTAGATTTGCGTCTGGTATGAGGTCAATTTTCATCTCACCCATCCCTTCTACCAATCCTTTTAAGTCCTTATAATCAATGGAAAATATTTCATGATATTCTTTAAGTAGGTTAGCTATTTAGCTATTTGATGATATGACAAATAGTCTTCTATATTATCCATTTTCGGTGGATTGTCGTCATAAATGTTGACTTCCCATATTTTTATTTTTCCATCCATCATTTTTGGTGCTTTGGATTCATCTATATTCCTTTTCCATTCCTTAAATTTGGTATATGCCTATGGCAATTCATTATTTTTATCATCATCTACATGAACTGTTGATGCTACCAATCGAACTACTTTGACTTGTTGTAATACTAGCATATGGTCTCTTTTCCATCTAAATATTTTGCATGGAATATTTTTTGTTTGTACATTTATCCCCCTTACTATTGCGGGCCACAGATTTTCTTGGTGGTTAGTAATTCATTTATAGGTTGAGGCTAGCATTGTGTCGGCTAGTTTCCTTCCTTCCACACCATTTAGTTGACTATCTGGTTTTGCAACAAACCTCTGTATTTTTTGTGGTGCATCTTCCAATTATTCTTTTCCAGGTATGAATGAGAAGTTATTAAAAAAATTACTTTTATTACTTTCCAGTGTTTGGTTTCTCCCTTGGCTTCTTTGACCTTGTACCATTTACTAGGAAAGTCACCTAAAGTATTTATAAACATGCGTGGCCATGTTATTTAATCTATGTAGCATATCCTATGCCATTCTTATTCACATCTATGTATACGAGCAATTGGGTCCAAGCCAGGTACAATTTTTTCTATTTGAGCTTTTGATCTGAAAATAACCTTGAATTACATGTGAAATAACTTAAACTATTAACTTGAAAAGGATTATTTAGACAAGCTTAAATGAAAAGCTCAAATAACTCAAATGTAATATAACATGAGAAGCAAACCATAGATTGGATACAAATATTTGATAATGGATTTTACCCTAAATGGGATACATCTCCAAGTCCACTTCCAATGTGGGACCGATCCAATAGTCTTCAAAAATTTGCAAATACAAGATTTCTGAGAACACTTTCATTGTTGCTAAAATGTAGAATCTGACACTGCCACTACGATCCTCTCGAAATTTCAAGAAAAAAATGAGTATAAACTCGCCTATATTCCTCGCAGGTGTACCAAGACCTCCCTTGGCACACAAAACAAAATAGTATCTATGCAAAAATCCGTACAATGCAACTTGGGATGCATGCAGTACAAACTCCTTTTCAAACTCGAAAATCTCAACTCCGAACTCTGGAATTCTGTCAAAAACTGTGTCCTCCTGTGGCAAAAAACATAGGTTTTATAGTGCAAAGCCATGGTTTAGGGCCACGAGTAGGTGCATCCTTTTGGGCATAAAATCATATCAAAATTAAAACCGTTATAGTTCATGGCCCTTAAAAAATGGCGCGCAGGGCACAACGGTGTAGGCATTGGCATATTTGGGAGGAGGTCGGGGGTTCAAACCCGCAAACCTCTCCCTCTTTAGGACCGTGTTGCAAATTTATGTTAAAAACGGTGTAGTGACCATCGTTTGTTGTATGTGGTGGCATATAATATATGACCCCTGATTTTTTCTATAACCAGAGTTCAAAACAACCCCTGCGAATATGTGGATAAGGTTACAATGAGACATAATATATATACCATGGGAGGATCGGGGGCTATGCCCATAGCCCATGATCCCCTTTGTTTTCCAAATAAAAAAACATTACAAACTTAAATATTTATGTTGCCACATATGTTTAAGAATCAAATGTGTGGTGCAATGGTAAATGCATTAGTATGGTGAGTGGGAAGTCAAGGGTTTGAGTTCCGTTGACCCACTTATTTTTTTGGTAAAACATAACCGTAAAAGGCCAATGGAGTTGCCACGTGGTAGTCTCTCATTCGGCCACCTATTGCCATGTAAATGCCAACTCAGTTGTGCCACATCACCTATGATATGCCAACCAAGCATCTGCTTTCCACGTGGTTCCATGTGGGGGTTCCACATCAACACCATACATGCCATGTGTCACCCTTCCAGTGGTGCCGCATATACCCCCTTTTCCCTTTTTTCCTTGTTGGATCCAAACTTCAAAACGCAATATCTTGAGCATACGATGTCCATTTGGGACGAAACACGCGTCATCATAAATATCTCAATGAGCTCTATGAAATGGTTTACTTATCTTCAACGTTTGAAGACTTCATTCTGGATCAATAAAAAATATTCTCTTGGATCAAACCTCCCCAGTAGAAAGCTTTTGGACTACCAGAAGCAGGATTTACTCAGAAAAAGAGTGAGGACACCATGACCCCACTTGTCATGTGTCCACCATCCAACCTACTTGGTTTAGGATTACTTGGATCATCATAACAAAGATGAAAACAACCATCATATTGTTGACAAACTTAATCATTCTATCATGTTTACATATATATGCATTTAATGTCGAAGCTACTATCCAAACACAACTCAATAGCAACAAAATGAGACATAAAAATAAACATGCAGATGTAAAATAAAATGAATCCATAGAAAGCTTGTCCTTCTTTATAGAAATAGTAAGAACCAATGGATCTACTTCCCTGCATCCCATGATGTTTTCATGCTTCAATCCCCCATGTTGTACCTTCTCTATACCCTGAAACATTTGGTTAGTGTAAACCTTAACCAATGAATTTTCAGGATTAGAATCTTTAACTGTCATGAGAGATAAACCTTTGCTTGCATTTACTAACATATTTATCTGCCATGTAGCAACCATAGATAAATCATCAGTCATCTTGTGAGCTCTTACAATGTATTTGATCCCATCCTTGAAGAAATGGTGTTTATTGTGCTTTTTGAAGAAGATGGATTTTCTATAATACAAGTATGGGATCCCCAACACAATCCCACAAATGTCTAAAGGGACTACATCCAATTCAACCTCATCTACAAAAATGGATGTGATGGAAAACATCAATTTACATTGATAAGACACATTCACTTTTGAATCTTCACACACCCAACCTAAAGGGTATGGTTTAGGATGAGGTTTCATCTCTAATCCCAAATTTCTAACCACTTTCTCATAAATGAGATTCACCTAAGATCCACTATCAATAAGTGTGTCTATTTTCGTATGCTTGGAGATCACTTGTATGTGAAATAATTCAATCCTCTTTCTTTCATTAGCGCTTATAACAACTTTTGAAGAATAAGCAAATGAACTACAACTAGAAACATAAATATTACCTTTAAAACCCATGGCTATCACCTTAGTTTCATCTTTGGATTCAAATATTATATCTTGTACTGTGGGCGCGGTCTTTATCTTACCTATTTGATGCTTAGCCCATTTTGGCTTCAATTCTGGATGTAAATTCCAACAATTCTCTTCATCATGCCCTTCTTTCTAACAACACGAGCATGAAAGCTTCACATCCTCTTTCTTCACTATTTCAACTTTTTTCACCTTCTCTTTCCCTTTGTCCTTTCCTCCCTTTTGTTCCATGCAAGAATCATCCTTAAAATCCTTCCTAGATTCAAGATGCGTACTTGGAGACATACTTCATCAAAGTTAGTAGGATTGAACAAAAGGATAGTATGGTGAATGCAACTATGTAAACCACCAATATACTTCAAAAGAGTCTCTTGAGAAGACAATGAAATATTTAAAGCCAATGATTTTCTTCTAAATTCTTCAGTATAACTTTGCACACTTTGTCCTTTGTTTGGCTCAAATATTGTCATTCCATAATTTCCTTCTGTGTATATCTTAAAGGATAAAACTGTTTCCTTAATGGATATTTGAATTCAGACCAATAAGGAAGAATCTTAACATTTTTTTTCATACCTTCCTAAATTTTATTTCCCACCAAACAAGTGTGGTGCCTTCAAGCCGAAGAGAGGCTAACTGAATATTTACCTCGTCTTCATCAATCTGCTGAACATGGAAATACAGTTCCATTTTTCAAATCCAATTGTCTATCTTATCTGCATTAGGCTCACCATTATACATGGGAAAGTCAAACTTGAAATCCAAATTCAATAATGGCTTCTTTGAAGAAATCTCCCCATGTGGAGATGAAGGCAAATATGGTGAAGGAGAATGAGAAGGAGAGGGAGAATGATAAGGAGGAGGAGTGGAAGGAGGTGAACGAGGAGGAGATGTATTTTGGGAATGAGAGTCATCTTCCTTCTTGACATGACTTGAGCCTTCTCCTATTTGTTCTCCTCTTTCATTGTATATCTCTTCCACCATTTCTTTCATCAAATTAAAGGCCTCAAAGAAATCATCTTCAGATCTGTAAGGTCCTATCCTTCTCGGTGAATCCATCTCTCTTCTTTGAATGTATCTCCTTGAACCAATCTCAGGATTATAAGTCTCAAGTTGACCTTCACCTTGCTTGAATGTAAGCCTAGTTAACTTTCACACCTTGCAATTCTTTGGTTAAAATTGCTCTGATACCAAACATGATCTTAAAATAAACTTGAATTGCATGTGAAATAACTGAAACCGTTAACTTGAAATATCTTATTTATACAAGCTTAAATGAAAATCTCAAGTAACTGAAATTTAATATAACATGAGAAGAAAACCATAGATCAGAGACAAGGATTTGATAACGGAGTTCACCCTAAATGTAAGTTTTAAACCTGTTGTAGAGAAGCAAAGCATGCAATTTATTTTAAGAAAAATAGAGATTACACCACAACATTCACACATAATACATAGATATTTAGCCTGGAAACCATTAACTGAGAAAACCAACAAAACTTAGAGCCACACCTCTTATTTTCTCATATTGTTTATTCACCACTCACAATACAAATATAGGTATTCCGCAGTATCCAAAACCTTAATCCGTTAACCTAGAGTAGAAAATAGACTCCAACCCCTTAACTGGGATTAAATTACATATTTTTAGAAAGACACGGTCAAAGACACACTCCCCAACAAATGAAAATAATATAAAACATACTCAACACTGAATGGGCTACATCTCCAGGTCCACTTCCAATGTGAGACTGATCCATTAGTCTTCAAAAGTTTGCAAATATAAGAGTTCTGAGAACACCTTCAAAACTATTGCTCAAATGGAGAATCTGATACTACCACTACGATACTCTCAAAATTTCAAGAAAAAACAAGTATAAACTCATATTCCCCGCAGGTTTACCAAGAGCTTCCCTGGAAAACAAAACAAAATAATATCTCTGCAAAAATCTGTACAATGTACCTTGGGATGCGTGTAGTACAAAATCCTTTGAAAACTCAAAATTCTCAACTTCGAACTCCCGAACTGTACAAAAAATTGTGTCCTCCTGTGGGAAAAAACGTGGTTTTTATAGTGCAAAGCCATAGTTTAGGGATGTGGGTAGGTGCATCCTTTCAGGCATAAAATTTGATCAAACTTAAAACCATTATAGTTCGTGGCCCTTGACAAATGGTGCACACGATGCAACGGTGGAGGCATTGGCATATTTGGGAGGAGGTATCTCCCCCTTTGGTGCTTTGTTGCAACTTTATGTTAAAAATAGTGTGGTGACCATTGTTTGTTGTATATGGTGGCATATAATATATGACCCACAGTGTTTGTTATAACTATAGTTCAAAACAACTCCCGCGAATATGTGGATAAGGTTACAACATGACATAATATATATACCATGGGAAGATCTAGGGCTATGCCCTCTATCCCCCTTTTTTTCCCAGATAAAAAAACATTACAAAGTTAAATATTTATGTTTCCACATATGGTTAAGAACCAAACATGTGGTCCAATGGCTAAGGCATTGGTATAATAGTGAGTGGGAGGTGAGGGGTTAGATTCCCGTCGAACTACTATTTTTTTTGTAAACATAACCGTAAAAGGGCATTGGAGCTACCACATGGTAGTCTCTCATTGGGCCACCTATTTCCATGTAGATGCCAACTCAGCTGTGCCACATCACCTGCAATCTTCCTACCATGTGGTGCCATTTGGGGATTCCATGTGAGCACCATACATGCCACATGTCACCCTTCTAGTGGTGCCACGTGGTACCCCTTTTTCCCTTTTTTCCCGTTGGATCCAAACTTCAGAATGCGATATCTTGGGTATACAGTGTCTTTTTGGGACAAAACATGTGTCGTTGGAAAGCTCTCGATGAGCTCTATGCGATGGTGTACTTCTATTAATCATTTGAATAATTCATTATGGATCAATACAAAATATCCTATTGGATCAATTTTTTCTGCTAGCTTCCCTTCAAATCTCTCGATGAAGTATGTCGATGCAATTGTCCATGTATGTGGTCGTGTTTTATGAGTGTCCCATCATCTTGTGGCTTTCCCAGTAAATGTATTGACAAGACTTTGTCAATGGCCTTGTTTACTATTGGATTATGCAATGATGACTTGTGTGGTATTGTTGGTAAAATATCATAAAAGAGATAAATAACTCTAATATTATAAAATAGAGTTATCCCACATGCATCATGTAATAAATTCTCTTATAACCATTCTTTATATGAGAGAGGTGGAGAGTTATTTATCCCACATGTGTTATGACATGTAAATATACATACGTCTATCTATATAATAGAGGTGAAGGAGACCCTTTTGGATATGTTGTGTATGTTATTTGTACACACATCATTGTGACATAATGTGAATATGGAGAGTGATGCATATGTGTAGATGCCTTGTATTGTAAGATAGAGATTTATGAAGAATATAGAAGACCAATCCTTCCATGGATGTTTCCTCATTTGGTGTTTTACCATGTATATCTAGTGTACTCTTTTTCTCTTCTCACTCTCTCTCTTGTTAGTTTGATTATTTGTTGTTCCATGGATAGGAGGCTAGGCTAGTTAGGTTCTCATGTTATTATTGTTATATATTTTTGCATATTTCTCAACATTCTAACATTCGTTGGTATTCTTTATTACTTAATCCACATGTACCAATGGTGAATCTTTTTATTTGTATCTCAAGGGTGGAAAAATTGTTGATTTTATATCACATGGTATGAGGCTAGGAGTCCGAATTTCCCTTTTTTCATGAATTCGCGAGACCATTGGGATGGATAAACATTTGTGGTAGCTGACTTTTGGTATTGCTTATATTGTCTAGCAATCTTGAGTTTTTGATTCACAATTCTCTATTTTTCAATCATATAGTTGTGAATCTGAGTTCTGTCCAATGGATAAAGTGTTGAATATGGTTGTCATTGATGTCAAATGAGCTCAGTAATGAAAAAAGGATAACCAAGGATATGATGGCATGCCATTGATGTCAAAGGAGTTCAGTAATGACAAAAGGATAACCAAGGATATGATGGCATGGATGAAAGTGATGACATGGCCTACATGGTTATATGGAAGATATGATGACATGGCATGGAATGTATGATGATGTGGCATGTGTGATGAGGTAGGAAAGACACATGTTGGTGTCCTAATGTCTCATGATGTCATTATTACATTCTGGTAGTAGTTTGTAAGACTAAGTGATGAAAAACTGCCCTAAAGCAGCTGCCTTATGAAAATGTCCACCATAATTCATAAGAAGAATAAAATTCTCGCCATGACCTATCATTCCATAGATTGTTGAAGTATCTATCTGATCATGACCCTAGTTCTCAGAAAAACTCTTTGAAGAAGAAGATACGGGTCTCCCAAAAGAAGGTATTTTTGTCAAATTAGTCAAAATTTCCTCAGGGAAATGCCCACCATAATTTGTGGGTTGAAGAAAATGCCCGCACCATATGGGATTATTGTAGGTGGTTGTTTTTTCTACCTAACCATGTTCTCACTTTGACTTGAAAGTGCCCGAGGAAGAAGTTATGGATCTGCCAAAACAGGGTTTAAGGCAGTTTTGCACCAAGTTCAGTAAAATTCCCGCCTAGGGTAAATGAAGATGATTCTGAAGGTGAAACAAGTTGTGTTGTGCTCAGTGAGGTGTCCTAGATCCTCTGGTATCATTGTTTCATGGTTTTGGTGAAATGAAAAATCCACTTAGAGTTTGGACAAATTGTCTAAGTATAGAATTAATGGTAAAAAGTGACTAAGTGACCTCATCAAAATGCCCGCCATCTCTTGTGGTTGATATCTTAAATCATTTTGAGAGTATGGATCTCTAGTATGTTGGTTGGTGCATCCAACCATGGTTTCATATTTCCCAAAGAGTCTATAAGGAGGAAGATATCAATCTTCCAAAAGTGCATCCCATCCAGATTTGCACTGTCCCAGTAAAATGCCCGCCAAGGTTAGATGATGAGGTTGCAGGAGATAATATTGGAACGGTTCGAGTCAGTATGATATTCCTCACATTGTGTATGCCTCAATTTCCAATTTTGATGAAAAAATAAAATCACCTTGGTGACCTAGGGTTTGAAGAAATTTTCCTAAGTGTTAAAACCAGTTATAAAAAGGTCATTTGGAAATGCCTGCCATATGTTGGTCCTGTGCCCATAAATTCATCAGATGACATGGATTTTCTCCTTGGTTAATTGTTCATCTAGACATAGTGTTAGTTTTCCCTCTGATGGTCATTTGTGAGAAAATTGAATCTACCAAGTTAGAAGAAAATTAATTTTTTCTCTTAAGTAGAAATATGCCCGCAGGGTGAAGAAATTTGTCTAAGTGTCAAATACAGAAGGATGAAAGAGAATCTACAAATGCATGCTAGTGATTGTCATTATGATAATAAACTCATTCAAGAGTATGGGTCTATCCTCTGATGATCTGTAGACCCAGTCATGCTCTCATATCTCTCTCTGATTGACACGTGGGAAAAATAGGTCTGCCAAATTGAAGAAAAGTCAAATTGAGGAGTCTGAGAAGTCCTTTTGAAATGCCCTCCAAATGCTGTAGCTGTGCAAATATTTTCATTCAATGGTATGAACCTTATCTTTGGGGACTTTTTCATCAAGTCATGATGTTAGCTTCTGTTCTGGAGATCACACGTGTGGAAAATAGGTCTGCCAAATTGGTTAAAAAAAAACTGTGTATAAAAAGGGGTGTTTTGCACATAGGTGAAATATGCCTATGCAGTGTTGAGAAATATGCACACTCAGATGTATGCAATATGCACACACAATGTATCCATAATGTCAGCAACCGGGGTTAATTATTTCTGTACATAACAAGAAGATCTTATGTTAGTATTTGAAAAAGGTCAGATAGATTAAATTTAAAAAAATAGAATGTTCTTTTGCTGAAAAAAAAGGTGAGCTACAGGAATTAAAAACAGAAATATAAAAAAAGAAGGCCGCAAGACAGAAGGATGATCAATGGAGGTTTTAATTAATTAATTAAAATAAATAATAAACAAAATCATGAATTAAAAGCCAATTAAACAAAGATTCGAAGAGGTATGAAGGTGAAAGGATATGAGCCCGTTTTGAAATGATGCAATGTTCAAGAGAAAAGTGAAAATATATAAACAGAACTATGAAGATGAAGAGTGGTGTCTCTGTAGTTTAGATTGAAGGTCATGTAAGGAACATAAACTGATGTGTCTCTGTAAACCGTAGAACAATATGTATCTGCGTGTTTCAGCATGAATATTTGAGGTAGTGAGGGGCTAGAGAAAGAAAGAGAAGAATTGAAGTTGTATGAAGTCCAGATGCAAGCAACAACAACAAGAAGAGACAGAGACCAAGTGAATGAAGAAAAATACTGGTGACAGTATTTGAGGAAGATCTGGAAGAATGATAAGAATCAGAATAGGGTGGTAGGGTGGTGCTAGGGCAGGGTACATGCCTGCAAGGGGGTCATAGCCTCCTTCCAGTGGTAGCTGGTAAATAAGGGTGTTGAAGCATCCTTTTAGTAGCAGTTGATAAAACCAGGGGGTCGTAGCCTCCTTCTAGTAGTGGCTGGAAAATAGGGTGTAGTAGCATGCTTGTCTGTAGTAGCAGGAAGAAACCAGGTTGTAGTAGCATCCTTGTCTTTAGTAATAGGCATAAACTTATTGTAAATATAATTTTGCAGTATAGAAAGAGTTGGTGGTTTTCCCAATTGGGATTCCACGATAAAAATCTGTGTTCTGTGTATCTTGTTGATTCCATGTTTTAATTAATTTTAATAAGTGGTTTAAAATGGTAAAAAGTTAACAATACTAATTCACCCCCCCTCTCAGTATTGACCAATATTCCAACAATTGGTATCAGAGCAGGATCCTTCACCACAGTCTAAACCACTGGAAGGAAGATCCTATTAAAAACCACTATGGATCAACGAGAATATATTTACACAATGAATGGATCTCCAATACTTAGAAAATAAGAATACATATTTTGGAGTAAAAGAATGGAAAGTTATCAGAAGGCATTGGGACATGATGTATGGAATTCAGTGATCACTGGTTACTTCCCACCAAACAGAGTAAGGACTCTAGCTCAAAAGAAAGCCAAGAAAAGTAACTCAATGGCAATGGATATAATCCTTGAGGGATTACCTGATGATGTCAAAGAGAAGATAGGTGAATGTAACTCTGCAAAGGAACTTTGGGACAAGATAAAAGATCTCTACCCAGATGAAGCATATCAATTAGAACAAAGTTCAGTCTACAACAAATCTAGTGATGAAGACTCTTTTGAAGAAGACTCAGACATTGAAACATAATTCAACCTTGAAGCTAAGCTTGAGTGTACTTTGGAAGAACTGAGAAAACATAAACAAAGCTGTAAACAACTAAAGGATCTCATGTTGGAGCAAAGGAGGAAACAAGGTTCAAAGGAGAAAGACCTTGACCAAATCATAGTTGAATTAGAATCCAAGCCCAACTGGATCAAGAGGGATTAGAATCCTTGGAACAATATCTTAATAAGGAGCAACAAAAGGTTGAAGAGCTCAAACAACAACTGCTAGAATGTGAAGAAGAAAATCAGACCTTAAAAAGACAAATAATGTCCTCACAAGAGGAGCTACACAGTTCAAGACAACAAGCAACCACTAGCATGGAAGAAGCCAAGAATTTAAAACAAGAAGTTGTTGGACTCAAGGATCAACTGAATACTGTTGAAAAATTCAAGAAAGGAACTGAATCCCTTGATAAAGTCCTCAATCTACAAAGATTTCCCTCGAACAAATATGGCCTTGGATATGACCAAGTACACATGGTTAAAAGATTAAGTTCTACTACTCAAATTGATGTAGAAAATGAAAAGTGTTGTGATGATACCTCCAAAGAAACAAATATCCAGCAGAAGGATAACAAGAATGCAAAATATGCTCGTCCTCCCAAGAAAAGTAACCTCAAAAGAAATAGAAATCACAAGCAAGAAGACCAGAAATCTCCCAAGTACAAAAATGCATTCTATGGCTATTGTTTTGATTATGGTCACAAGGATGCTGACTGTAAAACCAAGAGACACAGGTTGGAAAGACAAGAAAATACATGCAGTTCAAGTGAAATAAAAGATCATAACAACAAGACTGGCTTGGGTATGTGAAGAAAGAAAGTACTATTCCCCCTACTTTCAATACTAACAAAAAGAAATTGACAAATAAATTCATTTTCAGAAGATCTTCATAGATGTTCAGGGGCTATTGTTATATATGTAATAACTATGGACATAAAGCATCATATTGTCAAGCATTTGGAAAACATAACAAAATTAGGAGAAATCATAATCCTTGTGGCCCCTTGCCAAATTATCCAAGTGAATGCTACAATTGTCATAATTATGGTCATATTGCCAGAAGATGCACAACAAGATCTCCTAGACCAAGATACACAAAGGTATGGAGAAGAAAGTCTGAAGTATAAAACACAAATAATGATGAAGATCCTACCCTTTAAATTGATGGAGTTTCAAAAGAAGAGAAACACATGGAAAAGAAAAAAGGGGAATACAATGAGAAGCTTGAAAATAAAGTGGATCAAGGTCAAGAAATCAAAGAGAGTAAGGAAGTTACATATGGAATGGACAAATACCTGGAAGAATGCCAAGAGATAGAGAAACATCATTCGAGTGAAACCCTTACAGTGCAAGAAGCCACAAAGCATGGAGAACCATCTTGCAACAAGCTTAACTTAAAATGGAGCAGTTGTTGATCACTAAAATATCCTGAAAACCATTTGGAGGAAGAGTGGTGGTACTTTAGAAGAATAAAAGTGATACCCGTTGCACACCTAAAGAAGCAATTTTGGATGATGATGCAAGTCTATATGAACAAGTCTCTAAATAATAAAAGTTGGCATTAGGCCCCATATACTTCATCCACCAGGGTTACAGTTATAACACTATTAAGGCATCTCTTGGAAGCTTAGATTATGTCAAATATGGATAGTTCAAATTTGACCCAGACCTTTGCTGACTAAATGCATGCACTGCACTTGTTGACAAAAATATGGAGATTTTTTTTTTCTTCTATAGATTTGTGAAGCCAATATAAGCATAAATTAGTGAGGCATTTGACAAGGCTCAGATACCTTCATGATCAGATTTGATCGCATCTCAAGGGAAATTTGTGTTTTGAGGGCATGGACAGTCATTGTAGCAGCATAGAAGATAATGCATGATCTCAGGGGGAGATAGAAGCCTAAAAATCAGGGCTTGAACCTTATAGGACAACTGTTGATGTAATAAAATTTTGATTAAACCATGATGAAATCAAGTTTAGTGGAAGAAATGAAGAAGGGTAAAACATTGAGATGTTCATCTCCATAATCTTGAAATTTTGAAATTTTAAAAGATGACGTAGATCATAAATCAGATCTACTAATGTCTCATTACTTGGTTAATGAACCCCTGTTTCTGTTTTCAAAACAATTGGTATCAGCTACCACAATTGGTTTTAGAGAAAGTACATAGTTAGGGGGAGATAATATCAGGGAATTGCAATTGGTATTTGAATAAATATCATTTGGTAAGGATAAAAGACCATCTATGTGACAAGTGAAGAACACTTAATAACTGAAGTATAGTAAAATTAGAAGCATAATTGTGGTGAAGAAAAGATAAGAGATGATTATGTCAGAATGACTAAAACTAGTGTATGGTTGGCAAAGAGCAAAGTGTAAGTAACATGAAAATATTAAAATGTGTGATCCACGAGATACATTAAGACCATGAAGTTTGTAATCCAAAATGAGGATTATCCTTATTATTTAGGTCAACTGGTTCATCTACATTCTTCTAGAATGATGAATGGTTTCAATTTGCTAGTGCATATCATTTTGATCTTTGGTCAAGAAGGGGAGCAAAAACATAAAGTTGAGAACTTGATTGTATGGCATTGAAGACTCCTTAAAGAAGAACAAGGTATATGGTGTATTTGTAAAGATAAATCTATGGATAAAAACTAAGGGTTGAACTCAAAGACAAACCAATGAGTATAAACTTTGTCACAAAGAGAAGAGAATGTGTTGGCAAGAGAAGGAGCACTGTGATAGGGGAGTCCATGAACTTTTCAAAGGCTCATTACAAGAAAGTAAAGAAGGATTCCAACTAGATGATTAGCACTGAGACCAGGTTAAATGAAGGAAGAGAAGAAAACGAAGGGAAATTTCCTAAAAGGAGAATGATTGGAAATTCTATGTCAAAATAGTTGCGGCAAGGGCATAACATGTTATCCTTTATCATCGTTGTCAAAGGGGGAGAATGTTTAGATGTTGCCATAAATGCCAAAGGGGGAGAATGTTGAATATGGTTGTCATTTATTTCAAAGGAGTTCAGTAATGACAAAAGGATAACAAAGGATATGATGGCATGTCATTGATGTCAAAGGAGTTCAGTAATGACAAAAGGATAACCAAGGATATGGTGGCATGGCTGAAAGTGATGGCATGGATTGCATGATGATATGGAAGATATGATGACATGGGATGGAATGTATGATGATGTGGCATGTGTGATGAGGTAGGAAAGACACATGTTGGTGTCCTAATGTATCATGATGTCATTATTACATTCTGGTAGTAGTTTGTAAGACTAATTGATGAAAAATTGCCCTAAAGCAGCTGCCTTATGAAAATGTCCACCATAATTCATAAGAAGAAGAAAATGCCCGCCATGACCTGTCATGCCATATATTGTTGAAGTATCTATCTGATCATGACCCCAGTTCTCATAAAAACTCTTTGAAGAAGAAGATACAGGTCTCCCAAAAGAAGGTCTTTTTGTCAAATTAGTCAAAATTGCCTCAGGGAAATGCCCACCATAATTTGTGGGTTGAAGAAAATTCCCACACCATATGGGAATATTGTAGGTGGTTGTTTGGTCTACCTAACCATGTTCTCTCTTTGACTTGAAAGTTCATGAGGAAGAAGTTATGGATCTACCAAAACAGGGTTTTAGGCAGTTTTGCACCAAGTTCAGTAAAATTCCCGCCTAGGGTAAATGAAGATGAGTCTGAAGGTGAAACAAGTTGTGTTGTGCTCAGTGAGGTGTCCTACATCCTCTGGTATCATTTTTTCATGTTTTTGGTGAAATGAAAAATCCACCTTAGAGTTTGGACAAATTGTCTAAGTATAGAATTAATGGTAAAAAGTGACTAAGTGACCTTAGAAAAATGCCCGCCATCTCTTGTGGTTGATATATTAAATCATTTTGAGAGTATGGATCTCTATTATGTTGGTTGGTGCATCCAACCATGGTCTCATATTTCCCAAAGAGTCTATAAGGAGGAAGATATCAATTTGCCAAAAGTGCATCCCAACCAGATTTGCACTGTCCCAGTAAAATGCACGCCACGGTCAGATGATGAAGTTGCAGGAGAGAAGATTGGAATGGTTGAAGTTAGTATGATATTCCTCACATTGTGGATGCCTCACTTTCCAAGTTTGATCAAAAAATAAAATCACCTTGGTGACCTAGGGTTTGAAGAAATTTGCCTAAGTGTTAAAACCAATTATAAAAAGGTCATTTGGAAATGCCTACCATATGTTGGTCCTGTGCCCATAAATTCATCAGATGACATGGATCTACTCCTTGGTTAATTGTTCATCTAGACATAGTGTTAGTTTTCCCTCTGCTGGTCATTTGTGAGAAAATTGGATCTACCAAGTTAGAAGAAAATTAAGTTTTTATCTTAAGTAGAAATATGCCCGCAGAGTGAAGAAATTTGTCTAAGTGTCAAATACAGAAGGATGAAAGAGCATATGCAAATGCACGCGAGTGATTATCATTATGCTAATAAACTCATTCAAGAGTATGGGTCTTTCCTCTGATGATTTTTCAACCCAGCCATGCTCTCATATCTCTCTCTGATTGACACACATGGGAAAAATAGGTCTGCCAAATTGAAGAAAATTCAAATTCAGGAGTCTGAGAAGTCCTTTTGAAATGCCCGCCAAATGATGTAGCTATGCAAATATTTCCATTCAATGGTATGAAACTTATATTTGGGGACTTGTCCATCAAGTCATGATGTCAGCTTCTGTTCTGGATATCACACGTGTGGAAAATAGGTCTGCCAAATTGGTTAAAAAAATGTGTATAAAAAGGGGTGTTTTGTACAGAGGTGAAATATGCATGTGCAGTGTTGAGAAATATGCACGCTCAGATGTATGCAATATGCACACACAATGTATCCATAATGTCAGCAACCAGGGTTAATGATTTCTGCACATAACAAGAAGATCTTATGTTAGTATTTGAAAAAGGTCAAATATATTAAATTAAAAAAAAACAAAATCTTCTTTCGCTGAAATAAAAAAGGTGAGCTACAGGAATTAAAAACAAAAATATAAAAAAGGAAGGCCGTAGGCTAGAAGGATGATCAATGGAGGTTTTAATTAATTAAAATAAATAATAAACATAATCATGAATTAAAATCCAATTAAATAGAGATTCGAAGAGGTATGAAGGTGAAAGGCTATGAGCCTGTTTTGAAATGATGCAATGTTCAAGAGAAAAGTAAAAATATATAAACAGAACTATGAATATGAAGAGTGGTGTCTTTGTAGTTTAGATTGAAGGTCCTATAAGGAACATAAACTGATGTGTCTCTATGTATAAAAGATGAGCATATGAAGCAGCGCAAGATAGAGACCCCAGAGAAGGTAAAACGCATAATAGTATGTCTCTGTCTGTTTCAGCATGAAGATCTGAGGTAGTGAGGAGCTAGAGAAAGAAAGAGAAGAACTAAAGCTGTATGAAATCCAGATCCAAGCAGCAACAACAAGAAGAGATAGAGACCAAGTGAATGAAGAAAAATACCAGTGACAGTATTTGAGGAAGATCTGGAAGACTGATAACAATCGGACTAGGGTGGTAGGGTCGTGCTAAGGCAGGCTACATGCCTGCAAGGGGGTCGTAGCCTCCTTCCAGTGGTAGCTAGTAAATAAGGGTGTCGAAGCATCCTTTCAGTAGCAGCTTATAAAACCAAGGGGTCATAGCCTCCTTCCAGTAGTGCCTGGAAAATAGGGTGTAGTAGCATCCTTGTCTGTAGTAGTAGGAATAAACCAGGGTGTAGTAGCATCCTTGTTTGTAGTAGTAGGCATAAACTTATTGTAAATATAATTTTGCAGTATAGAAAGAGTTGGTGGTTTTCCCAATTGGGATTCCACGATAAAAATATGTGTTTTGTGTATCTTGTTGATTCCATTTTTTAATTAAGTTTAATAAGTGGTTTAAAATGGTAAAAAGTTAACAATACTGATTCACCCCCCCTCTCAGTATTGACCAATATTCCAACATAAAGGTGTCTCGATGCGTAAGTCTCCCTCATTGTTAGGGTCAACCATGTCTTGAACACACTGAATAAATTGATACAACTTCCTTTTGTCGATGTCTTCATCACAAGGTTCCATCCATGGTTTTCCTTCATTAGGTTCAAGGGGTATTACAATTCTTTTCCTTTCCCCTTTAAGTTTTATCGTGTCCTTTTCCAATGATATGGTATCCTTCATATTTCTTCCCCACAGTCAACCAAAAAAGGCCATATATGGGGACATCCATCAACTAGGTTGATGAACTCATAATCAAATATTGTCAATATTCCCATAATACTTGTTTGAGTGTCTTTTAATACTCCAATTGGTTCTATCAGGCCTTGGTATGCTAGTTTGAGGTAATTTTGAGATCTCAACAAATTTGGTCGGACAATATTTAGCCACATTTCTCGCAATAGTATATTTACTTGTGATACAAAATTTCCTACAACTTGTCAAACCTGATAATATTCTATTACTAGGTTAACTAAAGGGTCTCAATCCTCTAAATTTTTTGCTTCGTGATTCAGTTGGGATACCATTTTTGAATTCCTGTCATTCTCTTGATAATATTTTAAATACTTAGCAACTCAATTACCCTATCGAATGCTTCTGATTTAGTTAATAGGTCGATACATTTGTTTAGTACAACATTTCTATTCATATGTTCTTGTGCAACTTCATGTAATTCCTCTTCTTGGATGATGTCCCGAAATAACTTTAGTGCTTCCATGGTGTGAAGAACCTGCAATAATTAATTAATGAAAACACACGAAATAGCAGAAATAATAGAACTCGGAATCACTTTTATATTGACTGTAGGCCAATTCGAGGGGGCAACCTCCTTTGAGCAAGCTCAATACAAATAAATTCACGGTACCTTCATTGGTCTCAACACAAACTTATATACTAAGTCTAGGCGCCAATACCATGGGTCAATACCATGTGTCAATACAAACCATGGGCCAATACAAAATATGGATCAATAATTACTACGGGACGACTTACAAAGCATATGCATCCAACAACAATAATACAAACTATGGATCAACAAATACTACAGGATGACTTACAAAGCATATGCATCCAACAACAATATACTAACAAAGTAAATAGAAGGGTTGACATGGGTTCCTAACATCCCCTCTACCTTAGAAAAAGCTTTGTCCTCAAAGCTTTAGATGTGGAAATTGATGCAGAATCTGAAGGAGTGGTTCCCCTGTAGCATCCTCGGGTTGAATTCCGGCCCACTAACGCCTTTTAAGTTTCAGGGAGGATTGCTTGGAAGGCTGTAGACGACGAAGGACCATATCAGCTGCGTGAAAAGTGCACTCAGAACGGTGTTGACCGGCTTGTTGTTTCAGTCGAATTCTTGCATGTGAAGATTGTCCTGCAGAATGAGAAGAATCTGATCGCGGTTTTGAAGAACCGAGTCAATTGCCTGAACTGGGGAGCTGCTGAGCGTGAATGGAAGAAGAAATGGCGGTGCCTGTCCATAAACTGCTTCATATGGTGTCCTTTTAGATGTGGTATTGCACCACTGGAGCGCTTCTAGGAAATCCATAGAAATAGCTGTCCACATCTGTGTAGGGATGGGCAAGGGTTCGAGCAATCCTGAAAGGAGTGTCGTTTCACCCTTGTTGACCTGGCAAGTATCGCACTCAACCACCATCTGGTGTATTTTCATTTTTCAGTCCCTGCCAAAAGAAGTTACATTGTTCCTGGTCATAGGTTCTGAGGAACCCAGAGTGCCCTGTCGATGAAGAAGCATGGAGTTCATAGAAGAGATAGCCATGTTGAACAGATTGCAACCAATTTGGAACAAGCAAAGAAATAGATGTAAGAGAATCTGGGTCATCAAATTGGTGAGAAGGAGCATTTGCCACCATATTATCCTTACCCTTCGTGTAAGTGATCATATAGTCATAACCCATGAGTTGGATAACCCATTTCCGGTGTGCTAGTGAGGAGACCCGTTGTTCCAGAAAATGTTCCAGACTCTGGAGATCAATCTTGATGCAAGAATAATTTCCTACTAGGGATGGCTGCCACTTCTGTACTGCAGGAAAAATAGCCATCATTTCCTGCTGAGATGTAGATGTGGCTAAATGCTTACCGGAAAGGTCTATTGAAGGAAGCAAGCCCACTGGTGCAACAAAGACACCTGCATATCTATCTAAGGAAGTAGTGGAGACCGTTGGTGGGTGCATCTGGAGGGAATGGAGCTGAGCGATGACACCATGTGAATTCTTCTTAAGGATCTTTTCTAGATGATGTCAACTGATGATGCGGAGAGATCCTGGTTGTAAGCCCATAATTTTGTGTTGTGTCCCATTGACTGAAAACTGCATCCAAAGTTCAACAAAATCCCATAAGATGGGGCCAAGTGTGCGTAACCATTGAACGCCCAAAACCACATCACATCCGCCTAAGGATAAGGAAAACATGTCAGAGCGCAGGTTATAATCTTCCAGAGAGATATGCACATTGCGACACTTTTCCTTGCAAGGTAAGGTTCCCCATTGGCAACCATGACTTCAAAGTTGGAGCAAGGATGGACAAAACAATCAGCATGTTTGGCGATCCGAGAGTCAATGAAGTTATGAGTGCTACCAGAATCAATGAGTATTGTAAGAGGAAGCTTCTTGAAGTAACCCCTGACCCGCATTGTTTGGGGGGTGGTGACACTGGATAAAGCATGGAGAGATATCTTTGGGTGGTCTTCTTGAGATGGGAAGTCAATAGGCAGCTCCTGAATGTTGACCTGATCATCCGGTGTATCTGGAGCTTCTTCACCAACTTCAGAGGCGGGCGGAGAATCCACATCCAAGAGATAGAGCTTTTGTTGAACACATCTATTATGTTCCCGAGTGAATTTTTCATCACAATTATAACAAAGCCCTTTTTCTCTGCGTGCATGCATCTCAGTTTCAGACAAATGCTTGATAGGAGTTGGTCGAGGAGCTGGCGGGATGGGAGGTCGTTGAGAAACCATATTTCTGAAGGGAACAAAAGTGGGTTTGAAGCGCTGTTGGGCAGAAATCTTGTCTTCTGCCAACTTAGCCAACCCCAGGGCTTCCATCATTATGTTGGGACATAACATTTTGATCTCTGGGCGGATTTCATCCTTAAGACCACTGATAAAAGAACTCTTGTAGAAGTCATCAGACAATCCTTCTGTGTGGTTGGCTAGTTTCTCAAATTCTGTCTGATACTCTCTCACAATGCCAATTTGACGAAGTTTAGTGAGTGCTCCGGTAAAGTCATCAAAAGCACTAGGACCAAATCATTGCAAAAGGAGTTGGCAAAAATCTGTCCATTTTGGCTCGTCATGAGCCTTAATGTACCAACAGTACCATTGAAGGGCTTCCTGTTCCAAATGAAAGGATGCAAGTGGAACTTTTTGGACATCAAAAGTATTATGCAGACTGAAATACTATTCTGTACGATAGATCCATCCAGTCGGATCAGTACCATTGAAGCGAGGAAATTCAAGCTTCGGACCACAGAAAGTGCTGGAAGAAGAGAACCCATTTGATGCAGAATATTCTTATTGTCGGTTATTGTTCATGGCTGAATGCTGAAGATGGAGGCTGAGAAATTTTTCATCCAGATCTTGGAGTTTGGTTTGCATGGCTGCAAGTGCTTCCTCCATGGTTTTTTCTCCTGCACGGGTAACAATCATAACCAAGAATTTTTTTTTTGGGAATGGATAGAAAAACACAAATAAAAGCTTATTTAGTAAAGGGAAATTTGGATTTGGGAAAATCTTGGATGGGTAATTGGGGTTTGACTAGGTTTTGGACACTTTCTGATGGACAGGGAAGCAAAAAATGGGGATTTTAGAAGCGGTGTAAAAGAATGAGAAAATTTGTCAAAGAGGAACAAAGAAGCATAAATAGGGAATGAACATGGTGGAAAAATTTGTAGGCGAGTGGGTGAAAATTGAAGAAGTTATGGCAAACCCTAAAAATAGACAAATGTGAGATTTCTGGCTTTGGGAAGTAGAATTTGGGATAGGGTCTTCAGGAATGAAATATGCAGAATGGGATTGTAGAGATGTCCGGGAAGTTTCAAGGGAAACGAAGTTAAAACAAAGGAGATATGGCGAAAAAACAGTTTTGTTTGTTTGTTTTTTTTTTTGTTTTTGTTTTGTTTTGTTTTGTTTGTTTGTTTGTTTGTTTTTTGGAATAGATATACAACGCCGCGAAAGGGATCGGAAGCAGATAGATCTGCAATGGCGCAGAAGGGATTAACAACATATGGATTTGAAACAACGCCGAATGGATAAAAAACGGTTGGATCTGAAACAAATTTCAGAATAGATCTGAAACGGCTGGATCTGGAACGACTGTCAGAATGGATCTGAAATGGCTGGATCAGAAACAGCTCGGAATGGATCTGAAATGGCTCGGAATGGATATAAAACAATGCGGAAGTGATCGGTAACAGTTCAATTGAAAATAGATATGGACCCCAGGTATGTGCGGCTTCCTATCGGTTCAGGGGATTCACTCGGCCACCAATGCTGTCTGACGGCTTGCGTATTGGGGCAGTACCCCTCACTCCATGACTCAGGTAAAACTGATAACCACTTTGCCACAAATGATAGCTCTTGGTTTACCTCACGGGTGGGAACTAGTCAATTAGGTAGGGGTCGTTGCCCTTTTCGTTGGCAGGTCCTCTCAATGGGCCAGCTACTTCGGGGTACCCGTGGTACTCCTGACAATGAGTTTTAGGGCTTATGCCCAAGTACTTCCCATAGTTAAGCGGATAGGGATTATTCCCAGATCCGAAGCTGCGAAAAAAAATTTGGCAGAAATTTCACCTAGCGAGCCCAAGAAAGTGCTCTGATACCAGATGTGAAAAACCTGCAATAATTAATTAATGAAAACACACGAAATAACATAAATAATAGAACTCAAAATCACTTTTATATTGATCGTAGGCCACTTCGAGGGGGCAACCTCCTTTGAGCAAGCTCAATACAAATAACTTCACGGTACCTTCATTGGTCTCAACACAAACTTATATACTAAGTCTAGGCGCCAATACCATGGGTCAATACCATGTGTCAATACAAACCATGGGCCAATACAAAATATGGATCAACAATTACTACGGGACGACTTACTGTTAACACCCAAAAAGTGTTCACTACGTCATCTACCACATTATATGGCTCATTTGTCCATTTTCCTACCATATTTCCCTTAAAAACCCCAAAAATTCCACTAAAAAGCCTCCAAAAGGCCTAAAATGCCTCCAAAAGGCCACAAAACCATCAAAATAGCCTAAAAAAGGCTAAAAAAACCCCCTTTTTCCTCCAAAAATAGCAAAAACCCCCTGAAAAGGGAAGAAAAATATAAAATAATGAGGAAAAAGAGGAAAAAAACCCTATACAGCTGCCCAAAACCATGTGTTTCCCAAAACCATGGGTCAGCACTCCACCACCAAAAAACTATAAATAGGTGATGGAGATCCCTTATTCCATATCCACAATCACAAGTACCCTTACTTTGCCAAAATCTCTCTCGAAACCCTAGTTCACCATTGAACTACTTTCACCTTGAGAGTCACTTTTGGCCCATTCCCACCATTGGAGAAAGAGAAGGAGCATATTGGAGCTTGGAGCATCCTCTTGGACATTGCAAAGGGCTTCATCAAACCTTCACATTGAAGGTAATATCAATACAAAAAACCCATTATTTAAATTTGTTGTTTATGTTTCATACATGTTTTAGAAGTAATTTAATTTCTGTTTTAGTTTAGTTATTTACATTTACTGAACTGCTACTAAGGAGTCCATTCTCCTTAGTAGGTGCTCATTTGCACAAGCTAGGGGTAAAACCCTAGCTACAGTTTTGGCGACTCCCCTAGATTTTGAATTTCTGGTTTCCGTTTTTAAATTTTTTTTCACTTTCGGCTGTCCCTTTCGGCCGCCGCACACCACGTCTTTTCCCTCTGCAGTCGCGTCCCGACCGCACCTTTCAGGCCTTTACCTGCGACCCGACCGCGGCTCTCAGACTGTTTCCGACGTTCTTCCGGCGGATTCATGTCTGTTACCTGCGATCCGACCGCGGCTAATAAGCCTGTTTGCCGCGATCTGACTGCGTCTGTCAGCCTCTTTGCCGCGACCCGACTGCGTCTTTTACCCTGTTTCCTGCGTCCCGACCGCAGCTGTTGGCCCGAAAGCCGCGACCTGACCGCCTCTGTTTTCCTCAAACCCGCGGTCTGCCTGTTCTGATTCGCCACAGACCCGCGGTCTGATTTCTGTAGTTTTCCAGTTTTGAGCCCAGCCCCTTTTGCTGCAATATTTTCTGCATCTGAACAGCCCTCTGTCCTACCTGCAGCCTCACTTCCTTACAGCCTTTCTGCCACATAATTTCTGTTCCCTTTACAGAATTCTTTTAAAAATTTCAGTATTTTTAATTCAGAAAATTTTGCAAGTTAAACTTTCAATTTCAGCATTATTGATAGTTGGAAGTTGCCCCCCTTGTGGCACTTCTATTTTTGGGTTCATCACCTCACGAGCACACACTCTGTCACATAAATCAAGTGAGCCTTAAAAAGTACCTAATTGAACCAACATTCTAACCCCACTTGGGGAACACAAAAGAATCATTGTAGTTAGGTAGGGTCGGGGGGATAGGCTTCCAATAACACCCCTCGGTCACTTTCACTTGAGACATAGTTGTTGTCCAAATAGGGAACCAAAATCCCCTAGTACTTTTTGGCACGGTCACGACCAGTTTATCAGAGGGCCTCTCCCTTAGGAGGGTTGAAGTCGGGAGACTGGTTCCATAGGCCTGAGTGGAATACCGCACTCCATTCAGTAACCGAAGGGCTACCTTTCGCGGTTCGCGGGATATCCCTTTATAGGGGTATTGCGGTCAACGGACTAAACGGCAGATTCACCTTTCTGGACGTGTCATGAACGGGGTATCTTAGTTGCCATTCTTCTAGGATTGACTACCCGGTATCCCTCCCGGTAGGGGGATATCATAGCCACTTGGCTTTCCTACTCATATTGTCTGACTTGGATTTCATCACCTTGCAGAGGATATGTTTAGTTGAGTCAGAATACTTTTAGTTAGGTGTTTGCATGCTCCTTTACCTCCCTTTGGTCTAGTGAGTCCACCATTTTTCATTTCTAGGAAACCTGCTGCTTGTTGGTATTCTGACCATCTTTGTTGTTACTCCACCTATTGTAGCACAGCTGTTGCAGTGGGTGTTTTGAGTTGGTTGTTGGCCTGAGTGCCTTGTTTTTTGAGCTCTCCTTCTGCACACTCGGTTGCATTAGGGTTTTTGAGCTGTTTTTTACTCACCTCAACCCACAGAGATTAGACACCATCTATCACCATTGAGTCCCCGAGACATTCTCGGCGCCTCAGGGGCGAGCCCCCACAGCACGGTTCTCTTAACACCACCCGTCATAGATTCCGATCATCATCTGTTGATACCATTCATCACAGGTCTAGAGCCTTGTCACTTGATTCCACTCGTCAGCGACGTAGGACTCCGTCACCAGATATTGACGCTCCTTACTTTACCTCGGATTCTGACGAAGAGTCTGAGAACCCTATTTACACTACCCCCACTAGCCCCATGGCTGGCACGACTTCCACTCCTTTTGTTATAGGGACCATTGGTGGCACATCCACCACTACACCAGTTACTACACCTGTTTTGGGTATGCCCTCCATGGGGCCCTCATCTACCGTTCCCCTCACGGTACCTATTCCCGCAACGGGAATACCTATCCCCACTACATCAGTGGCTCACACTACCTATGGTGGTGCTGGACCATCCTCCACTACCTCAGTTCCCCCACTTGGGGGCACCACCCCAAATCTTGTCCCTCCACTTGGGGGCAGTGGCCCCAACTTGGTCCAACCCACTACTGTGTCACATCCTTCTTCTAGTTTTCCATTCATGGCTAGCCTCAACCTACCTGACCTGGCCAGATTGACCAACGATCCTATTCGACATGACCCTACGTGGCCTCATATGCCTACCAAGCTCCCCTCTGATATCCCTAAGTTCGAGGGTAAGGCCGGTGAGGACCCACAAAACCATATCATGTCTTTCCACCTATGGTGTTCCTCTAACTCCATAGTGGACGACTCTGTTCGCCTCCGTCTCTTACAGCGCACCTTCACTGGCTCTGCAGCCAAATGGTATATCGAGCAACCACATGGGACCCACGCCACCTTTGCTTCCCTCGCCTCGACCTTCCTGCAGTTCTTCCAGCTGCCTGTCCGCTATGACGCGGGCGTTGAGATCCTCCTATCCTGCAGACAAAACACGGCTACCCATATCACGGACCACATCCATGAGTGGCGTCGACGCCGTAGCTTATGCAAGATCAAACTAGACGACCGTATCTTCCTAGATTGGTTACTTAAATCCCTTCTCCCTGTTATTGCTAAGGATGTGGCATCAGAAAGACCCCAGTCTGAAGAAGAGGCCATCATTAAGGCTCAACAGTTCGACCTCATTTACGCCCAGTCGGGTTACCTTTATACCATTATACCTGACGCCCCTCGCGGTGAGTCCTCCCAGCATGATGTGCCGGGGGCATCCCACGCTGCAGACGGTATCATTGGCCGTGTTTCTTCGCATCCCCAACCATTTTCTATTACACGTCCTTCCCCTGGCCCCGATCTTTCGCGGGCTACCTCACAGTCTGGAGCAACCACCTCGTATGCTCCCATGACACATCACCATGGACCCTCCTGTCCACCTCAGTGCTTCGGTTATGCGACTCCTGCTTATGCTCCCCCAGTCGCACCTCAGCCTTACTACCATCAGCAGGATGCCCCAGCTCCTGCGCCTTCACAAGCCCAACCCGCTTATTATCCGCCACAGGCAGCACCTGCGGCAAACCCACAACCTGCTCCGCAGCCATATCAGCAACCCCCTCAAGTTGCTGCACCTGCTTAGCCTCAACCTACATATCATCCTCCGCAGCCCGCTCCAGCACCTGCGCAACCTCAAAATCCACCTGCTGCTCAAGGGCAAGTTTACGCCCAACAGAACCCGCAGCAAAATCAGAACAACCAACGCAACCAGGGCCAACAGAACCGCGGCAAGGGCCGTAATCATGGGAACAACCAACCTGCAGACCAAGCTGGTCAACTGGCTAATCCCCCTGACAACAACAACGCGGCCCCCGCTAATCAAAACCCTGATCGCCCGCCCAAGCAGGCCAAAAACCCCAATTTGCGAACAAACCATCCTTGTTCTATTTGCGGGGTCTATGGCCACTACACACATGCTTGCCCACACTTAGAGCGAGCTCGGCAACTCTGGGTTGACAAGGCCCATCGCCAAGGGCATGCGGCTCCCCCAGCACCGCCCAACCCCCCCAACCTCAACAACCCCCTTTGGTGCTGCAAAACCCCTTACCAACCCAAGGCGTAGTGAACACTCAGTCGTTGGCTCCCCCTCAAGCCAACGCGCCCCAACAACAACAGATCACTTACGCTGCCCCTGATCAACCCATGTTTGACTCAGGTACCCACCACTTGCTGATGATGTCATCTACTGACGTCAATCTCCAGACCCATCGGAATCAATACGGCTCCACCTCTGAAGCCAATCCCACGGATAAAACTACTAACGCCCATCCCACCGATCAAGCGTTACGTATTCCTCCACCTCCACTAGATGGCGCTCCCAAAGCCTCTCGTTTCCCACTTCGCCGTATCAACAATAACCCCAATGCGCGCGCTGCGTCAAACTACAACATTGTAGACGACCTAGCCCAATCTCCCGCAGCCATGTCTGCGTTAGAGGTCTTGAAGAACTTGCCTTCCCAGCGCAAGACTTTACTTTCTGCCATTGGGGGGATTGACCCAAATGATTCGAATTTGATGGCATTTGATTTAGACCAGTCTGAACCACGCCTACCTTCCAGCTTAGCATTCCAAGTTACTGTCTCCGTTAGGAATCTTGTCATCCATCGATGCATCATCGATGAAGGTGCCTCCACATGCGTCATGTCTACGCTCGTGTGGCAGAAGTTGGGATCACCCACTCTCCAGCAGTCCACCACTGCATTACGTGCCTACGACGGTCGTTCGGCTCAGCCCCAAGGCCTCCTAGCCAATGTCCCCGTCCAGTTAGGTGGCAAAACTGTACTCATTGACATTGAGGTAATCAACACCCAATTGGACTATAACCTTTTACTTGGCCGCAGCTATATGTATGCCATGCGGGCGGTTGCCTCTTCCGTCTTTCGCACCATGATGTTTCCCCATGAGGGACGTGTGGTTAAGGTTGACCAACTCACCTACTATGATCCCAGTGCTCCCGCGGCACCTGAAAATGTTCTCCCCATGGTCGAACAACCTATTTCTCGTGCCCACACCTCGTTTGTTTCCTCTACGGGGCTTGGAGTCTACTCAGACGCGCCGATGACCTCCACCTTTCAATCCATTCCTCCACCGTCATCTACGCCCGAAATGTCTGACCTATGTACCTTGTCCCACGACAACCTACCACCTAATACTCAACCACCCTTATTGCCTAAACCACCATTGGTACCTAGCCACATTGGTGTTACACTGATCCATACGATACCCTTCCTAGTCCCTCCATCGGGAGTAGTAAGCGCCCCGGTCATGGCTACCCTTAGTCTCCCTGGGTTAACTTTGGGATTACCTGTATGGTATCTTTCGCCTCCCGTTCGCCCGCCGACACCAGATGTCGTCCTCCAACCGGTGCAACCCATGGATACTACCTCTCAGCCACCTCCTGGTGTCTCTACCCCTTCATCCTCCACGGCTCCCCCTCCTACTCCCAAACCCACTGGGGGCAGAGGTCCACAACCTTACACTGCTGTCCCACCCCCCAAGATAGTAAAAAACCCTCCAACATTTCGTGCTCCTCCCAAATGCTCGCTGTGCGACGAGTTGGGCCATGCCACCCACCAATGCCCACAGTTACCAGCATTGCAGAAGCACATGCAGATGCTCGACGATGACCCTAACATCCCAACTGTCGAACTAAACCCCACTCCCAAGCCTAAAGATAAGTCCCTGCGTACCAACCACTCCTGCGCCATATGCGGTGTTTACGGGCATTACTCCCATCATTGTCCCAATCTCCCGGATTACAGAGAAGCTCTCTATGAGATGAACAATCTGGATCTTGAGACGGCACCACCTACCATTGAGGAGATCTACCCCCCAGACTCTTCACCTTCAGGAGAGATTAATACCATCTATATGATTTCTTCCACCACTCCCCCCTTGTCAACCGATTTGACGACGCAAACTTTCCGTACTGATGAGGAGATTCTTGAGGCCCTTACCGCCCCGGATTATCCCTGGGATGATATGCATCATCGTTCTTACTTCATTCCAGAAGCATCCTCCTCTAGCTCCGCTACCCAATACGCGGTTGAATCCAAATACTTCCTCCCCACCAAGGTCGACTGGTTTAAGGACCCCATTCCTGCTCCTGATGCCTTCGAGGAAGGTAACATGGCCAACATCTCACCTGTCATCCAAGTTGATATCGCTGCCCTAGGACGTGCCCCTGAACTCATCACTTTAGGAGTATTCTGCAGTAAACAAGAGATTGAGGACTACATAAACCTTTTCAGAGAATTCCGTGATGTCTTTGCCTGGTCCTATACCGAAATGCCTGGTCTTGACCCCGCAATTATAGAGCACCACATTGACACATGGCCTGATGTACCCCCCGTTCGTCAGAAGCAGCGACCCATTCATCCCTCAAAACTCCCAGCTGTTAAAGCCGAGATTGAGAAGCTACGCAAGGCAGGGTTCATTTATCCTATTGCCTATACCACTTGGGTTTCAAATCCCGTTCCCGTTAACAAAAAACAAGGCACCATTCGAGTATGCACTGACTTCCGCGATTTAAACCACGCTTGTCCCAAGGACAATTTCCCCACGCCATTTATTGACCAGCTCATTGATGCGTGTGCAGGGCATGAAGTCCTCTCCTTCATGGATGGTTTTTCCGGATACAACCAGATTCAGATCCGTAAGGAAGACCAGTACAAAACTGCCTTTACTACCCCATGGGGCACCTTTGCCTATCGCGTCATGCCGTTCGGCCTCAAAAATGCTGGTGCCACTTTCCAGCGGGCCATGACCTATTGCTTTCACGACTTGGTCCATATCCTGTTAGTCTACCTTGATGACCTTACAGCTCGTTCCCGGAAACGATCAGACCACCTTAACGACCTTCGGCAAGTTTTTCTGCGTTGTCGCAAATACCAAATCCGCTTGAACCCACACAAGTGTGTCTTTTGCGTTCCGGCAGGCCGGTTATTAGGTTTCATTGTTTCCCAGAAAGGAATTACTGTTGACCCTCTAAAAGTCCAAGCCATCTTAGACCTTCCTTCTCCTCGCACGCTCTGGCAACTCCAAAGTCTGCAGGGGCGATCCAACTTCCTTCGACGCTTCGTTCCTGATTATGCCACTACCGTTCACGGTTTTTTGCGCCTGCTCCGTACCCACATACCCTTCGTCTGGGATGAGCAAGCAGAAGCTGCATTCGAAGCCCTCAAGAAGGCTCTCACACAAGCCCGTTTGATCTCCCCTCCGGATTTCTCCCAGGACTTCATCCTATACGTCTCGGCCTCCGAGCATGCCGTGTCCGGAGTCTTGGTTCAAGAAGACGCTTCTCACCAGGAGCACGTCATTTACTACGTCAGCCAGACCTTGTCTGGTCCACCCCTCCGTTACCCATATGAGGAGAGACTTGCCCTCGCCGTAGTCTTTTCCGTACAAAAATTGCGACACTACATCTTAATGAGTCATACCACCGTCGTTGCCGACTCTAACCCCATGGTATATCTTCTAAACCGGCGGCTACTGCAAGGTCGTGTTGCTAAATGGGTCATTATCCTCCAGGAATATGACCTTACCTTCAAAACACCGAAGAGCACTAAAGCCCTCGCGCTTGCCCAGCTCATTACTGATCTTCCTTCCCTTCTCCCGGCCAAACCAATCTTCGATGAGTTGCCCGACAATCACCTATTCACTATCTCGTCCGATGACCCATGGTACGGTGATATCTTGTTATACCTGCGCATGCAGAAGTTCAGACCCAAAGTTACCCGTAATGGACGCCGTCGAATCCGTCACCAGGCCTCTCGATATCTCCTCTTAGGCGATGTCCTTTACCGGCGCGGAGTTGACACAATTCTTCGTCGTTGCCTTACACACGAGGAAGCTGAACACGTCCTTAATGACTGTCATAGCGGTGCCTGCGGAGGCCATTTCTCAGGGATGGCCACTGCCCAAAAGGTCGTCCGCGCCGGATACTTCTGGCCCACACTTTTCACCGACTGCATCACTGCGGTCAAACACTGCCATAACTGCCAGCTTTTTTCCCCCAAGGCCCGGACACCTCCTGCTCCGTTACACCCAGTCATCACCGTTGGTCCCTTTTGTAAGTGGGCCATAGACTTCATGGAATGTAGACCCCAGTCTGCCAACGGCCACAAATATATTGTTGTCGCTGTTGATTACTTCACCAAATGGGCGGAAGCCATGCCTACCTTCAATTGTACCGCCGACACTGCTGCCCGCTTCTTTTTCAACCATGTCATCGCTCGATTTGGGGTTCCTAAGCAGTTAGTCTCTGACCATGGTTCACACTTTGAAGATGCCGTCTGGTGTGAGCTATCCACCCTCCTTAAGTATGAACACCAATTTTCCTCTGCTTACTACCCCCAAGGGAACGGCCAAGTAGAGGCCATCAATAAAATCCTCAAAACCATCCTCCAACGAATGGTTGAAAAGCATAAGTCCAATTGGCACCACATGTTGTTCCCTGCCTTGTGGGCTTACCGCACCTCCACTAAGACCGCCACTGGTTTTACACCATTTCATCTAGTTCACGGTGTAGAGTCTGTCCTCCCCATTGAGTGTCAGATTCCTGCCTTACAGATCGCCGTTGAGCTTCTCCCTGACACCTCCCCCATCGAGCAGCGTTTGCTACAACTCGAACAAGCCGATGAAGACCGTCGGGCCACTCTCCAGAACATCGAAGCTGCCAAAAACTGCTCCAAAGCCGGTTATGATAAACATGTTCACCCTCGAACTTTCCACGAAGGGGACCTCGTCCTCGCCTATGACCAAGCCCATGACAAAACTGGTAAAGGGAAGTTTGAATCCATGTGGCAAGGCCCTTACATCGTGCAGACCTGCCTCGGCAAGGGGGCATACATCTTAGCTGACTCCGAAGGCCGTCCTTTGCGCAACCCTTGTAATGGGTTGTATCTCAAGCGTTTTTACCCATAAAAGAAACCCGCGGCCTCATTGGTCTGCATTGTACAGTACTTTCATTTTGTTTTTGTTCGTTTTCCACACCTTTTCCACCACTGGAATCAGCACAACGAGACCATCATGATGGTCACCTCGTTGCATTATTTTTGTTCCGTCATTTTTTGCCCATTTTTTCAGACGCCACTAGTCGCCTCGGTTTGCGTGCCACATCAGCCGTTCTCTGTTTTTCACATGTTTTATATCATCGGATTCATTTTTCCGAGCTGGTGATGATGCTCAAGATCATTTCTCGCTCTCACCCCCCGATTTTTCGGGTATTTTTCCAAAACGCCCCCGTCACCTCGGTTTGTGTGCCACATCGGCCGTTACCCGTTTTTAACACCCTTTATATCGCCGGATTCATTTTTCCGAGCTCATGATGATGCTTGAGATCATTTCTCGCTCTCACTTGGTACAATTTCAACATTGTGTCCCGACACCTTGCTGCCTCGGTTTGCGTGCCACATCGACTGCTATCGGATTGTTCCACTTTAGTACATGAGCCATTCACTCCTGTCATACTGCAAATGTCTTGTTATTTTGCCACCATTTCATCTACCCCGCAAGGAGGCCCACCAGTGTTCCCACCTACCCTCGTTCTTGGTCATCATTACTGGCCCTTGATTGAACACTTCCTCCTTGCCTGGCCATTCCTTTTGTTCGGTATAATTTTATCCCTTTTTCGGGCCGGACAAGTCCTTTACGAAAAAGGCACTTAGGGAGTTTCTGTTAAGCTCTTTTCTGACTCCTAAAAGAATGAAAAGATCACCGAGCAATCTTGCTTCCTTTCATGCTCGCTAAAGTACCTGAAAGGGCGTCTATCTGGTATAAGTTTAACCCTTTTCCGGACCTGGTAGACTAATTACGAAAAAGGAATACTCTAGTCACACCGGCTAGAAGAGTTCTTCATTGCATCCTTTTATGCTTCTTTGGGCCTTGGAGACTAAATCTACGAAAAAGCAACCCCCTGGAGTCTTCTTACTTGCTTTCAGACTCTCTAAAATTGAAAGCAACCACGAGCATGAACTGTCCTGGGCTCGTAAAATCCACACGACAGTACCATTCCATTACTTCAGAGTCTTCTTATCGCTTTCAGACTCCTTAAAATTGAAAGCAACCACGAGCATGAACTGTCCTGGGATCGAAAAATCCACACGACAGTATCATTTTCCTTAACCCATGAAGAAGTACCCTCCCGTGCCTCCTGGCACTATGATCGATCATCTCGGCAGCACCCCCAATAAGGTCGCCTTTGTTCAGAGTATTTTGCAGTCTCCTTCCATGTTACACCAGCTTGATTCTCTCTCAGCCCAGTTACCCTCCCAGATCCATTACAGATATGATCCCTTTCCCCTCAGTCAGTTTCATATGCTGCCAGATCATTCCCATTATCATACTCTGAACAAAATAAGTTTGAGTCCACCCACTCTACTTGCCCAGTTATCCCCCTACAGTTCGGTCAGTCCTGCCATCAGTACTATCACATTTCGGTTCTTCACCTCGCGCTCCTGTCAAGGACACATCATCGCCTTGATAGTTACAGGTCTCCCTCTGTCGACGACAGCTCCTCTATTCTAGAGGACAGGCCCAGAGGTCCCTACGCCTTGGACTTATCACCATCTGTGGTAAGTGCCTACGGATCATTCTGAGAGGAGTCATCATTGCCTTTCCGAGTGGTTGTCCCTCACATGCTCGACTCAGCACCTTGATCGCATCGTTGAGGATCGCGTAGGATTATATCCCATCAGTTTTTAGTCGAAGACCCCGGATTTCCCCCGACTCTAGCACATTGGTGAGTCACTTCGGAACGGCCAGTTATATGTTCCCGTGGATGTCCGGGCTGCGTTGGCGTTTGTATTCGGAAGCCATCCAGTTACATGCTTCCTTGAGTACCCAGTTTCAGTTCCAGATCAGTTCCAGTTCAGTGTACCATTGTGAGTGTACCTCTTGTCACTCTGATCCAGCAGCTCATCAGCCCCTTTGGTACCACATTCAGCAGCACTGTTGATATTCCAGTGCACCAGTTCTTCAGATTATACATGGTCCGCCCACTAGTATGTCCCAGATTTGTGTCCCCTCTGGACTCTTATGATGTACACAGTGGCTATGTATCTTACAGGTCCCCCTTTTCGGGCCTCACAGTTCTGTTTATGTATCTTGATACGAGCATGGGTATGCCCGCCTCGTCCATATATTGAGATTATTCCTCATTCAGTTTTTGAGGTCATGTATATGTCAGGTCCCCATTATTTGGACCCCATTGTTATTATTATGTTATATCCTGATACGAGCATGGGAATGCCTGCCTCGTCCATATGATCAGATGATTCCTCATCCATTATTGAGGTTATGTACTTTTAGTTCTTGCAGTTGTTCGGGATCGTTGTTCCGGGCTTCAGTTTGTTTCTTCTCTTTTCTCCACATCCCAGGAAAACCATTCATGACTTATGATGTCCATCGGCCATACGATGAGCTCCTGCCCTCGCAAATCAGGGGGCAATCTGTTAACACCCAAAAAGTGTTCACTATGTCATCTACCACATTATATGGCTCATTTGTCCATTTTCCTACCATATTTCCCTTAAAAACCCCAAAATTCCACTAAAAAGCCTCCAAAAGGCCTAAAATGCCTCCAAAAGGCCACAAAACCATCAAAATAGCCTAAAAAAGGCTAAAAAACCCCCTTTTTCCTCCAAAAATAGCAAAAACCCCCTAAAAAGGGAAGAAAAATATAAAATAATGAGGAAAAAGAGGAAAAAACCCTATACAGCTGCCCAAAACCATGTGTTTCCCAAAACCATGGGTCAGCACTCCACCACCAAAAAACTATAAATAGGTGATGGAGATCCCTTATTCCATATCCACAATCACAAGTACCCTTACTCTGCCAAAATCTCTCTCGAAACCCTAGTTCACCATTGAACTACTTTCACCTTGAGAGTCACTTTTGGCCCATTCCCACCATTGGAGAAAGAGAAGGAGCATATTGGAGCTTGGAGCATCCTCTTGGACATTGCAAAGGGCTTCATCAAACCTTCACATTGAAGGTAATATCAATACAAAAAACCCATTATTTAAATTTGTTGTTTATGTTTCATACATGTTTTAGAAGTAATTTAATTTCTGTTTTAGTTTAGTTATTTACATTTACTGAACTGCTACTAAGGAGTCCATTCTCCTTAGTAGGTGCTCATTTGCACAAGCTAGGGGTAAAACCCTAGCTACACTTACAAAGCATATGCGTCCAACAACAATAATACAAACTATGGATCAACAAATACTATGGGACGACTTACAAAGCATATGCGTCCAACAACAATATACTAACAAAGTAAATAGAAGGGTTGACATGGGTTTCTAAAACATGGATATATCATTTTGCATCTCAAGTTTAGGGTATTTATTTTTACTCTTGGAATAGGATTTTCTTGGGTGTTTTCATTTCCTCTTATGGCACCTGACCTTGTGATTACTTGTAAGTTTTGGGAATTTAATTCTATGTACTCTAGGCAGCTCTGTAGTAGGTGGACAATCTTTTTATTCCAATTTTTTTTCTAACATGATCGAATAATATTATAATGAATGATCGCCTACACCACATTTTGTATAGAATTTAAGTTAGTTATTTCTTTTAGGATGGTTTTGTAGCATATGGAGCAATATGATATTCTAGGTCGACCACCAAGATGGCCCCCATGTTTCCATTGTGCCCTCTAAAGCCACCATAGTTTCTATAACCACCTCATCCACTATATCGTCCTTAACCATTGTATACATTATTTTGTTGATTTATGTCAGCTACTTGAGTATGATAGACATTCATTTTGTTTCTTGAATTCAGTTGGCATTCAAAAGTGTTATGGGATGCCTCTTCACAAATGGTGCACCATTTGCTCTTGTTATTCTTCAAGTTGTGAGGGCAGGCTACATGTTTAGTTGAACATTCATAAATTTTGTGGTATCTCTCCATATGTAATGGTATTTTATCTTGTTGTTAGCTGACAAGCTTACTACAATTGTCCTTGGTATGGCCTTCATCCAAACAATTTGTGCACCATAACTATGATTGTTGTATAGTGAGGTATTTAATGGACCTTTGTATCATGACTATTCTCTCTTCCAACCTTTAATGGACCTTTGTATCATGAATATTCTCTCATTCTAATATGTTGGCCTGTTTCATCTAGTTAATTCCATAATTAATTTTGACCATGTTCAATGTGTAATTTATTGGATAAAATTTCTCTAACAGTTTCACTTCAAGGGGATTTTGGTGATTTTTTACAAACTACAACCTCCTATATGTCGGTTTCTTCTTTGTCTTCTTATTCTACTAGACATAGCACTACATATCTCATCATCCAAGGGGGCATTGGTCATGGTCACTCCCCTTTATTCCTCCAATCGAATGAACCTTGACTCAGGTAGTGATAGTCTTATACCTTTCTTTATTTTTTGTCTCCTTTTCAACCAACAAGGACTTGCAGCTTCTCATAATTCTTCCCGTCTTTTCCTTTTTTTTTATCTTTCAATTTTTTGGATACCCATTGTTATTATATGTGCTAACATTTTGACTGGATCTTCTGCCGACTTGCATTATCTCATAGTTATCCTTCCTCTACAGGTCGACTTGTGCGCGGGGTCTCATTTTTTGTTGCAACTTTGTAAATTCAAGGGGAAATGAGTTGGGATATATTTTAAGGGGTGTAGACGACCAGATAGCGTGAAAATATGGGCTCTTCCACTCTTATCGGTTCATTAATGTGAGTGAACAAGGACACTTGGGTGTCATCTTTGGGATATTGTAGTCACGAACTAGGAAGTGGCAATTTGCACTATGATGCCCCCTAATGTGTGGGGTTAGAATGGGATCTAATGGTCAAAATACATTATAGTTTTCGATGGATGGGAGTGAGGTGATATCAAGGCCGAGGTTCTCAATTAGTGGTCCAAAGAATTACTCGAAATAGAGACAAAGGTGTCAAAAAATTACGCTTCCCTAAGGTGGGCATCTCCATGCTCATATGTGATAGAACATGGCCGAAAAATCAAGTACACTGTAGATCCATGATATATAGAAGAAGTAAAATCATGGCCATAAAAAAAATACACAGTGGATCCATGTGGTATTTATAATGGTGGATCATGGCCACGACAATGATAAACAATGGATTAATTTCAATCAAGAGATCATAGCCACGAATAGATACACAGTGGATCTACGTATTAGCATATATCAAGAGAACATCTATAACTAAAATGAGTGAAACTAGTTCTCTAGGTGGTACTGATGTGATGATGTATGGTACAGTCTTGTGCAACTTAAGAAATAGCTTAATATGGGAATACTACTGATGGATCAGGTTTTTCCATCCAAAATGTCGTAAGGTACAAATCCTACCCATTTGATTGAATGAGTTGAATTCGCACATGGATGACACTGTTTGATTACTGGTCATTGATGTATATCATTAACAAATGTGAGGCAACCAATCGATGATGATAATGGGTCCCAATGTACCTAGTACAATCTCGGAAGTGTGAATATATGTCTTGGAGTCGAACACTTTTAGAATCCATCAAGTAGGAGACATTGATGTATTCCCATTTCCTAATAGGGATGGAACTTGCCACTAATGACTACAAGTCCCAAGGTGCTATCAAGACTTTAGATCCCATTCATAGAGTATGGTGTGTTGTGGTTGATGGGAATGAACCCATTGGAAGGGAGGTATTAGGGAATCCTCCATCAGCCAACACGAGGAAATATTAGGAACTGATTTGACTTGGAATAGGACTTAAAACAATTTTTTACATAACGAACAATCGAGTACGTCTCTCGCATGCACCAAGTGTGAATAGTGCATGAAAGATACCCTATGATCAACAACTGATAATGAAATCTATTGACAGAGGCAATGATTCCACCAATGATGAAAATGGAATCCAAGCATTAGAGATATTTTGAGGTAAAAAAATGTCCTCCTAAGAGATGTACTAAAAAATTATGAGATATATTAAAATATTATGAGTTAGGGGTTTTATGGGGTAGGTATATATGACAAGTCACCTCCTACACTATTTTATGGGGTTGAGTTACTTTTCAAAATTTACTGGAAATAAAATTAATAAAATAACTCTACATTGATATGACTAAGATTCATTGTAAATTCCCAAAAATTTACTGTCATATAGCATTTATTTGTCTTGAACTTGCAAATGAAATTAAATAATAAAAACATTTTTTAAGAGCTATTTTTTTAATTTATGTTGACTTTTTATATTTAGTACTTTTTTCATCAATTTAATATAATGTGATTTAATTGAGAATTTATTTACATATAAAATGTTAATAATATTATTATAATTCACATTGCATTATTATTATTATTCTTTATTCATTATATCTATATTGGTAAATTAATATCAAAATCATAAACTTTTTGGGGATATTTATTTTATTGTAAATGAATGTTATAGTTAAGTCTCTCATAGAAAATAATATAAGACTTAATTTATTCTTAAAAATTGAGTAGTATTAACTTAATAAGTCAATGGTGGTGCATAAATTATTTTACTAACTAATTTTTTTTATACAAGAAAAAAATTATTAATAAAAAAAATATTTATACATTTTGAAAATATTTTTATAATATAAGTACTTATCTAAGAAATTATTTTAATTCCTCACAACTAAAAAAATTATAAATACAAAATATACATGTAAAAATTCAATATAAAAATTTATCAAATTAACATATTATTTTATACATTCAAACTAAATATAAATGATGTGTATGATTCAACTTTTATATATATGACACTATACCTCATACATAACTAACATACCTCTTTCATATTCATATCATTCATAAATTTAACTTCTTTTAAAAGTGTGTGTGTGTAACAGTGACACTTCTTTCATATTACTATCATTTACGAATTTAATTTATATGCATAACTAACATACATTTTTCATATTAATATCATTCATGAATTAAATTTATTTTAAAATGATATATATATATATATATATATATATATATAATAATAATAATAATAAATTAGTTTGGCATTATGATATTAAATATAATGGAGTGAATATATAATTTAAAATTAAAAACATGAAAATGACAATATATTATTTTATAAAAAAAATGTGAAAGGAAAAATTGTGAAATGACCTTTATGAATTATGAGTATTTTACTTGAAAATGACAATAATATTATTTTTATGAGAAAGTGTGAAATAAAAAAAAGTGTGAAAAGACATTCATTATGAATACTTTACTTGAAAATGACAATTATATTATTTTATGAAAAAATGTTAAAGGACTTTTATTATGAGTACTTTACTTTATGACTTAAAAATACTTATACCACTACTTTGGTTAACTATGGGTTTTCATCCACCATATAAAATTTGACAAATAAGCATTCTTAATTAATGCAATGCCACCTCAACCATGGGGGATGATGTCATATACTAGAATGTGATGGGTTGATTTTTATAGTACATTTTCTTTGTTTTGAGACCCATTTTTTACCTCAAAATTTCTCTAATGGTACGACACGAATTCCAAAATGTGAATAGAGGTCTTGATGTCGAACATTTTGGGAAACCACTTAGTCTGAAACCAATGATAAGATGTCATATGTTGGGTGCAAGATAATCTATCAATAATTAAAATAGGCCCAAGGTCCCCCTACTCTAGGTCAATATCTTAGATAAAATGAGCCATCGTCGATAATACATGACCCTCCAATAAGAATTCAATGGGGACCTTCCACACTAGCACACCTACAAACACTAGTTTTGATTATACATGTTGAGAACAACTTCACATTAAGGAATGGGCGACATGCGAGGTCAATGAAACTAAGGAAGGTCCAACATAGGCTAGGACAATCCTTGAATAATGAGCATGAAACAATGGTGACTCAGGCAAGATTTGACACAATGGCACTAACGACGTAAATATGCAATACCGAAGACATTAACATATTCTCCATATGATTGGAAGAATAACCAATCAGAGGAGTAGAAATTCTGAAATCATGGTTCAAATCCCAAGGCCATAATAGAACCTAGCTTGCTGAGAAGACTAAAAAATGGTGCTTTGTTCAAGGACAACATGACTTGCTACCAATACATAGTGGAAATTTGAGATATCCCCCCCTTATCTCTTTTTAAAATATTTGATTTTTTTTGTCTTTTTCATATTATAAAGCCTAAAAAAGAATAAAATAATGCTATGATACAATGGAGAAGACGAGTGTTGCATGGCGTGCAACTACATTCCAAGTGCACAAAACATACCTATGCAAAAGAAAATGCAAAAAAGTGATATACAGGATGTGGACACTCTTGAAGGATGTCTTCTCTGGTAAGGGTTGCAAGATGTGATTGAAATAGTAGCAATGGTGAGTGACATAGGAGAATGCATAAGAGATAAGTGGTGGATGATGAAATATAGGAGACTTTATACTCGTAAACACAAGTTGTAGTATGCAAGTGCAGCAACACAAAATGAAAAAATATTGAGACTCCCCCTTGGTAATGGCCATCATATGATCAAGAAGGAGTCATGAGGCTTCAACTCAAATACATGGAGGGAATAATAAGGGACTCTCGATCCTAGAAAAAGTTAGGCATATGCACCAAAAGACATCATAGGAAAGGATAATGCAAAATATGCATGGTGGAAATGAATCCTATCCTATATGCTAGTAGTGACCACAAACCTGTTAAACAAACCACCATTAGACCAAAAATGGCTTTGTTTACGACTTTCTTGTCAAGCATAAGACTACTTAGAGAGATAGCATTAGTATCATTTTGACTTGTTAAAAACAAAAAAATAACTATACAAAGTGGGTAAATTTTAATTTTAAAACATTTTACCAAACCAAAATAGTAAATAAGTTCATTTTACCTCTTTTTAAGCTCTTTGGAGCAGGTTTTTCCCTAAAATATTCAAGGGTTGATTATGGAATTTTCAAGCCTTAGATTGAAATTCCGTCTCCATCAACTATTTTATCTTGTCCCTTTATTTCATTTCAGTGGTTTTATTTCCTATTTTTGCTCATAATTTAAGGTTTTAGGCACCGTCTTTTTCCAAAATTGTGCCCACGCACTTCTCCTTCTTGTGGGGTGCATGGGAGTGAAGTACACATGCATGTTCAATACAACAAGTCTGTGGTCACACATCTCTTCCTAAAGAAGAGTGTTTGGGGTGAGAAAAAGATGGTAAAACTTGTGTTTTGACCTCAAACTTCATCTTTTGTGCAAGATGGATTTCATTTGGAGAGAAAGGGAACATGAGGACTTGGATAGAGAGGATCTTGGAGATCCTCTAACTATAAATGGTATCCAAATATGTGGATTGTTCAAAATTTTTATGTGCTCCACATGTGGTCACAAAAGAAACTATTTCAATTGCATATAAGATATTGGTACTTTGATCAAAATGCATTTGTGATAAAATATAAGTCTTGGATATTATGGTTGATAACATATATTTTCTCATGATATTGTATCGGCTTGGGGTGCTGGTAAATCTCAAAGGATTGGGAAGAGGACAGGTCATCCTCACTGTGCAATAATACATCAATTCTTTTTTCATGTCTGGGATCCAAAAGATGGGATACCAAATTCCCATAGCCAACATAACAAGATTTTCCTTTGAAGTTTATTTTGATTGTCATCACCCGAGTGGCGGGTTTAGTAGCAGTACATCAGGCCTCTTGAGCTCACATGTATTATGGGGTTGAATGCTTGAGATCCACTGTATTTGACTAGTGTAGTGGTTTGTTGGTGAACACAAAGTATCAACTAACCAGTTGCAATAAAGGAAAACATAAGAACTTTGGATATAGAATCATATTGGTGTCACTATTCCTTGAGCAACTTCCTGGGATGTGCCCCTGGGTACCGTTTACGCCTCCTGAGACATGATAGCCCAGGATGGCCCGATTGACAGATCTTATGTACCAACTAGGAGGTGGACCCCTTACGAGTGCTTTTGACGATGATTTCCTTGAGTGGTGGAGTTGACAAATCATAGCTATCAAGGAATTTCCTTACACCGGAATGGAATTTTGAGGAGACCTGACCTTATCCTACCTCCCAAATTTCAGTGGGGGAACATTGGTAAGTAATGTTTTTTAAAGTTTTTGAAAGTATATTTCACTTTTTTTTTGTATTTTTGAAATATTTTGAAAGCAAAAGGAATATTTTTGTTGTTGTACAAGAGTATTAATGCAATTTTATCAATGATGCATATATAGGACTTGTGCGCCCAGCCAGACATCCCATGCTTTGACGGAAAGAGTCTCGACAAGAGGAGGGAGATAAGGGTACTTTAGTTTCAGTGGAGGAGAATCTCATGGGTCTCACCCTTGGGATCCCTTCCGCTCGGATAGAGCACCTCCCAAAGGCTATGTAGTGCTAGGTAGTGGGTGTATCACCTAGATGGATCTTCCTATTTCATTAGGTGGCTACGGTTGTACTATGTTACTCGGACACAACCAGCCCACACGATTGATCCATTTTGGATAGTTTTGTACTTTTTGCCTTGTTGCACCGAGTGAAACGAGGTGCTCTACAGCCTAGTATGGGGGAGATGTTGTAACGTGTATGTAGCGTTACATCTAATAAAACGTAAAAAATATTTTTTTTAATTAAAAAATAATTAAAAAAATTCATGTCGGCTCATAAAATAAAAAATTATGGAAAGTATTTAAAAAAAATCCATGTTGGTTCATAAAATAAAATATTATAAAAAGTAATTAAAAAATAGATGTTCGTTTATAAAATAAAAACTTAAAACTTAAACTTGGATCTATGAATCAAGAGAGATCAAATTTCTTGAGTTTAAATTTAAAAAAAGAAATACACCTCAAGAAATTAGATCTCTCTCGGTGCTTGATAAATACGGGTTTAAGATGGATCTATGTTGGTATATGCATCATGAGGGCTAGAAAGCCCTATTATGTACTACTCTTGCACTTTTTGTACTTGATGGGATAAATTCTATATTAATGAAAAAATATTTTTAATTGGCTTTATATACATTTTGTACATGCTCTCTACTTTATAATGTGCTTGTTTAATTATGTGACAAATGCTAATCTGATACACTATTTTCTAATGTATTAGACACATAATTCATACTTCTTGGCACATTAACATAAGTCATAAATTCAAAACAATGTTCAAGAAATTGTACCGTCATAAATTTTCTTAACAAAATAGGATTACAGACATGGTATGTGCCATTTAACTAGGACACTTCCAACTATGAGTCTGAGTGAATGGTTAAATGTTGGATTCCATGTGAAATCACTTCCAACAACAAATCAATCATGGCACTATACTTAGAAAAATTGTTGGTATCTAGACCAAAACATATTCCCCCTAAAATCATGAGATATGACCCGTGGGAGAATAGATCACCCAAGCTGCAGAAGCAACGTTTTGAGTGTGATGACTAGCCCCATCCACAAATCCCACAAACATAGTTACATCTGATGACATATGCCAATCGATCACAAAGCATGATAATCAGTGACCAATACTAATGATAAAAAACATAAAAGTAAAGCAACCTAAGCTACTTATAATACAACAAGTCCAAATAGATTTTTCCCATACGCAACAATCTAGGCGTAGTATGTTGAACTTTAGTTGTCATCGATGTCAAATAATGTCAAAGAGGATGTCAATTGGTGCCAAAGATGATTCGGTACTCCTATGGTATTTTGAAGAAGTATATGAAAGATAATTTGAAGAAGTATATCTCTGTGTCAGTCTGAAAAAGTATATGGAAGACACATTGAAGAGGACTATGCAAAAACAAGATGAAGAAATATATGGGTGCCAGTATGAAGAAGTATATCCATAAGTGAATCCAGTATATCTATAGGTATATCATGCATATACACTTTGAAGAAGTACATAAGGTACATCTAGTACATGTGGTACATGAAGCAGGTCACAATTCCATCTAGTCATAGACCTTCAAGGTACAACCTAAAGTGTTGGTTGGATAGAATCTTGAAGAGTGCACAAGCAAGCACAAGCATTGATTGGAGAAGGATCGGGAGTGCACAAGCAACATGGAACATGAAATAGTTGAACAATTATGCAAGTCCTGAAAGCACGCAAGTCTCACTAATTAGAGAGAGCTTTTAGTTGTTGAAGCATGCACAAGTACCAAGAAGGGTGTGGTGGTTGAAGTTATCAATGGTACATCAAAGGCACAATTCCACATCGCAAGGGTTAAGGTACCACTATGTCAAGGACCATCTATACGCAAGTTCCACAAAGCAATGGTACATCAAGAGTGCAAGGGTTAAAGTCCCACGAAGTCGAGGACCATGCATGCACAAGATCCACAATAAAGGACACATCAACAATGTAGAACATGACATGTGGCAGAAGCATAAACTGTGAAGCAAATAAAAAGGGAAGCCACAATCAACTTGTGGACATACAATCCATACATGACATGTATAAATAAGAAAGCAGGCTGGAGATTTGAAGTAAGCTTAATGGCGAGTATGAAGATCTTGTGAGTGGGAGATACATATTTATATTTGGGGCATTAAGGGCTCAAGGAACCAGAATAGTATGATCTAGCAAAGATTCAAGTGTGCACAAGCAGAGGAATGGAATAACTGATGGTGCATAGAATGATGTTGTAGATCTATGACGATTGCGCAAAGACAGAAAGGCATAATGCATAGGTTGCACAAGTGCGTTAGGATCGAATGACAATATCGTAGACAACATGCAGACAATCACAGACGTTCTAAGATAGATCCATGCAAAGACAGATCTAAAGTGTATCTTGTAATGCACGATGCAAATAAGTTTCACTGATGCATGAAGACTAAGCTGAAGTGTGCGAAGTAAATAAGTTCACCAGATGTGGAAAGACAGAGTTGCGGAAGAATCAAGTATGCGCGTCATGATGAGGATGATCTAAGGCAAGTGCGTTAAACTGAAAGGATAAATCATATGATGCACATAAGGTTGCATATTATCAGAAGACTATAGCACTTAAATTGAACGGACACATATAAGAAGGTGCGTAGTTCTATCTCATACTAGTGCGTAATATCAGAACACCAAGTTAGCAGTTGATGCGCAATATTAGTTGAAGGTGCATATGTGCAGTTGCAGAATGAAATATTGACCCTTGGCGTAGTCTACAGTAGTTGAAGCAACACATAATATATGAAGTGCGATGTCAGTGTTGAAGTTGAAGAAGGTTGAAGTGAAGTATTATATGTAGCGCAATGACAACAATTCTACTGCATACAGAAGGTGCACACAGTGGAATGAACATTAGAAGATCGGAAGTGTGCATGTATCATAATTTCAGCATAGTAACATCCTATTCTTATATATTTTGGCGGTAGGACGGGGCAAGGAGCAGGGGGTTGTAGCCTCCTTCCAGTTGGTGCTGGAGAATACACGGAGTTGTAGCTTCCTTCAAGTCGGTGCCTGTAAAACCAAGGGGTCGATGCCTCCTTCCAGTTGGTGCTGGTAAACATAGGAAGTCGGTGCTTCCTTGAATGCAATCTTTTCATTATAAAAGAGAATTCTGTGGTTTTCTCCCGTTTGGGTTTCCACATAAAAATTATGTGTGTTCCGTGTTCTCTGTTTTGGTACAAATGTGGATGAATGTTTTATTTATGGTGGATGTATAATTGATGATTAGAGTTAAGTTCAAATTAATTTTAAAAACTGCACATAACTGCACTAATACTTATTCACCCCCCTCTCAATATTAAATAGATTCCAACATAGTATCTATTCAGATAGAGCCCGTTCCTAGGATGTGGAATGTTTCCTTTGAAGTCTTCGAATTCATAAGCTTCCTTGTTCAAGGCTCACCTCGCTAGGCAACGAACAAGCCACATAGAATTGAATTAACCATACCCATGTTTGTCATCGTCCTGGTCATAGACAAGCCCCATATCTCATTTAGAAAAGACATGGGGATGGACATATTTGTCATACTGAGCTTCGATGCACCTCTTGTGTGCTTTGTTGGTAGTATCAACATCCCTTCTGTGTTCATTTAACTATTCCAAGTACATTAGGCATTAATCTAACTTGGTGGTGTATGGTAATATATAGATGGCTAGTTTCAAATATGGAATCTCACACTCTATAGGTAACACAACCTCGGCTTTGTGTATAATATGAAAAGCGATAAACCCTATAGCAATATTGACCTAAGTCCGATATGCTCAGAGTGCTGGATAAATCATGATATGCCAACTATTTTGTTTTCTTCTCACTGTCTATTGCAACATGGTTTTCAAGGACTTTTTTATTGCCTCTACTTTCCCATTATATTGTTGATAGTAAGGTGAAGAGGAATCTTTCCAGAAATTGAGCTTGTCAGCTAGTTCCAACATCATTTTTATTTTGGAAGTGACTATCGTTATTTGTGGCAGTCTCCATAAGAATACCAAATATAGCTATGATTTGGTTAAACACAAAGTGTGTTGCCGTTTCACCATCACAAGTGAATGTAGTCATGGATTTGGCCCACTTAGTTAAGTAGTCTATGACCATAATAATGTACTTATGGCCCTTTGACGATGCTAAATTGCACATTGTATAGTCTATCCCCCATTTTGTAAAGGTTCCAGCAATGATCACATGATAGAGTGGAGCGAGGTGCACACACATCTTTCTGGTAAAAGTGTGACATGGATGAAACTTCTTGATTGCTTCAACAAAGTTTTTGAATATTGCGGGCTATAAATATCCTACACATAGTATTTTTTGGGTTGTAGAAAGCTTGGCTAGATTACCACCACATGATCCTTCGTGGAAATCATTTGACACTTTATTCACCTCCTCATGAGTTAGAGACTGTCTTAGAATTTTATCAATTCCTTGATGATATAAAGTGTCACCAATGATAACATCATGTATCACTTGGTGACATATTTTTCATCTGTCCTCATGAGAAGATTGATTTGGGACCCTCTGGGTTTGGAGGTAAACCAAATTGTTCTTGTACCAGGGTTAATCTAAGCCGATGAAGAATATATTTTCGTCAGCTAATGATTCATTCTCCAGTGATCCCTCACCATCCCTAGGAAGATCCGATATGAGTTCCACAAATTCAAAATATTTATTTGATTTGGATGATGAAAACCCTAGATCAAACTCTTGTAGGATCACAATCCACTTATTATACTTGCATCCAATAATTAGTGAGGACAATATGTGTTGAAATAGATTGATATCCGCAATAACTGTTGTTCATATTAGGATAATATAATGTCAGAGTCTTTGGACTACTTTAATGATAGCTAACACCAACTTTTCAACATGAGAGTACCTCAGTTTAGGGCATGCCAAGTTCTTGCTTAAATAATAGATGCCATTTTCTTGGTGTAGTTCATCTTCTTGAACCAACACCATTTCAGTGGTTGAATCAGACACCACTAGATATAACATGAAATATTCGTTATAATTTGGTGGACTCAGCAACAGGGCAGATGCAAGTGCCCTGTTCAATGTGTTAAAAGATCTTTGAGCACTAGCATCCCAGATGAATGGGACCCATTTCCTTAAAGTCACATGAATCCTTTAGTGATATCAATGTAATTATCAATGAATCTTTGCAATAAATTAGCCTTCCCTTGGAGGCTTTGCAGTTGACGCAAATTGCGTGGGAGAGGAAATTGGACTATCACCTCGACCTTAAATGGATCTACTAGAATTCCATCTTTTGAAACGATGAAACTAGGAAACCAACCCGAAACAACATAAAGATGCACTTTTGGGGATTCAAAGTTCAACCAAATCCTATAATAACAACACCAATCAAAGACATCCTTGAGATGTTTGGGATGGTCAAATCCTTCTCGATTTATCCGTCAAATCGTCTAAGTAGTCTTCGACAATATTTTTTATGTTGTGAAAAGTATACGACATAGATCGCTAAAAAGTAGCTCTAACATCTTTCAGCCCAAATGGCATCTTCCTATATGCAAAGGTCCCCCAAGGCCATATAAGTGTAGTCTTGTGTTGATCCTCCGGGTAGATTTGAATTTTATTGTACCTTGAGATGCCATCCATAAATGAAAATATTTCATTCCCAACACACTCATCAATAATTTGATCGATGAATGGCATAGGATAGTTATTGTTAGGACAAGCCAAGTTCAGGTCTTGGAAATCTATGCATACTCTAATGTTTCCCTGATTTTTATCCATGGGTACCAAATTAGACACCCATTCAATTAAAGGGACATGATATATGAAATTAGCATGGAGGAGTTTCTCCACCTCTGCCTTGATGGAAAAAAAATTTCTAAGGTTAACATGTAACTTCCCCTTCACCCATTTTGACCAATGAGAGGGGACATTACCTAAATTCGGGCTTCTAAATCTCACCTCATAACCATAATTGTGAATTCAATGTCTAAAATGCATGTGCAAATATGTAAATACAAACACACAATGTAAATAAACTCAATCCACACACACACACAACATGCATTTACAAGCATAATTGTAGGAGGCATTAAATAAAAATGTTGCATACTCAAATACAAAAGAACACTTATCTTTAAACAAAGAAGATCCAAGCAAATAGTTGTGTAAGAGTGATTTTCCACCCAACCATAGGCACTCTATCTAGCTTGTACTATTTCTACTGAGAGGCCATCCCCAAGCTGGGCTATGAGGCCACCGGTGTGAAGGAAACACCTACAAGCTTCTTTATCTCAGCCCACAAATCGTTTTGTGTAATGTCCCAATTTTTTTACTATGGACCACTCCATTACTAGGGAATTCAATGGTTTAAAGTCACTTGGAAAAATTAAAGAAGAATAGTAAAGTAGTGAATTGGGGTCATGAGGCACTATGGAAAACCAAGGTCCAAGAGAAAAAATTATGAAGCAAGGAATCGTTCTCTCCTAAAATTAAATTTAATTAATATTTTGAGATAATTTGGACAAGGAGGGCACATTAGTGGTGGAATGAGTCTAAATGTGTGGTGTAACTCCCATCCAAGGTGGAAGGAATCCTATCATGGAGGAATCTCATGGGTTGTAACTCCCGGGGATAAAAAAATGAAATCTATGACAAACTATGAATTATATGACAACTTATGACAAGACTCAGGTCCTATGACATCTTATGACAACTTATTACAACCTATGACATTTTGCAGGTCCTAAATTTAGTCAAGAAGGGCACTAGAGGAGAAGGGTGGGCCCACATGCGAATGTAACTTCCCCAAAATGAAGCTAAGCCTCTCAAATTCGAATTTCCAAGGTATATGGAGTTATTATTTGGCCAAATAATATCAGAGAGGAATTAAATGAGTCCCAATGTTTCATTCTCTCATAAAAATAACATTTATTAAATTTGATTGAATATTTGTGAGATAATTCTAGAATGAGGGGGAAAAGCTCCATGAAGATTTATAAAAGGGATGAAGAAACAAGTGAAAGGGATTTTGGTCATTTGGATTTTGGTATTGGATATACATTGATATTATCAAGCTTGGGATATGTTCCCCTTTCATTTTTGAACTAGTTTCGGTGGTGAAAGATTCCACCCTAGCTAGTAGAGACGAGGAGACCATCCATATCTCTTCATTGTGATTCATTGTAGCTGATTATTGAGGGGATAAATCACTTTCAGATTTATATATAGATATTTATTGCAGTTTATATGTTCATATACAGTAGTGGGGTCGAATTCCTATCATTTGAAGTTTGTTTCTATTGATTTAGATCTTGGACCAGTGTTGGGGGCCGAAATGGTGGTTCTGGTTTCGATACTTATAATAGTTTATGGGATGTGATACCTATTCCATTGTATTCATAGCATCATTTACAGTTGGAACCACTTTTTGTTTCACTCAAAAATGTTTCTGTAGGCCCGAGATATCATTATTTTACTAAATCTACTCTATTCGGCATCTCTTATGGTGGAGGGGCGCACCACTACTTTTCTATCTATGTATTTATTGGATTTGGAGATTATGTATGACAAATATATTTCTTTAATTAGTATATTCAATGTATCAATACATTAATAATAAATATTTATAGATCCTTTCATCATAGGGTGTTCAATGTTCAAATTTGTGGGTGATTTATGTGCAAATATGGTAGTATGGTTAAGCAATCTTAAGATAATGTGTATTAAATTTTCATATCAGCTCCCTGAAGTCTGTTATTAATTTATTTTTGTATTTGGGAGTTCCATGGTTGAATTGGATCTGTTTGGTAAGACTTGGGATGAGTAAGAAGTGTTTGGGTCAAGTTGAAAAACTAGTATTCCAATGTGGGGGAAATCAAGCTAGTTTCTCACTAGTCTTGAGAGGGTGCTTTTCATACTTCTTTGGAAGTTCTATGGAGTCTATCAGTGGTTCAAATAGTTTTATTTGAGTCCATTTGAGTCCATTAAATTTATATTGGGATAATTCAATTTTTTATGGTAGTGTTCGGGAAGAGTTGGAAACCTCGTGTTCAGTGTGGCCAAAATTGAACTAGTGTTCCTAGTTTCTTTACCAGCTTCCAATTTTATATCAGATCTGATTTGGGATACATATCAGTGGAATATAAACAAATTTATTATCCTCACACCTTTAATGGACATCATAAATACACATACACTCCATTGTTGTTGAATGAGAACATCTCATAATCCTTCACAAACCATTGTTTGGGGACAAGTTGAAAATTAACATAATTAAAGTTGGAACCTTGGAGATAATATTCCTAATTTCTGATTGGGCGCATTATAGTGGTATCAGAGCATGGTACTTGCACCCGCTCAGGGTGACCATTGATGAGGCCAAGGAGAATAATTAAGCTCTATTGAAGCAATGAACAAGGGTGACAAAGGAACCTCAGAAATGGATGAGAAAGAGGAGTCCAAGCAAATCATGAAACCATTTTTTGATGAGATAACAAGGCAGCTAATGCAAGGGTTTTACTTGATGGCCAACCAAATTCGGGGAAAATTGGTATCAAGAAGTAGTAGTAGCTCTCATCCCAAGGAGAAAAAGGTAGATGGCAGATTGTTACCCACTTCCCTTCATGCCTCGACTATAGAAGGGAGGTCCATGAGAAGCTAGACAAGACATATCGAGAGATAGAGCATAACTTACAACAGTGTCAAGCCTTATTACCAGAATCCTCTGCATCAAGACTTATGAAGAAGATATATGGCTTCTCTAGAAAATGAGCATCCAAAGATTCCTATGGTAAAATTGACTTAGAAGGTAGTCAATCCACTGTCATTGGTCATCCTTCAAATGTACACGAGGATAGTAAAAATAGCCATCATGTGGGAGTCCTAAATCAAATGAATCCATGTTCAAAAAATCCTTTCATCCATATGGAAGTTTGGATCATATGGAAGCACATATTGCAGCCTTTAGTCTTCCAGTTGAACATAAAGTGGAGAAGCATGCCCGCACAAATCAACCACATGGGAATGATGAAGATTTGACACCAAGGTATGACAAAAAAATCTAATTTTTGCAACAGTCCTATTTCTTTGCATCATCAAGGAATCCCTTCTACATGAGGATAATTGTATTGTACAATATTCTAATGTTGATTTATGTGTTCTGAATTCATGCCACAAGCATTCTGATTTTTTATATCAGCCATTAGAAAATGTAAACAAGACTCAAGACTTGGGAAATGTGAGGTTGCAAGATACTTGTTCTTCCTCCTATGTTTCAAATTTTCATATGGTATATTGCTTGGAGGATTCTCATGACATGATGGATCATTAGAAACATGGAAATTTGCATGAGTTTAATGTGTTTGAATATGAGCTTAATGAGAGCCAAGCACTTGTTGTGGTGTAAAAGAAATTGAGTTGCCTCTTGATGATGGTTACACACTTTTTGAAGAAATGCATGATTCCACTACCTTGGAACCAACCTACGAGGAAAGTTTCGCACTTTTGAGGGAGGTGCATGATCCTACCCCTATGGAGCCTTCACATGATGGATTGTTTTCACTGTTTGATCATTTGGGGGAGTTGGTTCATTCTCCTACATCCTACACTTCCACATTTTGCAGCATTCATCCTAATGAAGTATGGGTGAAAGGTTTCTTTTTGATGGTGCCACATGAGGAGTATGAAACTCCTATATCTCCTTTTGATGATGACATGAATAGATATCCTTCTTCTTTACATTTGCAACAACATCCTTTGTTACCTTATGATGATACACATCTCCATGGATGCACATATGGTACTCCTTTGAGCCCCTTGAAGGCTCATTGTTCTCTTTGCTCCTTACTTGATGGGAGAGTTCCTTCATCCATTGTTTGGGTGAAATGACACATGGAAGAATTACTTGAAACCTCCCACACCTCCTTGGAGCAGCATCCATTTCTCTCATTTGATGACTCTCACATTCATGGATGTATTGATGAGACTTCTTTGAGCCACTTGAAGTATGCTTGTTTTCTTTGCTCCTTACTTGGTTCAGATTTTGGTGGAGGTTCTTCATTCACTTCTTGGATGAAAGAACACATCACTGATTATTTTGACTCATCTTACATTCTTTTGGATCAGCATTATAGAACATGCTGTTAGCACCGTATAATTTTGGAAAAACTTGCAACTATGGATAATGAAATTTGATTTGTTGCAAAAGGAAAAAAGATTAGCCCGAAGGATTAGCCAAGCTCCACGCACCTAAAACCACATAAGACCACATGTTAGCGACAATATACAACCCAGCATTCAAGCACATGCCCAACATCCGTCATCTTTCCAAACGGATCAATGGTTGCAAATCACTTCACAGATTAAACATGAGCCGGTTAACAAACTTTTCAAATCTGTGAAGTTGGGGTAGGATCTACACATTTTAATGGCTAGGATCTGGGCATGAATTTGATCAATGATGGGAATTTTGTTCGCAAATATAACAAGCGCGGACAAATAACGTTTCCAAATTTGTGTTATTCAACGGTCCAGATTAAAGATGTGATCGAGATCGACGGTTGAGATTTGTTCCTCTGATTGAAGGTGCAGGGAAAACACCATTTCCAAAGGTATAAATCTAAGCATTCAAATTTGGTTTATTATTCAGGTTAAAAGTGTATGAAATGGCCTTAAATTTATTTCATATAAAAAGGGATATTGGCACTAGGCCAATCTTAAAGATCGCCCTCAAATCCAAACATCAAGTCATATGGGGGCCACACACTCATAAGATCAAAGTCCACCATCAGTCCAAGCGCCAAGCATCCAATTAATAATATACATTCCTTTGTTCCTTGATACATAATGGAGCCACTGAGGTATATAAACAATGAAGAGGCCAACCTCACATTGCATGTGGGATAATATCCTCACTGCAAAACAAAAATATAAATTTCGCAATACCAACTTGCAAGAAATATATAAACTTTCCAAATCAACGAAATTTGGGTAAGTTCCACACATCTCGACGGTGGAGATTTGGCAAGAAGTGAATCTACGGTCGACATCTATTTCGCTGATTGAACATGCAAGGGCAAAAGAACTTTTCAAAATCAGCGAAATTTGCATGCTCATGGTTAAATCGAATTTTCTGGAAATGACTTTTTTAGTCATCAACTTCAAAGAGATTTTTCTGTCAAACGAAGAAGAATTTTCAGAAACTAAGAGAGGATTTTCTTCAGCACGGGTCAATATACAAGAACCTCTCTCAGATTTTACACAGGTATTATGGTTTGAGAGAATCAAAGTCATCTTCAAAGGGTATGTTTCCAGAAATTCGCAATCCTGTCTGAGTCATCAAGTTCAAAGGCAGATTCCAATGAGTTGGAGGAGAATCAGAGAAAATGAAGACATGGGTTTTGTCGGGCACACCCCGAATTACAAAAACCTCTCTCAAATTTCACACACCTGTCACCATTTGAGATATAAAGGTGGGTATTTGAGGCCTATTTTTCAGTAGTTTGCATCCTGAAATGAAGAAAATTAGTTGTAACCGATTCTAAAAAATGATGGACCTGTCTGTATAGGTGTCATCACTTTTGTAACAACTTTCGGTTTTGGAGGCTAGGTTAGAATATTTCGAGTTGGAAGACTGATGTATCATCTCCTATATATTCATATGCAATAGAGAGGAAAAAGGGTTGAAACCCATGAGACTTGAGCTTGTTTTTGAGATCTATCCTTAATAAAATTACAGAGTCGAGGCTGGCATTTTGTAGAGATTCCTGTGTTATTTGATTTACAGTCCGTGCCTTCTTTATTTATGTGAATATGTTCCTTGTTATATATTCCATTTTGTTATCTTTTTCATGTCTGAAATGAGTGTTTAATAGTGCATAATTCATACATATATGCTCTGTCTATTGATTTCAGATATTCACCAAATATTTCCACTAAAGTTAGCATTGGATTCATCCTTGTTAGATGCCCATGTTAATGGACTATTCTTCCTTTCTTCTTTATCACCAAACAACAACATTTTTACTGTAAAATGAGTAGCTACCTTTCCTTTGTTATAAAATTCCATGCCACAACACTGCTTACTGATATATGTGTTATATTTTGACTCCATTGCCCAATGGATGCTTACCTTGTTTCAACCAAACAACAAATCTGATTTTAATTCTTATTCATGTATCTGGCCTTGCTAAACAATCAATGAGAGATCCCTCTATGGAAAGAAAGAATCCAGCTCTCTTTCCTAAATCTTGGTTTTGTGTGTTACCTCGAAGAGACCTTTCCCACAACCTGAGGGTCAATTTGAGTGCTAACACATGGGATCCTCACCTATGTCATTGGAGCAGATTTGACATGATACTTGATGCTTGTGTGTATGGAGCACATGATGATATCTTTGCTTGGATGGATAAACACTTGGTGGATTCTCTGTTGCAGAATCTCTTTGGTATATCATTGTATGATTGTATTATGTTTCATGATGAAATACCTCTATATGTATTTATGATGTATGGGATGATACACATTAGATCATGGGATCCTGGAATCCTTCACATTGATGTATTGTTCTATATTGAAGGAATGTGCCAACTATGGGATCTTGGCATTCCTTGGAGTGACAGACTACTACAGGTGACAATGATGATGTTTGGAGGAGTGTAACACAAATAGTGGGATCCTGGTATTGTTGGGTTCAAGTGTCTTAGACACTCTACCTTTCTCAGGTTCATTTGGGACCCTGGGATCATTTTGGGACTTAGTTGTTTTAGTTGGGTTGTTGGTAGGACAATTGGATAGATGGAGCTATCTCTAGAGGGGATGATTATGATCAGATTTGCGTAGCAGTAGCAGGGTGGTTTCCTTTTGGATATTAGTTGGTGTTACGAATATAAATTAAAATACAGTTAATAATAATTAATAGTCATTAATAGGTATAATATTAAAAATACATGACCTTTCAAGTCAATGCCTAAGTTGTATATAAGAGGTGGAAATAATTTGTAATAATCATCTCTTATATACTATTCATTTTATATTTTCCAATATGGATTATTCTTACTTATCCTTTGGGTAATTGTTGTGAAATGGATACGTTCACTCCATGTGGTATCAGAGCCATCCCTTCTGTGTCCCTATTGATTATGGCCCTTTGGCCATCCATCTTGGAGTTTCTTTGAATCTAGATTTTAGCCATAATTTCATAGTTTATTTGAATTAGGTTTTTGACCTCCCTCACACTACCATCTTCCTCTTTTCACTAACTCCAACCCTTCTTCCCTTTGCAATCTTCCACTCCGCGCTACTCTCCAACCACCTTCCTACGCCACCATTCAACCTCTACAACACCCCTCCCCCCTACGTTTTCCCTCACATGCCATTAATTCCAGTTCTGTCTTTCTTCCTCCTCGTGCTCCCTCCACAATTTCACCTCCCTCATCACTTCCTACACTCCACCTGCAACTCGCCCCGCGTTCCTCCCTTTGCTCCAACGCTCACCTTGCCTCTTCTTTCATCCCCCTTCTGCATCCATGTAGTTTCCCTCCTCCTCTAGAACCCACCTACTCCTGCTCCATCCTCCTCACATCTCCTGCACAACACCCACCTGCTCACCAACTCCCTCCTTCTCGGCTCCATTCCCCTCCCACACTTCTCCTACATACCCTCCATAGGAATCCCATCATTGCACGGTGCCCTAACTCTCTGCGTAGGCACCCACTCTCCGCGCACCCCTCCTGCACAGCCTTCGCTGCTCCCCCACAACTTCCTGCAGTCGCCACCCCCACCTCCCGTCCAACCCTCATCCATTCCTTCCTCCCGCCACCTCTGTGCCCCTCCAACCTACCTCTTCCACACTGCTACTTCCTCCCTTATCATGCCACCCTTCCAACCTCCTCTCCCCGCCATCGAAACCCTAATTGCTTAAAAAAAATTAAAAATAAATATTAAAACTTTATAATAATATTATTATATTAGTTTAATATTAAAAAATATATATATATATATATGTTAAAAAACTATATAATAATAATTATTACTATAGTTACTATTGGGAATAATAATTATTTTGGAAAAAGGGAAAAATCAAGTGAGAAAGAAGACAAGAATCTCAGTCAAGGAAGACCCTCTTATCATCAAAGAAATCAAGTGGAAAGAAATCAACTATCATCGAAGAAGTCAGGAATTATGGCAAATTCAAAAGCAACATTGGACGAGTTAGAGAAATATAAAGCGACCAATGAAGATCTTCAATTCAAGATTATGAAGCAAGAATTGTGAAAACATTTAATAGAACAAGAGAATCGTAGTTTAGAAGATCAAAAGCGAGAGCTGCAGAAAATGTTATTTGATAAGGATAAAGAAATCTCACGTTTGAAAGTTCACAATCAAAACCTTGAAGACAAAATACAAAACTCAAAAAATATCGAAGAATCACCTTATAGAAGCAATAATGATGTAGAAGAAGAAATAAAACATTTAAACAAAATCATGAAGGAAAAAGATGACGAAATCAGGAACAGTCAGACTAAAGTAAGACACCTAGAAGCAGAGAATTACCGCCTTCAACAACATATTAGTGAACTCCAAAAGAAAGAGGATGACACTAAAAAGACGCACAGGTTGGAGATTACAGCCTTCAAAAGCACGTTATCAAATAAAACTGAAGAAATTTTCAGATTAAAGAACCATAACAAGACGTTAGTCACAAAAATTAAGAAGTTGAAAAATAGTCGGAAGGTAGAACACTCTACTGAAGACATTGAAGGAAAATTTTTAGACAAGCAGGAAGAAAATAACTGCATAAAAAATCATAATGAAGATCTTAAGGAACAACTTAAGAAGTCCGAAGATGATAGAAAATCGCAAGTAGAATTGATTAAAAAGTTTAAAAATGATAAGACACAATTAGAAAACAAGTTGGAAAAGATACAGGGCGAAACATTAAAAACTCAAGGAATGAAAATACAACATCTAGCATAGATCAATGCTCAAAAGATGACGTTCATAAAATAAAATAACATGGTGAAAATTCCCTATCAACACCCCAACCATATAAACCGATATCCTAAAAAGTGGGAATTGTTGAAAGATAATGGCACTAATGTGATCAAAGCTCCCGACGACAGATCAGTAGGGAATCCCAACATTGAGCAACAAATCAATTTGGGATGGATTGATCCGTCAACATATCAAAAGTTATGCTCTACACTTAGAAGTTCATATCGACATGTTTCGTCACCTACGACGTCACAAGGAATGATGTGACAACATTAGAAGGCTTTGAGGACAAAGCCTTTCTAAGAGAGAGGCAATGTTACGAATATAAATTAAAATACAATTAATAATAATTAATAGTCATTAATAGGTATAATATTAAAAAGACATGACCTTTCAAGCCAATGCCTAAGTTGTATATAAGAGGCGAAAATCATTTGTAATAATAATCTCTTATATATTATTCATTTTATATTTTCCAATATGGATTATTCTTACTTATACTTCGGGTAATTGTTGTGAAACAGATACATTCACTCCAGTTGGGGATCTTAGAGTTATAATGCAGGGCATGTTTTTAGCAGTAGACCCGGAGTTGAGAGTCAATTTTGGCTTTCATATGATGATATTCTTAGTAGACCGGTTGTTGGGGAGTTGATTGAGTGGTTTTAGTATAGATTCACTCTTCTTATTGGCATTGGTCGTGAGTTTTCCTATGTCAGTACCTTGCAGGACCACACATTGAGCAGAGTGTACTTCACCTCCTTTCGATTGGGATTGAACCATGACATCATTTTCAACCTTAGTACAGTTCATATTGTGGGATGCATATTTGATGACTTGGTACACTTGAAATTGTAGCCTTATGAAAATTCATCACTAAGGAAGGAGGCAGAAAAACCAATGAGCATAAGTTGGGGAACAAGACGAAGTATTACCACTCCCAGGTTTAAATTGCTTAAGGACAAGCAATCTTGGGTGGGGGGGACTGTAATGTCCCCAATTTTCTTACTATGGACCACTCCTTTACTAGGGAATTCAATGGTTTAAAGTCACTTGGAAAAATTAAAGAAGAATAGTAAAGTAGTGAATTGGGGTCATGAGGCACTATGGCAAACCAAGGTCCAAGGGAAAAATTTATGGAGAAAGGAATCATTCTCTCCTAAAAATAAATTTCAATTAATGGTTAAACATCGACTACATGATGGTGATTTTAATATGTATGTGTTGGCTTTGCGATAACTATAATAGTTTGACTGGAGATATCTTATGAGTAACGGATTAGATCTTATTGACTGTATGATGGTGATTTTATTATGTATGCGAGATTGATTTGCAAGGATGGAATGTAATACCCCAATTTTGACCCTTATGAAATATTGGATTTTAATGTAAATATTGTATACATGCAATGTATGTTTCCCTAGCGTGGAGTTCAAGGCCAAGGTCCCGCTAGTGTATGTTCAGATTTAATTAGAATGGGCAAGCATTTGATATTTTGTTACCCATGTGCTATTAAGCCATGGAATATTGTAAATGATGTAAATATTAATATTTCAATAAAATACTAAATATTGGCTATAGAAGCAACGAATGAGAATGGGCCATCTGTATTCCACTAGGGAGTGGTGAGGGGGTTGTGGGGATGAACCATATGCTGCCAAATGTCATTGTGAGAACCCATTTGACTTTCCTTGCTGACATTTATTTCAGTTGTAAGGAAGTTGTTGAGAAATCAATCCATGGCTTCAATGGAGCATGGGCAACCCAGAAATTTGTATGGAAGAGTATGGGCTCTGTTTTCTTGTACCACAAGTCACTCTACCTCATGGGAATGGGTTCTTCCTCATTCCCATTCCATTGTTGAACATCACAGCATCAATTTTCATCCATTACGAATTCCCAGCAGTGAACAAAACTAGAAATCGCAACTTTGCAAGAACCCACGTTTTGAAGAGCCATAAACACTCATATTTTGATACTGACAGTGAAATCCAATGAGGGATACATAGATATGAACCTTGGGGAAAATTTGAGAGTATTAGATACCCCGAAATCCATTGGAAAACCCATTTTTTACAGCCCAGAACTCAAGTGACAGGATTGAGTTATTGGATGATAGAATTGTGAGAAATCCAAGTGTGAATGACTGAGTAGAGGTTGGGTTTGCTTGATAAAGCTAGTGAAGGCTAGAATCTCAAGGAATTAGCAGCTGGACCTTTCTATGCCCATCTTGAAGAGCACTGGAGAGAAGGGACGCCTGAGGAACTATGCAACAGAGAAGGGTACCTTCCTTATGTTGGGTGTGGTAGGTAATGTGGGTGCCTTGACTGTTGAATTATCTTGAGATGCCTGTAGCTTTGTGGATGAGCTCACTAGCTTAGCATTTTCCTCCTTTGTCTTTTGTATGCTTGATAAACCCAACTGTGTGTTGGCTTAGCATAGCTGTTGAGTGAAACCATTTCTGTGAGTAAGCCTATTTAGTTCCTCCTTAGTGGATACACAACCCAACTTGGGGGTGATCTCTCAGCTGAAAGAATATAAGCTGGACAGATATCTATGGTTGGGTAGAGTGTTGCTCTCACATAGCCAGTTGTTTGGACAACTTCATCTTCAAGATAAGTGTTCTCTATGTTTAAATTATATGCATTCTATGTTTTGCAATGTGTTAATTTAGAATGATAATTATTCATGTTAATGGAATTGATATGAAGTTTGTGCATAGCATGAGAATGGGATTGATTCTATGCATGTCGAATCTTCATCTACTTGTGATAGATATGCTAATGCATTACTGTTTGTGTGTGTGCAAATATGATTAATTCTGCTATGTTTATATTGAATATGAATTTGTATACACAAGTTTTTATTTATTATGAATTTCTTAGTAATGTATGGGGCTGAGTTTACCAATTAAGCCCTGGAATGTCAGTCATGTTCCCACTGTGGTTTGGGATGATGGGAGGGGACGTGACATGGAACATAATTAACTCGAGATTGTATACAATATGGATCATAGCGACAATGGTCTACTTGTTATAATTTTCTATTGAGTAGAACTGTAACTACGATCCTGGTTGACACCTAAGCCCCAGATCCATGTGCAGGAAGGAAGAGCACTTCTTAGTTGTAACACAACCCTGTGTTAGCTGGATCATACCCATTGAATCACCTCAACATACTAGAAGACAACCTTGATAATAACAAGGTTAACCGCTAAAACATAATATAACTCTCAAATGGAATTCGTAACTACAGTATGTAATGATTTATTTTAAACATGAATATAATAAAACTACTTGATGATTGATGTATACCTATTACATTCGCAGTCGTAAATATATACATGTGTTGGAATGCACTAGTAGTTCCAAACTGATAACTTGATAATTGAGTGTTGTTGTTTATAATCAGTTCGTGTTGAAGGAGTCTGTGAATATTGTTACATGATGTGGTGTTAACATAACTATGTAGTTATAGGAGTTATATTCCATGATTAAATATAGGGATTAACGATTGGCTCGGATGTATGAAAGGGTATGTGAATTCCTAATTTATAATCTGGACCAAGGTAATTTTTAAGGGCGAAAGTTCGCCAATTGACTTTTTTTTGGTTTTTTTTCAAGAAATAAATTTTCTATTTGGTCATTTTTAGTCTCTAATATCGCCTATATTTACATAAAATATGTTTTTTTATCATAATATTTGCCAAAATTTACAAGTTTCAGTAATAAATTTTATGTTTCATATTTAATATTCGCCTACCTATCTATATATATGTTTTTTTTTAATCCAAAATAATCGCCTAGAATACGATACTTAAGTATAATATTAGAATCCTTAAAAAATATCTTGATATGGACAAATAATAGTTAAGAGTTTAATTTCTGTTAAGGATAAGTATATAGTGTCATGTGAAAAATTACACATGTGATTGTATGAAAAGCAAGTGAAGTTAATGTTTAAATTCTTATTTGAAATTTTAGTTATAGTTTTTAATATATATAATATAGTGATATATTGGTAGCAGAGAAATAAATCGAAATTGGAAACTTAAAATCTTATTAGAAGCTTAGTTAATGTTCTTAAGGTATATAAAAGACACACACACACACACACACACACACATATATATATATAAATAATTGTAGAAGAGAAAGAATTTTAAGTCAGAAATCTTAATTTCTTATTTGAAATTTTAGTTATTGTTATATATATATATTATAGTGATATATTTGTAGAAGAGAAATAATTTAAATTTGGAAACTGAATTTCTTATTGGAAGCTTAGTAGAAGAAAAAGAATTTAAAATAAAAAATCTTTGAAATTTTATTGTTTTTAATATATATAATAGTGATATATTTGTAGAAGAGAATTAATTCGGAATTGGAAAACTTAAATTCTTATTTGGAAGCTTAGTTATCATTTTTAAAATATATATATATAAAAAGAAAGAGAAAGAATTGGAAATTGGAAATTTCATATTCTTATTTGAGATTTTAATTATTATTTATAAATTATATAAAAGATATACATATGTTGTAGAAATGTTGTAGAAGGGAAAGAATCTGAAATTGGAAGATTTAAATTCTTATTTGAAATTATAGTTATTGTTTTTAAAGAGATATATTTATATATTTGTAGAAGGGAAAGAATTTGAAATTGAAAATTTTAAGTTCTTATTTGGAAATCTAGTTATTCTGTTTAAATTATATAAAGGATATATATAGATTTATTGAATAGAAAGAAGTTGATATTTAAGATTTTAATTTCAGTTGTAAAGAATGTAAGATGGAATTTATCATTTAAAAAAGGGGGGGGGGGGCGACAAGGTCATTACTTTTGGTAGAGAGCACGAGTGAGTAATGAAGTATGAATTTTCATAAAAGCGGAGTATGGAGAAATTTATATGAAATGATAATAGATTGGGGAATATAGAAAAAGTTCTATTAAAGGATAATAGAGTGAAGACTGGGAAACAAACTAGATCGTGAGAAAATGGTTAGTATTAGAGAAATCAGTTACATTTTACTCACCTAGAAAAGGTAATAGTTGCTTTTTGGTATAGTTGCACGCTATCTAGCAATGGGAATGATTAGGCCAATGTTGGGTGAGTACTTGGTAAAAGGGATAGTATTATCGATTATCAATGATATGGAAAGTAAGAGTATTATAGAAATGTTTTTTAAACTAGGGGGTCAATATCCTTAAATAGAGATTATGGAAGTCTTTCTTAAAAACTTGATTTTGGGTCAATCATGAAGAAGAAAGTGACTGAGAAGGATTACTTCCTTAGCTAAAATGCAATCATGACGCTAATTAAGATCAACTAATGTTGATTGAGTTACATGGAGGAAATATGGACGATCTTGGTCATTGTTGTTGAATATCATATGCAACAAGGGAAATAATAACAATTACAAAGAGCCTAGAATACACCAACTAAGAAAGGAAATTGTTGAATAGAGATTGTATCAATGACATAAATTTGAATTCCAAGGAAAATGTACCCAGAGAAAGGAACAAAGAATAGAGATATTTAAAACTTTTCCTACATAGCTACGATGAGAAGATAAGTGGACATATATATTTGGTGAATTTACTAAATGACGGAAAATCGATAAATTTTAAATGGAAAGACACCAAGATGCTCAAATTTACGAAACCTTGACCGATTGTTGAGGAAGTGAAACAGACATAAAATTTGAAAAACGAGATATCAATGTTACTAACATGAGGAGCTGAGCTTAATGACACTAATTTTCTAGAATGACAATGTTGTTAAAAAGAATGAAAAAGTACAAACTCGACATGACCATGACGATGGTAAATGAAGAATTATTAATTGGGAAAGTCCATCGAAAGGGCCAAATGAAGACGATTTTAGTAAAACGAAGTATGAAGACGATCAACACAATGAACTGAATGCAATGAAGCTAACCACAGGACATGGTCAGACCTTGATGAAAAGACAACTAACCCTCGAGATGGAACTCGGTGAGGTTAAGAAGACACACATAGTGCGATTTGATGAGTCTGTCGAAGTGGTCCTATGACAACATAAATGATGAAATGATGTAAGGACGAGCTAAGCTCGTTGACCTGGACATGATGTTATTGACGAAAGGACTAGGAATTAAAGTTTAATATGTTCGACTAAGTTTCTAAGTTCTGACGCTTGGAATCCTATCAAATTGAGAACCAACATTATTAAAACATTTAGGGGTTTAGAAGTAGTCTTATGGTAATTGGATTTTGGAATATTTGATAATCGCTCTTGATTTATAAATCTGTGATTATTAATTACCCATCTTTATTTTACTGAATATTGTATGATGCTTACCTTCTCGTCTTGGAGGAAATGATAGCCAATGGACTTGAATTCTTGCTTGGATTTGTTATGCAAAAGATGATTGGGTAACTATGGTGTGGCTATTGATGCAATCTATTTGTAGTTAAAAATTTGATATCGTGGATATTTGTGGATCACTAGGAGATGTAGGAAATCTAAGTTGGTATTGACAATTATTGAAAGTATTATTAGATTTCCATTACATGAAATTACAATTGATTTCTTGAGAATATGTTGGAACCATGTTGGATGAAATAGAATACCAGTGATGGTAGAACCACTAGTGCTTATGGCCATATTTGCTTGATAAAAATATAAGAGAATGACAGGAAGATGAGAATAGGAAATGAAAGTAAATCCTATCATCAAAGATACGAGAACAAATTAACTCCGGGGTGAAGTTTTAATAAGAGGGGGGTGTATTTAATGCCCTCCTTGATACATTTGATTGACTAGACTATTGAGGGCACTGATATTGAAGTGACCAGGTTAAATAAACTTGAACAATGTGTTATGCTTTAATTATTTTTGAATGAAAACTGCTAATTGAAAAGCAAATGATGAATATGCTCGATTGATTGAGAAATAAGATGATGTTATGCATGAATGAAAGAAATGATGCTTTTGATTCCATAGATGTGAATAAATTCCAATTGTTTAAATATAATTGAATAAAGATGAAAATGCATGATGATATACTTTATATGGTGCAGTGCTACTAATGTTCGCTTTGAGTGTGTGCAGTAGAAGGTAAGACAAATTACCGACTGACTCTCAATGGAATACAAGGGGGTCGTAAAGAATGAGAAATATACATAGGGGTACGACAATGGACCGTTGACCCTGAAATAGTATTCCACGCATGATTCAAAATCCCTATTAACTCACCCGGGGAAGTGTGTGCCGTACGGGCGAGGCCACAACGATTTGGTTGCGTCCGATGTGTTGAGGGGTGCGCAATAAGGAAGATCTTATTACTCAATCTCCATTAATCTCCATGGAAATATAGTCGGAAGATTACGGTAACGATTCCTAATCGCTACATAGTACTCCCCACACGAGGACAAGGATAAGGAAGTTGTTAGAGGACCCATAGAAGTGGTACCTACACAACGACGAGAAATGGAAATATTTTCACTATTGCACTAAAACATTTAGGCATATATTAAATTTTGCATATGTAAATGTTAAATTGAGAATAATTGAATGAAAGAGTATTTTAAATTAAGAAATTATTGAAATGAGATATTTGAGATAGAAATTATGTGCATCCATTGATTTAGGAAGACATGAATTCGATTAAAATAAAAAATAAATAAATTAGAGATAATTGATTTTGGAGCAAATCTAGATTAGAAAATATCTAGAGTTTAACTCCACATGCACCCACTGATCTAGGGATTGGGATTTTAGATTAGGGAGACAACTATTAAGAGAGAATTGAGGAAATTATGTGCAATAATAAGTGAGAGTGATACTTGTTGCATGAGAATGAATATTAGAGAATTAATCAATTAAATTAAATTTTTCATGAGACGACACATGTCGTCCAAGAATTTTCTATTTAAGAAAGGGAGAACAAAGAAAAAAGGATCTCTTTCTCCATAATGCTGGATGGATTTCGTAATGTAAGTTTGAGATTAAGTGTGGTCCATGTGAGTTTAGTTGATAACGGCTCTGGGGATATGGAGATGTCATTTAAGGGTTTAGGCTTGTATGTTCTTTGCGACCCCTATTTGCTTGGGGGATTGGGAGGAAGAAGACTACTCCCAGTATGGTAGGGAAGTCAACCGAGGAGTCCTTCGGTACTTTGTTGAAAGCTTGGGTCGGATTAAGCGGAAAACCCTCTGGTGACTTCTTCAACTGTAGGATCAAACATCACGAACAAGTTTTTCTTGACCTTAAATATTTATTTTTTATTGAAATTTATGCAGTGATATTATTGGGTTTAGTGAAGTGGGTGATCCATATTTTTCATTATACAATTTATATTGAAACTATTTTAAAAAGGTTAAACGTTAAATAGTATTTAGTTAGGGCTTCGGGAGGGGCCCTACATTCTGATTTGTGATTTCCAAGGAAGGCTTGAAGATGGATCCTGAAAAGGTGAAGCATATTTTGGATTGGCCAACACCTAAGTCTACTTTTGAGGTGAGAAGTTTTCATGGATTGGCGAGTTTCTATAGAAAATTCATTCGAAATTTCAACCAGATTTGTGCACTTCTTACTAAGTGCATGAAGAAGGGGACTTTCAAATGGACAACAACAACAATGAAGGAATTTGTAGATATGAAAAAGAAGGTGACATAGGAACCAGTTTTGGAACTTCCAAACTTTGACAAAGTATTTCAAGTGGATTGTGATGCAAGCAGGACATCAATTGGGGCAATTTTAAATCAAGAAGGAAGACCAATATAATTCTTCAATCAAAAGTTGAATGAGGATAATAAAAAGTATTATGTGTATGATTAAGAGTTTTATGCCATGGTGCAGGATTTGAAGAAGTGGAGGCACTATTTGCTGCCCAAATAATTTGTCATGTTTACTGATCACAAGGAGCTGCAATATATCAATAGTCAAGGTAAGTTAAATCATAGACACTCTAAATGGGTTGAATTTCTACAAAGCTATTCATTTGTATTGAAACATAGGTCTATAAAGTCAAATAAAGTTGCAGATGATTTGAGTAGGAGAGTGATGTTGTTATGTCCCAAAAATTTTCATTAGGTCGCAACGGCCTAGGCCCCTTGGCCATATTCATGATAGGTTGTCAAATTGATACTAAGGGTAAAAAAATTACCAAGCATGATATCCAAGTTAGTAATAATGTAAAATTAGATCCAAATGGAAAAGGTGGGTCACATTAAGAGAAAAATCCCAATTCAAAATTTGTAATATTCCCATCCAAATGAACTATAATGGAGGAAAATTACTAGTTCCCTAGGTTGGGGGTGGAAGCATTAAACGTTGGAGTAAAGGAGCTACAAGACCCAAAATGACCTTAGAATTACAAATTCACATTAAAGGGGTCAGTTAAATAATAATAAAAAGAAAATAAGGTGTAATTGGATCATGAGGGCACATAAGAGGTTGTGGGACCCACATGTGGCAAGATTCCCCACTACACTTGGCATGATCCTCTCACCAATTCGAGTTCAAGATGAAGGGTAACATACTTGGGGGATTTTAAGAGGTATTATTCATGGCATGAATCATGTAAGGTCGAATTTGAGTGGAAGAGTAACTCCCATGGAAGAGGAAGAGGCATCTTAGAAAAATTGTGACACTTGGAGCTAGATTCCCTAACTCCTATGACAACAATGATGAAGATTCTATGACACTTATGACAAGTTCAGACCTGATTGCTGACATATGAAATATATGACATCTCAGGGCTAAAAATAGCCTCCAAGAGGGAGCACAAAGGGAGTTATTGCAGCCAAGGTTCCCCCATTCGAATTGATGGAAGAGGAGAGCTAGGAAATGTCGGACAAGTGGAATTCATGAGAATCTCTCCCTAAATCAAGTTGGGATGAGTCTCTTGGATGGAATTAGAGCCAAGGAGGCCTTGGGAGGTTAATAAAAGACAATAAGAAAGAATGAGAATAGCTTTGGATCATTTCTCATTTTTCAAATTGGAGAGCATAGCTTGTCCATGCAAGTTGAATGTTTATTCTTCTTGCCTTAGTACCAATTTCGAGGGTGCAAGATTCCCATCCTAATTGGAAATTGGAGAGTACATTTAGGCCTTTCATTGGAGCTTCATGAATTCATTTGTCATAGGTTGAATATACAGGGCTGCTCATGACCATTTCTTCTTCAACTTGTTCCCACATCTCTCTCACTTTTCTCTTCATATTCTTGCTCTTGGAGGAAGGGCGCACATGGTGAGATGCTGATCTATTTGGGGAAGTAAAAGGGGCCCCATTTATTTGTAATATGATGTCTACACTCTGTATTTGATGCTCATATGAACCTCAGATTGAAACTCCAAGTGAAACTATGTAAAAATGCTAAACTATGTATGAATGGTGCCATTTCCCCTTATATCTTGTTATAAGAGCTTGAAGTTGTTTGGTATCGAATTGTTTCAGTCAATATCTCTGATTTTATTGCTGTATGGAGAGCCATTAATGTATTGAAGAAGTTTTATATACATTATATAAGTACTTGGAACATTTCTCTCAAATTTCATAGCAAGTTGTAGCGTTTTTCTATCATTTTCCCCTATGTGAAGACATGTCTACAAATATCTGATTTATGGGAGTTGCAGCAGCCTTAAGGGACTGATTAATGATGCATTTGAGTTATGATTGAATTTATATATATAATACATGTCTCTGTTCTGAAATTTTGGAGGGTCTTACTTCATTTGGGAAGCCATTGGTGACCTCTACCCTTGGGGATTTGAACCTCGAAATTACTAGTAAAATTCCCCATTTTCTCCTGAATTCAAATGAAGGTTGAAGAAGCCTTTTGAGAGTGTATAAGAACCAATAATAATGAAATTGGGTTCCCATTGAAGTCAATATAACTAATACATGTCTCTGTTCTGAAAGTTGGGAGGTTCGTACTGCATTTGGGAAGCCATTAGTGACCTCTACCCTTGGGGATTTGAACCTTGAATTTACTAGCAAATTTCCCTAATTTCTCTTGAACTTAAATGAATGTTGTAGAAGTATTTTGATAGTTTCTAAGCACCCATTAGATTATTTTTTATGTCCTAATACCCTTCAAACACTCTCATACCCAATTCTAAATCCTTAGGAGTCTTTTGGAGCCATCTACCCTTGGGGGTTTCAACATCGATTTTCCTAGTAATTTTGCCTTTCATTATCTAATTGTAAATACAATTTGATGAAGTATTTAGGAAGTGCCCAAGAATATAATATATACATTAGAGTGTCCTAATACACCTCAATCCACTCTATACATAATTCAAAACCACTTGGGATTATTTGGGACAGTTTGGAGTTTCACTAGTCCAAGGTTCAAAAATTGGACAAATTGAGGATATTATAGTAGTATCAGAGCATGGTCCTTGCATATGTGCATCAATATCATACATTGAAGAATAATTTGTATCCATGTATTACTATTATGATGACTCCTATGAGTACAATGCTTATGAGCAATATGAAGAAGAATGTGAATGGTATGAGGAAGAGGTGCCATCATGCAACACTTCTTACAATTTCATAAGGAATGAGGGTTATTATTATGACTTTGAGTCTGATTAATACGAGTGTGTCACACTACCAAAGGATAATTCTATGAATGAATTACAAATATTGAGAGTAACATGTAAAACCTTGCCCCAACAATATCAGGCATATCTTGATCTGTGTAAGGGAGATACACAAAAGGCCATTCCTTTTGAATACTTTTCTAATTGGGTGTTTGAAAATAGGCCCAAAAATGAAGATGTGGAGTTAGTGAAGAAAGGCCTATGCCCTTATTGCAAAATACCTTGGAGAGAAAATCATATATGTTTGAGTGAAAAGGAGGAGACCCTTGAGCCACCTAGTTCTGAAATATGTAAAGCAAAAGAAGCATTACATGAAGAGGGTCGAAAGTCACTCCAAAGTGACTCTGAAAAATATGAAGCAACATCACATGAGCATGAAGCAGATTTACATTCTAATACACACTCTACTTTGGACATGAATCAAATAACATCTACTGATGGATGCTTGAACCATGAAGGAGTACCTATTGATGGGTGTTCACACCTCTATGTTGGTGACATAGAGATCAATTTTGAAAGTGTTGCTGCAAGCCAAAGTTCCATTAAGCATGAAAATGAAGGCCTTGTAGCAGTTGAAGAATAACCAAGATCAACTTCCCCATCACCACTTGATCTTAATGAAGTTGGTCCAAGTAGAAAGTACAAAGAAGAGGAGGTCCCTCTACAAGCGCCTCTTTTTCTTGAAGGGTCATTAAAGATGAATGAAAAGAAGATCCAAGATACTCTTAGCATACTCCATGACACTCAAGTATTGGTGTCAAATTCTTGTTGGAGAATTTCTTCATTGAAGGACACATCCTTCCTTGAAGACATGGAGAAGATTCAAAGAGCAATGTGCAACATCGAAGGTAATTTCATGTCTTTGCTTTTTGATAGAAAAAATTTGGTTGAGCTTAATGAATGGTTACATGGAGAATACTTGAATAATAATGAATATATTCATAAGATCAAAATGCAAAATGAGCAACTTATTGATAGGTTTCAAGATAATTGTTCTTCCTCCTATGTCTCAGATTGTCAATCGGTAGGTTGCTTGGAGGATTCTCATGACATGATGGATCATGAGAAACACGGAAACTTGCAGGTGCTTGATGTGTTTGTATATGAGCTTGATGAGAACCAAGCACTTTTTGTGGTGGAAGAGGAACTTGAGTTGCCTCTTGGAAATGGTTACACAATTTTTGAAGAAGTGTATGATTGCACTACCTTGGAACGAATCTATGAGGAAAATTTTGCATTTTTTAGGGAGGTGCATGATCCTACCCTTATGGAGCCTTCACCTGGTGACACTTTTGCATATTCTGATCATTTGGGTGATTTGGTTCATTCTCATACATCCTACACTTCCATATTTTGCAGCATTCATCCTAATGAAGAATGGGTGAAAAGTTTCTTTTTGATGGTGCTACATGAGGAGTATGAAACTCTTATATCTCCTTTAGATGGTGATATGATTAGAGCACTTTCTTATTATTTACCTTTGCAGAAGAATCCTTTGTTAACTTATGATGATACATATCTACATGGATGCACCTATGATGTTCACTTGAGTCACTTGAAGACTCATGATTTTCCTTGCTCCTTGCTTAGCTCAATTGATGTTGGAGGAACTTCATCCAATACTTGGGTGAAGAGATATATGGTTGGATCAAATTCTTATTGGCAGCAACATCCTTTGTTATTTCTTGTTGATGCACATATACATGGATGCACTTATAATGTTCACTTGAGTCACTTGAGGACTCATGATTTTCCTTGCACCTTGCTTAGTTCAATTGATGTTGGAGGAACTTCATCCAATACTTGGGTGAAGAGATATATAATTGGAGCAAATTATTATTGGAAGCAACATCCTTTTTTTATTTCTTGATGATACACATATTCATGTATGCACAAATGGTACTTTTGTGATCCCCTTGAAGGCTCATTGTTTTATTTGTTCCCTACTTGGTTCAAATTTTAATGGAGATTATTCATTCACTTCTTGGATGAAAGAACATAGGGATGATTATTTTGATGCATATTTGTAATGTCCCCATTTTGACCCCCTTTGCATTAAATCGTAAATGATGTAAATATTGTTACTTAATCATGGTGAGGAGCTCAAGGCCAAGGCCCCACCATTGATTTAGCGTTTTATGTATCGGAAATTAAAGGAATAGATGCCTATGGTTCTTGTGCTAGATAGGTACAATGTAAATTAAGACATCATGTAAATACGAATTTTAATGAAAAACCCACAACTAGCTATGCAATGCAACAAAGAGATGGGGGTGTGATTCTACAAGGAATAGGGAGGGAAATTATTCAAACCTTGAGCCAATGGTGTTAATCCATGTGTCAATGAGAAAACCCATAAACCACCAACTACCCATTTTGGGTTATGCACCCAATCATTTAATTCTTCCAAGAGTTGGTTGAGGCAGTTAATGCCTTGGGAATGGAGAGGTATGGAAGCCAATTTCGTGCATGGGCAAGCCATCAACCTGGGAATTCGTATTTTTGCTTCTTGGGAAAGAAAACACCCACGACATGGTGCCAAAAAGCCATCTTTCACCCATGGCCTTTGCTCTCTCACGCAGTATGAACTACTGGGTCTTTCCTTCATCACGTTTTTCACCAATTCCTGCATTTTTCCATAGCTGGGAGCTCGTTTTTGTGTTGCACAACAGCTGGGAGAAAGGGAGTCACGTTATGGGGGTTTATAGAGGTCGTTTTTGCCCCAAAATATCCATGGGCGTTTTTCTGAAAACAGTTTTTTCTCTCCAGGGTTGAATCCCCAATTGCCATTTCGTTTTTGGGTCTTCCCACGTTTTTCTGGGCTGGTAGAAACCCCATCTTTGGGCATCTCACTGTAAAAACGTTTTATCATGCCCAATAATTGCGGTTCTGCTGTTATGTGCATCCTTGTTTTGGTTTGAATCTGTGAGCAAGAGATTTGGAGTGGTAGTGGACAGAATTGGCTTGATAAACCTAGTGGGGGAGATAACCTCTCAAGAAGATCAAGAGGGCTTTGGCTACTCTTCTATGCACACCCTGAGAGCACTAGATGGGGAAGGTATGGCTTGAGGGACTGTACAATAGTGAAAAGAATACTTCCTTGTGTTGGGTGTGTAGGTATTGTGGGTGCCAAGCTAGATAGATCTTGTAAGGTTACCCCTGGCTCGGTGCTTGAGCTCACTATCTTAGCCACTCTTCCTTTCCATTTCCTAGCAGCCTGATAAACCCAATTGTAGATTGGCTTGGATCATCTTGGTGTATGCTTGGCTATGTGTGAGTCTGTTGTTCCCTGGTTCCTTGTAGAGATCATGCCCGGCTCGGGGGTGGCAGTTGTATCAAGAGGTTGATAAGCACAACTGGCCTATGGTTGGGTGGAAAGTTGCAGTTGCATAGCAGTTGCTTGGGACTACTTTGTTAAGATAAGTATTCTCTTGTGTTAACTTTGCAATTATTATTTGATGAATATCTTGAATGTATGATGGATGTGTTACCGAAATTATTTCCGCTGTGTTTTTCTTATAATTATACATTTCCATATGTCTTTTATATTATGTGAATGCTTATTTTAATAAGTTCATGGGGCTAGATGGCCGGTTTAGCATCACGATTCTCTCCATCTAACTGGTATGATGGGAGGGGATGTTACAATATTACATCCTTTTGGAGCAGCATTATGGGATCCTCACCTGTGTCATTGGAGCAGATTTGATTGGTCACTTGATGCTTGTATGCATTTGGAAAATGGTGGTCTACTTACTTGGAGGTATAAGCACTTTCATGATTATTTGGTGAGGAACCTCCTTCATGTACATTTTTATTATGTTATTTAATTTTATGATCTATATTTTTTACTTATGATGTTTGGAAGAATTCATACAAGGAAATGGGATCTGAGAATTCTCTTTCCTAATGGTATGGGTTGGAGAGAACTCCTAATTGTTGGAGTGCAATACAAGCAATGGGACCCTGGGATAAATTTTAGTCTTGTTGGTTTCAATATTTTGGGAAACAAGTAGTATGGGAGATTGGGTCCCCACTTAATAAGGTTATTGTAATCAAAGTAGTGCAGCAACAAGCATGGTGGTTCCTCTCTAAAATCTTCATGGAATCTCAAAGAATCAAAGTTGGGCAACTCAATGGCAACTTCAAATAATTATACAGTGGTATCAGAAAGGGTTTCCAAAATATGAAAGAGTTAAAGAGTAATTGTGAAAATTTTGTTTTGAAGGATTTAATCAATATTTTGGTGTTTAGTGGTGATTTCACAAGGGATATCAATATGAAAAATAAAACCCACATCTCCTTGCTTTTGGAAACACACAATTGTAGTGCATGAGTGCCACTACTCAGAGTTTTAGAAGGGAAGTTTTGGAAGCAAAGTTTCAGAAAGAAAGTAGGTTCTTCAACATCCATGTTTGAAATTTCTTGAGGACAAGCAATATTGGGAGGGGAGGATTTTCCATGTCCCCAAAATTTTCATTAGGTCACAATGGCCTAAGCCCCTTGGCCATATTCATGACAGGTTGTCAAATTGATATAAGGGTCAAATAATTACCAAGCATGATGTCCAAGTTAGTAATAATGTAAAATTAGATCCAAATGGAAAAGGTGGGTCACATTAAGAGAAAATTCCCAATTCAAAGTTTGTAATATTCCCATCCAAATGAACTATCATGGAGGAAAATTACTAGTTCCCTAGGTTGGGGGTGGAAGCATTAAAAGTTGGAGTAAAGGAGCTACAAGAACCAAAATGACCTTAGACTTACAAATTCACATTAAAGGGGTCAATTAAATAATAATAAAAATAAAATAAGGTGGCATTGGATCACGAGGGAACATAAGAGGTTGTGGGACCCACATGCGGCAGGATTCCCCACTACACTTGGCATGATTCTCTCACCAATTCGAGTTCAAGATGAAGGGTAACATAATTGGGGGATTTTTATAAGAGAAAATTCCCAATTCAAAGTTTGTAATATTCCCATCCAAATGAACTATCATGGAGGAAAATTACTAGTTCCCTAGTTTGGGGGTGGAAGCATTAAAAGTTGGAGTAAAGGAGCTACAAGAACCAAAATGACCTTAGACTTACAAATTCACATTAAAGGGGTCAATTAAATAATAATAAAAATAAAATAAGGTGGCATTGGATCACGAGGGAACATAAGAGGTTGTGGGACCCACATGCGGCAGGATTCCCCACTACACTTGGCATGATTCTCTCACCAATTCAAGTTCAAGATGAAGGGTAACATAATTGGGGGATTTTTATAAGAGAAAATTCCCAATTCAAATTTTGTAATATTCCCATCCAAATGAACTATCATGGAGGAAAATTACTAGTTCCCTAGGTTGGGGGTGGAAGCATTAAAAGTTGGAGTAAAGGAGCTACAAGAACCAAAATGACCTTAGACTTACAAATTCACATTAAAGGGGTCAATTAAATAATAATAAAAATAAAATAAGGTGGCATTGGATCACGAGGGAACATAAGAGGTTGTGGGACCCACATGCGGCAAGATTCCCCACTACACTTGCCATGATTCTCTCACCAATTCGAGTTCAAGATGAAGGGTAACATAATTGAGGGATTTTAAGAGGTATTATTCATTGCATGAAGAATGTAAGGTCGAATTGGAGTGGAAGAGTAACTCCCATGGAAGAGGAAGAGGCATCTTAGAAAAATTGTGAGACTTGGAGCTAGATTCCCTAACTCCTATGACAACAATGATGACGATTATATGACACTTATGACAAGGTCAGACCTGATTGCTAACATATGACATGTTAGGAATAAAAATAGCCTCCAAAAGGGCACACAAGGGGATTTATGGCAGCCAAGGTTCCCCCATTCGAATTGATGGAAGAGGAGAGCTAGGAAAAGTTGGACAAGTGGCATTCATGGGAATCTCTCCCTAACTAAAGTTGGGATGAGTCTCTTGGATGGAATTCAATATAAGGATTCCTTTGGAGGTTAATGAAATACAAGAATAAAGAAGGAGACTGGCTTTGGATCATTTCTCATTTTGCAAATTGGAGAACATAGCTTGTCCATGCAAGTTGAATGTTTATTCTTCTTGCCTTAGTACCAATTTCGAGGGTGCAAGATTCACATCCTAATTGGAAATTGGAGCGGCCATTAAAAAATTTAATTGGAGATGCATGAATTCATTTGTTACATGTTGAATCTACACAGCTGCTCATGACCATTTCTTCTGCAACTTGTTCCCACATCTCTCTCACTTTTCTCTTTATATTCTTGCTCTTGGAGGAAGGGCGCACATGGTGAGATGCTGATATATTTGGGGAATTCCAAGGGGAACCATTTATTTGTAATATGATGTATACACTCTGTATTTGAATCTCATATTAGCCTCAGATAGAAACTCCAAGTGAAACTATGAAAAAATGCCAAACTATGTATGAATGGTGCCATTTTCCCCTATATCTTGTTGTAAGAGATTGAAGTTGTTTGGTATCGAATTTTTTTTCAGTCAATATCTATGATTTTATTGTTGTATGGAATAAATCACATGCCAAAGATCCAAATGAGTGAAGCGAGTTTAAGATGGAGAGAATGGAAAAATATGAACTGCCAATTTATACACGGTTAATTAGGAAAAAATTTATACATTATGTATAGCCTCTTCATGCGATAAAATTGTGGCAGATCCAATAGCAACTCAGTAGTAGCAGCAACTTATAATACCAGTGATCCAACATCATAACCTATTTAACTAGCGGCATCACAACTAGCTTCAGATGACCCAGGCACAATGACAGGGCGAGACCGAGATTCAGTTCCTCGTGATTATCGTGATTCATACCTTTGTTATCCAGATCCAGTCTTTCATAATTGATAGGAAGATTCTAATATTATTTAGCGAGACCCAGCTACTCACCTTAAACCAGTAAAAGAGTAAGATCGATAGCCATATTCAGTGTTTAGAGATCGAGATTAGGATTTTGATGATCAAGAGAATTATACTTTGGATTAGAGAGATGAATACAAATTGTTGAGACATTAATCTACTGAAGAAGTTTCATATACATTATACAAGTCCTTGGAACATTTCTCTCAAACTTCGTAGCAAGTTATAACGTCTTTCTATCATTTCCCCTAGGTGAAGACATGTCTACAAATATCTGATTTATGGGAGTTGCAGCAGCCTTTAGGGACTAAATAATGATGCATTTGGGTTCCCATTGAAGTTATGTATTCAATACATGTCTCTGTTCTGAAATTTTGGAGGTTCGTACTGGATTTGGGAAGCCATTAGTGACCTCTACCCTTGGGGATTTGAACCTCGAAATTACTAGTAAAATTCTCCATTTTCTCCTGAATTCAAATGAAGGTTGAAGAAGTCTTTTGAGAGTGTATAAGAACCCATTATCATGCATTTGGGTGCCCATTGAATTCATATAACTAATACATGTCTCTTTTCTGAAAGTTGGGAGGTTCAAACTGCATTTGGGAATCCATTAGTGACCTCTACCCTTGGGGATTTGAACCTCGAATTTACTAGCAAATTTCCTTATTTTCTCCCGAACTTAAATGAATGTTGCACAAGTACTTTGATAGTGTCTAAGCACCCATTAGGTTAATTTTTATGTCCTAATACCCTTCAAACACTCTCATACCCAATTCGAAATCCTTAGGATTCTTTTGGAGCCATATACCCTTGGGGGTTTCAACATCGATTTTCCCAGTAATTTTTCCTTTCATTATCTAATTGTAAATGCAAGTTGCTGGAGTATTTAGGAAGTGTCCAAGCATATAATATCTACATTAGAGTTTCCTAATACACCTCAATCCACTCTAGACATAATTCGGAACCACTTAGGATTATTTGGGATAGTTTGGAGTTTCACTAGTCCAAGGTTCAAAAATTGGCCAAATTGGGGATATTACAGATGTTGCTTAACACCTTGTCCGTGGAATTTCTGAGTTTAGAAAGTATGAAGGAGGTATATGAGGAAGATACATATTTTGGAGAATCTTGGAGAGCTTGTAAATTACCATGGAGTGTGGATAGAACAATGTTCTTGTATTATCACATCCAAGAGGGATTCTTGTTTAAGAATCAACAATTATGCATTCCTCAAGGTTCAAAGAGGTTGAATATTATTAAAGAGTACATGGTGGAGGCATTGGAGGAAATTTTGGCATGGATAAGACCACATCATTGGTAAGGGAAAGGTAATTTTGGCCCAACATCAACAAGGATTCCAATAAATTTGTTGAGTGCTGTAGAATTTGCCAACTAGCTAAAGGAAGTAGAAAAAATACAGAATTGTATATCCATTGCTGATACCCGAAAAGCCTTGGGAAGATGTGAGCATGGATTTTGTCTTGGGGCTACCTAGGACACAAAGGAAGAATGGTTCAGTGATGGTTGTAGTGGATCATTTTTAAAAAATGTCCCATTTCATAGCATGTAAAAAGACAAATAATGCTACTGAAGTGGTTGTCCTATTCTTTAAAGAAGTTGTAAGACTTCATGGTTTTCCAAGAAGCATTACTTTAGATAGAGATACAAAATTACTTGGTCACTTTTGGAGGACACTCTGGAATAAAATTGGATCTAAAATTTTGTATGGTTCAACCTATCATCCACAAACAGGGTAGACTGAAGTAGTGAACATGAGTCTTGGAAATTTGCTGAGAAGTTTGAGTGGAGAAAATCCTAGCCAATGGGATATGGTCGTGGCACAAGCTAAGTTTTCCCTTAATGATTCGGTGAATAAATCAACTGGTAAGAGTCCTTTTCATATTGTTTATGGAATACCACCAAAAGGATTTGTGGACTTAATAAATATGTCGGATTTAGGAGAAAGAAAGAGTGTTGAGGCAAGTGATTTTGCAGACAACATATAGGAAATGCATGAGTAGGTGAAACAAAGGCTGCAACAAAGTAATGTCAAGTATAAAAAGAGGGAAAATATGCAAAGAAGAATGAATTTTTTTTAAGAAGGTTAGTTGGTAATGACACATTTGAGAAAGGAAATATTTCCGAGGGGTACCTACAACAAACTAAAGTACAAAAAGATAGGCCCATGCAAAATTTTAAGATTTCTTTTTTGAAAATGCATATAAGCTAGAATTGCTAGAAAACCTGGATATATCCCCGATATTCAATGTTTTTTATTTGTATGAGTTCCATGAAGGGGAAACGAGTGATGAAGAAGGTACTCCAGATGAATGGAAGAGATAGCTACCAGTCAAACCTGTTGAAGAAGTGGAAGATATTTTGGCCACAAGGGTTGGTAAGAAAACCCGCCAAAGGGAATATTTGGAATATTTGATCAAATGAAAAAACAAAGGACCTGAATATGCATCGTGGGTTACTGAGCAAGAATTAACCCACCTACAACATTCTTCAACCTCTAAAGAAATCACCACATGAGCTAGAAGATTATGTTTTTTTTACCAAAGGTGTCTGATGTAGGATCATCCTTGCATTTGGGCGATCAACATCACCCAAAAATATTTTAGTTAGTTAGTAGTTGTAGGAGGAAATAAACAGCTTTAGATCTTGATATGTGCTCACTAGGTTTTTTGAACCCAAAATCCGACTGCATATATGTCTGATTTTCGACATCCAACTGTCGACCATCCGACAACCTTCTTCTTGTTTAAACGTCGGTCCAAATTCGACAGATATCCGACAATAAAATGAACCGTCGGATATCTAACAGAATCTCTCTCAATGCGCTCGTCACCTACCCGACAAAGATCCTTTTTTAGGCGGCCGGATATCCAATGACTACCACTTTATATGAAGTCAGATATCCGACAACAATTCCATGTAAAAATGGTTGATATCCGACGTTCTTAGCCATCGGTGATATGGCAAGAAAATCAGATATCTTAGAGGGGGGAGTCGGATATCCGACGACAGTTCCATGTAAAAATGGTCGAAATCCGACGATCTTAGTCATCGGTGGTATGGAAAGAATGTTAGATATCTTAGAGGGGGAAGTTGGATATCCGACGACAGTTCCATGTAAAAATGGTCAAAATCCGATGTTCTTAGCCGTCGGTGGTATGGCAAGAACGTTGGATATCTGAGAGGGGGAAGTCGGATATCCGACAACAATAGTGTAATTTTAAAAAAAAATACACTATTATGTTGTGATCAAATTTGAATGGTGGGTCTTAAGACTCGCTGCATGTTTGAGTCTCGACAATCTACCTTTTATATTGAACTATAACAACAAAATAAGTTTGTTAATGGCTCAATTTACGAAAATTCTAGATACATGAGTAATTAATAGCTCGAGGATCTATAATTTGATTTGTTTTTTACCAATCCACGATTCAGTGAATTCGTAGTCACTGGCATGAAATTTAAGTAATCTAATGAAAGAATTAATGTATCTACCTCTATGTCGAAATTGTTTTCCATGTTGATGCGGGCCACTTCTCTCCTTATTGTCTTACCAAAAGACATGAGAATGAGGAAAAAGACTTAAAATTATGGACTTCACCATCAAAGAAGCCTTACAATCACATTGGTAAGGAGTGATAAGAAGATCACAACAATCCAACGTGTCAAATATCAGATGATAGTGCCAATTAAAGACTTATATGGTAAATTTAATATAAGACTTACTTATAGTTGTCTCTTACTCTTTGCGTACACATTTGATAATTTATGGTTGTCTTTGCGCCTTGACCCAAATCATATTATAAGGTGAGGAGGTGCATGCATAATAATCCTTAGTTATCACTATGCAATGACAATTTAAATGGAAGATGATGTATATACTTAGTATTTAATTCATACTTCCTTATTTATATAATGTTCTCATGAGATGATAAAGTATCATAGATGATTCTTTTTCTTAATAGTAAATGAAATGTCATATGCAATACCTCCCCATACAACGATTTTTTAAGTATTAATATTGATATGAGTTGACTTCATGTGAACATGGGAATGCGACAAATATAAATAATGCCAAAATTATTAACCAAGATGAGTTCATATAATTTGAACTATAAGATGACAAAACAATGGAATGAAGGAATGGTGATATAATTTATGGTTACCATTCATTAGACTTTCCAATCAACACACAATCCAACCAACTAAGCAAATGCCACAATAACCAATTGTATAACATCTAGGAAACAAGAGGTAGCCTACTAGCTTGCATATGACCACCCATAAATTGTAGCTATCTTCTCAATGATGTGTTTTGATTGGTGAGGTTTGTACCACCTCTAGCTCAAGGAAATTACATGTGTATGTCACCTCTATTTCAACAATCACTAGTTACAATTCATCTCATGGCTCTATGGCCATCCAATAATTTACATAGTTGGGCTCTTGTGTGTCCTCACCTACTCGCTAGAAAAAAACACCTTTGTGAGTGGAATTTCAATAAGATATATATGAAGTTGGGGGTTGTTGGATTACATAACTGTCTTCAGGTTTTTCTATAAAGACCCAGGTTCTTCGCGGTTCAAGGAACCAACAAAACCCCTTTTCACTGGCCCTTTCGACAACAATCTGCGAACAGGATGAGGTCTCACCCGAGGCGAAGGTATGGGGGGGCTGTGGAATCTGGTTTCCACAACCACATGATGAGTTCTTAGATAGATCTAATGGGAAGCGCGTTGCGGAGCTCGCACTGCGGATTGAGATCTGCGCGGGGTTTAACCCCTTCGCGGTCAATACTTCTACAAGCCAAGAGGCTTGCGCAACTCACGCATCCAAGGACTGTGCAGTTCGATGGAGGTTTGACAACATGACTACATGGTTGACAATTGTGCTTCCATTCTAGACTTAACTTGCTTCAACAAGTTATACTTAGTGTCTTATCCATTCAACAGTTGTCTTAGGTAAATTATCTTATGGCTTATGCAATATGACAGAACACAAAATACTGGGCACTTCCGGTGCTGCACATCAAGTGAATCATACGGCGCGAACTCTACTTACTTAAGTATTATCCCAATCTACTCATGCATTCATTCTGCCTTAGGAATATTTAAGCATCTATCATTCATCTGCATATGCATTACTTAAAATATTACTCCCATCTCATTCTTTATGGTGAATACATATAGAAGTAAAACACATCAACTAATAACTGATAAATAAGATCTCAAGCATCCATTATAAGCAAATATACAGATAACACATTCAGACATATTAAGAAATCACACAACATGGTATTTTAACGTGGTTCACCCCCGGGATGGGAGCTACGTCCACAGGAACTATTGTTGTAGTAGTCTTTGGGAAGGGTACAACAATTCCAGTCTGCGCACTCAGCTGCAGACTCTCTTCTCTCTCAATAGGCCTCTGTGCACGCATCTTGCAGAGCCTTTACAATGGCATCCAACAGAACAACAAGTAATGCTCGAGATTATACAATGAATATTTAACCCTTTCCCTTTACAAAATGTGCTTTCTTATAGCTCATGCCCGTAGTTCATGTCTTTACAATGCATAGGAAAAAACCCTAAGGTTTCCCAAAACTAGTGCGGTTACCCACCACCCTTCCTGTCATCGTCGATAGCTTGCTCCACTCGCTCCGGTCGCCTTGCTAGGCCACTCATGGCTCTAACTCCCTTCAGACAGTCGTAGTCGTCACAAACGGTTACAACTGCATCATGGCCTGTCACTTTCCATGCCTTTAGCCTGCCTGTCGCTGCTACTTAGTGGCTTAGCTCCTTAACTGCTTGCCGCCACTCTCCTGACAGGCCGCTTTCCTCTTTCTTTGCTCTGCTCCTTTCCCAAAATAGGTCGCTTTCCTGACTCGACCTTCCTCTATACTCTTTACCAAAATAGTTGTCGTGCTGGCACTGCGCACCAACTAAACTGCGCAAAAATTCCCTTTTGATCCGAACTGCGCACACCCCAGAACTGTGCCCTTCTAACTCCGCAGCTCGAACTGTGCAGTTCCTAAAACTATACTTCAGCAAAATCATGCCCACTTAGGCCCTTCCCAATAGGCCCCTAACACTTACTTGTGGCTCATCCCCGAACCACTTCCATCGCAGACCGACTGTGTTTTCTCTTCTTCAGCTGGACTTAGCTTCGCAGTGAAGCTTTTCAAAGTAACGGTTACCTAAGAAACCATTAACTTTTCCTTACTCTTGAACTCTTTTATGGTCTCCAGCATCACCTGCGAGACCTTTGTTTGAACTTGTTCTTTCAATGTGCCTTCTGTTGTTTGAATTTCAAGGAACTTCTCATCAATCTGTGCCATGAGTGTCATCCCTTCATCTTTCATAGGCTGCAATTTTGCTTAGATGGAAGCCTCTCTTTCTCTTAGCAATGCTAACTCTTTTTGCATTTCTTTTACTTCGTTGAATTTTTGCATTTTTGGTCTTGCTGACAAAGTCTTCATTTCTGCATTTGCGGCCTCGATTTCCTGTTGCCTTCATTGTAAATCCCCCCTGACCTGCATAAGGTTTGGATCTTCGCTCAACCCAACCACCATTGTATTTGCTTCTTCAAGCAGATTATGACACTTCAGAACCTCGGCTAAAATACTGTCTAAAGTGGCCTTTACAACTTCTGCTGGAGCTACGCGCTCATCCGGCGGGGTACTTGGATGCCGAGCTTCCAAGTCTGCAATCTTACCTTTATAAGAGATCTCCATATCCATCATTTTGGTCGTAAGGGACTCCACTTTGGACCCAATCTTTACTATTGTATCCTCAACATTTTTCTCTTCTGTGCATTCTGGAATCTTTTTGCACACTGCTGATACTGTTTCCTTGATCTTACGGTTTCTTTCTCTAGATTTGGATAACTCCTTGGTATTCTGCGTGGATTCCTGCTTTAGTTCCTCGAAGCATTCCTAAACTTAGGTACTTTGCTCATATGAGGAAATGCTTCTACGATCTGCATATGCAGATTGTTCAAATCGTCCAGTGGTAATGACCCAATGTTGAGGTCGAAATGCGTCGAGTCCCTTGCTGGTTCGCGTACCTTATCATTTGGAAAGATAAAGTGCACCGGCTCTATATGCGCTACCCTAGGGTATGTGCTCATTGAATGAGGTTTCCTCTTCTGCGTTCTTGTTCCTCCTGACTTCCCTTCGGAGTCTGATGTCTGGTGCCCTAGCCCCATCTGCGCGACCATTGTCTTGACTGATTCCACTGCCTGAATGATGCTCAGTTGCATTTGTTCTTGTTTGGCCTCTTTCTCTGCTTAGGTATCCTCCCATAACTCCTGCACCTTCATTGCGATGGTCTTTCAATCATCTACGTGCAGCATTGGTACTAGCTTTGGCTTATTAGCCTTTTATTTCTTGTGTTGGCCTTTTGTTGATGACGAGCTTCCAGTCGCCTTTCTCTTCTCTCCCGCCTTGTTCTGCGGAGGGTCTTTTTCCTCCACAATAGGTGTGGATGTTACTTCTTCCTTATCTTTACTTTTATCTTCATCCTTGTATTCATCTGTTCATCATCTTTGTATTCATTATTTTCTTCATCTCTCTTTTGCTCATAGTCGGACTCAATGTCCATTGGCTGGGCCACTTTCCAGTCTGGTTCTCATTCCTCCAGCATATGCTCAATTTTCTCGGCATCTAGCCGATAAAATCCTGGATACCATAACTTTGTATTCGAGTTATCCCTGGGATAAATGTACGATCTATGCTTATCTGCCATGAACCTCATTATCCCCTTGTAAGTATTTGTGAGCGGCTGCGACACGCGCGGTGTTCGTCGAATTACATCACACAGCTGCTCATAGTATGTGTAAAATACCTCATTGATTTGGCGTTGTCTGGAGGCCTTCGATTTTTCCCATAAGTTGGTGAAGCGTGTCCCCCGACATTGCCCCTCGAAAATTGGGACACCCTGGTAGCCAGCCAGTTCTTTCCAACCGATGAAAGCAATCAGTACTAATAACAAACTATAGTGGAACAGGGTTCCCTTTTCTTGAGTTGCTTGGACGTTTGCTAAAAACTCGTTTAGTAGGAACTATGCCCAGCTGTAGGATGTGCCTTGCAATGTCTTAGATGCGAGCTGGATTGTTGAGGCCGGCACCTCAGGTGATCTGCTCTTGTTCAGTATCTTCCCTGCAAGCATTTGTACTGCGAATTTGGTAGATCCATCATTGATATCTTTGGTGGGGAAGCCATGTTTGCTCCAGATGACACCAAATTCCTTTGTGACTGAGGTGGCGAGATATTTTTCTTTTTCTTTCCCTCCCAATAGTTGTGAAGGCTCGTCACCCCTCTTATTTAGCAGCGTAATGTAGTGTATCTTATCGATATTGATATCGATGCGCTCGTCCAGCCATAAAAATCCTTCATCTACGCAAGAAAGCAAAATGCGCACTACCGCATTGAGCTTCGGGCTCCTATCAAAGTGTGGGATGTGCAGCAGGTGTAGCAATCCCGATGGCTCGAGTCCTTTGATCCAATCCTGGACAAACAAAGTTTGAGCGTTGGATTGGACGTCAACCTCCGGACGATGTACCGCTCCGGTTGAAATTGTGGGAACTTCTTCGGCTTCAACTGTGCTCCTTCTAGCAATTCGTGGTCTTCGAACTTGCAGTCTAGTACTTGCCCTAGAATGTCTTCTACAACCCTCACCTTACTAGACATTGGTGGGATTGGAATCTCATAAGCATGATTTTTCTACAGTTGGACAGGTGGTGCATCATCTTTTCGAGGTGGTCTATACTCGTGAACGAGATGGATGGGTCACTCGTGTAACGAGACTGGTTTCTACGGCTTCGTTGCCTTCGACCCTTCCTAGTCTGCAGCTATATGCTTGTCCTTCTTCGTCTCATCCTGTCTTGCAGAGCTTCGAGATGAAGGACCTTTCTCCCTTGCAGGCTTCGTAGCTGGAGCCGACATGATTCCCTGGAAACCCGACTGTATGAATATTTTCAGGTCTTCGACACTGGTAAGTGGCTCGGACATGCACCTATAGACTGTTCAGCTCTCTGGTTATGGAAGCTCTGAAATCATATGCAGACGAAATAGATTTCCCGGTAAAACGTATAAGTGCTAGGTTGAGGGCTATTTATAGGCCCTTCTAGTCTAAAACGTGGTGATTGACCATTAATGGAGTAGTTAATGATTCGTCCTTCTGCCAGATCTCCTGTGATATCTCGGTCTTGTCGACCAATCATCATGCCTAAACCAATGATGTTTTCTTAATTTCCAAAAGGTGTCGGTACTGCCAAGCTGTTAAATCAGTTTAAGTCAGTGTTTAATTGCCAGCCTGTCAGCCGTATCCTGGCAAGATTTCAGTCACTTCGCCCTTTATTATGCCCAAATGGTCATATCTGTCATTAATGCTTGATCTTGCTGGTGCCACCATTTTGGATAACAACCCACTAACTGGACGACAGTTTCCATGGCTAACGTGTTCCGTCGTGATGTGCTGGTGGTTCTGACAAGTGGTTCTGATGTACACATGTGCCTTTTGGTCTTTAGCTATGCAGCCGCGTTCGCATGACACACCTCGCATCGTAGCCTGTAATTCTTCGCAATTGGCTTGTTCAAGTTGATCTGTGTAGATACTTTTTCATCTTCGCGCTGCGCAGTTATCGATTCTGAGCTTTGTATCTTCTCTACTTTCTTGGATCTGCGCAACTACCTTTTTAGCTTCGTGCTACGCGGTTCTTTTTTTTTTTTGGTTTTACTCTACAGAGGGTTCTGTGAAGTAGGACTACCCCGATAAGGTTTTATCCTACTTCCATTGACTAATCCAGGTAGATTATCTCCAGCTAACGTGGATAACTGAACTGCGCCACCATTAGTAACATGTACAACATTATATGGACCAAGCCAATGCATCTTAATCTTTCTAGGAAATTTCATAAATTTGCTATCATACAGGACGACTAGATCACCTACCTGAAAGGACTTGTTCTTGATATGGTGATCATGCCATGCTTTTTGTCTATCCTTCTACACTTGCTAGTGAAAGCCTGCGATGAAGAGATCTTCCTCCAACCCAACCAAGTGTAGAATCCTTTCTTCTAGTGCCTCTTGATCTTCCATGCCTGTAAATGCAGCTATTATCATGCTAGGAACAATATACTCCATTGGCATCACTGTTTCCTGTCCATAGGCTGACCTAAAATGTGTGTGTCCAGTCAATTTCTTGCAGGTAGTTATGTACGCCCATAATACAGTTGGAATGTGAAGATCCCAGTCATCCCTATTCACATTGCATATCTTAGTTAGTGCATTCTCCAGTACCTTATTGAAAGCTTCCACAGTTCCATTTGCCTACAGATGATATGGCGTACTCCTCTGAGGGTGAATATGAATTCTTTAGTCAGGGATTCAATTGTTATGTTCAGAAAATGAGTTCCCTAATCACTCATCAAGATCTTCGGGCATCCAAACCTTGTAAGGATGTTCTAAAAAATGAACTGCGCGGTAGTGACTACGCTACAATCCTTCATTGGCTTCGCTTCTGCCCATCTGGTGAGATAATCAGTAGCAATGATGATGTATCTCACACCATTCCTTTTCCCTGGTGGGTTTATAGGTCCCAAGAAATCAATAGCCCATTTTTCAAATGCCTTAAGTGTCAACTATGGATTCAAAGGCATCTCATCTCTGCGCGGTGGCTTTCCTGTCCTTTGACAGACATCGCAGTTCTGGAAATGTTCCTTTGCATCTTTGTGGATAGTAGGCCACCATAGCCCTGCTCGTAATATCTTCTGCGCAGTGGATCTTCCTGCATAGTGGCTTCCCGATACACCTGAATGTGCTTCAGCCAAAATGAATGGCTTTTCATGCTCTAGTACACATCTACGCAGCACTTCATCTGGTCCCAATTTGTACAGTTGTCCCGCAATTATGGTGAAGTCTGATGCTTGTACTACCAGCTGCTTCTTCTGCTGCATAGTCAACTCTGTTGGTGCTAACCCAGTGGTCAAGAAATAAACAATGTCTTTGTAGTAGTCATCTGTGATCTGTATAGCAAATAACTGCACGTCAGGCAGACTGTCTTCAAGATTGGTGGGTTCCTCTCCTGACTCAATCCTTGAAAGATGGTCAAGTCCTAAGTTCAATCTGCCTAGATTAACTATAATTTCAAAGTCATACTCCTGAAAGAGTAACAACCATCTGCAGATTCTCCCCCCTAACACTGGCTTGTTGACCAATTATTTCAAATATGAGTGGTCAGTGTACATAAAGAAGTGCGCACGGAGCAAATAATGCCTAAATTTCTGTAGTGCGTAGACCATATATAGACCCTCTCTCTTAGTGGTCATATAATTCTTTTCTGTAGATGAGATCTTCCTGCTTGAAAATGCAATGGGATGGTCAATACCTCCCTCTCCTGGTTATGCTAGTACAGCACCCAATGATATACATGAAGAATCAACATGTACATGAAACGGCTTCTCCTAGTCTGGAAAAACTAGGATCGGCGCAGTTACCATTTTCTCTTTTAATGTGTCTAAGCCTTGCTCACATTCCACATTCCATATAAACTGCGCATCTTTCTTTAACAGTTTCTCCATTGGTGCGGTTATATGCGCATAACCTTTGATGAAATTCCTATAGTAAGCCGTATGCCCCAACATGGTGCGCAACTGCTTTACTGAAGTCGATGCTGGCAGGTTCACTATAACTGCGATCTTTGCAGGATCAACCATCAAGCCTTGTCTGCACACAATGTGTCCTAACAGAATACCATAAGGCACACAGAAAACACACTTCTTTAAATTCAATTAAATTTGATGTTTCCTGCACTTAGTTAACATCATTCTTAGGTTTTCACAGTGTTTTTTCAGCAAACCAAAGGCAGTCGAATCATCAAAATATGCTTCTAAAAATTTATGCATGAAATCTTTAAATGCTGCAACAACAACTCTAGAAAATATAGCAGGCCCGTTCTTCAGACCAAAGGGAATTACTGTATACTGGAATGACCCCCATTCAGTATCAAAAGTTGTCTTGTGTCTATCTGCTGGATCAATTCTTATCTGATGATATCCAGAAAATCCATTTGTAAAAGAGTATGCCTCATTTCCTCCAACATTATCTAAGACTTAATCTGTAAAAGGAGTGGGAAATGGGTCATGTATCGAAGCATCATTCAGCTTCCTGAGATCCACTCTGGTCCTGATCTCCCCCTTAGTTTTTTTGTCCTGGATAACCATCGGGCTTATCCACTCTGATTCTTCAACTGACTCAATTATCCCCGCATTAATCATCTTATCAAGTTCTCCCTTAACTCTTTCTTTGTATCAAGGATTTAGTCTATAAGGCCTTTGCTTAATAAGCTTCGCACCTGGCTTAAGAGGTATCTTCATAACCACTAAGTCACCCAAAATATCTTTCATTTCTGTAAACTTCGTCGGAAATAAATCTTGATATTCATGTAGCAGGTCTGTGATCTTCGCAACCATATGATCATCCCAGTAGTCCCCAATAGATGCGAACTTCATCTCTTCGCTTGTGCCAATGTTCACTTTCCTTGTTTTCACAGGTTCACTCATGTCTGGAATTTCTAGTGGAGGTCCCTCTACGTTGTGCACACCTTCCGACTCAGGAATATTGACATTGCGCGGATCCTCCTTGTTGTTGATGTATATGTAACTTCGGAATGTATTTCATCTGTGTATTTTATATATATTTATTGTACCCTTATAAGAGATGTGTTATTCCTCTATAAGGAAGTGTCGTCATGTGGATTGACAAGTGTCGCAAGTGTGTGTACTTGCCGATGGGTTATTAGACCACCATGTGGGGTCGGCCCGAAATTATATATAATATAATGGGGATGTATCTAACTAGACAAGTCGGCCCCATAAGGTCATTGGGAAAAAAGGTGAGTATAAATAGACATAGGAGATCTCTATTTTACTCACTCGGAAAAGTAACTCACTCTCACTCTCAGAAGTGGCGCACTAGTGAGGAAGAGGAGGATCATCTGCTAGGAGACTATCTCAGTGTTATTTGGTTGTATTTTTGGTTGAGCCATTTCTCTCTCTATCTCTGAGGAAGTTGTGGGGTTTTTCACCTTAGGGTTTTCCCCACGGAAACTCTGTGTCTCTTGTCTCTTATGCTTTTGATTCTTGTGATGCTTGTCATATTGTGATTATCATGCATTGATATACTGTATATGTTATTCTCTCAGCAAAGATCCTAGAGTATAATGATTTAATGCTCGAAATTTAACACTTGTCGCTTTCTTCTTGTTCTTCTCCATTTTCAACAAGGTTATAGCATTCAAGGGCATGTTCTATCATTCTTGCCCATTATGGATGTAGGTTCACAGGTACTTTTATATCTTCAAACAATCTCTCTTTGAGTTCTTCCAATGCCTCGTTTGTACTTGGGCATTCTGCTCTGAATATTCTCTCTTTGATGATCTGCAAAGATTCATTTATACTCGGACTGTCGTCTTCAAAACTGAAACTTTTATGGAAGTTCGCAGTCAAGGTAGGCCAATCTATAGTTTCTTTGCGCAACTCCGTGTCTAGATACCAGTTCTTTGGAACCCGTTCCTCCAATGTGTGCACAAATAGATGAACCCATTTTGTCTGTGGTCTCTCCTCCCATGCTTGTGAATAGATTTCAATATGATCCCTTGGATCCGTTTGTCCATTATATTTTTCAAAGGGTAGTACAACCTTCTTAGTGAACCTGATCTGCATCATGCGACTACACTAATCCCATGTGGTCAATGTCTACTTATGTGCAACCCACCATCTGGTAGGTGTCTCGCGCAGTGCCATATCTAGTGCTAGTATGCGATGTTCAGCTGCAACTGATACAGTATATTCTTGGGTAAATGAGTAAACATTAGATGAACCATCATAGGTGTTGATTGGACTTACCTCTTTTACAATCCAGTGTACTGACTTTGTAATATGCACGCATCTCCTTGTAGATACTTCATGCATACGGCCTTGCCAGTTCTCTAGTCCTGCGTCAAAGTCTGAGATGCAATAACTGTCACATCACCAACTGAGTGTTCCATCCATAGTGGGATTAATGTAGTCAGCATCATTCATAGTCATTTTGTATATGTGGTCCAAGTCTCGAGCCCTGGATTCTTCCTGAATCGGCTCACTATATCTTTCTCTGTCTGAAGGGTCCAATGGTGCGATGACCCTGAGATGTTGTCCTTCGAAGATCATCTTATTATTCTTCAGGTTTATAATGGCGAGGTTATCCATTTCCAGTCTATACCCAATAGTGTTGGATAAGGCTGACTATCATCCACAATCTCGATAACCTCAAAGTCTGCATGTCTTCGCACTCCATCAATGTCAAAAATAACATTGGCTAACCTTCCAAAAGGTATGACTTTCTCCTGGTTGGCCATTCTCAGCTGTATAGGTGACCATAGCAACTTTGGTCTCTCATCTTCTACCATGTCTATTTAGTAAGACATTTACTTTAGATCCCAAATGAAGAATGATATCATCCATCTCATAGTCTCCTATCTGCACACTGAGTCTCATTTCTCTGCCTGTTCTTTTGTGTTTCTTAATGTGATGAACTGCGCTCTCAGCAGTTTCCATCTCGCTGTGTGGTTCATATTGGTTTAACAGTTTTTGCAATTCCGCTATAGCGTCTAGGCTCTTCAATAGTTTCATGCAGTTTCGTAGGAATTGCGCAATAAAGGTGCTTGTTTCTGCTGTGTGGCACATTTTGTCATAAGCGTCTGGCATATACTTTATATGCGATATTTCACTGCACAACGAGATTCTTGGTGACCTGGGTGCTTGTTCTTTGAAAATGTCCTATGCTTCTTCAAAGACTTCTTTTTTTTTCTCCAAGTTGAAAGCAGGTGTTTTCCCAGTAGCTTTTCTGATATAGATTGTTTCAAGAGGGGTTTTCTTAGTGCCAAAATATCTAGAAGTCGAAGCTTCTGCTCCTCTATCCCTTCCTGTCGTAGCTCCACTTTGTGTCACTACATTTATACTTGGATTCGCAGCCCTTCTCTCTGCTGCGATCAATTGAATGATTGGGTTAGCCACATCTTGTTTTCTTTTCTGTCTTTATGTCGCTAGCACTGGGTAGACCTCAATAACATGATCAAAATATTTGCAGTAATTGCAAGTGGTACATTCATTGGTACAATCTCTAGATAAGTGACCTACCTGGCCACAGTTGTAAAAGATCATCTGGCCTCTTCCCCTTCCCTGTCCTGGGCCAGTATTTCTTCCTCTTCCGTGGAATCCTCCACAGCCTCTGTATCCACCTTGGTCATACTACGCATTATCTTGCTTCTGTGAAGTTGCTTCTTGGAATCTATATACTCCACTATCACGCATATGTTCCATGTCTCGCTTCCTTTCCTGCATGAGCTCATATGCTCTACAATTGGATTCATCATGTCCAACTAACTTACAGGAATTGCAATATAGATTCTTAGGGGTGCGCACATACTTCTGCATGAGATAACAGTCTTCAGACCTGTGGCCTCACATTTTACATATTTCACACCATGGTGCTTGATTCTGATTGAGGGGATTTGGTGCTCCACTGTTAAGGTATTCCTGAAACAAAGGACAATGCTCTCTAGTGTGCCCCTTTCCTTTGCATCCTATACACCAAACTTATTGTCTCTCTTGTTTTCCATTCTTCATATCCTATAGTTGTAATGTTAGGGTAGATAACTGGGTCTGAATCTGAGACATCCCAATGTTAGTCTCTCCAATTGGTGAAGCTTCCAACTTCATCACAATATCCAAGGCTTCTGCCTGCGAAGTTACTTTCTGTTGCATCAACGGCAGTCTGATATGGGGCAAAAGCACGGCTATAAACCATTCTTGGTGTTGTTGCAGTGTTATGACGAAACTTACTTGGTCCAACAGTGTCTTAAATTTCTGGTCAAATTCCCAAACCGTCTCATTAGGTTTTTGCTTGATTTCCTTTAGTTCTGTTATACATTGGGATTCTGTCTTCGGTTTCTTGAACTCACTCAATAGTGCAGCCTTAATCTCTGTTAAGGTTCTATGATATCCAACAGAATACTTCATGAACCAATTCAAGGCTCTATCTCTAAATGTGGTGATCAGTTGTGCTTGCTTCACAACATAATCCTGTACTTGCTTAACACTCCATATGGCTTCACATAGAAACCAGTGTTGCTCAGGGTCCTCTAGACCAATTCCTTTGAATATCGGTAGCTTAATATCATTAGTCATCCTTCTCCTAGGTGGTACAGGGTTCTGCGCAGGGTTCTGAGCGGCAAAAGTAAAATTGGTACTACGCGAAATGTTCTGAAGTGGAATATTCTGAGTCGAAATAGTCGGATTCAGAATGGTTTGAGTTGGAATAGCCTGAGTGCTCACTCCCACGGTGTTACTGGTATTGACGTTCTGAGGATTGGGAATATTAGCAACTGGAGGGTTCTGAACTGACGGATTCTGACAGGCTGATAGGTAGAGGATAGGGGTGCTGTTTGGCTATCAGGCGTGGTTTGTAAATCAATATCTACATGGAGTCCATGTTCACCGGAAGTCTTCTTAGTAGTATATTTATATCTTTTTCCACTTCTCAAGTTATGTGTTTCTTCATCGAAATCACTATATTAGATGCTATTGACCATTACAAATTCAAAACTTCTAGAAATCTTTACCGCATTTTTAAAATACCTTTTTCAGTTAAAAGAATTTTAATGTATAAACTCAAATTGTTGAGGTACTTACCTCTGGAACCTTTGAAAAAATATGCTTCAACTGTGCTGTAGGACTTCAGGGTGTCCACAGCAAACTCTATCATGAATCCTTCTAGTATACTGTCAACCCAAAAGTAACCTGCTCTCGAAAATGGGCTATCTATTGCTTTGAGCCTTGCAATGAGCTCTGGAGTCCACTCGGTTGGTACTTCTGGTGAGAAACAATTCTTGCGCTCTGTGAGCCTTGACAACCACCCGTGCAACTCGTTTCCAAAACATGCCCAAAACATTTCGTGAATATCTTTCCACATGTATTTGTTCAACCAATCTATTTCAGAGAGATGCGGATTTCTATTTTCCTTCCTTGCGAAGTCTCTTTTTGTCTTGTCACACCAAGCCTAGATTTCTTTCTTGTCTGGATGCCAAATTTTTGCAATCAATGGGACCTTTTCTTCTGAGCACATCACTTATTTCAAGTGTGGCAACTCATCACAGATTCTTAGTCCTGGCAATGGAACCATTTGTTGGCTTACATAACTATCTTGAGGTTTTTCTATAAAGACCAGGTTCTTCGCGGTTCAAGGAACCAACAAAAACCCTTTTCACTGTCCCTTTCGGAAACAGTCTGTGAACAAGATGATGTCTCACCCGAGGCGAATGTATGGGGGGGCTGTGGAATCTAGTTTCCACAACCACGTGATGAGTTCTTAGACAGATCTACTGGGCAGCGCGCTACGGACTCAGATTTGCGCGAGGTTTAGCCCCTTCGTGGTCAATACTTCTAAAATCCAGGAGGCTTGCGCAACTCGCGCATCTAAGGACTGCGTAGCTCGACGGAGGTTTGACAATAGGACAACGTGTTTGACAACTACGCTTCCATTCTAGACTTAACCTGCTTCAACAGGTTATACTTAGTGTCTTATCCATTCAACAGTTGTCTTAGGTTAATTATCTTATGGCATATGCAATATGACAGAACACAAAATATTGCGCACTTCCGGTATTGCGCGTCAAGTGAATCATACGGCGCGAACTCTACTTACTTAAGTATTATCGCAATCTACTTATGCATTCATTCTGCCTTAGGAAGATTTAAGCATCTATCATTCATCCACATATGCATTACTTAACATGTTACTCCCATCTCATTCTTTATGGCGAATACATATAAAAGTAAAACACATCAGCTGATAACTGATAAATGAGATCTCAAGCATCCATTATAAGCGAATATACAGATAACACATTCAGACACATTAAGCAATCACACAACATGGTATTTTAACGTGGTTCACCCCCAGGATGAGAGCTACGTCCATTGGAACTGTTGTTGTATTAGTCTTTGGGAAGGGTACAACAGTTCCAGTCTACGCGCTCACCTGCAGACTCTCTTCTCTCTCAATAGGCCTCTACGTACGTAGCTTGCAGAGCCTTTACAATGGCATCCAACAGAACAACAATTAATGCTCGAGATTATACAATGAAGATTCAACCCTTTCCATTTACAAAATGTGCCTTCTTATAAGTCATGCCCGTAGGTCATGTCTTTACAATGCATAGGAAAAAACCCTAAGGTTTCCCAAAACTGGTGTGGTTACCCGCCACCCTTCCTGTCGCCTTCGACATCTTGCCCCACTTGCTCAGGCCACCTTGTTGGGCCACTCGTGGCTCTAACGCCCTTATGACAGCCGCAATCATCACAAACAGTTACAACTACATCGTGGCTTGTCACTTTCTGCCCCTTTAGCCTGCCTGTCGCCGCTACTTAGTGGCTTAGCTCCTTAACTAATTGCCACCACTCTCCTGACAGGTCGCTTTCCTCTTTCTTCACTCTGCTCCTTGCCCAAAATAGGTCGCTCTCCCGGCTTGACCTTCCTTAATACTCTTTACCAAAATAGTTGTTGCATTGGCACTGTGCACCAGCTAAACTGTGCAAAACTTCCCTTTTGATCCAAACTGTGCACACCCCAAAACTGTGCCATCTAACTCTGTAGCTCAAACTGCGCAGTTCCCAAAACTGTACTTCAGCAAAATCATATCCACTTGGGCCCTGCCCAACAGGGTAATGGGAAGAACAAATGTCCCTGTCCCTTCCATTTCTCATTCCCAACATTCTCTCCTATTATTATTATTATTTGTTTCTATCTCTTTTTTCTTTCTTTATTATTGCATTATATTTACTTGTTTTCTACTTTCATTAATAGTCTAAATTTTTTATATGTACTGAGTGTTACAACCATTCAAGTTGTTTGGATCCATTTTAGATCTCACCTCCCTATTGAGAGGCTTTTTGTTCATTGAAATCTTTAAATGAAACCAACTCTAGATCAATATACCTTTTGTTTGCTTCTTTGGAACATGTCTCTAACTCTGGCTCCTAGCTACAGCTTTGGCTCCAACTCACTGTTCTACTAGTTATGGCTATGGTTCTAGCTCTAATTCAAAATATTCAATTAGAATTCATTCCCATCTTTGGTGTGGAAGTATCTCTTCATTATTAGACTTGGATACAATCCATCTTGAAAGTAAATGATAACCAAGTCAAATTCAGGTCTTTTCTTGTTCTGTAAGATCCCAACAAGCATATTCCATCATGCAACAAGTCAATTAAATGAAGTGTGGTATGCCCTCGTTTGCTAGGATCAATTTCTTATGACATGGAAATGATTCTCCAATGATTGCATCTCACTCAAAATTAAAGAGAAGGGTAAGGATATTGGTTCTAGTGCATCATTTACTCAGCCTTTGAAGTTGTGGAAACTCAAAATTGGTTATTAGGAGCAAACAAACATCACAACAAGCTCCAATAAATTGTCAAAATTTAGATGACACGCGAGTGGGTTGTAGAAAGGAAGCACCGTAGCCATTCATTGAGCTCCTCTCTATTTCGAGAATAGTTTAATATTCTCTACTGAACAGGGCCAACCACGTGAAGGTGGAAGCTCTTATGGCACCTCCCCCCCTCACATCACTCTCAATTCCCCATACCCAATGCATGTACTTGAAAAAACAATTACGTGCAAATTCATGCATATTTCATCATAAACAAACATCTACCATTCATTCAATAAAGGCTAACATTCATTAAACCATTGTTTCATCCAGTCAACACATTCATTCAATACAAGATAACATTCAATAAACCATTCATTCATTCAGTGAACACATTCATTCAATAAAAGCTAACATTCAATAAAGGTAACAGTTTACTACACTAAATCATTAAACCATTCATTGAATCATTCATTCATTCATGAGGCCAAAAATCATGGACAACATTTTATTATCAAAAATAATTAGACAATATTTTTTTCAGTCACTTCTTTTTAATTCTTCTTCTCTTTAGTACATAGTCTCTAAGAAGATCATCTTCTGGAACTTTTCCTCCAGTTCTTGGTTCTTCATCAGCTTGTTGTGATGTCTACATCCTAAAGTGCTCGCGACGTGGACTTTGCGGCAAGGGGTTCGGATTTGCTGCAACAATGTGAAAATGTTGCATCGATATATTTTGCTATTGTAATGACAAGTATTTCATTTAAAAAAAACATTACAAAGGTGTTTTTTTACCTATTGTGGCCACATCATGTTCTTCATTTTCCTATCCAGGATCAACCTGTACAGTGTGACCCTCTACATGCTTTGCAGTTGAAATATGGAGAAGTACAATTAATGTTCACCGTCTCCAATGCCATATATAAAATCGTATCATATGAATAAATTCATTACCAAGATTCAAAGCATGATCTTCGATTTGTTGTTGTCCCTCCTTGACATTAAGGGGATCATTGCTTTCCTGCTCAAAACAAAGTCAATATTTTATGTCAATTATTTATAACGAATAGATTGCACAAGTAATAAATCTCCATTAAACTATATACATTTTATATACCTGTGCACCAGATGGATCAGTACCCGAAGACTTTGTTTTCCCATACAAGCTTTTTCGGCATTCAACAATAGATCCAAAGTCATGCTGGAGCCAAGCTTCAAGTCTTCCTCAGTGGGCACTTCTTTGAATCGATCAGCTTGCATATTTGCATAACGTCGTTAATTTACATTTTGCGGTGCAATAAAAGGAAAAATAATTTGCAATTTATTATTTGGATGCATTATTGGTTTTTCGAAACTTACAAATCGTGTTGCCAAATTGGAAGAACCACCAGGCCCAAGCTTGTGCTGACCAATTTTTTCCAGTCTTTCCTTTGTGGCCTTTGATGTGTCTGTTAGCCTATGCAAGTGTTGAAATATGTGAAATGTTCCAAATTTGATATAGAAATCAATAGTAATAAGGTTTAGAATTACATTGTGGAAAGTATTGCATACCTCCCTGTGCCTAGTGTTACCTTTCCTTCTTTTCTCAGGCCCCTCTCCTTTCCATCATCCACTAGAGCTTTCCACTCTCTTTTTGGAATCATGGTAGGGCGCTAATACCTAGGTTTTTTTTCTAGGTGAACCCTATTTTGGTCTCAGAAAATATTCATATGTTGTCCAGCCTTTTTCAGGACCACGGCTTGATTGAAGGTCTCGTTTCCGAACAAGCCAACCGACCGATTAGTGAGCTCATATTTTAAATTTTTCGATTGTCTATCCCACCTTGTGCGGATGGTGGGCCCAAAGATCTCTAAGGACAAATCATTCATATTTTTATAAAAAACATCATTTCCTGCAAAACGATCGTGCCATGATCATAATTAGTTGAAAAAATGTTTTATCTGTATATTACAATCAAATTATAAACACTAACTTGCTCAACGTATATTTGCCTGGGATCTTCTCTATCTTTATTGATACGAGATCTTCATCCACCAAAAATGTTGTCTCGATTGTTCCCGTGCTAGTGACACGGGAAGATGTTGGAAATGCAGCTTCAACAATATCAATACTAGGAGGCTCGGTGTCGACCCCTTCTTCTGGACGATCTGGTGTGCGTCGGTCACTAGCGGCCGGTGCGCTCACAACTGGGGTCCAAGGTGTTGCGGAACGTGTTTCTGATTGTTCAGTCGACAACAATGGTGAAGGATTCGATGCAAGTGGAGTAGTTTTCTCATCATGATGCGATGTCTCTCCACGGGAATCACTAGGGCCAACACCGCCTTGACGACTAGTGTGGTCTCAGATAATTCTATAAATACAAACCACATTTTATAAGTTCACTATCATATACAAGTGAAAATTATGAAGTTATAAATGAATTATATTATGATTCAAGATTCCACAACTTACTTGCAAGGTTTCCATTCTCTTATTCAATACTGCAATCCTGGCTTGAATCGCGTCTGTCTGCATAATTTGGAATAGCAGACACATAAGCTCCGCACTAAGTTTTTCCAAGATGTTTTGTACCATCTTAATCGGGTCTGTAGCTAAACTAATTATGTTAGCATCTTTTAACAACTCAGCCACTTCAAGATCTATTGAATGCTGTGATGTTGTTTCATACAGCGATTCATTGGTCTGCAACAAAAATATATAAAACACTACTGAGTTCTATCATGAAAGATTCCTAAAATTATATTATCAAAACATATCTATCATGATAGATTCCTAAAATTACAAGTAGGTTTACTTGATTCCTGGATGATGGTGTCATCTGATCTACAGCTGTGTACTTTCCCTGATCATCCGGCCCCTACAAAAAAGAAGTAGAAAACATTATCATAACGAAACCAGTATACACATGAAAAATACATAACAAAATAAACATTATGCTACATATTATATTGGTACAATTCCAATGAATTATACCTGCAACCTCGAGGATCATGATCCACTCATCGGATCAATGGTCATAGGTGACCTGCCCTGATATGCTAATAGCTGGGAGCTACCCCTTACAGAACCCAAAATAAAAAAACATAGAGAAACTTACCTAAACGAAACCAAAATACTCAATGAAAGAATATAATAACAAAACATCGTGACGTATAATTTAAATTGTACAATTCTGCATCAAATATAGATAACATTATATAAACCAAACTAATCTACTAATGAAAAAACAAAGCAAAAGAACTCTTTTTTCTTATTATATTTTTACTATTACAAAGATGTATACCTGCTCCCTCGAGGAAGTTGTAGTCCTCTGACCATCTGCTGGCAGGGATTTTCCCCGATCACTATCCTGCGAAGTAAATATAGAAAATTTAAACAAAATAAACTAATGAAAAATCCTTAAGATGTTAAATTCATTAATATAAGGTTGGGTAAATTGTTATATGTACCACTCCCATAGTAACTGTGTTTGTATCTACTTGATTCAAATTATAATTAATAAGCAACTCTTCCCCTGCAGATATTGATTAATGGCACATACAAAAACACAGTTTCCTTCACGCCCCTCAAATTCGTAGTTGGGTTGCTTGATTGTAGACCTTGGTTGTGTACTGTTTATAAACCCCGCAATATTCCCTGTGGCCTTTGGCCTTCCATCAATGTACAACGTTGCTCCTTTATTTTGATATTTGTCTTTCAATTGTAAATAGTTTGCTGACAATCCATATCTACGCATACTTCGTGTATATTGGACCAGACACATCCAATCTTTGTAGTTGTAATAGGGTCCAACATAATCCATCAATTATGTACATGTGCCGTAACCGACCTTTATGCCATCCATGCAAAACAACCCCAAACCATGTAATGACGACGGTGCAATTCGATATATCCTCTCGTTCACACAAAAATATGTGTTCGGTTGAGGAAGATCCTTGGGTACCCATTGTTTCACTAAATGTATGTACCTCAAGGGTACCTTGACGTCACCTATTGTCTCATCATCATAGGAACATGACCCCCCTTGAGCGCGGAAAAATTCCATGCGTTTATGGAATTTTCTTCTGGTATTTTGACATCTAGTTGATAAAACTCTTGTACACCTACTGGATGTATCACTTTCCTCTAGCCTTCCTAAACTCCCCTCGCTCGAGGAAGACAGATCTGAAAAATACCTGTTTGGTTCTACTTGCACCTTGGGAAAAAAGTTTAGATAGGACCGCAAGGCATAGCGCCTCTTAAAAGGTGACGTGTAGCACCTTTTATAAGGTGACTTGTACCGCATTCCCTTTCTCAAAATGTAGGCATTCAAGTGATGAGGAAGAGTATCACTTTATCTTTCTTAGGAGTAGAAATTCATGCAATTATGATCTGTCTTTTATTGCTCCTTTGGGTCTTGAGTCCCATATCACACCATCTAACTACCTTTGTCGTCATGGCCCTAAAGTCTCTCTCATCCCATCAGTTGGGGTTCATCACCTCGGTAATTGAATTACACTCACATTTAGTAAGATATTTATATTTAGCAATAATAATATAAAAGAAAAATAACTAACCATTATGGAAAACTTCTAAAAATTTTTATGACTTTCAAAACTAAGATCTTTGAGGTGGTTAATAAGTGTTCACAAATCTTCTAAAACAATATTTTATATAATGTTATGAAACTTGTATAATCTTATTCAAAATCTAAACTGAAATATTCTTAAGGAAAAGGATGAACTCATTGAATATTGGAAACCCATGGGTAGTTTTGTAATCAAGCATGGTCTTCTTAGAGGATTCCCTCTAAGATAGGAAATACCTTCATCTATGTCCTTCCCTTTGACCACTCTTCCCTTGTCCTATATATAAGATAAATGTTTCTGTGAACATACGTGAATATCTCTTCAACGTTGATCCCAACTAATGTTGCCTTATACAATTACTCGTAATCTTGACTGATGGTATTAATTGCATAACATAAATTTTCAATCATATTGACACAGAGAAAAGTAGGGCTTTCTTTATATTATCATGACATAGTTATAAAGACTCAAAGAGTTTTCTGATGTCTTCTTTTAGCGCTCGGCCAAGAGAAAGAGCATACTTCCTTAAGATTTATATTTAAGGAAGTATCAAGTTTCTAGTGTGATCCGATACCACGAGGTCCATCCACCGAGCATACTCTTGTTATTCCTTTTCCTAATAGACGCTAAACTTAAGGAGAGACAAGGTTTTTGTTGCAATCTAATACCACAAAGGCTAGTTGCAGAACATACACCTTTTATTAGACTCAGACACAGAGCAAAGAGAAACCAAACTCAAATGCCTCAAATGGTTCTCTACCTAAAACTTAGAGAGGACAGGCCCACTCTCTTAGCCAAATGGAATCTTATTATGACAATCTGAATGGATAGGCCCCACTCATAGAAAAATACTTTTGAGATATTTACAAATCATCAAAGTATGGGGGACCATATAATTCTCAACAGTTGGATTGAGTATCCCATGCCTTTGAATAAAGAGACCTCAGGACCACGCATCTATTCTGATGCATGTGGACTTCTATGCGGGTTTTGACAAGCCATTGTTCTTTTTTTTTAATTTAGTACTCAAGGATTTGATCCTCAGTAATCTTTTTCTTCAAAATATCTTTGACTTGTTGGAGAGATTCTCCAATGTCTTGTTTTAGATTATAAATAACAGCTAGTTCTAATGATGTTAGGTTGATTCCGAATGACTGCTACCAGTATCTCATCCAATCAGGGCTGTAGAATGGAGGATCCTCATGGATATGTGTACTTTGATGTCCAAACTTTAGCATGGTATAATATGTTCTATCTGTATTTTCTTTTTTCAATAATTCCCACAATATTTTTTTATATTTTTCATAAGTGTGGGTAGTACTTGGAAACTGGAGACTAGCATCTTGATGTGGCCATGCTTTCAAAGAACATATCCGGTTAATACAGTAGTATTGATGGTATAGTTGTAGCCTATGGTGATGTGTAGAGACATTTTTCATGATTAAGTCAAGATCATGGTAGAGGTGTGTTAACCAATTGCTTGCATCAACTGCTTTTCTCAGGGGGTTGTTGTAAATCATCTCTGGTACAACACTAGATCCCATAGGCATTCTCTTGAGTTCTGGCACTAGTCTAATAAAAGCATCAGATCCCTATAAGTTAGCATCTAATACTTCAGTATGTCTCAACTCCCACCTAGGTTTCCATGTTTGCATATAATCAGACCAACTCATATTATCATTAATATTATAGATCTGATGTTTTTCTTCGATCCAAGCAGATATTTCCATGTTTACTTGTGGTTATGGGCCCACTGGATTCCACTTTGACCTTCTATGCTCGCTTGTTTCGGGATCGCTTGCTCCAGGATCGCTTGTTTCAGGCTCGCTTGTTCAAAATTAACAACATACTTCTGTGTCAAATATTCTCTTGTTAAAAGTCAGGAATGCTATCTGCTTTCCCAGAAATGTGCTGAATAGTATAGTTATAACATGAGAGCAATGTTTTCCATCTTGCAAACTTTCCTTATATTCAAGACGGTTGTTTTTCAAAGTGTTCACGTTCTCATATGTGCACCAATTCCTCTTGTAACAAAAGGATGATCTAACCTATGAAAGGAACCTTGTGATGACTTATTGTAAAAGAGTGTATGCTACCCCATGTGTTGCCCATTAATCATATACCTTCTTAGTCCCATGTCCCTATCTTGTTGTAGCATCTAAATCTCTCAAGTTTATTGGAAAACTCTACAAATCCATTCTCCACCTCTCAAGGATGGCTTTGTCCTAATATATCCTAGTAAATGATGGAATTTGCATGATTTTTGTTGTTCAATATTTCTACCTTATAGTGAGGAGATGGACACTACCAACTGGGCAGGTTGACAGGTAAATACATTATTTGCATTACAATTAGTTCTTACAATAACAAAGATCGGGATATCGAAAGACATACCTTTAACCGACGGTTGGTCCTAGCTTTCACTTGATCTCCCGCTTGATGAACCTGCAATACAAAGGATACCTTCCTCAGCGTATCTTGACTATATAACATATGATGAAATTATGAAGCAATTTAACATCAAACATAATCAAGTATTAATCCAAATAGACATCTGATTTGGGATAGGAAGGGTATTTTGACCTTTTTATTGTCAAAGAAACATGAAATCAGTACAATATACCTGACGTGTCGATATTTTTCTGCAACCGAGTCCTAGGCTCCTACTCTTCAGAATGACTTGGGGCTTTCCTCCAGCGTAACAATGCTTCAAGCCTTTCTTCTAGGTATTTCACACTAACCCCTCTCATGGATCCTCCTTGTATTTATGGGACAAGGTAGGAAGTTTAGATCGAGAGGTAGTTGGATTGGGAGGTTGGGGAAGTTACAGAACCAACTTCAACTAATCCCAATTCGTCAAATTAATATATTTTTTATTTTATCTTAAGATGTACACGGGTCTCATACAACAAGAGTAGCGTACAGTAAGTAAATTCTGTGCTTTACAACATGCATTTACAACATTTTGGGAGATGTACGTTGGTTGTCCTTGAGAAAAGTAGAGTATTTTATCAAGGTGTACGCTGGTTTTCTATACAAAGAGGGGCGTACATGAGGTAAAATCAGGGGAAACTGCAATATTTTCAGCTGAAGAGTGTACTTCTAGAAACAAGTCATCCAAGTCAATCAAACTCTTCAATCCTTAGTGTCCTTTTGTGTGATCAATAGGGCAATGTGATCATGGATGGAAAAGTGCATATTTGACCTATAATAGATGCCCCCTAATGTGTGAGGTCAGAGGGAAATGATGGCCGAAATACATTATAATTCCAAGTCAAAGGAGGAGCAAGAAACCACAGCACCAACTCACAAAAAATACCTGAAACAACAATCAAGGTCAGTGAGCAATTACAATATTGACATCATATAGATGTGTAGCATAATACAATATGATCTCCGATACATAACTAGGATATGTATATATAGATCATAGCCACTTAAATACAAGCGTGGATCCATGGATCCATGTCAAAATGAGAGATCATAGCCATAACAACAAGCTGGATCTATGTCTCATGAAGAGCCAAAATGAGTGAGGCTCAATCTTGCGCAGCTTGGTTGATAACATAAATATGGTGATGCTATCAGAGTCCCAAGGTCTTCATCCAAACAACCCAAGGTACAAACCCTGTCCATGCGAATAAATGAGTTGAAGTCGAACATGGGGGGGTATCATTTGATTACCGGTCATTAATGTATACCGTTAACAAACGTGAGGGCTTCCATCGATAATGATAATGGGGTCCAAGGTACCTAGTACGATCCAACAAGTGTGAATAAGTGGACTTGAAGTCAAACACTTGAGGAACTTGTCGAATAAGAGACATTGATGTATTCTCATTATTCAATAGCGAGGGAAACTGCCACTAATGACTGCAATCCCCAAGGTACTAACCAAAACTCTAAACTTCGTTCCCAGAGCATAATGAGCTGAAGTCGATGGGAAGAAGTCTGTTGGAAGGGAGGCCTTGATGCATCCTCCATCATCCAACATGAGAAACACTCAAAGGTATGAGCATATTTGGAGTAGGACAAGTAACAAGATGAAACAAACTGACACCAGGATGGCTGACACATGAAGTCAAAGTAAATTGCAGAATGGCTGAAACAGGATGTATCCTTGAACAGTAAGCATGACACGAAGTGACTTAGGCATGTTTTAACATGAAGGGGAAGTAATATAATCCTGAAATGTAGGAGACATTAACAGACCCTCCATATGGTTGGAAGAATGACCAACCAGGGGAGTAAAAAACTTGGAGATCAGGTTCACCCTAAAGTCAAAAACTAAAACCCAACTGACATGAAAGACTCAAGTAGGTGCTGTGTTTAAGGACATGACTGACTTAACTGCCTTTGAAACTGAAAAGATGTGATATACCCTTCTTATCCCTTATTCTTTTTGGTAAAAGAATGTCCTTCTTGTTGTTTTAATGAGTCTAAGAAAGAAAAGTCACTAAGTCCAACCATGTAAAAAGTTTAATGACCCCATGCGAGGAAGACTTAGGACCTTCTTCATTGTTTACAAAGTTCAAAGAAGAGATAGAAGAAAACTCTATAATACTGATCTCTAGATTTTAATATCGAGCCGAGATCTGTTCTTGCTCGCCTGTGTTTTCAATTTTAGGGAGTCTGAAAAACTTAAACAATCCTCCATACACTTACTCGTGGCTTTTAATATCGAGCCCGAGTAGGTTAATGCTCGCCGATGTTTTCTTGTTTATAGAGTCTGAAAAACTTAAACAATCCTCTATATACCCTCTCATGGATTTCACATCGAGCCCGAGTAGGTGAGTGCTCGCTTGGTGTTTTCATGTTTCGAGAGCCTGAAAACCCTAAAGAGAGGCTCCAAAAGTCATTTTTCGTACAGTTAGTCCCCTCCCCCGAAAAAGTATAAAACAATGAGAGGAGAACTCTTCTAGCCATGCATGACTAGAGTATTCCTTTTTCGTAAATAATCCGCAAAAGTTCGGAAAAGGGTTAAACTTATACCTAAGCGGATGGACCTTCAAATTCTTTTACGAGCTTGGAGAGAGCAACTCTGCTCGGCAATCTTTCCATATTTAAAGAGTCAAACAAGAGTGTGAAAGAACTCTATAAAGATATTTTTTGTAAATTTTTAACGAGCCCGAAAAAGTAAACTCGTGACCTCCTTACTGTTTTTAACGAGCTCAAAGGAGATATAAAAATGCTCACAACTTCCTTACTATTTTTAACAAGCTCGAAGTGAAGGTGGAAGAAATGCTCGTAACCTCCTTACTGTTTTTAACGAGCTCGAAGTGAAGATGAAAGAATGCTCGTAACTTCCTTACTGTTTTTAATGAGCTCGAAGTGAAGGTGGAAGAATGCTTGAAGGTGGATCAATGTCCAAATGAATGGCAGACTGCATTATAGACTCTAGGAAAACTTCATCAGAGGGAAGTATATTATCCCAGATGGAACACATATCTAAACATTCATATGGATTCATCACCTGGTCAATTGTCGGGACCCAGTCCCGAGAAGGTAAGCATGAATTCAGAGGCTTGTTCTCAGTAGCAATTGGACTCAAGGAACAATATGCCACATAATTTGATTGTGACATGGTAGTGCCTACTGACGGGGAACATACTTGGTCTATAGTTGGGTAATAAGAGGGATCAACAAATGTAAGCTAATCGATATTGACAATGCTTTCATTGTGAGGAAAATGCATCACACGAAAGAGCGTAGACACCAAAGCCTGCATAGCATACACGTAATCACGCCCAAGGATCATATCAAAATCCATAGGGTCCTTTAAAACCATAAAATCAACTAAGACTATTTTTCCACCCAAAGTAACGGGTACTTGAGGGAGGAATCCACCGGTTCACTAGGTATTTTATCGAAATTCAATGGCCAATTAACAGTTGGAATAAGGTTAGGAAAACCTAAATCTCTCCAAGCATAAGGGGATAAGATACTAACAGAAGCTACTTCATCTACAATACATCGATGAACCACATGGTTGCCGATATCAACCTTTATCTGGAAAGGTGTAGAAGGAAGGCGAGGCCCAGTTAGACTATTCCAATCAAAGGAAATGATCCCAGAGCTTGGTAGTGGTTCACTCGGCACAGATGAAGTGCCCCCCACTTTTGAAACATCCGAACTGGTAATGCAGAAGACTTCGGGGATAGGTGCATCAGTTTCCGAAGGACTAATGGGATCGATCGAAGATTGCATCGATTTGATCGCTTCACTCTCCAAAGGAAGAGTGGGGTTGACCAAAGATTGCATTGGTTCAACCACTTCATCAACCAAAGGTTGATCAGGATGTTGGGAATCTATAGACAATTTAGGAGCAGAGGATCCTTCAGACATGGACCACACTCTCCGTACCTCTAGAATAATAGGGCATAGGTGAGTAAAGTGATCTCCCTTAAAAATTTTACAAGGGAACTTTGGCTTGCATCCTATAAGCTTAGACTCATTTACAAAAACATTACTATCAGCATGACTAGCTGACAGCTTGCCCGAGCATGACTTGCAATGTCTGGTTGCTGAAAAGAAAAAAAAATTTGAACTATGGACCATACTCTTTGCACTTCTGGAAGTACAGGGCACAAATAGGTTAGATGGTCTCCCTCACAAAACTTACAAGGGAACTTAAGCTTCTGTTTATTAGGTTTGTCGACAATGTCAACTTTCTCAGCATGACTCGCAGTGGATGATTCAGTGTCTTCAGTATGACTCACAGTAATTGGTGACTTGTCATTAATATGACCAGCAGTGATCAATGTCATGTCCTCAACATGAGAAACAGTGGTTGAAGACATACTTTTAGTATGATTAGCGGTGACTGAAAGTTTCCTCCCAGCATGACCTCCAGAGGCTGGGTAGGTGCCCCCGGCATGACCTCCAAAGGCTGGGTGATGAGGTTCGGTATGATTTCTAGTGACTGAAAGTTTGCCCCCAACATGACCTCCAGAGGCTGGGTAGATGCCCCCAGCATGACCTTCAGAGGCTGGGTGGCGAGGTTCAATATGATTTCCAGTGACTGAAAGAGTTCCCCCAACATGAACTCCATAGGTTGGGTGGATGCCCCCAACATGACTTCCAACGGCTGGGTGGGTGCCCCCTTGCTTTGGCATCTTCTTCCTATTCTTCCTTCGTCTATTCCTTTTAGACTGGTGGTTACTAGTATTAATACTTTCACCACCTGAGGTATAAGGAGGAGGAGAAGATGATACTGGCAAAGCAGGCATAGGGTTCCGATGCTCTTGATGTGAGGTGCTTACTTGAGAAGCATCAGGAGCATGCAAGGTGTTCGGAGTGGAAAACAACCAAATCGGTAGCCCTATAGTGAATCCCGGAAGATTCAAGGTAGCCATTAAGGGAGTACCAATGTTTCCAATAAGTGGAAAAGCACAAGGAGCCCCTTCAACAGGGGTCCCTTGATTGGTTCTCACCGAGATGCTTTCCATAGTTTCTGACTCAACAAACCAGAAAACTCCAAGTCCAACTAAAAACAAGCAGCACAAAGAGTACACGCACTATACTCAGATTGTTGAAATCCAACAGGTACAAATAAAGGATCGTTGGGTCCAGTAAGAGGAGGGTTGAAAGGAGTAATGAACTCTCTAGAAGTTAGGTCCTCAACCTCGATAGTATCAAAGACTTGTCGATCCGGGGTTCTAAGCTGTGGTTCTCCAAGAACCTTTGTTTCACCTGTAAGTTCAAAAGAACCACGGGAATCTATCCTCCGGCGTCGCGGTGGCGGTGGAGGCTCCACAATGGGAGGAGGAAGGTTTTGCAACCTTCGAGACCGACGAAGATGTTGGTCCTCCACAACTATAAAAAAGTAAACTAAGTAAAAACCTAGTGGCCACTACAACTAAGGAGCAAACAACATACCACTACAAAATTTTCCAAGTAATCAAACTAAGCAAACAGATGGCAAATACTCTCGGAAGCAAGTCTGGGATGATTAGGACCTAGAACAGACTAATAGAGTATCGAAGGTTAGTTACGTGGCATCCTCCAGAGTTCCACTGGGTGCAAGCATTTGAATCACCAAACCACCCTCCCTGGATTACTACCAAAGGGTTACCTTCCACATCTGTCTGAGGTGAAGTGGGAATAACTTCTCACTCTACCTGTGTAGAGCCCTAAAGGTTTGATACTAAGGCTACCATAAATACGAAATAACCTGGGGGGACAGTCATCATCCTAGTCGAAACGCATGGGCAGGGTAGCAAAGCTCAAAGTCCGAAAGGACCCCCGTACGCGAGTCAACTCTGGTTTATGGTTGAGAGGAAAGTGAGGGGATATCCTCAACAATTCCAATCTCCCACGGCCTCGTGCTTAACTCTGGTTTGAGTAGAGCATCCCAGGACTATTTGATAGAGATGGATTTACCTAAGTGAAAGTCGTACTACGATTGTTGAGTAATGAAGCCAGTTTCGGATCGTTTAAGGTGATTTAAGTCCGAAACTCTAGCCTAAGCTAGTTGATGATGTGTATTCCTAAAAGAAAAATGTTGCTAATAAATTTTATTAATATTTCCTTTTAAGGGCTACTTGTTACTCAAGGGTTGTAGTGCGATGTGTGGAATGGTTTGTTATGAAAGTAAAGTGCATGTAAAGCAAAGCTTTCAAATTCACAAAAACTTTTCTCTTTTCATTTATAATTCTTTCAAAAACTTGAAACCTAAGCAGCCCTAAATCAAAATATTTTTGTATTTTCTTTTAATATTTCGAAGCAAACTATGCTACTTCAAAACAATGCTAGACCTTACTACTAAGCTACTTAAAACAATTTTTTTGCTTTTTTTGATAATTGTAAAATAAAAAGAACTTGTAAAAGTGCAAGTAAGACCTAAATGTGAAGTGCGAGTAAGACTAACACCTAAATGGTTCAAAACAAACAAATCAAACGATTTGAGGAAGACTTGACTTACCAAGTTTTTGCAAAAGAAAAACTTGAGACTTGGCAACAAAGTGTAAAAGAGACAGGGAAAAGAAATGCTCGTGACGGAAAGGCAGGCCTAACAGGCTGCTCCTAAGCATCAAAACCCTAAAAAAACACTAAGCCAAGTAAAGAAGTAAGCAATCGAACCAAAAAGTGACCTTACTAAACACACAGACTTCGAAAGAAGGCTAACTAGGAGGCATTGACTCACTTGAACTAAATTGAAAAGACAATCAGGAAGTATCTAAACCAAGCAACCTTTCAGAAGCAACCCTAAGGAGTCAAACTTGAAGGTCAAACCCTAATGGAAAGGATAAAACAAAGAGAAAGCGTGCTATTGTTGCCACAAACAACTAATGATAATAACGCATGTTTGTATCACTGCAACAAGCAACTAGGGCCAGAGTGTACAACTATATCTGAAAGAGAATAGTGCACGAACCTCAAAAAGGGCTGGAAAGCAGTGAAGACACTTAACAAGGACTCAAGCAAGAAAAAAACAAACTAAAAGACATCGGAGAGGCAAACCAGACTCAATCGAGACATGGAAGGTCTCAGGGGTCAGTGCAGGAAACAAAGCAAAAGGCTGGAAAAGAAACCAAAAGCTTGGAAATCAAACCCTAACAACAAACTGGACACTACAAGAAAATACACTACTGTGCAGTGTAGAAACCAGCGTACATCAGGAGAGGTACGCTATTGTGCAGTGCAAGGAGGGGCGTTCATCATGAAACAAAAGCTACTGTGAGTAGGGTAGACCAGCGTACATGCCTCAGAAGGGCACAAACAGGATTTGCAATAGTCAACTAAGATGAATCAGGCAAGAAAGAAAAGGTAACACAGACCTACAGGTCCTCTCAGACAATCAAAAAGACTGAAAAATGTGCTGGAAGAAAACCTAACTAGGTCTCCTAGAGCAGAAAAGCACACGGTTACTCCCCAGCGGATTCGCCAGTTTGTTGTTCAGGATTTCTACCTTATAGTGAGGAAATGGACACTACCAACTAGGCGGGGTTGACAAGTAAATACATTATTTGCATTACAATTAGTTCTACAAATAACAGAGATTGAGCTATCGAAAGACATACCTTTAACCGAAGGCTGGTCCTAGCTTTCACTTGATCTCCTGCTTGATCTCCTGCTTGATGAACCTAGAATACAAAGGATACCTTCCTCAGTGTATATTGACTATATAACATATGATGAAATTATGAAGCAATTTAACATCAAACATAATCAAGTATTAATCCAAATAGACATACAATCTAATAGACATCTGATTTGGGACAGGAAGGGTATTTCGACCTTTTAATTGTCAAAGAAACATGAAATTAGTACAATATACCTGACGTGTCGAGATGTTTCTGCAACTGAGTCCTGGGCTCCTGCTCTTCACAATGACTTGGGACTTTCCTCCAACGTAACAATGCTTCAAGCCTTTCTTCTAGGTCTTTCACACTAACCCCTCTCCTGGATCCTCCTTGTATTTATGGGACAAGGTAGGACGTTTAGATCGAGAGGTAGTTGGATTGGGAGGTTGGGGAAGTTGCAAAACCAACTTCAACTAATCCCAACTCTTCAAATTAATATTTTTTTATTTCATCTTAAGATGTATGGGGGTTTCATACAACAAGAGTAGTGTATAGTAAGCAACTTTTGTGCTTTACAACATGCGTTTACAACATTTTGGGAGATGTACGCTGGTTGTCCTTGAGCAAAGTAGAGTATTTTCTCAAGGTGTACGCTGGTTTTCTATACAGAGAGGGGCGTACATGAGGTAAAATCAGGGGAAATTGCAATATTTTCAGCTGAAGAGTGTACTTCTAGCAACAAGTCATCCAAGTCAATCAAACTCTTCAATCCTTAGTGTCCTTTTGTGTGATCAACGGGGCAATGTGATCATGGACGGAGAAGTGCAGATTTGACCTATAACAGTTTTCATTAAGTCACTCATCACTATAGTACTTGGTAATTGAAGGTGTATAATTATTTTCCCACCTAGTGCCGAGAATATCTCATATGTTGTTGAATAGATATTTGTTGTTATCCCATAGTCAGGACACTTATTCTCCAAAATAATTTTCCTCACAAGTTCAATTGAGGAGTTCCACCACTCTTAAAAATCTTTACCAACACATATTTGATTACCAAAAATTTTGTCTGACAGGACAAGTCTTAACTACTTAATACAAATGATTTACCACATATTTGATTACCAACAATTTGATTAATTAAGTCTTACCAACACATATTTGATTACCTGGGTGTAGACGTTGTTCGGGTACATAGGGTACTCCCAAAATACTGAACACCTAGATCAACCACTTCACACAAACAGATCACAGATCGATACACCGATGTTTTGGCGTGGTTTAAACCCTCATGAGGGAAACACTCCACGGCCTCGGCCAAATAGATTCTACGGGACAATTTATTATGCAAAGAAAGAAAGTTACAAATGAGCTTCTCATAATCGATCAACTTTCCTATGAACCTCCATGCTCTTTAAATAGAGATCATGGACCAATCGGGCGTTAAGCTAAGGATCAAGGGTAGGTATGATCTAAGAGAAGTTGAGCCGTCGGATCACTCTATGTTGGGAACATATCGTGACCGTTGGATTAAGTATTTACAAATGCATACTAATGCATACTAAAGAAACACACTTTTCCTAACAGATATATTACACAAGTTGATATTAACTAACTCCTAAGTGTCTAAATATCCTAACAGACGTTTCCTGTAATATACTCAGAAGAGTTACTTTCATAAATGACTATGCCTCTTAGAGGCTAGTCAACTCTAGGAACCAAGTGACCCTATTATAGGGTTAGTACAAACCAGAGAGAGAGATGACTGGGCTATGGTACGGTCAATCAAAGAAATTCAATGATAGTCAAAAGGCTGAGTACAATCACAATAAATATGAGCTGACATCCGGCAGACTGAGGCCAAAGAGACTCACGGCCTCCAATAAGGTACAAGGACCAACCAAAGGGTACAAAGACCAACCAGTAAGGTACAAGTCAAAAAGAAAATAGTGGGTATAAAGACTCATAACCCTTAGGACTAAGGGGGTGTACTACCTCAAATGTGGACAAACTACCATAGTTATACCCATAAGACCAAAAACATAAAAGGGAAAACAAATCAAAAGATAACTCAAGATGAGTAAAAGACCCAAAAGGTAAGAGGCAAGGTACTGCAAAAAAATGAAAGGACAAGGTACCACAAGACCAATAAACAACAGGGTGTAAGGACCAAAAGTAAATCAACCATTGTGGGGAAGGTACAAATAAGGTCAAATATATATTGCAATAGATCCTTGTAACTACTTGTTATTTGACATGCCAAAGAGATGGAAGGTCAAATAATGTAAAATATATGCAATAGCTCCTTGTAAATACCTCTTATATGCAATAGCTCCTTGTAACTCAAATAGGACCTCTAAAAGGTATGATAGCAAGCAATCTTCCTAACTAAGGTATGGAGGGTGGTACGAAGTGGGTATAAAGACTCATAACCATTTGGACTAAGGGGGAGTACCTCAAATGTGTACAAACTACCATAGTACCCATAAGACCAAAAACATAAAAGGTGGTACAAATCAAAAGATAACTCAAGATGAGTAAAAGACCCAAAAGGTAAAAGGCAAGGTACCACAAAAATATTATCAACAAAATGAAAGGACCAAAAGTCAATCAACCAAGGTGGGGTACAACCAATCATCTCTCTCTCAAATGTACCAGCGTTCCATATAACCTGAAATTCCATCATCGCTGTAAGAGGAAAAGTCCACACGGATGATTTTATCATGTGGTCCTCTAGGCTACTCCTAAGGTCAAGTGTTAGTGTCTCCATCAAGGGGTGTCTAGTCCCTTGAGAATACCATCTAACTCAACCATCTCGAAGATCTAGGAGAAGAGGACATCACACATCATCAAATAATTGGTAATTGAACGTGTAAGAACTCAAAAACCCTAAAGCAACCGAGCGTGCAGAAGGGGAGCTAGGAAAAGACAAGGCTCGCAGGCCAAAAAATCAAGCTCAAAAAACTGTACTGGGACCGGTGTCACAGTAAGTGAGCTGAAACAAAAGTGGCTAGAATTCCAACAAGCAGCACTAAAAAGAAAAATACCCTCTAAAAAGGTGAAATAGCAAGAAAACTTCCTAACTAGGAGCTGGATACCTCGACAAATCGTATCCTCCGCAAGGTGATTAAATCCAAGTCGAACAATACGAAATGAGAGACCAAAGTGGAAGGATATCCCTCTACCGAAAGGGATCCTGGGTAAAAGATCCCTAGAAGAAGAGTCACTAGGCTACCTCGTTCATGACACATCGGGGAAGGTTAACTGACAATTCTATCTTTGAGCCAAAGTATCACCTATACGGTAAAATACAAGGAATACAATGGATAGATGTCGTTAGGCACTAAGTGGAGTGTGGCATTCCACAAAGTCCATCCGGAATCAGTCCTCACAGCTTACCCCTGAAAAAATGGGAGGCACCCCCACAAACTGGTCGATGACCGTGCTAATAAGTAGTAGAGGATTTTAGTACCCTAGAGGACAACAACTATGTCTCAGATGAAAATGACAAGGTGGAATTATTTGGATGCCTATGCCCGGTGTCCTACCTAACTACCAAATTCTTTTTATCCTTAAGCGAGGTTAAGGTGTGTTGAGTTAGGGAGATGAATTTTAATGGTTGTTGTAGTACTCAATTGGGTAATGGAAGTGCAACTCATGGTGTGATGACTGACTCAAACCATACAAATGAGTATGAATCAAAATAAGCCTTTCCTTTCAATGAATACTAGCTAAGGTAAGGAGAGATTTCTTTCAAACTATAACTACTCTTTCAAATTAAATGAATCCAACAATAACTTTCTTCTACTTCTAATGAGTAAAATGCATGACATTGTTTAAACCTTACCAAACCTAAGCATGACATTGTGATATTGTGCATAGTAACCAAAAGATGAAAACCTCAAGAATTGCAGGCATTCAGTGTAGAGTCTACGTAGGTGTATCAATTGAGTTTTTTAGTCTACATGTTGAGTCAATAAGTGTCATCGTGATAGAAGTTCATGATCAGAATTTAGAAATGACAGAGTTTTAATGTTGAAATTAGAGTGAAATCTAGTCCACTTGGCTTTGTGAGCATGACTTTGCTGTGATCTTGATGCATATATGGCATGGTTGATGTTCTTGTATCTAGCGGTTGATATGTAATTTAAGGAAAAAGAGTTAGCAATATGTATGCGCATCCATGTGTATATGAATATGTATGCACAATGTGTATAGTATCCTCAATGTTTGAAGACAATACTTTTGTATGATATAGTATACAACAAAACTAAGTTCAACTTTTTCTCAACTTGAAAAAAAACAAGACTGTTTCTCCATCGCTTTCTTTGTCTCAATTGATGTAATTGAATTTGAAGAGAAAGTTTCTATTCTTGGATGAGAGGCCACTATATTTTCGTGAAGATAGAGATATAGTGCACTTAGGAAAAATAATCAATCACTAATGAATGTGTGATAGTAATACAAAGACTCATAAGTTGTATATTTAGACAAAACGTAAGAGGTGGGGAACTTTCCCCATGAGGGGCTTGAGCCTTATAGACCCAATATCAATGGGGACTACTATGGCATCTAGATAATATTTTTTATGGTAGGAATCTAGTGAATTCACTTGTGTTGTATGAATATAATATTTGCAGTGATTTTCCCTTTCATTGGTTTCTTATTTGTGTGGATACATTTTGGGTAAGGGTACTACCTCATTACACTAGCCTAGATTCAAAGATGTGGTAAAAAAATAAAAATAAAACATCTCCATCTGATTTGAATCCTTCTATATATGCTCAGTGCACATACAATGGATAAGGTGGAAGAGGTTTCATATTTGGATAAGGTGGACTGTTAGGAGGAGATGACTGTCATTGAAAAACAACTTGACCACAAATTCAAGTTAAACACTAGATTTATCATCCATGACAAAGGTAACTACCTCACAAGGGTGCACTTAGCTATTCAAGGAGATTGATCTTGAGTTTTCACTAGCTCTTATGCATGTTCATGTAATTAAGCTTAGCTTGGTTACCTATATGTGAAAGATTGGATCTAATTGATGAAAATTTTAGTAATTGTACATTCAATTGTTTAATATATATTACATTGCTTTAATATTTTCTTCTTCTCTCTTGTTGCACTTGTTAATTATATTTCTTATCTATTAGAGTCTAGATCTTCTTTTAGGTTGATCATCCAAATCTCACATGGTATTAGAGACTTGGTGAATCTAAGGAATTAGTATACAAAATTGTAGGTGGACAAAAATTGGATCACACCATACATTATGGATCATTATTGACAAATAATCCTCACTCCATTCAACTATTATGAATGGATGTCACAGGTGGTGATTCTCTTGTATAGAAAAGGCCTATACAGAATCACTATGGGGACTAATATTGAACTAAAATTTTCTGTTGAAAAATAAAAGTGGTATAATTGGATGGATGAAGAATATGGAATGTGGTGTTTCTTTGTTTCCCCTAACCTCTTATTTCACATTGAATCTATAGCATCTCCCAATCAATTCTGGACCTTACTGGAATGAGTCTTTGGGAAGAAATATGTGATGCAAGGACATAAATTGCAGAATGATCTCATAAGTTTAAGCCCAAGAATATTTGACACAATCCAATATTTATTCACCAAATTCAAATCACTTCTACTATGGCTCAAGTTATGTGGTGTATACAAGAAGGAAGAGAAATCTATTCTCTCTATTCTATCCATACTAGGTCTTGACTCAGTTTTTGTTTCTATCTTCGATGTAACAAAATCCACATTCAGAGATTATTGGAAGAATCCTTCATTGGACGAATTTTTTACCAATCTCACCCATGTGAGAGATAAACCTATTATGGGTTCCCTAAGGACAAAACAAGTGCATGAACTTGTTGCAAATTAGGGAAATAACAACAACAAACATAAACAACACAATAGACGAAATAAGGACCATGGTCATAAGAAGGAGAAGGTGATATGCACTTACTGTAAGAAACCTAGCCACGAAGAACAAACATGCATCAGAATGCATATTAATCAATTGATCCATCTGTAAAATTAGTCACAACAAATCTAATGAACAAGTAAATCAATCACAACAGATGAGCATAGAAAATATGGTGTAAAACTGTGTAAAACATGCACAGTGCTCAATATCCCAATAAGGGTGAATAATTACAATACAATAATCTGACAATGTGAGTGAGCAATTCGAATTGACTAAGAAGGTCATTCAAATCACTAAATGGAGTAGCTTGACTCCAACTAGGAGTCCTCATCATCAATCAGTGGTGGTCATCAATGCACAAGAACCAGTCATCCAGGTGTCAAGCTGAGTCTAACTGAGTGTGTCATGTGTAACTGAAGTGTGTAGCACTGATATAGGGAAGGAGACTCAGTGGAGGGTGCATGGGAGGCTTAACTGAAGTCAGAACAAGTCATCTAGTCAATCTGGAGGTCCAACTGAGTGAAACAGTCAGTCGGGAGTGAAACTAGCCTCAAATCAAGGAGAATCGGAGCTAACTGAGTGTAACTGAAGTGGAACTGCAATGGTAGGTGAAGAAGTGCACCCTTCTCTGGAAATAGGTGAGAAGTGGGCGCCTTCTTGACTAGGAGGGATAAAACTCTGAAGTAAGTGGCTCCCGGGTGCTAGAATAAGGTGGGTAAGGTGTTGGAGGCATCACATGGTGACTGGGATGCATGCAAACCCTAATTGCATGCAAGGTCCTGAAAAAGATGATGTGGATATCCGAACACCCCCCCTCAAGCTATACTATTATGTGCAAAAAATAATGTGGGGCCCTGGTAACTAAGACCAAAGGTCACCCCAATACAATAATCCAAAAAATGCTGAAAATAAACTAAGTGAGGAAAGAGGGAAAACCCAGTGGGAAGAAAGCCCCCCCTCAAGCTAAAGCATAATAATGGATCAATCTGTCTCCACCATGATGGAACTCACCCCCAACAGTGAACGGAGATAAGTGAACTTCTTCTCAGTGAAGCTCTTGGTGAAGATGTCTGCAATTTGCTCATCAGTAGGGCAATATTGCAGAATGATGGTGCGATCATGCACCAACTGTCGAATGTAGTGCATATGAATCTCAATGTGTTTGGTCCTCTGCCGTTGAACTGGATCTGTGGAGATCTTGATAGCACTTTGATTGTCACAAAAGAGGACAATCGAAGTAGTGCCACCAGAAACAAACTCGGAAAGAATACCCTGCAACCAAACTGCCTGAATGCAGGCATTGACTGCCCCTCGATACTCTACCTCTACTGAAGAAAGTGCAATGGCTACCTGCTTTTTGCTGGACCAGCAAATAGGGCTATGACAAATCATGAAAACATAACCGGAAGTGGACTTCCGATCAATGCTATCACCTGCCCAATCTGAATCAGTAAAACCAATGAAATTAAGCTCAGAATCTGCAGCATAATGTATGCCAAAATGTTTCGTACCTTGCACATACTGCAAGATCCGCTTGGTTGCTCGCCAATGAAGCTCATGGGGATGCTGCATATACCTTGACACAGCACTCATAGCATATGAAATATTAGGCCTTGAGTGTGTCAAATAAAGTAGTGAACCAATCAACTGTCGATACATACTGCAATCTGCAAGCGGTGTAGAATCTACCTCCTCAAGACTAATTCCTGAGAGGAATGGGAATGGGGATGCCTTAAATTAAGCCATATTAAACTTCAATAACAGGTTGAAAGCATATTTTTGCTGAGATATAGTGATCCCATCAAAATTTTGAGCTATCTCCAAGCCCAAAAAGTGACTCAGCAAGCCCAAATCGCTCATGTCAAAAGCTAGATTTAAGGCAGTTTTTAGCTTGTTTATTGAAGTAAGAGTGCTACCAGTAATGAGAAGATCATCAACATAAAGTACAATAACCAAGAAATTACCTTTAACTCGCTGAAGATACACATTCGGATCAGATTTGCATCTTTGGAAATTCTGAGAAAGAAGGAAGGAGTCCATCTTTGCGTACCAAGCTCTTGGGGCATGTTTTAACCCATACAAAGATTTCTTCAATCTACAAACTAATGATGGATCTGATGTGTAGCATTTTGGATGCTACATATATACCTCTTCAGCAATATCTCCATGTAGAAATGCACTCTTCACATCCATGTGGTGCACTTCCCAGTGCTTGGATGCGGAAATTGCCAAAACAAGGCGAATGGAATCCATCTTTGCAACCGGTGCAAAGGTCTCAGTGTAGTCCACTTCTTGGACTTGGGAGAAACCTTTTTCCACCAACCTTGATTTTTATTTTCTGATAGATCCATCAGCATCAACTTTCATGTGGTAGACCAATTTACACTTCACTAATTTTCTTCCAGGTGGAAGAGAAACTAGCTCCCATGTATTGTTCTTTTGAAGAGAACTGTACTCTTCATCCATGGCACTTTGCCATATCGGATCTCGGTGGGCATGGTAGTATGTTTGGGGATCTGAAATAGTCATCAAATAACAAATATTAGGAAGTAATGGATCAGAAATAGAAAGATCCATACCTGCTCTTTGAAATTCTTCTCTTGTCCGTCTCGGATCAGCAAGATTTCCAAGGTTCGAACTAGCAGATTGAAGAGTGTTTTGGGCCCACTTTGGTAACTGAGGAGGATCATAATGGTCGGATTACAAACCTGATATTTCATGATCATAATGTGCTTCTAAAATATCATAAATATCAGAACTCATACCTTTATTATCGCTGCACGGATCTTCTTCTAGTGAAGGCGGTGGAACGGCAGTTTCTTCCTTGACTAGTTGCAATTCTTGAAGCGGTTCTTCAAATTGCACACTGCGCTCTATGAACATATTTTTAGATATGATATCCATGAGTTTATATTATTTTGATTCTTCCCCATATCCTATCATTATGCACTCAATACTTTGTGGATCCAAAGCTCGTCTCTTCTTGGAAGGAATTCTAGCCCATGCAGTAGAGCCAAAAACTCTCAAATTTGACACATCCGGTTTGTGACCAAAGAATGCTTCAAAAGGAGTCATACCTTTCACGGATGAATGTGGAACATGGTTATGTATGTATGCAGTAACATTGATTGCTTCAGCCCAAATATTTGCAGCCAAACTTTTTGATTCAATCATGCATGTAGCCATCTCTTTCAGTGACCGATTTTTCCTTTCCGCTACACCGTTCTGCTGGGGTGTGTAGGGAACTGTATGTTGGATCTGCATTCCGCTTTCGGCACAAAGTTGCAGCAACTCGGCCTTGATATATTCTCCACCATTATCAGATCTAAGATATTTTATCTTGCTCTCAGTGGCAGTCTCAACAGAACCCTAAAAATCCTTGAATTTTCCAAGCACTTCTGACTTGTTTTTGAGAAAAAAATACCCATGTAAAGCGGGAAAAATCATCAATAAATGTCAAAACATACCTTGAACCATTTAATGACATATGGGGAAGCGGACCACTGATATCAAAATGTATCAGCCCCAAAACTATAGAAGCTTTTCTAGCCTTTCCGCGGTCGAATCTGTGCTTAGGGTGCTTCCCAATAATGAAACCAATGCATATTCCCTTCGAGGAACAAAGTTGTGGAAGACCATCTACCATGGATTTGTTTGATAATAGCATAAAATAATTATAATTAATATGTCCAAATATTTCATTCCAAAGCCTACTAACCTCATTACCATGTGTGCGAAGAGCAGTGGGCTTTGCAAGTGGAATAAAGTGTGAAAACTCATAGCATTTTACAGTGTGGTTCGCCTTTCCGACTGCAACAAGTCTTCCACTTTTGATATCAGAAATTTCAACTGTATTAGGGCTGAATGTAACTTGCTTCGGTTCACCAGTGTGTGTCATTTGATACACAGAAAGAATATTTTAAGCCAAGCAAGGCACATAGAGAACATTCTGAAAGTTTCCATGATCTACATGAATCGTACCTTTTCCCTTTGAAGAAATTTTTGAGTCATCTCCCAAATGGATGGGGATGGAGATGTTTGGATCGAATGAAGAAAAAGAATCAATATTTGCAGCCATATGATTCGATGCACCCAAATCTATCAAGAGAGTAGTGGGCTTCGAAACAGTTTCCATGAGTGCTTGTCCTCTTTCATGATCATCATTCCTATCCTTCTTCCTTGCACCGTCAGGAAGAGTTATGTTATTCTTTTCCAAAAGGAGGGCCATTTGATCTATAGTCTTCTTCATGCATGAAATTTCAGGATGAAAGCCACGGTTGCAATAAGTACATTTAGATTTTTCCTTACCCTCTTTACCCTTTTGCTTGAACTTCGAACTGGATGGTGCATCCGTCTGTTTTCCTTTCTCTCTTTGCTTGTGAGGTTCGAATTTGGGCTTCTCCTTCTTTTGCTTTCCTTTACCATTCGAAATTTTGGGTCCTTGAACATATAGGGATGAATCTTTGGAGCTTATGGACCCCATTTGAATCAAATTATCATGCTCTTTTGTGACGGACTCAATGAAGGCATTCAAGGTAGGCATCTTCCAATTCGGGGTAGTTAGCCGACCGGAATTGAAAGTAGAGACAAATACCGAATAATCTTTACCAAGCTTGCTGAGAATGGATAGGATCAATTGCTTATCCTCTTTGATAACTCCACTATTATTTAACTGCATGTTCAAGTTCTTGAAATTTGTGAAGAATTCATTAATGGTATCGAAATTCTCAAGACTAAGGGAAATCAATTCATTCTCTAATTGAAAGGCCCTAAGCTCATCCTGCTTGCCAAATAGTGTTTCAAGTTGCTCCCATATAGCTTTTGGAGTCTTCAATCCGCTGAGATGGAAGTGAAGATCTTTGGAGATGGAGAGACAAAGAAGACCATAAGCTTCATCAAGCTTGTTGTAGTGTTTGGTTCTATCTGACAAGGTGTTTGGCTCCAATTCAAGACCAAGAGTGACTGGGTAGTAACCTTTTGAACGTAATATGATCTCCATATCATCTTTCTAATCAAAATAATTGAATGGGGTGAGAATAGGCTTTGAAGAAGAGTATTCCATTGCTAGGAGCGAGTGCACACTGATGTAGAAATGCTTGCAAGGGAAAAGTAGCGAATGCAATTGATGGAGACAATAACCTGCAAATCACAATAAAACCAAGAACAATGAGGTCGAACAATCCACCCTTTTAGAGTTGCATCACACCTAGGATTGGAGATCAAGCAATGTTGAATGGGTCCAATGTATCAGATCTATAATTCATGTGGAAACTCAAGCTTCTGGAGTGGTATTGGAAGTATTTTTAAGCTTTGCATGCACAGGAGCGAATGCCCTTGAGATCTTTCATGCTAAAACTTTTTGTAATTTTTGAGCAAATTCACTCAAATCCTCTTATAGAAACACCTGTAGAAAAGAGATCTTGCCCCTGCAATGGCTCTGATACCATGTAAAATTAGTCACAGCAGATCTAATGAACAAGTAAATCAATCACAATAGATGAACATAGAAAATATGGTGTAAAACTGTGTAAAACATGCACAGTGCTCAATATCCCAATAAGGGTGAATAATTACAATACAATAATCTGGAAATGTGAGTGAGCAATTCGAATTGACTAAGAAGGTCATTCGAATCATTGAATGGAGTAGATTGACTCCAACTAGGAGTCCTCATCATCAATCAGTGGTGGTCATCAATGCACAAGAACCAGTCATCCAGGTGTCAAGCTGAGTCTAACTGAGTGTGTCATGTGTAATTGAAGTGTGTAGCACTGATATAGGGAAGGAGACTCAGTGGAGGGCACATGGGAGGCTTAACTAAAGTCATAACAAGTCATCTAGTCAATCTGGAGGTCCAACGGAGTGAAACAGTCAGTCGGGAGTGAAACTAGCCTCAAATCAAGGAGAATCGGAGCTAACTGACTGTAACTGAAGTGGAACTGTAGTGGTAGGTGAAGAAGTGCGCCCTTCTCTGGAATTAGGTGAGAAGTGGGCACCTTCCTGACTAGGAGGGCTAAAACTCTGAAGTAAGTGGCTCCTGGGTGCTAGAATAAGGTGGGTAAGGTGCCGGAGGCATCACATGGTGACTGGGATGCATGCAAAATGCATGCAAACCCTAATTGCATGCAAGGTCCTGAAAAAGCTGATGTGGATATACGAACACCATATTCATGAGCATGACAATATCAAGAAGAACATGTCAATAGAAAAATATGAAAATCCACAAGATTATAAATGAAAAAGAAAATAAATAGGTCATGCATTGTTACTATTTCTTTATCATCATACTAATGGGTTCTTGGCATAGGATCTTTGAACCATATGTACTAATTAGAGAAAATATTTACTTCTTTGGATCCATACACCAATTCTTCCATCTTAATGGGAGATGATGCATTAATTCAAATCACTCATTTAGCTAAGGAAGAGCCTTCTATAGATCCAAGTGGTGTTGATGCATATCTCACTAGTGCCTCTTCAATTTCCTTAGGTGATATTTTAGATTCAGATGAAAAAGAAGAATTTGTTGACATTGAAGAAAAGGTTGTTGTAGATTCGACAACTGGATCACTTTAGGCACAAAGTCTCCATGCTACAAGTGATCTAGTTAGAGATCCAACAAATATGCAAACGAAGAATTCACAATTTCAAAGTGATTCTTAAGAACTCATTGCTACAGATCCCTTAATGTCCCTCCATAGTTACGTGGTCAATGTCTGAGATCCGTAGTCTTTTATAGAAGCTATGGGAAATCCATATTGGGATTCTTCCATGAGTGAGGATAATATGCCTTTGTTGAAGAACCAAAATTGGGATATTGGTCCCCTACCTCCCAGTAGGAAAATTTCTTGGTGTAAGTGGAAAATATAAGAGCCTTTGCAACCCCTTAATAGAATCGTTTAAATCCTATCCTATTGGAAGAATTATGTTGTATTCGTCTTTTATTTTTCTAAGAAACCCTTCCTCTTGCATAATGTTTAATAAAAAATTGAACTTTTTTTCACAAAAATGGCTAATTTTTTTATCTTATAAAAAAATGCAAGGTTTCCCCATGCAGTGAAAGTATAGAGGTTGCTTGAAGGACAAAGTTCCAAACTAACGCAGTCTAGCCTTTACTTTCTTTCTACTTAGGCATTACAAAAATTTCTTCTTCAATGCTAAACCATAGACATGATTATAACAAATAATATTTCAGACCTCTCCTGTCCTAACTACAAGTTCAAAAAACATTGACCTTTGACAAAGAACTGACTGTGTATTTTTCATACTTTCTTCCTTCCATATCTTGAAATTCATACAAAAATATAAAACCCTTGACAAAACTATGTGATTCTCATACTTTCTGCCTTCCATATCTTGAAATTCATACAAAAATATAAAACCCTTGACAAAACTATGTGATTCTAGACTTCTACAAGACTTAAAAACATAAAAGTGCCAAATCATCCTTGTTGCGTTCTTAGAATCATTTCATTTTCTCCATATCCAAAAGAAGGGATTTTTTGGAAGAGCATCCAAGTGTCCTAAAATTCAATGGTGCATGGTAGGAAATTGCAGAAGGCAATGCACTAGGTTAATGAAGTAGGAAAATATTGTCGATGGATAGAATCTACCTAGGTCCATGCATTTCGAGCAAAGGGACATAGCTAGGAAATGTGCTCCAAATTTTATGCATGACCACATTGTGGACAACACAAGTTTTTCACTCCCAAGTATGTTAGCATTTTATCCAAAAGGAGAACTCCCACCACTAAAATCTAGACAAAGAAAATTGGTTCAAGTGAAATAACCATGTCTTTTGCTTGAATTTTTGCCTAAATATTTTTCAAACAATCTTCAATCACAATCTTAGTGTACATTCATTTGTATCCCGTGACTAGCTTGCATTTGAGAAGAGTAGTGGTTGAACCCCATTTCCAATATCACCATCATGAGCGAGGTGCTAGAAGTTCAATTTTTAACATGAAATATTCATGGATGTGCCTCTATATGAAAACCATAATAATATTATTAGCATTATCCAACAAAACTTCCTTTTTATCTTAGCCCATGGGATTCAATCCCTCAATAGGCCATCAAATATATTATTGGTTGAGTGAATGTATCACCAAAATATCCGTAAGGCTAAGAATCAAGATGATTTGGCCAATTAATTACCTACATAAAGAATCAAAGGTGATCGCCACAGACAATGACCATTGAAAGACAACTCATTTTGAGAGAGGTTTATTTGCATGTTAGGAAGAGTTTAAGTTCTAAGCCCCTTCAAATACTATGTAAAAGATAAGTGCCTATATTTTTTAGTTGGCATGGGATCACAAATATAGTGTAAAGCATAATGTAGTTTCCCTATTTATGGTATTCTGCTACAACAAAATGATGATTCACCTTAGGAAGAGTATCCTAGTACACATAAGGAACCTCCATCTCATAAGAACCTGCTCATTTATGGACTTTGTAGCTTTGAATATCTGGCTTATACAATCTACTTGGTATAACAATTTTTTCCCTTTTTCATCTAATAGCCCATGCAAGGGTACTTTTGCAATTGGAAACCACCATTTCTTCCCTTGGAATTTTATCCCATTACCAAATTCACCTACTACTATAATAACTCCTTCAACATACCAAAATTTAATAACCAACAACTAGAGCACATACACTAAGGTTATCTCCAACAGTTTGGAACTTTAAAACAATAAGATTATCATAAGTTGCATTCTATAGATGGTTGAAATTGGCCTTGGCCCTTGCTAGCCACAACTAATGTTAATTTGGGAAACTAGCATGCAAGATTCTTTTTTGGACAGTGAGTTAAGATATAGAAAGTGTGGCATGCATAATCTGCGAACTTTATCATGCATTCTTTCCTCTTTCCATATATAGTTTGAGATTCTACATATACATATTTGAGAGGAGTTGGGAGTGTTGTACTATATTTTGTGAGCAGATTGTAGCAATGGAATTGGTCGAAGACCCCGGACTCCCCCCGACTCTAGCACATTGGTGAGTCACTTCGGAACACCCAATTATATGTTCCCATGGATATACAGGTTGTGTTGGTGACAGCATTCGGAAGCCATCCACTCGTATGCTTCCTTGAGTACCCAGTTCAGCTACAGTCCAGTGTACCATTGAGGTTATGACTCTCTGTCATTGTCTCCACCCCGTTATTGGATATCTTCAGATCCAACAGCTCATCAATTCCTCTGGTACCACACTCAGCAACACTATATCAATTCTTCAACTTTGGTATGGTCCAACCAGGAGTATATTCCAGATTTGTGTCCCCTCTGGACCCTTATGATATACACAACAGTTTTTCATGAATTGATCCCCCTTTTGGGATTCATTGTTATTTATATATCTTGATACGAGCATGGGTATGCCCGCCTCGTCCATATATTCAAATTATTCCTCATTCATTATTTAGGTCAGTCTTTTTCAGTTTTTGTAGTTTGTACAGGACCGTTGTTCCGGTCTCTAATATGTTTCTTCTCTTCTCCCCACCCCGGGAAAACCATATAAGACCTATGATGTCTATCGTCCATATGATGAGATCCTGCCCTCACAAATCAGGGGGCAATCTGTTAACACCCAAAAAATGCTCACCACCTCATCTCCCTCACTACATGACTCATTTGTCTATTTTTTCCACCATCTTTGCCTCCAAAACCTCAAAAAACCATTAATTGGCCACCAAAATGCCAAAAAAACCCTTTTTCCCCCTCCAAATAATTAAATTTCCTCAAAAGATAGCAAAAACCCTCTAAAAAGCCCTAAATTCCTAAAAATCAAGTAAAGGGGAATAAAAAATATAAAAAAGAGGAAAAAAGAGGGAAAAAGGAAGTAAAAACCCTAAAACAACTGACCTAAACCATATGGTGCCAAAAACCATGGGTCAGCACTCCACCACTAAAAAACCTATAAATAGGTGATGGAGGCTCCTCATTTTACATCCACAATCTATCCTTTCCTCACGCTGCCAAAATCGCTCATGAAACCTAAGCTCACCATTTGAGTGCCCCTTTTGGCCCACCATCCAAACACCTTAGAGAAGGAGAAGGAACCCATTGGAGCACGGAAGTAGCCCTCCTGAACTACTGCAAGAGCTCCACCAACCTCCACATTTGAGGTAAATGTAACTTTGGTCATATCATAATACAAAAGAAAGATTTCCATAATATTGTCATTACCTTTTTTATTTCTGTTGATGCACATGTTACCTTAGATTTTGTACTGTTTTACTATTTGTTGAACTGCTACTAAGGAGGACATTCTCCTTAGTAGGTTCTCATTCGCACAAGCTAGGGTGAAAACCCTAGCTACAGAAATCTAATCATTTGTTCACCCACCAGTTTTGACAAACTGCCTCCATAATTGCATGCTATTGGACCTATGGCATCCTGTCATGTGTTGTCACTATGATGTAATCCATGTCTCTTGATTAGTACATTGATTTGGATCAATTATTCCTTCTCTCTATATCCTAAAATCTCTTAGTCGGACATTAGTTTGATAGTATTGCAGTCATTTGGTTATCTTGCATGCAATTAGTTTGATTTGGCGAGAGATACCAAAGAAATTAAACAAGGTAAACAAATTCTGCTAGTAGAGGTCCTTGGAGCAAATAAATCCCCCATGGGGATTGAGCCATGAAGATCTCATCCCTTAATGTAAGGGGCTTGGGGGGTCAATCCGAATGAACATTCGTTAAATGATTTTTGAAAAAATCATTCTAGATGTTATTTCTATCCAGGAAACTATGGGAACTTAAGCCCGAATCGATAGACTAGTAGATTACTTCATAAACAAATTTGAATCCTTTGGTCTAGTAGATGTTGGTTCATGCATCTACCAAAGTAAGCCACCATAACCTCAAGATGCATGCATGCCTGATAATAGGAAGAATGTTGTCAAAAAAATACATGCCACTTCAGGAGATCGTTGGCAACATGCATGCTAACCAATTCCATAGGCCTTCACATGTTGTTGGGTACTATATGATCCCAATGTTACAATATGAATAGATTTTGTGCATAGTAGATGTGAAGAGGGGCATGTTTAACTACATTGATAAATGCTTGAGACATAAGTAATCATAATAAACTTACTCTGTATACCTCTCATGCCAAACAATGAGCATCAGAAAATGTGGACACTCGATTGTGGAAAACATATTAGTTTTACAAATCCCTGGACCTTGCATAATGGGATGATATTACATATTTCAAACATCGACACAGCTAACAATAACTAAAAAAAAATCTATTGAACCATAAATCCTTAGCCAAGTTTTCAAGTGGAGGCCATGCAAATCAAAACCAAATAGAAATGGAAAAAATGCAAGCATGATAGAGTTTCAATATACCCCAACCACTACTAATATGTGACATAAATGTTAAAATAAAAAAATGCATGCCTAGATTCAGTTTGTGTGCATCAATTACAAGAACCCTTAACCCTTCATTGTAGAATTCCCCGCTAACGAGAGTAAACTGCCAATGCCCTAAAACCCTGAATTCTCTAAGTGTACTAAGACAGAGAATAATTTAGAGAAACAAGTTATTAAAGGTGAGAGAACATGTTGAAGGGTTTTACTTACTGATGTCATTGTGGGTCGCGGGCCTCCTTTGTTGCAACGTCAACCTCCTTGGACAGATTCAGGTTGCGGTATCTTCTCCTTTGCTGCGGTGTCTTCTCCTTTGGGCCTCCTTCGCTGCGGTGTCAATCTCCTCTGACAAGATCAGGATAGATGGCAACGGTTTCAAATTGGACAGGGGTTGCGAATGAGATAGGCCGGTTCATAAATGAGATGATCGATGGGGGAATGAGATCGACAGGGGTCGAATTGAACAGGGGTTGCGAATTGGACAAGGGTCGCGAGCTGATTCTGCGAGCTTGGTGATTCAAAGGAGACTATAAGGAGGTCGAGAGCAAGTCCAAATCTTGCGGAGGGTTTATGGGTTAAACGTTTGGTTTATGAAATGGTTATGGGATTTTTTTATTTTTTATATATATAATATTATATATAATGTTTGACAAATATATGTTTGACCTTCATCATATATTTAATTTTGCGTGATAATGCCAAGTCCATGTAAATATTGAATCAAAACATCATGAAGCAAGATAAAATTAACATATCTCATGATGGTTTAGGTGTGATGCATAAGTTGATTTTCCCCAGTAAACTTGAACACATCTATTTTTGTTTATCCAAAATTAAACACCTAGACAATCCACTATTGCATGCAAAGTCTAGTTTTTGAGACCTCAAGTGATATTTTCCCCTCCCTCTCCCAGTTAGAGAATCAATAATACTTATATTCAAAACCTTGCTCCAGTCTTCCTTTGGTAGTCCCACTCCACTTATAGTGTTAGGATTGAAAGAAGTTATACATGAGGTTCCCTCATTCACTATGGTTTAATGGAAGGGCCTAATGGATTTGGCCTACCACCCTTAGTCTTCAACTTTCCAATAACCCACTTGACAAGTGTAGGCCAACTTTCTTTGATATCCAAAATAACTATTAGATGGTTTTAGATAATATTTCACCAATTTCAAATCAAAATCAAAATTTATAGGGTTATTTATTTACATAGTTTTATAACCATTCACAATTCTGTAATGCCAATCGAGCTATCAGATTGGATCTTTCTCATTCCTCACATTCTACATTGCCCAAAATTTTCTAATTGTCTGAAAAATTGAAGCTTTCAATTTTCACCAAACCATGTAAGGAGAACTTGACCTAATTGCAATTTTTATAATCTACATGGAAGGATATGTCTTCTTCTAAATCTCCATAAAAGGACTTTCAAAAGAGAGATTTGGACATTGGTTAAATTTCCCAATGGTGTCAATAAATACGAATCCCAATCTAGTCATATTCAACTTAGTATCCAATTTTATTGTCCTTATTTTTGTGAGATTTTCAATTACTAGGAACTAGATTCATAAGACAATTTCACCATGGAATATTTTAGACAATGAGAGAAGAAGAATAGAGAGAATAAATTATGGAAAACACTTTGTATCTTATTCATTGATATGATAACAATATATAATACATCCTCCATGGAGAAAATCGAATTGCTTTGAAGTAATATGGAAAGAGCAAAAAGAAAAGGCTTAGAAAAGACAAAAAACGCCTAGGTGGCAAAAGCAGTTTCCAAAACTATGCTAGAGGCTCATGAATTTGGCAAGTATGGTATGGCAGCTCATGAGTGAGGTAAATAGGATGTATTTATGGCTTTATAAGGTTAGATATTATGTGGAGGTCAAATTGGTCAAGTGGCAAAAGATTCCAAGTTAACTAGCTTTATCTTTTCCACTAGAAAGCGGAAAAAGCAGAACAAAGCTAACTAAAACTGGATAGTGTCTTTCTAATTCTAGAATGGAATAAAATCGGACAGAATCCAAGGAAATGTTATCCAGAATCTATCCAAATTCATTTTTTTGAATGAGGATAGCATGTGGTCCACTAAAAGACAAAACTGGCCTATTCTACCTAGTCAAAACTAAGGAAATTAATCATAAATGATTAATTAATTTTATCCTAAGTCTAGAATGACATAGTGGGTTTTTTAAATGTTCCAACACCCCCCCTTAAGCCTGAATTTATGTGATGGGAATTAGAAAAATATTAGAAATATAGGGCCCAAGCAACAAGGCTTATGGTCACCCCAATACAAAAATAACTAGTTCATGTAAACCGAGGAAATAGGGAAAACCTTATGGGAACAAAACCCCCCCTAAAAAATGGACATGCTTGATGCCTTCATATTGTCATGTTGCTCATTTGAATGAGCTGAATGAGCTGAATGGGTTGAATGGGATGCTTTTGAGTAACTGACTTGATGAAGAGATTGTGGATGCCATGATCATGCATCAGTGCATCGATGTTGTGTAAGCAAGAACCATGTGTTGAAGCTCTATGAAGTTCATCTTCTGATGATGGAGTAGCATCAAATGAATTTTTATTGCTGCTGTAACATACATAATCAAATTTGAAAACATAATCAATGATGGAAAGAAGATCTATGCATACTCCTTCCCAAGGAGAAACAATGAACTCAACAGGATCAATTTCTTCTATAGCTACAATGTGGTGTACTAGTTCTTGTACTTTCTTCTCAAACTGATGTAGAACCTTTATGATATTTAAAATGAGATCATGCAGATATAAAATATTAGATTGTAAGTCATATGGAGTAGCAACCAGTAAAGATGTGGAGTCTCCATGATCGAACATAATTTCAGTAGAGAAAATTTGAGAAAATAGATCACCCGGACAGCTGAGCAATCCTGGAGAGTGTGAGGAATTGACTTTTGAACCATGAGTGATGGGGTCATGTCCAGATGTGTGGAATATCAGTCCAAATAATGCCAAAACAATGGATTTACAACCAATGAAAGATATGCAAGACAAAAGTGCAACAGAGGCAAGTGACACAGTGTAGGAAAACATAGAATTGTGTAGTTTCTTAACTAGAGAACTTGGGGTTTGTAGGGTCTTTTGTGCATCCAAAGGTTGGTAATATGATGTGGGATATGTAATGACTTACATACCAGACTGTAAATCATCTTCTAAATCAGAATATAAAAGATTTGAATGATGGTGGAAAGACCTTTCAGAAGACAAGTCAAAAGCTAGTAAAAAATGACTAGTTTTGAGAGTAGACTTGGATGAACTGACTGAAGATTGTTACAAGGAAGAGGTGGAGGTTTCTGATTCTGATATATCAGAATGTGAATCAATATCAAAAACATCAGAATTATATTTCACTCTAGCACTCAAAGCATAAACATTATTACCTTGGGAGAGGCTTGGAGACAGAGTTCTTGTTCTACAGCAACCTTGCCTTATTCTTTCTTTGCAAAGTCAGGAACATCTATGTTATGCTCTTCAAGAATCTTGGCCATGATGTCTAATTTCTTCTTGAAGCAATATTTCTCAGGATGAGTGCCTTTGCAGCAATAAGAACACTTGGGCTTCTCCTTCTTCATCTTCTTGGATTTGGAATCTCCATTAGAATCCTCTTCATCTGACAATATCTTCTATTTGGATTTGTCATTCTTGAAACTCTTTGCTCCATGAGCAACAAGTGCAAAGTATTTGGAGGGTGATTGATCCCTCATTTGGACCAGCTTGTCCTTTTCTTGAGTGAGCGAATCAATGAATGAATCCTGTTAATTTTTCAGAATTTACTTCAATCTGATCTAGGATCTTAACTGAGAGAACAACATGTACAGCATATCTACAACATATCAATCATGAACACAATAATGCAAGCACACAAGAGACATAGAGTTTACTTGGGGAAAACCATAAAGGTGAAAAACCCCAATAACTTCCTCAGAGATAGATAGAGCAATGATACAACCCAAGCATAATAGATAGACATCTCCTAGTAGCAGCTTCTCCTCCTCCACAAGTGCGCCACTCTCCCGAGAGTGTGAGAGAGAATAGAATGATGAAATAGAGTGCCTCCCGCACTCTATTTATACTTGACTTGACTTGCCTAATAGCCTTTACTAGGTCGGCCTTAACTTAACCACATAACATAATGCTAACTGGGCCGACACCCAATAGGGTGGTCTAATAACCCTTTGACCCACATGGCCGACCCCCAATAGGGTGGTCTAATAACCCTTTGACACACATGAATTATACAGGGCCAACCCCAACAAGGTGGTCTAATAACCCATCAAGTATAAGTTACAACACTTACAATATAAATGACGACACTTCTGTATAGAGGAATAATAACATCTCTATAGGAATACAAACACTTTCGTATAGAGGAATAATACCATCTCTATAGGAGTATAATATACATATATGAAATACATTCCGAAGTTACATATACATCAACACTCCCTCTTAACTAGGAAGATATTTCTCGACATAGGTCTTCTAGCACAAGTCTTCTTCTCTGGATCATCGTCACTGGATAATCGTCATCGTCACTGATACTGCTATCTCAATCAATCTCTGAATCTACTTGTCATAGGAAGTTCTACAGAGCCAGTCCTTTTTCATACTGGATGTAGGCCCACCACCTGCAGGTCTTCATCATCAATGGACATACTGTGGATCCCAGGACTGATTACGTGTGTCAACAAAACCTAGCACAGACTATAGGTTCTTTTACATGTTGACCTTCACAAAACCTACTCAGAGCATCCCAGGATGTTACAAGGAAACCGCTCTACCTGTCTGGATCTCGATAGAGAATCCCAGGCTGTTACAAGCACACCGCTCTACCTATCCAAATTTTAAAGGATCTTTTCTATGTGAACTTTTGCAAAACCTACTCAGAGCATCCCAGGATGTTACGAGCACACCGCTCTACCTGTCTGGATCTCGATAGAGCATCCCAGGATGTTACGAGCACACCGCTCTACCTGTCTGGATTTTAAAGGATCTTTTCTATGCGAAACTGTAGCAAAACCTACTCAGAGCATCCCGGGATGTTACAAGCACACCACTCTACCTGTCCGGATCTCGATAGAGCAACCCAGGATGTTACGATCACACCGCTCTACCTATCCGATTTTTAAAGGGTCTTTTCTATGCTACCTATAGAAAAACCTACTCAGATCATCCCAAGATGTTACGAGCACACTGATCTACCTGTCCGGATCTCGATAGAGCAACCCAGGATGTTACGAGCACACCACTCTACCTGTCCGGTTTTTAAAGGGTCATTTCTATGCTACCTACACAACCTATCCACGGCCATAGAGTATCAAACCGATACTAACCATACATCATCCTGATGTACATCATCACATGATCAACTTGATCATCATCATATCATCAACCTGATGCGTATCATCTGGAGCAACATCCTGAAGCTCGTCATCTGTGATCATCCTGATCAAACAATATATCCATCTGATGCATACAAATTATCTACCTGATACATACCATCATACATGATCTACCTAATCATACAAATGCATCCATCTAATATACATAATGCATCCACCTGATACATACATAAGTACACAATCTACCTGATCATACAAGTATCCACCTGATACATATACGAATACATGATCTACCTGATCATACAAGTATCCACCTGATACATATACAAATACATGATCTACCTGACCATACAAGTATCCACACGATACATATACAAATACATGATCACCTGATCATATCCAGCATCCAACATGATGCGTACATACATACATATAAATGATCCAACTGATCATATAGAGCAGAAACTAGAACATCATCCTAATGCTCATCATCCAACGCTTACATCCATAGCCATGTGAAGTATCCTCCTTCCACCATGCTTGGAATGGCTTCAGCAAATGTGTCCATCACTTCTTCCTCGAAGTGTCCTCGATCTGAAGAATGCAAAGCCTCTCTCTGAAGTACTTGAACTTCACTCAGGCTAGTGGCTTCATCAGCACATCTGCAATCTGTTCATCTGTCGCAACATATAGGAGCTTCACTGCTCCTCTCTGCACCATATCCCTGATATAGTGATATTTGATCTCTATGTGTTTTGACCTGTCATGGAACACCAGGTTCTCAGACAACTTCACGCAACTCTGGTTGTCACAAAATATACCAGTAGCCTCTAGCGGTAGATCAAATAACTCAGACAGTAGCTTTGGAAGCCATACTGCCTCACAACTAGCCGAACAGGATACAACATACTCTGCTTCGGCTGTACTCAATGCTACACAGGACTGATTCCTACTAAACTAAGAGATCACACCTGATCCCATATTGAAGCAGCACCCAGAAGTGCTCTTCCTATCTGCAGCACTTCCTGCCCAATCTGAATCAACATAACCCTGTAGGTTAAACTTTTGATTCGCATCATACTTGAGCCCATAATCAATTGTACCCTTCAGGTACCTCAGAATATGCTTTACAACAACCAGGTGAACACTCCTCGAATCCGTAGGAACTGGCTCAATGTGTTCACCGCAAATCAAATATCTGGTCTCATGTTCGTCTGGTACAGCAAGGACCCAATCATTTAACGATACATAGTGATATCAACCAGCTCAGATGAAGCATCACACAAAAACTTTAGGTTTGATGCCATAGGTGTGGTCATGGCCTTGCAGTCCATCATCCCGAACCTCTTCAGGATATCTACTGCATACTTCCCTTGTCCAAGGAAGATTCCATCTGCACTCTGCCACACCTCCATACCTAGAAAATAGTGCATTATCCACAAGTTCTTCATCTTGAACTCGGCAGCAAGCTTCCGCTGCGTGTCAACAATCAATCTATCTTCACCTGTAATAAATAGGTCATCCATATACAAAAATAGTATCACTGGATTTCCTTTCTCAACCTTGTAGTAAAGGTTGGAATCCGCTTTACTCTTGGTAAATCCCAAACTAGATAGAAAGCTGTCTATCCTACCATACCAAGTTCTGCACGTATATGACTCCCTATCATGTGTCTCGCAACCAAGTGGCTGCTCCACATACACTTCTTCTTCAACTACAGCATTCAAGAAAGCTGTCTTGAAATCCATCTGGTGTATCTTCCATTTCATCACTGCGGCCAGAGCAAGTACGGATCTAATGGAAGTGTGTCTGGATACAGGAGCAAAAGTCTCTATGCTACCACATGCAGCATGCTTGATCTTGTAGATCCTCTTGGAAGTCACTACAGAATCCCCTTTAGGTCTTGGGACTGCATCCCAAACATCTTCATGATCGACTGGTACTCCTCGATCATGGCATTCTTCCCAGATCCTGGGAACTTCAATATCTTCAATATTTTCAATAGATAACTTTGTTGCTGAACAAATGTTGTAGTCCTTCTTTTGTAGGTGATGGTATACGATCTTTCCTACACAACAAGTTAAATTGCATGATTATAAAACATCTCATAGTTTTCAGAAAAAATTCTTACACATAAAGAAATATGTCATACAGTCATGAAATTATCTTAGCCAATGCTTCAATACAACATTTATCCATATCCCGTAACTTTCTAGATGCCTTCCAATCTCTACCAGAACATTGTTAAGAGTGTGCACAACTCCCAACATGTCAGCAAAGAGGTTTCATTCTAGATAAGTAGCAATGGAATGTTGTACAGTGCCATAGGCCACTTACCCATGTATATTAGTAGTATACTGTTCATTGATGCAACTATTCTAATATGCATAATACACAACCTAATTCTAGGAACATGAGTATATACATTATTGAACAGTATTATTTAAACAATCAAATATGCAAGGAATGATAATTCAAATACTTATCTTTGTTTGTTTGTTGGGTTGACTCCCTCTCAGTCTTTGCTTCTTTTCTGCAACTCCATTCTGATGTGGATTGTGAGAAGTGGTCAACTCCCTCTGAATATCTACATCCTTGCAGAAACTACTGAAGTGTGTTCCTTCTTGATCTTTGCTTCCTTGCAGGAACAACTGGAGTGTGCTCCCTCTTGATCTTTGCTTCCTTGCAGGAACAACCGGAGTGTGCTCCCTCTTGATCTTTTCTTCCTGGATTACCTATCCTTGAACTTATATCCATCACTATGCATTCTTATTAGTATCATCATTGTGTTATCCTCGAGGTCTCATACATAATCACACATTCATTAGTATAATCTTAATACTATCAAAACACAATAATCTTAAACATGTGTAATCATGATCATAGATAATAAACATTAGAATTCAAGGTTTTAGGGAAGTCTTCTTTTACTCATGCAGATTCTTATTTGATCATAGGACTCTTCTGGTTAGTTAAATCATCAATCAAGATAAGAGACATAAAATGCATAAACCCTTGATTACTTACATTTCTAACTTTATAAATAAACATAACCAATCATACCAAGTATACTTATATAAGGGATCCTAACACAAGGTAGGATTCTAACTTGATATAGGAAAAACATACTTGGATTGGTATGTTAGCTAGTTATGTCTAACATACCCACATGATGTCTTCTTGTTCTCTTCAATGACTTGTGCTAGTAACCTGCATATCTCATAGGTTAAACATTATAGAACCAAGTTATACATACCTCGCTAATAGATCTTCTAAGTGATTCATGACAATGGATGAATCTTTGTCCTCATGTCATCATGATCATATGTTCTTGAACTAGAACATGATTTGTCTTTCTTGGTGTACCTTTCATGTTAGCGGACAACATAAACCTCATACAACACCATAATGCATTAGTACAATCATAAGTGTCAACACCCTAATCAATGAATATTTTCTATCATGCATTCATAATTTTATTAAGGTGATACGACAAGTCTAAATTTAATCAAGATTGTACTAACCGTAATAACATGAAGACAAACATACCATAAACTTAATCATGAACAAATCTCGAAACATACCTGGATGATTCGTACCTGTCGAGATTGCTTGTAATCTTCTTATGTAAGGCCTTAGCCTCATCTCCCTCTGAAATAGGAACTTCTTCACTTATGCAGGTGACTAATCCATTCTCTTCTAGGACTAACCCAATCCACTTGACTTGCAGGAACTAGATCTGGAGCTGGAATAGGGTTTGTCAGAGAAACCCTAAAAATTCAAACTTTGAATTTCAAACTTTTGAAAGAATAGAAATATGTGCCTTGATGAGATGATCAAGCTGGTATACTCATAATTTGAAAACTGCAAAGTTTCACCCCTCAAATTTGCCTTTGAAACTTCCGGATTCACTAGACATGACCCCGAACTAGGGTTTGACAAAGCCCACCCTTCTACCCAATCAAAAGGTTCGATTCAAATCTCTAAGCTTCTATTTTTCTGAGGAGCTTCCAGCCGTGGTCATAGATTTCAAAAATTTTCATTTTTGCAGAAGCCCTAATTTTCCACTTTTCCGATCAAAGTCCCGAACTAGGGTCTGATCAAGCCCGGCCTTCTGCCCAACCAAAAATTTTGATCTTGGTCTCTAAATTTAAATTTTGATGAGTAACATTCAGCCGTAGTCTCCGTAACATTCAGTCGTAGTCTCCTATTACAAAAATTCCAACTTTCTCCGAAACCCTAAATTTCGGAAGCCATGAATGAAGGTGCTCAAAAATAATTCTATTTTGACAGAAATATGTACCTGATTGTTTCTGGTGTAACTCCAAACTTTTTCGATCCACAAGGTCTGAAAAATTTTCCTGTGATAGCCCGACCTGTCATCTTTCCAACCCATAGGTCTGACCTCAAATGGATTCTCTGAGAGAGAGTTGTGCCAAGTGTCGCAACGTGACATGTTTATTGGATAAAACAGGAGAGAGAACTTGTACGGCGTGCCACGTGTCACTGGTTTAGTTTCGGCCTCTGAAAAAGTTACCTAAGAAAGTACATTCTGTGCACTACCTTTCACTTTTTACATAATTTCCTTTGGATCTTCCTATCCCAAGTTATGACCTTTTTTCCAAGGTCACCTATTTATGACTGAGATCTGGAAGAGGTAGAAACCCTATATTGTACAGATCATAAATCACAAAGTACAACGAATTAGAGGTTTTCCTTTGGACACAAGGTACATGCGGATCTTAGCTTCACCCTATATGATTTTCAGACCCTGAAACCTTGCCGAAATTTATTTATAGTGAAATTTCTACGATGATGGGTTTTTGCTATATCAAGCCCTAGCTTCGCAATTGCAACAAGTGTCATACATGCCATACCATGCCTTCTTTCAGGCTAGCTCTGATACCATGTTAATTTTTCAGAATTTACTTCAATATGATCTAGGATCTTAACTGAGAGAACAACATGTACAACATATCTACAGCATATCAATCATGAACACAATAATGCAAGCACACAAGAGGCACAGAGTTTACTTGGGGAAAACCATAAAGGTGAAAAATCCCAATAACTTCCTCAGAGATAGTGTTAACACCCAAAAAGTGTTCACTAGCTCGTTTACCACATTATATGGCTCATTCGTCCATTTCCCTACCATATTTCCCTTAAAAACCCAAAAAAACCCCACTAAAAAGCCTCCAAAAGGCCTAAAATGCCTCCAAAAGGCCACAAAACCATCAAAATAGCCTAAAAAAGGCTAAAAAACCCCCTTTTCCTCCAAAAATAGCAAAAAACCCCTAAAAAGGGAGTAAAAAATATAAAATAATGAGGAAAAGGAGGATAAAACCCTATACAGCTGCACAAAACCATGTGTTTCCTAAAACCATGGGTCAGCACTCCACCACCAAAAAACTATAAATAGGTGATGGAGATCCCTTATTCCATATCCACAATCACAAGCACCCTTACTCTGCCAAAATCTCTCTCGAAACCCTAGTTCACCATTGAACTACTTTCACCTTGAGAGCCACTTTTGGCCCATTCCCATCATTGGAGAAGGAGAAGGAGCATCTTGAAGCTTGGAGCATCCTCTTGGACACTGCAAAGGGCTTCATCAAACCTTCTCATTGAAGGTAATATCAATACAAAAAGCCATTCTTTCAATTTGATGTTTATGTTTCATGCTTGTTAATTTAATTTATGTTTTAGCTTAATTAGTTTAATATACTGAACTGCTACTAAGGAGTCCATTCTCCTTAGTAGGTGCTCATTTGCACAAGCTAGGGGTAAAACCCTAGCTACAGATAGATAGAGCAATGATACAACCCAAGCATAAGAGATAGACATCTCCTAGCAGCAGCTTCTCCCCCTCCATAAGTGTGCCACTCTCCCGAGAGTGTGAAAGAGAATAGAATGATGAAATAGAGTGCCTCCCGCACTCTATTTATACTTGACTTGACTTGCCTAATAACCTTTACTAGGTCGGCCTTAACTTAACCACATAACATAATGTTGACTGGGCCGACACCCAATAGGGTGGTCTAATAACCCTTTGACCCACATGGCCGACCCCCAATAGGGTGGTCTAATAACCCTTCGACCCACATGACTTATACAGGGCTGACCCCAACAAAGTGGTCTAATAACCCATCAAGTATAAGTTACGACACTTACAATATAAATGAAGACACTTCCGTATAGAGGAATAATAACATCTCTATAGGAATACAAACACTTTCATATAGAGGAATAATACCATATCTATAGGAGTACAATATACATATATGAAATACATTCTGAAGTTACATATACATCAACACATCCAAAGTTGGCATCTTCCACTTGGGAACTGCAAGTCTTGTAGAATGAAAAGTAGACACAAATACTGAGTATTCATAGCTTAGTTTTGACAGAATGGTGAGGATTAATTGCTCATCCTTCTTCTCTATACCACATTGCTTGAGTTGAAGCACTAGGTTCTTGAATTTTTATATGAACTCCTCCATAGAATCGAAATTACTTGGACTAAGAGAGATCAGCTCAATCTCCAACAAATGACCTCTGAGCTCGTCCTGTTTTCCAAAGAGAGACTCTAGCTTTGTCCACACTTCATTTGGAGTTGATAGAGAATCGATATGGAATAGAAGATCTGGGGATACAGAGAGACAAAGTAACCCATAAGCTTCATCAAGCCTATTGAACCATTTGGATTTTAATGCAACAGCTCCTGGCTCAGTTTCAAGCCCCATAGTGACTCTATAGAATCCTTTGCTCTAAAGCTGGTTGATCATATGCGCCTTCCAGTCAAAGAAATTCAAGGGAGTGAGAGTCATAGCTTTGGCTTGATTTTTCTCCATACTGATGCGCTCCTGGTAATGGTAATACCTACAAAAAACACTCTTGGAAATTGTTTTGAATCAAGCTAGCTCTGATACCATGTGAGATTTTCAATTACTAGGAACTAGATTCATAAGACAATTTCACCATGGAATATTTTAGACAATGAGAGAAGAAGAATAGAGAGAATAAATTATGGAAAACACTATGTATCTTATTCATTGATATGATAACAATATATAATACATCCTCCATGGAGAAAATCAAATTGCTTTGAAGCAATATGGAAAGAGCAAAAAGAAAAGGCTTAGAAAAGACAAAAAACCCCTAGGTGGCAAAAGCAGTTTCCAAAACTGTGCTAGAGGCTCACGAATTTGGAAAGTATGGTATGGAATCTCATAAGTGAGGTAAATAGGATGTATTTATGGCTTTAGAAAGTTAGATATTATGTGGAGGTCGAATTGGTCAAGTGGCAAAAGATTCTGAGTTAACTAGCTTTATCTTTTCCACTAGAAAGCAAATAAAAGCAAGACAAAGCTAACTAAAACTGGATAGTGTCTTTCTAATTCTGGAATGGAATAAAATCAGACAGAATCCAAGGAAATATTATCCAAAATCTATCCAAATTCATTTTTGTGAATGAGAATATGTAATGTCCCTTGTTAGGAATTTTATTAAAATGACAATTTTCCACTTTTTTTCCTTGGTTCGACCTTTGACTAGTTTTGATCTCTAGGTCCCAAATTTGCCCCAAATGATCCCAAATCTTCTAAGAAGGTATATGAATGATATTAGAACATAAATATGTGTTTAAGGGATTCATTTGTACCTTTAAAATAATTCTGCAAATACTCTTTCAATTCTGGTCAATGTAGGTAACTTTACTAGTGATTTCCCTTTGACTAGTATTGGTCTCTAGGTCTCAAATTGACTCCAAATGCCTTCAAATATTCAAGGAAGGTGTATGAATGATATTAGGACTTTAATATGATTTTTAGGGATTACATATGGCCAACAAAAGACCTCTTCAAACTCTCTTAAGATTCTGGACCAAGTATGCAATTTTACTAGTAATTTGGGGTTCAAATCCCCCTGGGATAAGTACTGAAAATGGCTTCCCAATTGCCTCCAAACCCACTCAAATTTTTGAACAGAGGTATGGAATGTATTAAGGATTTTATTAAGGTCTCATTTGCACCATTAATTTATTATTAAATCTTTTCCAACCCTCTTCCATTCAACTACAAAAATCACCAATTCGGCCCTTGGGGAAATGGCACTATTTCACCTCCCAATACAACTAAACTGAGTAAAAATGCTTCAAATGCTCAATTACAGTACACGAAACTTGTAGAAGACATCCATGGAAGTATATTTATCACAAATATATCATAGAATCATCCATTCATTCGAAATCATCAGCATTACATTGATTCACAACAAGGTAGTGGGGAAATGACACTGTTCTTTCATTAAAATTGAGATTTATACATTTCTACTTGGAATTTCGACCTAAAAATTTTTGGATATGAAGAACAGAGTATTTAATTCATATTACAAAATCAATGGGGCATTAAAATCTTCCCTAAAGAGTACAATAGCTCACCAAAAACGCCCTCCCTCAAGGATCAAGAATATGCCATCAAAACTGGAAATGGTTGAAGGAGTGAGATGCAATAGAAGAAACCATGAGCTGACCTGTAGCTTACACCTGCAAATAAAGACTACATTAAAGCTCCAAATGAAAGGTCTGAATGTCCTTTCCAATTACCAACTTGGATGGGAATCTTTCACCCTCGAAATTGGCTAAGGCAAGAAACTAGTCATCCACTAACTCTCCCTCTTCACAAATGCAATTGCAAATTCTACAAATGATCAAAAGCTGGTTTCATTCTTTGTTATTAACATTTATAAAGTTCTAATTTCCTCCATGGGTCGAATTCCTTCCAAGAGACTCATGCCAACTCAAGTTGGGAAGAGATTCCAAAGAACGCCACTTGTACAACATTTCCTAGTCTCCCACTTCCACCAAATCACATGTGGAAGCATATTAGCTGCCCTAACACCCTTGAGCGCCCTCTTGGAGTCTATTTTTAGCCCTGACATGTCATATGTCAGCCTTCAAGTCTGATTTGTGTCATAGGTGTCATAGCATCTTCATCATTGTTGTCATAGAGCTAGGGAATCTAGCCCAAGTGTCTCACTAGCTCCAAATTGCCTCTTCCTCTTCCATGGGAGTTACTCTTCCTCTATATTTCGACCTTGGATGAGTCATGCCATGAATAATACCTTTTGGAATCCCCCAAGTATGTTACCATTCACCTTGAATTCGAATTGGTGAGAGAATGATGCCAAGTGTAGTGGGAAAATCTAGC